>OY970811.1:17783696-18983696 GCA_963853775.1 Xanthia togata
AACCGTAGCTCGCATTTCATCCACATTTAAAATACTACAGCATTGTGTGAGCTCTTATGTCCGAATCACACGAGGCTAGGGAAGTGAGGATAACAAGATAGTGCTAGAAAGCTAGCAACTTTGGCCTTGTGTATACAGAAGTATACTCATTTTTAGGCTAGAAAAATAGGAAAAATTGAAAACAAAAAAAGTTTATTTGACCCAGGACCCACCCACACAAAAACAAAGAACATAATAAACTTAAAATAGTATTGTGCGCCTCATGGCTGCGCCAAATAGGCCAGTGTGAATGGTAGTAAGGTTGTGTGATAATTTAATACGACGGACTTCTATTTTTGAGCTAGTAGCGCCCCACTGATTTTACTATCATGGCTTCTGTACAAGCCTCGTGTGGTTGGCTAAACTAGCACCCAATCGAATCATTTTACTCCACGGACTAAGTCACCGCAGGCTTAATTTTTTAATTTTTTATATGTTTTTCAAATACCTAAATGTTTTTAATTTAATTGCATCATGTAAATAGTTTTAGCATGTGCCAAAGAAGGAATATCCTGGCTACCTTTAGCCAGAATAGTCCTTGTTTGCTATCCTAGCTTAAAAACCTAGCCTCGTGTAACCCGGGCATTACCACTACGCCCGGCAGACTGTGAAATGTCCTAGTATTTGTCAGGGACTCACCACGTTTCAGAATAGGAATGTGCATTAAGTAATCTTGAAGATGATAGCAGGAAACTCTTACAGTCTGGTTTTAGTTTTTGGATTTTTTGGGTTAATATTTTCTGAGGTGGATGAGATGTTCTTTGAAAGGTTTGTATTTGAAAATGTAAAGCAGCTGAATATGCATCTATGCATAGGTATGCTTTTGATTCCCTACCATGAGTCATCGAGTTTAGTAATTTCATAATTTTACCTAATATTAGTCACTCCCCCAGGTTGGCGATTCAGTCACCTGCATCCGTCAAGGGGGTCTAACCCGTCATACTGAACAATTTTCGCTATGAAACTCATCATCATCCTCAATGTATGTATGTGTGTACCTCATATGTAACTATGTTTCTTCCCACTAATACATAGTCAAAAAACGTGAAAATATAATTATTATACTATACAATTGTAATATGAATGTTCAATCTTGATAATTATGTTGACTTGAAATTTTTTTTGAAATTTTGTCGTTTATTTTCTCAATTTTTTTTTTCTGTTTACACCTTTATGTGCATGCTGTGGTCTCCTATAATTGAAGGAGCACACGTAAAAGATCCGCTTAAATTCTTGCGATTTATATTTTGTATCTGTATCCTTTGTTTAAGATCCTTTAATAAATGATTAAAATAAATATTCGACTCAGGGAATAAAAGCGTAAATTCCTGTATGAGTACAACAGTAGACAGACTATTTTGAAGCAAGCATTTTTTTTACGAATATGTGATATGAGTTTTATAGCGAAAGTAGTTCAGGGCCTCAAGTCTGCTATTACAATAGTGTCAGAATGGTCGATCATTGATTTCATAATTGTTGATTTTGACAAGTTTGATAATCTACTAATATATTGGCTTCATTATGACTTTCCAATGGTCAGCCACTGACACTCCATTGAAAGAAACGGCATCTATTGGTAATCTCATACATAATGACAAATGAATGACTGACTTAGGCGGTAATCTGCTAAAATTTTGACAGTTCCTTTGATTAGTGACCTACCATTAGAACGTCATTGCTTTTAATTCGTTACGAGTATCGTGTTTGTGGAATACAATGATCAACCAATGATCGACCATTATGAATTTAGAAGATTACGAATTTTTAGCAAAATGACAATGGGATCGTGTTGGAATGACGAATTTATAAAAATAGCAGACTTGGGCCCCAGTATGACAGAATCTGGGTAGAATCACCCCCTTGACGGATGCATGTGACTAAATGCCAAAGTGTATAAAAGTACCTTTATAAGGTGGTAGGAACATTGATGCGAAAACTGATACAATGGATTCAGTACATGATTCTGAACTCCCCTATGTCGAATTTTTTCGTCAGTTATTAAAAAACAACTGTTGTCTGATAGAAAAGTGCAATACCTACGTGGCCAAAATGTATGGAGCAGCAGATTTTTTTTGCCACCCTGTATACACTTTCTTGACAATTTGTTTGAAGACCTTGGTCCTTCATCATCGTATAACTTCCTGTATTCTGGTCCTAGTTATCTTTAGGTAGTAGATACAGGTGTCTCTTCACTTAGTTTCTAAAGTTTACCGTAATTACGTGAGCAACAAAAATAATGGCATTCAATATAAGATAAGAAACCTACATCTGATCATGAGTGACGATTCACGCGTTCCCAATAATATAAACATATAACAAAGCAATAAAATCTTAAGCGTGAAGCAATAATAAAGACAATATTAATTACCAGAACCTTACCAGGTTATTCCTGCATTAACATCAACCTTATCACAAAGCAACAGGGTTCATTATGGAAGTCTTTGTTGCAGTTAAGTTTGTAAGTGATCCTATGGGGTAAGGACGGAAGAACGCCTAATATATGGTGTTTTAGGTAATTAAATGTCACATAGATCAGAGATTAATGATGTGTTACGACATGTGGGGACCTCTTGTGTTTGTGCGTTTGGTGATTTTGTGAGGAAATGCGAAGACAATGGTGCTGACGGTTTAGATAGATGTCACTTGTAGGCATTTGTTGATGTTTTTTTTAATATATTTTGTCGATTCATTCTGGTTTAAAAAAGCGTCTTGATTATGGTCTTAGATCCCTACTCGTTCTCTGAAAATAGAAAAGTTTTAAGCATGATTTATGTTGATCAGTGATCAGTGGATCTTTGACAGTCGTTACGGGTCGTCAGAAGCCCGAAAATCTGACAACCAAACTTACCAAGGGGTATCGTATTACCCAGTTACTGGGTTGTGGAGGTCAGATAGGCAGTCGCTCCATGTGAAATACTGGTATTCAGCTGCATCCGGTTAGACTGGAAGCCGACCCCAAAATAGTTGAGAAAAGGCTAGGCAGATTGATTGATGTTGATCAGTGAATATACATAATGACGGTCGCTAATGTTTGAGAGCAGAACGAAATAGTCAGATATGAATTCTTGAAATATATAATTATTTCTTAAATGCTTTATAGGTACCTAATGTAGTAGTTCAGACAAATTTCAGCCAAAATGACAATATTTGTCATCAAGCATTGATTGTTAGATGAAAAATACTATCGTAATCCAACAAATTATTCCATCCTTATTACCATTTGAGCTGCTTGAAATCAATACAACAAAGAATGTCCACATGAATACAACTACACCAACATGAAATGAGTCATCCCTTAATTCCATAATAAAAACATTATTAAAATATTAGTATCTGATAATAAAGCGTTCAAAGCCACTGATGATGACAACGCAGCAGAGTTAGAACCAGCAATAAAACGCATCCGACCAAATGAAAATAATACGGCAACACTAATACACTTAAGCACGTCGGAAATAGATAGCAAGGCAATCAAAATTCGCATTACATACCAGGATATAAACCTGCAGTTATATTGTCCTCATAAATTGTGATGTACGCTACCAATCTAGGTAATTAAAACTGGAATAGTGTGCTTCATATTTCAGCTTATATGCGCTTTGATGTGAAATGTGGCTTTGACAAAGCCTTTAATATAGGATGCAAGCATGTGCAAAGGTAGGTTTCAGTTCTATAATTATATTAACGTCTGGACAAAGTCCTTTCTCTGTTTACTGTTCTCGAAGTCTTTATTTATTTATTTATGTACACACAAAACAATTAAACAGGACACAATATTAACATAAAAGAGCACAAAGGTACTGCTTATTTCTTAAAAATAAAATTCTTCCAGCAGACCTGCGAGAGGAAAGTAGGATTGGATATGTAGACACAGTGTGTAGAAAAGTCGAAACAAGAAAATTTAAATTGTTCTTGTCTTTCTGTATATTGCGCATTTTTCGGTGAATCCTGAAGTAAATTTCTAAAGTTGCACCATCAACTCTGTTCTTCGTCTCAGTTTTTCATACCGCCCTACTAGGTGGTCACCAAAGTCTCAAATGGTCATTAGGTAGACAAAAAGTGAAGTGTCATACATGTGAGTAGTGCAACTATTAACCGTGACCTTTTCGTGTCCTGCACATCAACTGACCTGCAAATGATAAAAGTTAGTTATTTAACTTCATCTTTCATACGAGGAAATATAATGTAATGTCAAAGACAATAAATAACCTTTTAGTAATTAAACTACCAACTTAAATTGTCGGTAAAAAGTAACGGTTGTAAATTTGCTTACCAAAAAAAAATCCTGTCTGACATTTTAGTTATTTGAAAAATTAACACAATAACTTCAACAATCCCTTTCTCAGTACTTATCATAAACTAACTTTCCCCTGTCACTCCCCTGTGTACCGGAAGTCTCCTCTGCCGGAAACGGCCGGAACTAGGTGCAATAATTATTAATTGCCATACTGTAAGACGGAAAACGGCGCCTTGAGACATCTCCACGGGTTGTCCAGGGGAAAACTTATGGATGATAATATTAATGAATTTTGTTTACGGATTCAAATTGAAAATTAATTGCTTGGATGTTATTGGATGATATTTGTTTGTATTGAATGTTTTGTGTTTGTTAAATCTTCAAAAAAGTAACAATATAATAAAATAGGAAAAGAATACATAGTAAAACAATTCGTTGCACTTTACGAATATAGCGGTACACGTTAATAACGCAATACGTACAATATATAATAATTACGTGCAGATTGCATGATCAGCAAAAACACTAAGTAGGTATAACCAAAACAATGACCACTCAGAGTCCCCTCCATAAACCTGCTAAAAATATAATCCAATTCATAAAACAAAAAGCAGTTTTACACAGATTTTCAATTCAACCCTAAAATGCTTCGACCAACCCTCGAAGCCCTTAATTTATTCTTTCACTGCGTCTTATTATTTGCAAATGGTCTATTTGTCGCGACTTAACCCTTGCAACGCAGATGGGGTCCAATAGACCGCGGATTACGGCCGCGCGCCTCAAACCGTCAAACGACGTCGTTTGCTCTAAACGCTCACAATTTATTGATAAGGACATTGACAGATATTGCCTTAGGTCTCGTAAAATGCAAGCGGCAGATTAAGGGTTGACGAGTATTTGCAAATGGGACCGGTTTCCACAGGTTTGGTTTCATTACGAGAGGGATTCTGTGTGTGAAATGGTTTCGAGCTTATAAGCTTTTGTTGTGCAAATTTTGTTGAAGTTTATTGGTACTTCTATACACGCCTCTGGGTTTGGATTAAAATGCCCAGGTTTTGGACATGGCATCATGTGTTTGTACGTAGGTATGATTGCAATTTGCATGGGATTCTGTGCATTTGCACTGATAGGCATAACTTTAATAGTAATCGAGTTCTTTGTGAAAGGACTTGTCTGGGGAAGTACTACCATTATTATCTGTTTCTGCACTCAATCACTAGTGCTATGTTCTGGTTAGAACGGATTGAAATTAAGACAGTCATGAATTTCGTTGCCTTTAACACTTTCACAAATATCCACGAAGCGGATACAATAGTTAAGTTTTCACCATATATGGTTCGTGGGATGGGGAAAGGGATAGAAAATGGTTGCGTATCGGCAAACATTTTTTTTTAGTTTAGAGAGCAACAGCAGTGTTAATAATGTTATTTGTGTATTGGCACAGAGTTATAATACTTAGTTTAGTTTTAGACTCATTATACAACGTGTAACACATTATAAAAGTAGTACAGAACCTTTTACTGAATCGATTTCTGTCACATATTAAATATAGATAATATTTTATCCCAAATATAATTAAAACTATGTAAATGACTTAATCAGCTGAACAGTAAAAACAAACCAAAATGACAAAGTACCTACTAAGCTAGACACATCGATAAACGTGCGCGATTGTGTGCGTGCGTAGATTTGTGATGTGTGGCATATTTTAATAAATAAACTATTTATGTAACATAGTTTATTTATTAAATTAGTTATACTGATTGTGGGAGAAAATTATGGTATAACTAATTTAATAAATAAACTATGTTTTACACATACCAGTAAAAAATCAGTGTACATGTATTATGATTTTGATAATATTCTAATTGGGGTGTTTGGTGGTGTTCCGGGGCATGTGGTATAAACTTACATACTTTTATTTAAACTTATTTCATTTTTGAATTGTTTTGATAACTAACTGATAAAGCTAAGCTTTGAAATAGAACCATTCATAAAAGGTCTCAACGTATCATTTCCCACCAACAAAGTCTTTAGCCAATGAAAAATGAATATTCTCAGAACAAGCGAAGATCTTTTTGTAAGATGGCGTGTTTTCAGTGTAATGGCGTCTTAATGAGAAGCGAAGTCGTGAGGAGATGACGTGAACATATTAATTACCTTCCCTTACTTTAATGCATGTCGCTTTCGTGATTAATGTGCTGGGAAGGATAGGGTTTTACAGAAATATTGAGTTACAAAAGAAAATGGTTGATTGGTGGTTTTCTTCAGGATTATGACTTGTATAAGTTCTGTATTTATATTAGCTATTAGCTTACAGTTTGCGAAGAAAAAAATAGTGTACACAATAAAGCTTCATGCAGACTAGTGCGACGCGACGGCGCGACGCGACACCGGCTATTGTTATACCGTGAAGTTTAAAAATTGAAAATTTGAAAAATGAATTTGATTTTGATTGATTGTTTAGAAATTGTATTGTACGAGTCGCGTCGTGCTGGTCTGCACGAGCCTTAATACGATTTATCATAAAGTTGGATTTCAAATTGGAGTTATAACCTATTTAAAATGAATGATGCCTAATTCCGAGTTTTGTATCAGTGAAAATATTTAACTCACTAGACTATATTGGTTTTCTAATAAAATATATTTCTTAAAAGATGATTATATTTTTTTTTCTGATTATTGTTTTCTGTCGCTTAACTTAGTAACTACAAGGAATTCCGTTTGAAATAACGAGTGGTAAATGATTTACTCAACGATATTATATTTATTACACGATATATTTTACAAAAAACCTGTAGCTAATGTACCATGCACAACAATTTATTGATATTATTCCTATACACAATAAATAACAAAAGCGGAAGGGTCAACACGCCTAGCACTTGCCATAACAGTATTGTAATATTCAATGGACAAACGGAAAGGGTAACCCTATGTCGCTGAGGGTAAAAATGTTAAATTTACCGTCAGAAGCTGGCCATTTCAGTCCTCTGTGGCGGACGTCGCGATATTTTGCCGCTTTGTGTTTCCTTTGCATTGATTTCCTTACAAATAGCTGGGCGGGTTGGTGTGTGGTGCAAGTTGTATCATGATTCAGAGAGCGATAAGCTGAATCTGTTTGAATTGAAAATAGAATATTCAAAAATCAGTAAATAAGTTAAGGAACATCTGGATATTTAAATGTTTATTGATTTTTGTTTTATTTTGACACGTTTGTATTTTCCATAACACAAAATAATCACGCACATGCAACCAGATCGGACACCGCAGTTAGCATTCAATAAAATATTAAACTAACGCTATCTTGCTCCATAAATTATCCGTTTTGTTTATAATTATTGTAAAACATTTTTATCTTAATTCTACTTCACACCAGAACAATCTAAACGCTCATAACTCACACCGACCGTTGACAGTTCAAGATTTTTGCCCGAGTGGGTCTTTTTTACCCATTTTCCATGCAATAAAGCCCCGTTGAATCCGACACGCATTTCAAGGGTTAGGTGGGTGGAAAAAATGTGAATTTAATTTGGTCTCTGAGTGTTTTTTATCCAGTCTACTTAATGATTTGAGATTTATAATCTGCTAAAAATGGAAGGCTCGTTTTAATTTTGTATAATTTATTTTTAAGAATTAGGGGGTATAATATTTTATTTGATTTTTATGTTAATTGAAAGCTACAAGAAAACTCTTCTTCAATTGGTTAGACATTATATTTATAAACTAGCTGAGCCCCACGGTTACACCCGCATAAGTTTCGATCCCGTGGGAATATCAGAATAAACTATCTGTGTGCCAAATTTTATCCAAATCCGTTCAGTAGTTTTAGCGTGAAACAGAGACAAACATACACACTCACAAACTTACGCCTTTATAATATTATAGTGTGATATTTCGCCATTTGGTCAATGTCACAAGAGAAAACGACTGACTTTTTTGAAAAATAAGAAATAATACAATGGTTCTATTATCCTTGAGGAAAATAAAAAATCATTGTGCATGTTGTATTTACAGTGTTCTATGCTACGAGTTTTACAGATATCAAAATGAGAAAAAAACATTGGGCACAATCGAACAGTTGTTAGTAGTGTCCAAACAGTCAACAAAATCCTTTAAAACGATTACATAATAATAACATAATCCAAATGACCACTCAGTCCAATTCAATAGAACGCTACATTCAATTATCTTAATCATGAACACCTATTAAATTATTCATTACATTTGTCACTTCGGACAATGGTCGACATTGCCTTTTACCAGAGAATAATTCAGAAGCCAGAAGGTTCACTCCACAAAACTAGCGAACAGGTGCACGCACACATAGACGCGTACGCACGGAGGTCTCATATCGGCACCATGCGTTGTTCCAAACATTGGCCCCAACGCCACTCGTGTAACGTGTGTATCGAGAATATAGTATAGCAACGTTGCCGCGTTGGCCAATGCTATTTGACCAAGGTGTGTCAAACGAATTCCAGTCACACACAAGTGCAATTGCACTCGCTGTACATAAATACTTTTTTTTATTATTATTTATTTATATTTCAGATAACATAATCCATTTTGTTAGTAAAATAGTGCTTAAAGCTATGTTAGTTCACACATAAACGCATACAATGTTTGAAGAACGGACAGTCATACCTGTCCGCTATGACACTCAGGATGCTGTTGCTACTCACACGTACTCTGTACAGCAGTGACGCCGCTTTCTTGCGTAAGATTGCCGCGAACCAACTTTACACTAACGCAAAATTCCAAAGCAATTTTCTCGTAAAGACACGACTACAACTTTGAGAAAATAACTTTTTCATAATACTATAGTTTCTATGGTTGGTCGCTATATTAGTTGCATTATATTTCTATCAATACTGTAGGAGAAAATCGCTTTCGAATCTGGTGTAATTGTAACGTGTTTACGCACGTGACTGTATATGAAGCGGCCTATGTGTGCGTGTGTTGTCGCTCGTTTTATGGACCCGTGAGGTAATTGCATAACACACATAAAATAACAATTGCTCACAATTCCTTCCATTTTGACAGATCAGCAACATTCATTGCGTTATTACCCCTGGTTCTTGACCGTGCACTTTGTTGGGATGCTTTTTTAAAATAATGCTGAATAAGGCTGATCTCAAACTCTCAAACTCAAACCATTTATTTCAATTAAACCATTTACAGGCACTTTTGAATTGTCAAGGGGTCGGTCAGTCAAAAAAAATATATGAAGCTAGTTGCCCATTCCAAAGCGTAGTAGGTAGCGTGGTAGGCTATGGAGAAGAACGGGCAAGAAACTCCACGGACACTCTTTTAAATAAAACCTTTATCTTTGCGTTAAGCTCGTGAACGGGTGCTGCTTGTGGTGACTGGTCATCTTGCTGATCATGGTTTTGTTATTGTTATTAGTAATTAACTGTTTATTTATTTTACCTCGATGGTCCTAGTTTATCAATTATAACTTCAAGTTACAGCTATATGTAAGCGGGCACGCCCTTTATGCCTGGAGGCTTTATTTTCTTTTTTTAGATATTATTTACGTTTAGTTATTTTTATTTCTGCTTGAGTATAGATCTCGATGTTTTTGGTTGGTATATTGGCGTGTGCTAGCTATCATGTGGCTATTAATTTATAATTTAATGTTTTGTGTTGCGTTATGTAAATTATTTTGCTTATGTACTTATTGTATAGACTGAACAGACAGCTGTGCTGCTGGGGAGTTTGTTGCGCCACTTCTTCTTCCCAGCGAAGGCACTAGGAAGTGGTGAAGGGTGGGCGTTTTGTGGGACTGTCTTATGTAACTTTGACGTTCGAAAAGTGCTGATTCTCAGCCTAGTTTGAATAAAAAAAAATGAAATTTGAAATTTTGAATTTTAAAATATTTTGTGTTTTTTTTTCTTTTCGGTAGAGTTACGAGTACGTCACAGCGCGAGGTGAACAGTTAAGTAGCACGGGTAGAACATTGTGGAGCACACGGATTTTTCAAACCAATATGGGAATTTAATTCAAAACCCTTGAATTGTGAGTGAAAGTGTGTTAGCAATTCAAAATTCAAAATATTTTATTTCACATAAACCATAAATTAGGGTACTAGCCTTCTGTACTTATCTATTCTGTCCTGTCACCCCACTGTCGGTCACAAAAACATTGTTAGTTATACATTACGTATGCAGATTGAATTCTGTTAAACAATTGTTTAAATAAACTTGGTAATGGACTTTGATGCAATGAATTACCTCTTTAAATAAGTTGATTAAAGTGGATTGGTCATTATTTATCTTGTGCATGTTTGATAATGGTCGGTAATAGGAGACTTATGGGGGTCGAAGATAGATGTGTGGATTAACATGTGTCCATTGTGCTATTGGGCTGGTGTTAAGCTTTCCCTATACATTTAATACTGTGGGTACCTAATATTTTCCACCGTAGGTACTTAGATATTGATTTAGAAAGGGTTATTCCTACCTAAAGGCGTGGCATAACATTAAAAATAAAGAAGTTATTTTTATCAACCATTCCTCATGTAGAAATAGTAATATAAAAAAAAAAACAGGCTAACCGCAGTATTGATAATTGTATGCTTTAACGGGACGCAGAATGAAACAGCAGGCTTCAAAGTTAATTTCATGATTTTGACAAAATACATAATGTTTTTTTTACTATCTCCAACAAAAGCTAAACACGACATGACAAAAATAATTAGCAAAACCAAAAGGGGCAATTCCCGTATTTTTAAGAACAGTCGGATTCTATTTTTAGAAGCTCCGTCTGCCCAAAAACTGCTTTGCAGTTTGGCAGTTCAGAATGTATCTTGTAAAAAAAAAAAACTGTGAATAAATACTGTTTTTTTATCACAGCTTTTTATTCTATCAAAAATACCTCTAATTCACCAACATTTATGACAAGTTTTTGACATCGAGTGTCGTTGAGATGAGTTTGCGACGACATTTTGTACGATTTTACTTACGAGATGGCCTTCTGATATTAATTACATCTAATACTCATACTCCTTCATTTATAGGAGACCCACAGCATGCACAATCTATATTTTTATTAATACGTGAAGCAAAAACTTTCTACCCATTTTTACGACGGAATAATAATATGCATGTAATATTTTTATATACTATGCATTAGACATAAATTAATAAAAACTTTACACACGCTACCATGCGTTTGACACTCTTTTGTATGTGGTTAAAGATGGCTACCTTAGAATAATGACATGGCAGCATGGAATTAGTATGTACTATCATGGTAGCATGAAATTAGTATGTACTATCACGGTAGCATGAAATTAGTATGTACTATCACGGCAGCATGAAATTAGTACGAATACATGGAATTAGTATGAACTATCCTATCAAACTTAAAATGTAAATGTTTTATGGTCGAATTTAGACCACTGGGCCACCACTAGCAAACAGTTGGACCTATACGTCATGTTTTAAGATATAGGTATGTCGGCACATGAGATTTACATCAAAGATAACAACAACACAATACTATCACCTAATAAGGTAACAACACCATTTCCTATCTCAGATAAATTGACATCCGATTTAACATGTCAAGAACCTAATTACGGACAGCACCTAATTCCGGTGTTTGTCAATTGAGTGTTATGTGAGATTGCGGGCCGAAGCTTAATTATACCTGGATTAATATTACAGTAATTAGCGTGGTATTTGATCTTATTGATTGGTTAAACATTAATTAAATTATTTTATTTCCCGTTACATTGATAGATGTTAATGTGGTATTTGGTGGCTTTGTTATGATATTATAAATAAGTTAGAGCTTAAAATAATGATATTGATATATTTATACTACATATATAATATTATAAAGAGGTAAAATTGGTTTGTTTGTTAGTTTGTATTTATGGGGTAATCTCCGGAACTACCAGTCTAATTTGAAAAAATCTTTTTGCATTGGATAGCCCAGTTCTTGATAAAGGTTATAAGTTATGAAACATTACGCTACGACTCTTGGGAGCCGAGCAAAAAGAATAAAAGTCAGAAAGAACGCTAAGCGAAAACGAAGCTATAGCGCGGGTGGGCGATGCGACGCGATGCGGTTGGTCGGGGACGAAATTTAACGCGGACTAGGTAGCGGGTAGAACTAGTGTTGAATAAAATTTCAGATTTTTTTAAATTTGGATTGCTAATAGCTAATTGCGTGCCGTAAAAGTTTTTGATATTAAACGGGAAATGATGTACTTACCTACATAATTTGAACAGCCGTACCTATGTACAGACGCCAGCAGGTCAACCCTCCCGAAACTGTCAAATTTTCCCAATCAACTTTGAACCTTATCATTTAGTAATAAAGTTTAAAAACTATTAAAGAAATTTGACAGATTGTAGTAGGTTGATGTGCTGGCGTCTGTACTTATTTTTTATATTAGGTAATCTTCAACAAATAAAACAGAAGAACATGTCTGGTTAAACAAATTTCCAATTCTTGAACTTTCAAACACTTTACACTTGTTAATACAAAAACATTGAACCTTTTAATATTCCCAAATTACAAAACATGTCAAGCAAATAAATATTAATGATAGATAAACATGCACGCTCCACCGACTGTATCGAACTATATCGTGTACACTCAAGGAAATGAGAAGAAGTTTAATACTCGTCACAATTTACATGGCATCGTTACGTCATGATTGATGACGTCACACTGACAGCTCAATTTGGTGGAAACCGAATACCGGAGACTGACTTCGATTGTTAGTAGGGTGACTTTTCTGTGTAAAGTTTTAAATACTGTAGCATTTTAAAATATCTTTATAATTAAAAATGTACCTTTTACCAATCAGGTGTGTTGAAAAGCACTGAAAATTAAATACAGATAAAAAAGTACTAGGTAGGTTATATCATCTCTTATTTAATTTTACCCTATGGCAATGTCTAAACTCCTTTGACACCTTTTGCGGTCAGGAATGACCGGAGAAAAAATTAAAAAACACTGATGAGAATTTAACTTCAGTTATGTTTTAGAATCTCTTTTTGATTTATGAAAAAATAACTCATCCGTTTTTCTAAATTTCAATGATATCTTTGTAAAAAAAGAAATCACCAAACAATAATAGTCACCCTACCATCTCTGCAAAAAATCCTACAATATTTATCCATTATAAGTATTGCATTCCGGTCTGCCCATAAATCAGTACGAGTAGTGACATCCGAGTTTTTGACAAATGGCCCACAGAAACAAGTGACGGCCAGGATAAATGGCGTGTAACTGGGACTCTCACCTCACGCGGATATGAGGACAATAACATTAGGAGATGCCTTTGTTTCTGTGCAAATTAAGAACACTTATTTGAAGTTGGTTAAAAGAAAAGGAAGTTTTGTAATAAGGAATCCTTTTTAAAGATGCGACCATTTTTTTTTGGTGAAACGCTAATCCACCATAATCAAAAGCAAACTGACAGTCCGTATGGGAGAACATGTTTTCAACTACAATGTAAAGTTTGTTCTTGGGATAAATTAAAACCCTTCACTGTGCGTAGTCTGACACGCACTTGACCGGTTTTTTATCTATTTATGACTAAGTTATGTTAGTGATAGCGCTTTATACAAATTAGAAATTTAAACAAAAAAACATTTATAGTTTTTTTTCACCTTTTCGCTTCTCCTACCTACGTCATAGAAATCCCACCGTATATACGGCCTGAATTTTTAGTCACCGTCCAAATTTTGATATAATTGAATACGTGTTTTTTCTTTTAGTGTTACTCAATACCAAAATATTGAGATATCATATCACAATGTTATTGTATACCACGCAGAGCGGATAATTCTTTCAAGAAAATGATTTAATATGAAAATTTTTCGTATCGATTTTTTTTCAAAAATGGAGTTTGAAATGAAATGCAATGTTGGTTATTATTTAATTTGTTGTTAATGACTTAGAGCTATACTTATTTATTAGGATATTTTAAATGCTGAATTTTGTTATGACTGTAATGTTATATTTTTTATTAATTGTTTATTATCAGTGTAATATTTTCAACACAATGTATTTTGTTATGAAATAAATGACTTATGAGTTAGTGAATCATACCTAATGCCTAGGAAAAATTTGGACGGTAACTAAAAATTCAGCCTGTATTCATATAAGAGAGTTCATCATTTATTTATTTATTTGGTTCACCAACAGTTGTTTACACAAACATCTTGATAAAAATAATGTCTTGAAAACTTTGAACAGTGTAACAATAACATAAAGGTAAAATTATGGTAATTTGTAAGCCTCGGTAAGTGTCCAGTTCAAAACCCAACTTAAAACTAAAGAAAAAATATGTAGACCAAAATAAAAGTCTTAGTATTAAATGTGATTGTTATGTGATTGCTAAAGTTATGTAGTAACAAAATAATAAAATGAAATAATTAATGCTTTACAACACCTCTGATAAACAACTCAAGATTTTAGATTTCTGCTTGGTCAGAGAATCAAAGTGGAAATCGATTAGATCATAATATAAGAGAGTTCAATAGGAGCTCGTGGCTAAGTAATAACTGCCGCACGGGTCGATCCATCAGGTTAAGCTACGCTTGCCGGGGTTGGTCTGTGGATGGGTGACCATCTTTACATACCGAGACTGCTCCGTGCCTCGGAAAGCACGTGAAGCCATTGGTCCCGGCTGTCATTCGTGGATCTTTGACAGTCGTTACGGGTCGTCAGAAGCCCGAAAGTCTGACAACCAGTCTTACCAAGGGGTATCGTACTACCCAGTTACTGGGTTGTGGAGGTCAGATAGGCTGTCGCTTCATGTAAAATACTGGTATTCAGCTGCATCCGGTTAGACTGGAAGCCGACCCCAATATAGTTGGGAAAAGGCTAGGCAGATTGATTGATAAGAGAGTTCAATATTTATTAGCAAAGCACAAAAATGTAAATAATTTTTGCTTATATGCACAGATCTATCTGTGCATCTGTGCAGCAGCATACTAAATCAAAACAGTTCATATCTGAGCATTAGGGTGTCGTCAATCACGGCTTCTCAATATCTTCTAATTGACAGTTCAAGTGGCCGCCGCTGCCGAGACATGGTGAGTCATCTAAGTTATACCTTGCCTACACAGGGGGAGCTCGTTTTCAATCTGCCTAGCCTTTTCCCAATTATATTGGGGTCAGCTTCCAGTCTAACCGGATGCAGCTGAATACCAGTATTTTACATGGAGCCACTGCCTATCCACAACCCTGTAACTGCGTAATACGATACCCCTAGGTAAGACTGCTTGTCAGACTTTCGGGCTTCTGACGACCCGTAACGACTGCCAAAGATCCACGAACGACAACCGGGACCAATGTCTTAACGTGCTTTCCGAGGCACGGAGGTATAGTGTCCGTCCTAAACATCACTCCTTACCAACCAAGGGCATAGGTAAAAATTACACAAATGGAAATTATTTTATTTTATGTTTATTTTATGTTTTAGGTAAGTGATTTTGATCTTTATTAAGTAAATCATAAACTACTTGAACAATGTTCCTGAATAACGCAGAAACATTACTTTATTGTTTAACCGTTTATTTTTATTACCCTTGTAAAACCACTTGCTGCGAAAATTATTATGCTCAGCTGGACTTACATATTTTATTGATACAAAAAGGCCATTCTCATTATTTTACTCTCCCGCTACTGTAACGCGCCGGGTATGTTTGCGGGCGCAAATAAAGATGGATTAGCGGCTATTATTCGCAAGAAAGTTGTGTCCCTGATACGCTGCATACGAGGCAGTTCCAACAGCTACCTCCAGCTGTTCCTCCATGCGGGAGGATGGATCTAGCTCTGGATAGCCCAATACTGCGGTAGCATTCCTGATCCAAACCTAAATTTAGACTAAGATGAAACATGTAGTATATTTTAATAATTTTGTTATTGTAAAATTGTAATTTATAATGTTTTTATTGATGACCTTTGTAAAGTTTGTCTAATTGTAATCTTTTAATTAATTCTTAATGTTTCTAATATAATATTTTAAATTTCACTTGTATGCATAATGGACTGGTTCTAAAATAAAATGAATGAATGAACTAATTTAATTTATTACTAAAACAGTTATAATCCGAACGACATTGTCCTCATAAAAGTATCTCTTACAAAATTAATTCTAGTCTTACCTACACGCTGTATAGCCGCATAGCCTCACCCACCTGTCATAGCCGTGGCCTCGTTAATCATAGCCGGTCTGAACGTCTAGCTAACCTACGTGAACCTAGCACTTAGTATCACGGTGAGAATGTTATTAATTTCTATAAATAATCACTCTTCCGCTCTCCTTGGGTAGAGAAACGAGAAGATGGTAAATGAGAAAAATTTAAAATGTGTTGAGTAATTTTAGCAAGATTACACAATACATTTGCTTTTTCCGATTTTAGATGTTTTACAATATTTTTCTCAATTAAGTTTGTTTTGATTGTATACTATAATGCGTTTTTTTTTTAAATTATCGTCTGTCCCCTATGGTCAACATCAACAATCATTGATCAAGAAAGTTAACAAAAACAATTTAAAAAAAATGAAGTTTTAAAAAATCTTTGGCTGTGTGGTATCAATCGACAGTAGTGCAATATCTCGTAAAAAATCTAATTTAATTATAATTTGAATGGAAAGTATCATTACAATAAACTGGTACAAAACTGTAAGCATACCTTCTAGTTTCCCTGAAGTCCTGAAAAGAACAACAAAACCGAATCGTCCGTTCACCACAACGGCCAATAAATTTATCTATATTGCAAGCCTTAAAAGTTTCTAGTCACGCGTTCTTCGCATTTACAAGCTGTTCCCACCGCTACAGCTCAGCAGGGACCGATGAACAGCTTATTAAATATGTAGCTAAGCGGTACTTTTTAGTACAATTTAGTGGTACTATTGGTATTAACTCTTTGGGAATGCGATGTCCTGCTGGTTTTCTATTTCGCAAATGAGGGGAAGGTGCATATAATGTTTTTAGTAAAATAATTGGATGTTTTTTGAAGTACCTTTAATTTAGCGATTTATATTATGATTTAGAAAAAAATAAGTATCATCATAATTTAAATCATAATATCATCATCATAATTTCAGCTATACATACATAGGCCTCCCCCAATGATTTCCAAATCGGCCGTTTGGAAGCGACCTGCATCCAGCGGCTTCCTGTGAAAAAAATATAAAGACCATTAATAAAAATCAAGGAAAAAGCTAAAAGTGTTAAAACATTTAAAATAAAATAAAAACTAACTAAGCTTTCATGAAGTTGAAGAACTTTTCTACCATTTCAGCGCAAGAAAGACGCTTATTAGTTAGCAGGTCTCTAGCTTGTGCTATTTGGCCCAATGTGCATTCAGTTATGTGCATTCAGTTATTCATTACTTAAATAAAAATTAAGAACATATGAATAACACTAGTAATTTTATTGCATTTTTGCCTGCCTAGCCTTTTCCCAACTATTTTGGGGTCGGCTTCCAGTCAAACCGGATGCAGCTGAATACCAGTATTTTACATGGAGCGACTGCCCATCTGACCTCCACAACCCAGTAACTGGGTAATACGATACCCCTTGGTAAGACTGGTTGTCAGATTTTCGGGCTTCTGACGACCCGTAACGACTGTCAAAGATCCACGAATGACAGCCGGGACCAACGGCTTAACGTGCTTTCCGAGGCAGGGAGGAGTCTCGTTATGTAAAGATGGTCACCCATCTACAGACCAACCCCGGCAAGCATAGCTTAACCTGATGGATCGACCCGTGCGGCAGTTATTACTTAGCCACGAGCTCCTCCAATATGAAAAAATATATAAATTATGTACCTACAAGTGTACCTACAGAGGCAAAAAAAAAACATAAATTAAGGAAGAGTTCATTGAGCATAAAAAAATTGGTCCGCATCGCTGTCAGTGGGAAAAGTGCCCAAAAGGCTGGCAGCATTGCCAGATTGGATGTCAATGCTAATTATTTGACCTAAAAATTGGCCACGTAAAGATCCAGACCTCTGGTCACGTAAAGATTCGACCAACCGCTTGGCGATGTCTCAAAATACTCGATGAGCACTCGGACCCCACTGCCATAGTGTTTCAACCCCAAAATACATTGATTAAGGGCTGATTTTTTCTAATATTAATCTTGGTCAGAACAATAATATTTAATTATTCATTGTTTTTTCCATGCAACTGTCAAACAGCAATTAGCTAAAAATAATAATTGTGCTGTGTTTTTCTCAACACCAAACAAATTAATCCCACACTCATCCCACATTTACACCAATAATATCGGATGAAAAGTCCGACAGTACATCAATTCAGTCGGTACAATACCAAAAGCCGCAGTGAATGGCAATCCGAATCCGCAATAAAGCAGTAAATAACAATTGTACGAGATACATCGCTCGCGCCGACTGTAAACCAAACCTATGATTAACAGATCGACGGTTAATAGCGCGTTTAGGGGTGTACGGTCGGTTAGAGGGCAAACGTGGAGTACAAGTAAACAAACTGTCATCTGCCAAGCCTTTTCCAAACTATGTTGGGGTCAGCTTCAAGTCTAAGCGGATGCAGCTGAATACTAGTATTCAGTAGTAAACAAACTTTAAGCTTGTTAAATACTGGGATCTGATAAATGTTTTACAATATTATGGTTGACAGATAGATAAACCATTTATTTCGTGTACATAAATATCTTAAAACATAAAAGCACTATTAAAAGATAACAAATTAGGTACATGAATATAAAGAATATACAAGCAGGCATTATACAAATACAAACTTTATAAAGTATAGTAAAAAAAAAAAAAAAAAAATTGATATAGAATAATGGGTATTTATTGGTTTGATGTAATTAACACTTTAATACCATGGTACATAGTACTATTTCCATCCTTGTCCAAAAATTAGAAAAAATTGGTATTAGAGATTCACAACTATCTATTTTTACTGATTACTTGAAAAATAGAAAACAGAAGGTTAAGCTAGATAGTTTTGTCAGCGAGGACGTTGACGTAACATGCGGCGTACCTCAGGGTAGCGTTTTGGGTCCAACGCTATTTTTAATATATTTAAACGACTCATGTAATATGTCAATCAATAAAGCAAAAATAATCTCATATGCCGACGACACCGCAATCGTCTTCACCGGTTCAACCTGGGCTGAAACCAAAACCAACACAGAAAAGGGTATGTTAAAAGTGGCTTCATGGCTAAAAACAAATCTCCTTACGCTAAACACGAGCAAAACTAATTATATCTGTTTCTCAATTTATAAAAATGTCCAACCAGAACCTAATTTCAACATTAAAATACATGAGTGTAGGAGGACGGTTGATTGTGACTGCAATTGTCCAACAATTAGTAAAGTTAGCCACGTCAAGTACCTAGGTATAATGTTAGACCAAAACTTGTCCTGGTATTCTCAGATTGAACAAATTACTGCGAGAATACGAAAATTTATTTGGATTTTTAAAACATTACGTCACATATTCCCAAGGAGAGGCTTAGCAAAAAAAAATCTTATTAATGAAGTGTATATCTCACTAGTTCAATCTGTAATAATATATTGCATTTCCATTTGGGGGGGCGCGCGTAAAACACGATTCCTTGATGTTGAAAGAGCACAACGGACATTGATAAAAGTAATGTACTTCAAAAAAAGGACCTTTTCCACCTATGAGCTATACCAAATAAGTAATTTATTATCAGTTAGAAAATTATATGTACTACACATTGTATTAAAAAAATATAAAACCCTTCCTTTAGATCCTAATGTATTAGCTAGAAGAAGGAAACATAATATTGCTTCCATCCCTTTTGTAAAAACAGAATTTGCAAATATTCAGTACGAAAAACGCTCGTCTTTCCTATATAATAAAATAAATAAACAAATAGATATACATACTAAACCGTATAAAGAATGCAAATTGTTGCTGATTAAGTGGATAGATAAGTTAAGCTATGATGAAGTAGAAACTCTTCTATTAAATATAAGGTAAAACCGATTCCGCATAAAATAACTACACACAAACATACACACTCACATACACACATGCACACATACACACACGCATACATACACACGCACACACTCGCACGCACGCTTAAATTTACACACACTTATACCAACAGACTAATTATAATATCTAATATCTAAAAATAATTAATTTATAAAATTTTGTTTCGTTACATGTTTACACTCATTAATTGCAAGATATAAAAGAGCGGCGCCTCCTGGCACAGGCATTTTTATGCTTAAAAGGAGACGCCACCAACTGTTTAACGTACAACGTGTAAAATAATGAAATAAAAACATTTTTTTTTTTTTTTTTTTGACGTAGTAAAGTTATGAATCGAAGTGATTAATCGAAGTGACTAATCGAAGATTATTGAAATAAATTTAACAATGTCAGACAATGATCATAGGACGTACAAGAACCACAAAATAATTTTCCGGAGAGCAGACATTAAATAGTTATAGATTAAGAATAAAACAGAAATAAAATAAGTTGTCACGTAGACCTTGTTTGCTTTAAATACTTGAATTACATAAGCTTGCCATGGCTATTTTCCTAAAGTTTTATATTTTTTTACGGACAACCCTGAATCATAATCAAATTGCGTTGTGTATCGGTATCGCTTTACGGCTGTAAAGGCGTTTAATCACGCGCCAGGCACGGCAGTGTAATGAAAAGTTCATTTGTTTGCAATGACGTGCATATTTATACACTTCTGTCACAAATACGTGACCATTCGTAATTAGGATGTATCGGTGATTTGGAAATCCAATTTGTGAATTGGGTCATTGATTTTGATTTATGTACACACGTTGCTTTGTTGTTTTAGCTCTGTGGAAATATTTATTTTAAAAATGTAAGAAAAAAACTGGGAGTTGTATTATTACTAGCTACCGTCACGTCGGTCTTGGAGAAGTATTAATTTACGTAAAAGTAAAATAATGTTATGTTTGTTTTAGTAAGCCTAGGGTTTCTTAAGACTGCGGTGACCGCTACATAGCGTCCGCAATTCACCGGCGAATGACGTCACTGAATCGTTATTTATGAAAGTAACTTGGTGTGTTTTCCTAGAGAGTGTTTTTTTGACACGGTAAAGTCAAACCCCGGTGCAATCATTTTTAGGGTTCTGTAAGGGCATGAGCCACTTAATGTTGAATGTTAATAAAATAAATGTTAATATTCAAAAGGGTTTAATACGAAATTATACTAAAAATAATGTAAATGCAAAATGAAAATAATAGAAAATGCTATAAAAATGTTGCAGAATATTGGATGTTGCGCGAGCTCGATATTAAACCGAAGACTGACTTACTTGCGTACGTGCCGATACTACATTTTATAAATTAACAAAATTTGCAGTATTTTTACTAGGCCAAAGTACAATGTGCGGTTGCTGACCGTACAGGTTCCATACCCAAAGGGTGAAACGGGACCCTATTACTAAGACTCCACTGTCCGTCTGTCACCAGGCTGTATCTCATGAACCGTGTTAGTTAGACAGTTGAAATTTTTACAGAGGATGTATTTCTGTTGCCGCTATAACAACAAATAATAAAAACAAAATAAAATAAATATTTAAGGGGGCTCCCATACAATAGACGTGATTTTTTTGCCGTTTTTATAGATAATGGTACGAAATCATTCGTGCGCGAGTCCGACTCGCACTTGGCCGGTTTTATTATGCCGTCATGTCACTGCGGTCGTTATTTGGCGGCTCTTTCAGCGCTCTTCTTGGAAACCGGAACTATAGTCTTATCCAACGCTTTTATAAAGTCTCGATAGATAGATAGAATACTCTTTATTGTACACCAAAAAAATCACAGACATAAATTCGATTCGTTTTTTTTCGATTCGATTTTTTTTTTCGATTTCGTTATTTCGATAGCGCCATATTCAAAATATAGGTAATTATCAATGAACTAGAATCATAGTCTGTTATATTAGTTGTACTACTAACCCTCTATTGTATACAATACAAAAATCCAATTTCGAAGTTCATTACGATATTAAACAATCAGATCAAAGGAATCGCGTTTTCTAAAGAAGGAAAAAATCTTTGAGATCTGCCATTAATTACTGTCGACGCCAAAGGGTTAAGCTCTTAACCCTTTCTTTGCGCTTGGGGTAAAAAATACCCCAAAGCAATTTTTATGCACTCGTAAACTCTTTAAAGTTATTGTTTCTTTTTGAGAAGAGGACTTTGAAATATTGAGAATTATTAGCGTTTGATGTTTGGCGGGCGTCTGTTTTTTATTACGTTTTTGCAGAAAAATTATTGATGTCGTTTGAAGGGTGGAAATTAAAAGTGTTAATATTAAAAGGTTCTGGTGTTGATTCTGTCACTGATGTATTAGATGAAAAATTTTGACACATGGAAAATTGAGTTTGGAAATACTTGGAAAAAATATTTCTACATGTTTTAATTTTTGTCAGTTAGGGTCCTGGGTCCTGTATAATTCAATTCCATGCGATTCCGTGGGAAAAAAGTTATTTATTTATTTATGTACACACAAAACACTTAAACAGGACACAATATTAACATAAAAGAGCACAAAGGTACTGCTTATTACTTAAGAAATTTCTTCCAGCAGACCTGCGAGAGGAAAGTAGGATTAGATATGTAGGCACAGTGTATAGAAAAGTCGAAACAAGAAAATTTTAATTATCATTTTAGTTATTGGACCTTTCCATCTTGAATTTCTCAGTTGCAGCTCGTAGTCTGGATTTGTGCCCGGTTGATGGCAATAGACTCGCCTCCTTTTACATAGGACTTAAAAATACCCGGTGAAATGTGGTGTAGGAACACCTCTGCCTTACCATTTAGGTATTACAAGCGTGATGTTATGTTATGTTTATTTGTTTTATCGGTTTCGCTAAGCTAGTCTCAACGACAAAAATAATAACTTTGCTTCCACTTAAGTATTAAGGTTCCTATGTTACAAAAGAAAAAGATACATCCATTTTGTGCAACCTTTTTAAAAATGCATAGAAGTTAAAGTTTCATTAAGGCTGCAGTCTCGCAAAATGCACTCGCGGCGAATTATTTGCGTAACTTTGTATTTTTATTTTTAACAAAATAATGAAATAACATGAAATATTTTTATTGCACATAAATAACCATAATATAAGTAATAGCTAGTTATTTTTTGTAAGTTCATCTAGGTGGATTATGTTAGGTAAATCAAGCATTAAATACAGCTCTTTCGCGCCCAACATCACTTCGAGTTCTGTTTGCGCGCTTAGTTTATAGCAATGAAGAATTAATTTACAAATCTGTTCAGCGCTTAATTAACTCAATATTCTCGTCTTCAAAATGCGTTGATTAGTTTTTTCTAATTATGTTTCATTTTCTTAATTCAGAGGTCACAATTTCATCAAAATTCTCTGTTTTTAGCTCCTAATAAACGGTTTGTTACATAATAACTATGCATCTTATGTATGTAATAATTAGATTATTTTAAAGCCAAGAGTTTATTTAGCAACTACTAAAAAAATTGCACCTAAATCACACATTACACTAACAATAATAATCATCTTAAAAGACCTCCAAAAAACGAGTTTAAAAACAAGAATTGAGAGAGAAATTCTGTTTTTTTTTAGAGGTATTTTGAGATTATTATTATTGTTAGTGTAATGTGTGATTTAGGTGCAATTTTTTTAGTAGTTGCTAAATAAACTCTTGGCTTTAAAATAATCTAATTATTACATACATAAGATGCATAGTTATTATGTAACAAACCGTTTATTAGGAGCTAAAAACAGAGAATTTTGATGAAATTGTGACCTCTGAATTAAGAAAATGAAACATAATTAGAAAAAACTAATCAACGCATTTTGAAGACGAGAATATTGAGTTAATTAAGCGCTGAACAGATTTGTAAATTAATTCTTCATTGCTATAAACTAAGCGCGCAAACAGAACTCGAAGTGATGTTGGGCGCGAAAGAGCTGTATTTAATGCTTGATTTACCTAACATAATCCACCTAGATGAACTTACAAAAAATAACTAGCTATTACTTATATTATGGTTATTTATGTGCAATAAAAATATTTCATGTTATTTCATTATTTTGTTAAAAATAAAAATACAAAGTTACGCAAATAATTCGCCGCGAGTGCATTTTGCGAGACTGCAGCCTTAAGTTGTACATACATGTTCGCGTTTAGACTTCGTTGTGTTGTAGGGAAACGTGATTAGATTTTAGTTTTCATGTACAGCGACACTTTGTCTGTTATAACTTTTTATTAAGTTTTTCGTAATATTTTCTGTTCGTTTTCAGATTAAAATATTATGACATATTATGTACAGAATGCTTTAGGGAGGAGGAGCTCGTAGCTAAGTAATAACTGCCGCACGGGTCGATCCATTAGGTTAAGCTACGCTTGCCGGGGTTGGTCTGTGAATGGGTGACCATCTTTACTTATCGAGAATCCTCCATGCCTCGGAAAGCACGTTACGCCATTGGTCCCGGCTGTCATTCATGGATCTTTGACAGTTGTTACGGGTCGTCAGAAGCCCGAAAATCTGACAACCAGTCTTACCAAGGGGTATCGTATTACCCAGTTACTGGGTTGTGAAGGTCAGATAGGCAGTCGCTCCATGTAAAATACTGTTATTCAGCTGCATCCGGTTAGACTGGAAGCCGACCCCAATATAGTTGGGAAAAGGCTAGGCAGATTGATTGATGTACAAAATGCTTTAAATAAAAGTGTGATTGAAAAGTCAAGTTTTCAGTCTCTGGTTTTCAAATTTGAAAAAAATACAATACTGTCATGGCGTATGTCAATAAACAAGAGTACAGTCGCAACAAAAAATCTCAGTATTTTCATTTATACATTTGAAAATCGTACTACTGCAGACGGGTCGGTCATTGGACACGGACCGAATCGCCGCATTCCATTTTCAAAAGGAAATGCCGCTGACAGAAAACACTCCTTTGTTCTGTTCTGTCCGTTCAATTTTCAAATAGAATCGTGCACGTGAGAAGTTTTAATTCTGTGCTCGAGTGTACATGTGGAATAATTGATGTTAATTTATTTAAGAGTTTGAATTGGAAACAGCACTTAGGGGGGAATATTCATGTTCTTTTTCAGTTAGAACATAATAGGAAGTGAAGGAAAAAGGCTTGCATTGTTTTTATTTTTCCAACGGCTTCAAAAAAGTCATTGGCACAAACCTTATTTTTAGCATTACATTATTTTTCTCATACTAACTGGGTGATTGTTTTCATTTAATAGGTTAGCGATTAAACCACAAAATATTGACTTTAATTTCTCTTATTATATATATTTTTTTTTTTTTTTTTTTTTTTTTTTTTTTTTTTTTTTTGTTTATAAAGGAATGGAGTCACCCATTTCAGAATTTTTACGGCTCTATTGTAAGTGTATCGATTTCCACTTAGCATTATTTTCCTAAATAAAAAATAACCTACCTTTTTATGTAGAAAAATATCAGTCTTGAAGCGAAGGAAACATTAGATAACAAAAAGCATAACCAACTAGCTACTACAAAGTTTTTTCATAACCGGAATATTTTCATAACTTTTCTTCATTTAAAAAAAGTATGCAATTTCTCCTCCATTTACCTCTACGATGTGCTACGGTTCTGCTACGGTTTTCCTACGCTGCTACGGAGGTGTGCTACGTGACAGAATTGTACAGTGCAGTCTTGTGTATGTTACATAGTGATAACACAGATTCATTTGATATTTTTGGTGAAAGAATATTAATATAATATTACTAGCTTTGTCTATTTTCAACGTTACCTAGACTTTTTTTCAAATACGTTTGGTTAGTCGAGGTTGAAACTAAAATAAGACATGAAATTAAATGAAATTGTTTATTCTGTAAATAGGATATTGCAATCACTTTTAGACGTTTATATCCAAGATAAAAATGCTTGAAAACATGCTGGTCCTTCTCCATAGGACAATTTAGAATCTAGACAAAATCTAACTGGTTGCCAATTTAATTGTATAATATTATTTTTTATAACATTGATTTTATATTCTGTGATTACTTGATCTGACCCCCATGCATCTATCACATAATTAATTTATCTGTCATTCCTTCATTTTTCATTCTTTGTACCTTTCGTGGTATAGTAATCTTATTCCAGGTGCATTGTCTTCACACATAATTATATATTTAATGTATAGAAGATATTGTGAAAACATTTAAAAAGAGTAACGGTGGAGTTTCTTTCCCTTTTTTTTTGGAAGGGGCGACTAGTATCAATATTTTTTTTTTGTAAATTTTGACATTCAAAAGTGCCTTTTTTGTGCCTTAGTGAAATACATTATTTGACTTTGAATTTGACGTCATATAAAAAAAAAGAAAAAAAATCCTACATGAGTTTCGCGTTTCCTATCTGACTACTCTGAGAAGAAAGGCCGAAACAAACTCAGAGGTCACAGTCTCTTTTAAAGTCCAGACATAATCTGGTCAGGCCATAAATGAGGGCCTGAATAGTGTCTGAAATGTTTTTTTGAGGAACGAATCACACAAATTTGAGTGGACCTGTCCAGTCAGTGCAAGCATGTGTCAGTAATCTTGGAGCTCAACTCAGAACTTAAGGACCTCAACTAAAGTTATCAGTTTTTGTATGTACCTAAAATTCCAATTTTCTAATTAAACTTTTTTTTTTTAATTTAACAAAACACATGATACTTCAGAACCAAATCTAAACAGTTCTACCAATAGTAAACATCCAATGTTTATGGATTATATTTATTTCCATCCAACCAAATCACGTGTGTGACGTATCGCTTTATCAAAATTGATATACCGCATCGCCCTTTCCCTATATTCCCCATTTTTATATTACCTACTAAAGGGACACCGAAATCAAAGGGCTATTTTGACATGTTGACAAATATGAGCCTGAAATAATATTTTAATGTCCAACTTGCAAAGAATTTTCAACTTTGCTGCTTACAAAATAGAGTCTTATATTACCTGGGTTCGTTATCTGTTAAAGGTTTTGAATAATATTATCAAGGGATTTGAAGCGATTTTCTATCAAATCGAAAGTAGCCGGTTTTTGTGCGTATTATAAAAAGAGGTTTTGTATAAGAAGCTTATTTGGGTTCTGATGGACTTTGTGTACTTACTGACCTTTGTGAGGGACAGATAAATTGTTTATTTGTATTTTTAAATCTTTTGCTGATTTGTGTACCTGCAGTAATCGGATTCATAATATTGCTACGCCGTAGCTATGACTATGTTGCGCCTACGGCCGCTACGATCTCGTAGCAATTAGAGTAACGCTACGCTTTTGCTTCAATATCTTGGAATATTGAAAGACGACACCTGAGAATCAAACTATTAATCATTTATTTCAGAATAAAACATTCCATACATATTGGTGGAAAATAGTATTAATTATTTATAACTAAGTTAGTAAATTATTTATTTATTATTATTATTTACAATTCCGCTATTTAATATTACATAATATAGGGAGGAATTCAGAAATAAAAAGTAATTTTTAGGGTCACCACTTTTTGAACGTCAAAATTACATAGGAAAGTCTCACAATACGCCCGCCGTTCACCACTTCCCAGTGCTTTAGCTGGGAAGAAGAAGTGGAGCAACAAACTCCCCAGCTGCATAGTACGAGTAAGTACCGATGATCTTAATACAACTTATAATTATTATGATGATGAAGCCGATAGTTTTATTGCTCATTTATAACAAAATTAGATAACTGAAATGAAATGAAATTGTTTATTCTGTAAATAGGATATTGCAATCACATTTACATGTCATATAAAAAAATAAAAAAAAATGCTTGATTAGTTCGGCGTTTCCTATCTGACTACTCTAAGAAGAAAGACCGAAACAAACTCAGTCTCGTTTAAAGTTCAGACATACTCTTTGTCAGGCAAAGCTTGGCAGGCTGTCTGACGATTTTCAGTAGAAGCTCTTTTTATTACTAAAAAAGAACGCGAATTTGAGGCTAAGAATTTCGGAGAATTACTTCTGAAATTAGGTAAGTGGTAGGTACTGAAATAGTTTATTTTTATGAACATCACTTTAGAATCTAGCGGCACGTATGATGCCTTGAAATGTGTGTAGCATAACATAACATCACGCCTCTATTCCCCGAAGGGTTTTTATTTTTTATTTTATTTTTTTATTTGGGACAAACAAACAGTAACACATTATATCTGCGCAAATAATATAAACAAAGATATTATATAAATGGGTTAGGCAGAGGTATACCTATAGTATATCAACATTTCGCCAGTTATGTTTAAGTCCCATGTAACAGGGGGCGAGCCTATTGCCATCAACCGGGCACAAATCCAGATTCCGGGCTGCTACTGAGAAATTCCAGATGGGAACCCAATAACACTTAGCCCGACCTGAGAATTGAACCCAGGACCTCATGCTCAGCAGTAGTGCTTGCGACCACTAGGCCAACGAGGTAGTCACTATTTATAACTTACATTATATATTGCCATCAACCGGGCACAAATACAGACTCCGGGCTTGCCACTGAGAAATTCCTGATGGAAAAACGCAATAACACTTCGCCCGACCCGGGAATCGAACCCAGAACCTCATGCTCAGCAGTAGTGCTTGCGACCACTAGGCCAACGAGGTAATCACTATTTATAACTTACATTATAACTAAAGAATACTGGTAGGTATAGATTTGAAGCTACCCAGGTATTGAACCTGAAATCAATTTATCACGCCCGCAGAGCAGCACCTTCCCGTTATACCCTCGACACTAATGTTTTAAACATTTTCTCTGAGCTAGCGAACTGTAGGGTTCTGCGGGAATATGAGAAATCGATTTCTATAATGTGTAATATAGATAAAGCTGTCCTCTGAAGATTTCTAGACAAAATCTAACTGGTTGCTAATTTAGTTGTATAATATTATTTCTTATAACATTGATTTTACATTCTGTTATTATTTGAACTCACACACTGACTTATTAGTATTACTTGTTAAAATGTTAGGAATATCGTATAATTTTACAATGTTTGTAAATATGTGAGCCCCATGCATCTATCACATTATAAAGGAGACTGAAACGATTACATACAATCTTGGGCCTGGGTGTAAAAAGATGAAAGTGGTGTCAATTAATAGCTTATATATTATCAAACTTTTATTGAAAATTCTGCGGATTTTGTCAATCTGAGAACAGAGATAAAAGAGATTATGTAAAAGTGAGGTTATGTTACAATCTTTAACTAACAGCTGATTCCTGAAGTGCAAAATATGTGCTTTTGCACTAATAGTTATTATATTTAGTAGGAAATGTTTGATAGATCATATGAATGAACTTCAATGACTCCAGTCCTACCTAACTATGTAGGTAACAAGTATGGAGTTACGGAAAGGATGTCTAAAATAAAATAAAAAATCATTTAAGTAATATAGTGTTTTATTCGTCTTCAATTATAATTAAAATATCGTCTATGAATTGTGTAGGTGGTGCTACATGATCTTGGTACCTAGCCCAGCTAAGGTACCATATAATGCACATTATATGAGCGCAGCAGCCTACAGTTCGTCTCCCTACAATGCAATTACAGTAATGCATTACTATAGCCTCCCTTCCTGTACGAGAGCCATTGCCGAATCACTGACAGAATTGTTTCATCGTGTAAGGGTCGTCGACAGTGTATTGCAGTGATCAGTTGTTATCCCACAATTCACACAGCGATCCATAGTTTCAACAATATCCAATCCACAAGCCAGCGGTACAATCCAAAATAACAATTCCAAGTCAAACGTGTGAGCGATCTTCGGTGTCCAGTGTGAAAGCAAGGGTCGTACGAGGTAGGCAGGGTCGGAATTCGTAAAATACAAAGCAAAGTCGTGAAAAATGAAGAACAATCGGGGAAGCATTCAAAACGCATCGGAAAACACGAAAAAAGTGAGCAAACCATAGACATATATAGTAAGGACCACGCTAAACGCGCGACGAAATGGCACCAACGCGCTGGCCCTAACATATTAGTTTAGGGCCAGCGCGACTCAGTCGAACGCGGTCCGCACGCGGATGAGTTAGTCGGCACAGTATTATCATTAAAATGTAGTAAAAGGCAGCAAAAATTATGATATTAAGGTTAAAAAGGAACATGGGATATCGTATCATCGGAAAGTAATCTTACATTACTTTTGTTGCAATTAAATTATTAAATAAACATATTTTTAAAGTGATAATTTTACTACTGAAATACACAATGGCGGCCATGTCGCGCGCTGTCGGCAGCGCGTGAAGTAACCTTGTACGGACGTAAATTTTTATTTATGTTTTATTTTTGTCTTAGGAACTTAGTAAGTAATTTTGTTTTTTTTTACGTACCTAATATGTTTTATATTCAACATAAGAGTGAAACAAAAAGAGTACAAAAATTTAAGAGGAAGTTTAGAACTGATATGAAAATCGAATTCTTAAAATATTTGGAAATGCTGTTTTCATTTATTCACGCAAACTGAGCAAAGCTACTGCTCTCATCAATGACGGTAGTAGCTTCACTCAGCTTGCGCCATTTTTACCGGAAGTTTGCTTCTGGCAAAAATGGATAGGAGGAGATTTATAAAAATACAAATATGCGATGGCGAATTAGGATTCAAATAATTTTAAATTACAAATGATTCAACGCGTAAAGAGATTTGGAGTCGCATTATTAGGAAACAACGAGGAGCCTTATTTAAAGCCTCATAAAAACAAGAGTATGCTCAGCTCATTTTTATGACGGAGATTAATAAGTTTAATTGCTAGGTATGTAATTCGCAACCTCGCTATGATCCCAATGGAATTTAAGGGGGAAGCGCTAAGGTAGCCATATTTGTTACGACCGCGAATCATAGATCAACATACAACCTGTTACTGACATGCAAATTGCGTAAGAAAATTTTAATCTCGCGGGCTACTCTGAAGCTTTTGCCTTAACTTATTTCCGATAAAATGTGATAAAAAAATCATTTTCGCACGTACACGCGGCTAAATATCAAGCTATAATTTCCAGTTTCGAATTGTGTAGTATTAAATAAATGTAGCCGTGTGTACAAGGTTACGTCGTGGACCTATGCAAAGCGGCATTCACGTAGTTCGTATGAGTTGTCACAGATGGCGCTAGTTTTTTCTTGTATGAAGAAGGTTTATGTGAAATGTTCTGATGGGCGTATCCTTCCTTTTGAAATCATTGGAGCAAACAAGATCATTAGCGCAGTTGGCAACTGTCTAGTGTCCGTGTCAGTCAGCTGTCATGCCAGTGACATAGACTAAAAATAGAAAACTAATTTTAATCGATATGAAATCGATAATCATTAATATTGTTTTTTCAGTAATTAATTGATATTTTATTTATTAATATGACTGTAATTATATGCACTATATTGCACATAAGTATATATAGTACATTTAATTACTTTAAGTTAATTATTTAGTGCAAAGGTTTTATTTTCGTAACTGTGTAATGGATTACTCAATCGATAAGCTCACGAAAACTATCTTTTCCATATTTCTCCGCTTCCAGATTGAGAATTGAGGTGATTTTTCATATTCAAAGATAAAAAAATATGACTAATTTTTTAGATCATATCTTAACTTATTACATTTGGGCCCACAGTTTTCCATCTCCTTTATCTGTCATTCATTCATTTTTCATTCTTTGTACCTTTCGTGGTATAGTAATCTTATTCCAGGTGCATCGTCTTCACATATAATTATATAATTAATGAATACAAGATATTGTGAAAATATTTTAAAAGAATAACGGTGGAGTTTCTTGGCCTTTTTTTTTGGAAGGGGCGTAAATTATAGCGTTCAAAAGTGCCATTTTGTGCCTAATTTGACTTAGATTTGAAATTATTAGTGTAAAAATAACTAGAATTTAAAGAGGGCGTGATTAAATGTTAGTAGGTGCAAAAATTGCACACTATTTATCCATGAAATAAATACGACTTATATTAGTTGTCTCAGTCTCACGCGACGATATATTAATCGACGCGTGAGGCTTGCTTTAAGTTTTTATATAATAATGTTAGGTTAGTAGTCATACATTGCCACATGCGAACTACGCGTCAAAGACCTGACGTCACACAAAATCCTGACGTCACACAAATCCTGCATCGCGCAATTAGAGTTTACCGCGCGAACAACATATACATGACTATCCAACATCAATAGTAGGGCAGTTGCCCGCCAGACATTCTGCCTTCTATAGAAGATGAGTGAACTTTACACCCTGTTCCTCATACCTCTAAAGTCCAAAGACAATAATTATGAGACCAAGAAATTTCCCGATTGATGCAGTAATAGAGTAATTAGTTGTCTGTAATTTAAATATTAATTTGGATTACACACATAAACTCACGGCTTCTTTTGATGGGGTTAGGTAGATATTACAGAACGGCACCTGCTACGATCGATTGTGATTTGGATTACATTGCAGAATAACTTAACGAAGGCAGGGAGACCAGGTATTCAACCTTTCGCTTGGAGCCCCACAACACCGTCTTTCAGTCAGAAATGTACGCACTATATCGAGCAGTCGGGGTCATTCAATTTAGATTGTTGACATTTGTTTCTATGTGTTTCACGAACTGTGTCCAAATAAATATTATTCATTATTTCTTTCTAGATAACTTTATATATTTTCACCCTTTGATTTAGAAATATTTTTTTTATTTTATTTTAAAAGGAACCCAATACCAACAGTGACATATCTAAAAGGTATATTATAATAATATCGAGAATATCAGTTCTTCCCCTCTTCCTTATAAACTACAGGCGGTTGTTTTTTGACGGATGACTGAATACGTGTGTTATGTACAGTCAGCCTCAAAGAGATGTATACCTACATCAACAAGAGTTAATTTTATTGTCTACAATTTTTTTCCACAATATTACACATGTTACACATTGGGAATTTAATTTTAGCTACACATCGATACAGTATTATGGAACAAAGATTGTAGATAATTAAATTAATTCTTGTCGATGTATACTACTTTTGTGGCTAACTGTACCTACTGTTTCGAATATTTTTCATTTCTTTTTTTTGTAATAAGTTGCCACATCACTCAATGTATTTACCCTCCGGTGTAATCGTATTGTTTTGTTGTTATTTGAATAAAAGGGAAACGTTGTATATTATAGTAGAGTGTCTCGTTGGTCTGGCAGTCATAAATGCGTCTGTTGATCGTGGGATCCAGGTTTCGATTCATGGGTGTTATTAGTAGCCGTATGTATTTTTTGAACATGAGCAGATTGGCCCGAACTTATACTTAAGATATTTGAAAAATTCATGCCGTTTTATACGTACCATACGTATAAAAACAACACGAGTTTTTTTTAAAGTGAAAACTTCTTATTCGGCTTTGTGCACTTTTTTTGTGATGGGTAAAAAATATTAAACTCGCGTCAGGACACGTGACCTGATCGAAAATTCGTAAGACGGAGGGAGAGCAGACCGCTACTATTATAATAGACGTTAATATTCAAGTTTTCACTTCTGCCGGCACTCCCGGAGTGCAACCCTTTGTTTTTTTTTCATATAGCAGTCAGTAGACACATAATTTTTAGAACAGATCTCCGAGGGGAATGGTAAGTTAAAAAGTAACGACCTGGTCCTAGACCAGGAAGGTCACGGAATTCTACTGAATGTTGGGTACTCAGGACTGTTCGTTGTGGACTTATGTCCAGCAAGTCTTTCTGCTGTGATGATCATCTTCTGCCAAGCCTGTTCCCAACTATGTTGGGGTTGGCTTCCATTCTAACCAAATGCAGCTGAATATCAGTATTTTCCATGGAGTGACTGCCTATCCAACATCCAAAACGCAGTAGCTGGGTAACAAGGGGTATCGTCCATTGGTAAGACTGGTTGTCAGACTTTCGGGCTTCTGACGACCCCTAAAGTAAGTATGAATAACTGCCTTCGCCCCGCGGTTTCATCTGCATAAGTCTCAATCCCGTAGGAATATCGGGAAAAAAAGTATCCTTTTATGTCCTAACCCAGGTCATGGTCTACCCATGTGCCAAATTTCATCCAAATCCGTTCAGCCGTTTTAGCGTGAAAGCGTAACAAACAACCAAATAAATTATTATAAATAATCTGTAATATTAGTTCCAGCTATATTAGAACCCAATGGTTTGGCACGCGACGATGGCAAGAGACCGGACGGCATGTCTTTATCTCCATGGAAGGTGGGTAGGTCTTTTGTGTGGGATACAACTGTGTCGACACTCTTGCACTAACCCATCTTCCTGGCTTGACGTGCTATGCAGGTGCTGCTGCTGCGGCTGCAGAAAACCTCAAGCGGCGTAAGAATTATATATTCGAGCCGTTTGGGGTTGAAACTCTCGGGCCGTGTGGTCCGAGTGCTCACGGCCTCTTCAATGAAATCTCAAAACGGCTATTTGACACTTCCCATGACCCAAGGGCTGGTTTTTACCTTGGGCAAAGGCTAAGCATTGCTATACAACGTGGCAATGCGGCCAGTCTCTTGGGTACACTACCAGTCGACAGCGATGCGGATGAATTTTTCGACGCTATAATAGCATTATTGACCAAAGATACTATATTTTAGTGTTTGCAGAGTTTTAGTTTAGTTAGTATATAATTTGCTATTTTTATTAATTAATTAGTTATAAGTTGATATGTGCATACTAAAGAATATCATATTAGTTTAGATAGATCCGTCAATACGAAGCCTATTTTCAATAATTTCTAGGCTACATTATAGAAGATTTCTGCCATCAAACAAACTAAGATATCTATTGACACAACCTCACTAATACCTAGTAATTTCCACCATCTAATGAGGCAAATCAGTGGAACGGAATCTATTAACGCAAGTCATTACCGTGTTTGCATAATATATAGATGATTGCATTATTCTCTATGTATAATGTACGCCTGATTAGGTGGTCAGTGTAATTTGGTATCGATATGTTGTTATATAAATAGTTGGGGTTAATTAGACTAACTGATTTAGTGAATGGTCGGGGTTTTGTTGTCGACGGACTAAAACTTAGAAGAAATTAAAAAAAAAACACATTGATACATAAACTCACGCCGTCTTCCCATGGGGGTAGGCAGAAACTACAGAACGCCACCTGCTACGATCCTTACATGCTCCTTTTACGATACATCTGGTCATACACACACGCCGGTTGCGAGTACTACGAACCTGTCCTTTCTCAAGAACATGACCAATAAGGTCAGTATTATGTCCTCCTAGGGCGTCCAGTCATATCTGCCTTGTAAATACATTTTGTTAGTCACCATTCATTATTCCTTTCAACATGACCAAACCATCTCAGCATACCCTTAAAAAAATAAAAAAGCAATTTTGAAAAAGGAATAATAAAATAGTGATGACTTTGCATTTACATGATTCTAGACCCATCAGCGTAGAAATGTTTCCTCGGTTAATCTGCTGTTCCATAAAAGTTGACTGTGTAAGTATCGCACTACCATTGTGCGCTACCATAATTATGCCCAAAAGGCTCTACGGTGAATCGACTATGCTTAGTAATACGCATATCTATATGCTGATCTACGGCGCAGCAAGCATTGTGCTACAATGGTATTTGTCCGTGAAAAGCAATAAATTGAAATCCAAAAATATTTTTCTACTATACGCAAAATAGGACCACGAACGTGCAGCTACGGACTCCAGCGCGATATACATTATAATACAATTGGACCTTTATAATATTTGTTAAACATTAACTATGTATTAAAACTAACTATTATATATTATAAGAATATTTTTTTTTTTTTTAAATTTTTTGGGCATCAAAAAATTCTTCCGCATCGCTGTCAGCGGGAAAAGTGCCCTAAAGGCTGGCAGCATTGCCACGTTGGATGGCAATACTGATTCTTTGTCCTAAGAATTGGCCAGCCCTCTAGTCACGTGAACAGTCGACCAACCGCTTGGCGAATATTTGATGAGCACTCGGACCCCACGGCCCTAGTGTTTCAACCTCAAATGGCTCAAAAATATAGCTACCGGAGCTTTTTTTTTTTTTTAAGCAACCTCATTTTATCTATGCACTAAATATGCTAAGTTATCTAAGGTTCACTTTCCAAATCACAAATATCCAAATGAACTTTCATTCCTTTTCCGAGTCTACAATTAACTCGACAGACAGTCATGTTCGACTAATGAAATTCAAAATCAAGGCGATACGAAACAATTGCGCGTTGCAAACGATTTTATCCCAATCGCATGGAGAAAGGGAAGTCACAGAAAAACGGCACTGCATACAGATGAATCTGTTGTTACATACGGGAGGAGATCGTGTGGAGCGGAAGTTGTATTTCGATATATTAGAATCAATATGTTTTTAGGCAGACAGATCCACTAGCTCTATTGCAGGTCTTGAAACTTCATAGTGCATCGACAATTCTTTCTGGCAAAAAAAAAAACGGAATTAGTTTCGACCAACCAGCCACCACCCGACATAATTATGTACTAACACGAGATGTGGCGATGCTTTAAGAACGTGCCTGCTACGGAATTAACTGCCTTTAATTTCTCAAACACCGTTGAAGCACAGCACGGTCCTTGGAGGTCAAAAAAGGATCGTAATCATTTCTAGGACTATCTTTCTCACAAGAAGGTTTTTGACGTGAAAACGTCTTTATATTTGCTTCTATAGTGAGAGGCAATTAAAAAAACTAATGATAATAAAATTGGAGGATACAGTTTGATGCTGCAACTAAATATCTACCGTCTATATCCAAAATTTAATTACACCACTCGGTAGCTAAAAGATCAAAGAGTTCGACTCAAAGAAAATATTACTCGTTACGTATTCACGTTAACACACTGCCGTGTCCACGACACAGTCTCACCCCATTTTTTTACTACTGGCTTTGGTCTCGCCCCAACTCTTTTGCGTTTTTCTATAATAAGCCGTGTGCCCGATGGAATTTCTCATCGGCAAAAATTACGAACTTCCAAACAAACTGTCATCCCCTATTTAATCCCTTTACGGGATGAATTTTCTAAAATCCTACATTAATGCTCACCTTCACTATAAAAGGAACATTTTATTCCTCTAGGCTGTGCATTGTCTATCAGTAAACGATTTTTGTAGAAGACAGTAGGTTTTGTAGATGCTCTTGTGTTGATCTGCCTCGTTGGTATAGTGGTCGCAAGTTCTACTGCTGAGCATGAGGTCCTGGGTTCGATTCCCAGGCTGGGCAAAGTAATATTGGGCTTTTCTATTAGGAATTTCTCAGCACCAGCCCGGAGACTGGATGTGCCCGCTTGATGGCAATAGGATCACCCCCTAATACATGGGACTTGAACATAACAGGCGAAATGTGAGTGTACCTACTGTGGGTACACCTCTGCTTAACCCTTCGGGGAAATAAGGCGTGATGATATGTTATGTTTATAAGTAGATTTACTAATTGCTGAACAGTTGTAATAATTATAACCTACACTAAACTCTTCATAAATAATAATATTTGCACAACTATCCGCCCGTATATTCCAAAACCAATCCTATGCCAACAGCAAACAGACTGACTGGCTGTACCCGCGTCGTTTACATACTGTTTACAGAAACAGGAACAAAATGTTCTATTCAATACTCTGTTCTGTTCGTTCGTTCTATTCTATTATCTTGTAGCCGATGGAGCTAATTCTATTGACGATATTTTTTGTTTATTTTGATGTTGTATTGTAATATTGAAATGAGTTGTTGTCTGAGGTTTGAAAATTACAATAATTTATGCGAAACCTTTTAGATACGCCAGTTATTAAATAGTTATGTTTTTGCAATAAGTACATTGATATTTAGATGAATACGTAAATTAGAACAATAGTTAACTGTTAATTAGGCTGTGATACTAATTTGATCATAATTAGTACCTATTTATAACGCGAATGTAGCTACGATAGTACCTCATAGATAAGACAATCAAGTTAGGTAGATGACTAATAATTAATCTAGTTACCTATAGACACAGTAGCCTTTGCCCGCGATTTGGTCCTTTACATACAAACTCAGACGACCTTAATATTTTAATTTTTTTAATACAATTCACAGAACTGACGTACAATCACAAATGCAATAAAAGAGTTACAACACAATATTTCTGATTGAAATCTACTAGATGTGAATCCTGCATACATTTCTTATGTAAAACACTTACCTACTATAAAGATAAACAAAACTTACAAACTGTGAACTTTCCATAAACTAATGAAAAAGTTTTGGGAAAGAAAATACAAAATAGACTCTAAGTTTAGTCCTATCTGAGGCTACAGAACCAGCAAATACTATTAGTAGGTATAGATTATAGTCTATGGTGGGTTAGTAGGTGTAGTACATATTATACGGTAGTTATATCCTTTAATCAAGCAAAAGTAGCGTACACGTGATTACAAGCTGGGCCATAATGTTTGACCCTATCGGAAAGTGCCATAGATTTTGCACATAGCGTCAATGTCATGTTACAGGTTTTTGGTACCTTGACGGGTTCCTTTTGATTTATTATTATATCTAGTTAAAGAATAAACACAAATATAGTTCCCAACGATTGTGAAATAAAGAATTTATAACACCAATCATTACTGTCTACCCCCAACTACAAGCAGCTTGAATATACAAATCCGTATCAGGGATCATTAGCAGCAACATTAATACTCGCTCTGACGCCCCTCCAGTTTCCGAGATGTGACACACAGACGGACGTACAAAAGGTGACTAATGAATGTTTAAGAAAGCACTGAGCCTTAAGATGGGGTGATCTTGTTTGTTGATTTTGTTACTTTACTTTTTATATGTCATTGTATATATTATATATTTTTATACGTTCTTAGAGAGAAGATTTTTGTAATTTTTACTTCTTTTAGATTCGATTAAGTGTCCATATATTAAGGCGTTTTATGAACGCCTAAAATAAAACTCTTTTTTTTTTGTTTTTTTTCTTTCAAACTTACCGTACCTAAAGAACTGTGTGTATCCCAGTGGTAATGGCGTCGGATTACGAGTTTTAAATCAGTTTGAACCCAGGCAGGCGTTTTACTTTGAGTAAATAATTTCATCACCACTGCTCTCAAAACGGTGAAGGAAAACATCGTGAGGAAACCGGCATGTCCTAGAACCAAAAATTCGAAGACATGTGACATCTACCAACCCGCACTGGGCCCGCGTGGTGGATTACGGCCCACTCCCTCTCATCGAGGTGTCCCAGCAGTGGGATCGTTATAGGCTGATTATGATTACCGAACCTTACCTTACCGTTTCACCTTTAATGTAGATATTTAACAAAGCTGTGTGGTGGAATAAATAGGTAGGTATGCCTGGACTGAATTTATTCATAAACAAGAGAGCATTACTACAAATAGGTATGTACATATTTAGGACGTACTGATTCTTTCTTCGCAGCTTCGCCAAGCTGAATTTTTTTAAGATTATCGATGGTAATCTAAATTGAGTGAGCCCATAACTAAGCTACAGATAGTTCAACTCATCTGTGCGCGCGGCGCCATGTGTGCGTGCGCTTGTAATTATACAGCTTTAATTTGTGTTGTGCTCGAACGATGACTGCCACACCAATTAAAGCAGTATATTACAGCGCACACACACATGGCGCCGCGCGCATAGATGAGTTGAACTATCTATACGAGTTTAGCGCTGTCAGTAGCGTTCATTAGCAAAATTATTTTCATTCCTATTAAGAACTTCCATTCCCTAAAGAAAACCTATATCCATTTAAATTCCTAGACTCATAGAAATTCATAATTAATCAGTATACCTTAAACTTTATCACACAATACAGTTCGACAGTTTGGTTCAAGCTGTGCGCTTCACAAATGGAACTAATCACTTAATGCAGGTAAATCCGGACGAAGTTTGTTAGTCGTCTGTGAAATATTGAGAAGTTCTGAAAGAGGTGGAAGAGGGACTACTATTTGTTATGTTCGAGTATCTACGTACTTGTCGTTTAAGAGCTGATGTCAAAAATAAAACTGAACGCGATAAGAATTTCTAAAATGCGTTCAAGAGCTGTCAGTGTCAAAATTGTTATGGAATATTGTATACACTGACAACTCCTGAACGCATTTAGATGTGCTGAACGCGTTCAATTTCATTGGTGAAATCCGCACTAAGTTGCAAAATTAATAGAACAATTGTAATTCTCACTTTTTTATAACAGTTTTGCTTCCATCTAGTAAATCTTGGTGAGTTTACCTACAGAAATAACAGTCGAACCCAGAACAGCTATGTGCAGTTGATCGATACGGGAATAGAACCCGTAATATGAAGTGCAGCAGTCATTATCAGTATCAGTTCATTAGCTCAGAGTATTTTCAAAGTCAAAGTCAAAAATTTATTTCAACGTTAAAATTAACAAAATAAATAAAATTGATTCTTGTTGCCGCATCCAAAAGGTAGTTTTCGTATGGAGAAGGATAAGAATATTTTTCTCTCAAGTGTACTAAAAAATGTCCTATGCTCACTGGGTTGATTCTCCTCTACCGAAATTGGTGACTCGTTTACCATGGCAAGATTAGTTTCCGCATATAAAATGTTGAAGCGAGACAGGAAGAAAAATGACAAAAATTTAATAAATCTCTTTGTGCGACTAGTGACTGCAATGGCATCGAAAACTTGTAGTATATCAAAATAAAGAAATTGTTCAATAAAATCTCGATATTTTTACATGCAACTGTTTGACTTGAGTTCTACTATGAAATGTAAAGTACCTGAGCATTGCTGCTAGCGCCAATATTATTGAAAGCTTCTATAAAGCGTATTTTTGAGTGGATATCGTTTGCTTAGAGAAACAGCAGAGATTGGAGTGACATTGTAAGAAATACAGATCAATGTAGGTATAGAGTAATCTTAGGTGTTTTTTTAGGGTTATATTACTTACTTTTTTATTAGTTAGGAATCGGTTTTTTGTCTCTTTTGTACTAGAGACAAATACTTCTATAACAACAATTATAAAAACATTAAAATACTACTTGTCTCCTAACGTGTGAGTTCACGTATGTGTAGGGTATCTCTTTTGTCTGAGACGATAGTTAAACAACTTCTTTAATTAACATTCTACTTGCTTTTAATTAGCAATGATTGGTTTCAGTCCGATATTAGCACCAGCCAGACACAATTTATTCAATGCTCTATACATAAATCGCGGGTCAGAGTATTAGTAAGTAGGCACCTAAATCTAATACCACTCTCCTACTAAACAAACCCACTATACCGTACGTGCGCGTCCACCATTAAAACACAATAAAGGTTCCCGAGTATGTATGACAATTCAATTTGTGCCCCAATAATATCGGCTTACAGTATAATGGACAAAGAAATCCGACGGTCGCGCGGCAACGCGAGATGTGTGTTCAGAATAGGGACACCGTTTGTAAAAAATATGTTTAGCAGTATCGCTACTTCGCTCTCTAAATATTATCATTCTCCCACTCTTATCCCAATTTATTTTAGTTTAGCAGCCTGTCTTTTTCTTCCATACATCTCTGCCTATTATCGGTGTTCTCAATACCCACACTGTTCAAACTCAAACTCAAAGCATTTATTTCAATTAAACCATTTACAGGCACTTTTGAATTGTCAAGGGGTCGGTCAGTCAAAAATATGAAGCTAGTTGCCCATTCAAAAGCGTATTATGTACCTATGGAGAAGAACGGGCAAGAAACTCCACGGACACTCTTTTAAAAAAAAAAAAAAATGATACAAAATATTGGTTACATCATTCATTTTGAAATTATGCATGTGAGAACAATGTAGAAAGACGTGCACGTTCGTAAAAGCGTCCGTAAAAAAAAGAAAAAAATAAAGATCAATCAAAAACTTAAAATAAATTAAAATAAGCCATGGCAGCTAAGAGATGACCAGTCCCAACTGACGGCGCTCGTTCACGAACATGACGCATGGATCAGCACCATTCAGCTCAACCATTTTGAAGGGAGCTAAATGATCCAACACACGCGCCACCATCAGCGAGACATTTGAGTGAGCATGACATACTCACAGCCGCCAGGGCACATTAAAGTCAATGAAATACTACATATTACCCGGTAAATGGTAGCTCTTTAGTACATAGTATTTACACCTGTGCTGTTCTAAGTCATATCACTTAAAAATTATAGTCTTTAGTGGATATCAAATAGCGTATAGGTGCTAACCGCGCATGCTTCCACCACACATGCAACTTTAGAGAGCATTATCGTGATTTTGAAATAATTGCATTACGTGAACGTTCGAGAATAATCTAAGTGGAATAATGTTTGAAACCGAGTACGTAATGACTGCGTAGAAGGATTTTGGAGTCTAATATTTTCAATTTTCATCCAAAATAATGAATTTAGGGCGTCCGATACGGCTTGAAATGCTATGTTAAAAATATTCAGGGAATTTAATACGTACCTACCTACTCTCTCAATCTGAACATAATCCAGGGGTCGCGTAAAATAACTACCGCTACAAGACGCACCAAAGCATAAAGCAGGGGCGGCAAATTGTGGCGACCGCTGGCAATCATAAAAAATATCTCTCATACGAGTGACCGGCACGCGATACTATCACGTTTTGCGTGATTTTTACGAATAAATAGAAGTTCTTGTAATTGGAAAATATAGCGAGTAAAAGGCTTTGGTGGAATACACGATAGATTATTATGATTTTCCAACTTATGAGATGGGCTTAGACATTCCGTAATGCTTATCCTCCTCCATTAAAATTTCGATACTATTCCATGAATAATTATTGTTTTACTGAAGAGATATTATGAGAATATATGAGATATTATTATGATTATGAGATATTAGGTTTTATTGAAGTACTTCTCCCACAGTACCATAGTGCCTTCTTTATAGGTCTCGAGAAAGGGAAAAAATATATAAACATAAGTCTTTTCAAAGAAATATTCAGGATATTATATCTTATGTTAAACAAGAAGTATTTGTTGGGTTCAGTAAAATGCCATTCATAAGGGCTTACACATACCATAAACCATTATCCTACTCGAAATAATTACTTTCAAAGATACAGCCTGAATCTCCCAAAACACATAACTAACATACTGCCCATTAAAGGTCGGTGAAACCATTCTCAATTAAGCAGATTGAACGGAGTTAACGGCGCGCACGTTAAACTCCGGTTAAGTAGTGAATCGGACAGTTTATTGCTTGAGGTGCTCCGTTTTGAGGGTATAATGTGATAGGGTTTTATTAACGGCTGTTAAGGCTTGTTTTAAAACCTGTGTGCTTGATGTTTATTGCACATGGTGCAGCGTAGAGTTATGTTTCTGTTGTTATGCTAAAATTATTTGGGTTCGGAATTCTATTACCTACGGATATCATAATAATTATGTTCTAAAAAGAGTTTAAATGGAATTACTTTTCTCGCAGACACAGTTATCTGATGGCAGCGCTTGACCGTTAATTATAAAATTGTGTAGATGTTATCTTAAGACAACAACATTTGACAAAATGCATAAAAAAAGAAACACTTATTTGCTAGTTTTTGACTTTAATACGATATTCATCACGGTCCTACATATATCTAACAAGCTTCGACAAACAATCTTTCTCTTTCATACACAAACTACCTCACATACATAACCTACCTCACGTGATACAAAATGTACCCAATCTCAACCTACACGTTGCAAAACAAGTGTACTTTATAACAAAATCTCATGTATTTCTTCAGAAAAATCCTAGGAAACGCGATGCATGTAGCACACGAGATCAGTGACGGTTCACACTAGCTCACGTCAGCCGTTCATGACAAATAGCGTGTCAAGAATTGCATCGGTGCAACCCGCCCCGAGAGTGTGAAGTGTGATTTATCATTTTTAATATGAGTGATTTTAAGTTATCGTGGTGGTTGTTTTACGATATTGTTTATATGTGTGTATGCTTTATTTACATGATTTGGAATCCTAACTTTACAATAATATCAATGCGAAAGTGAGTTTGTTTCTTTGTTACGCTTTCACGCTAAAACGGCTGTTGGCACATGGGTAGATCATGACCTAGATTAGGACATAGGATACTTTTCAACCGACTTCAAAAATGAGGAGGTTCTCAATTCGGTTGTATGTTTGTTACGCGATTACTCCGCCAATTATGAATAGAATTTCTTGATTTTCATGATTCTTTTTTTGTTTGGTTATATGGCATACTTCAGAAATAGTCCCATATAAATTTGGTCAAGATCTGATGAGGGGTTTTTGAGTTAGCTTCAATAACACGTATTTTTTCCACCTAGTATATGTGGATGATGTTCTAATAGTTCCTGTCGCTGTTAAACTGCCCGGTGGTCGCCACTTACAGGGCAAAGTACTTCGGTAACCCAGGTACCCTACGCGAGATTGCCAGTAACACCAAGGCGTTGCTGGCCTTCTTTGAGGAGCTGGGGTGGATCGAATGACTGATTTTTTGGTAGTGGTATTCAAATTTTTGTTGGGGTTTTGTGTAGGTATTTCAACTAAAAAGTGAAAAATAATAACTTTTTCACAAAAAATAAAACCGACTTCCAAAAAAAACACTACAAAGTGAAAAATTACTTTGATTTCGGAAGTCGGTGGCAAAAAAGCGAAACTAAAAAACCAAAGACACCGACTTCCGAAATCAAAGTTATTTTTCACTTCGTAGTGTTTTTTTGTGGAAGTCGGTTTTATTTTTTGTGAATAAGTTTTGTTATCGATACTTATGCGGGTGAAACCGCATCTAGTTCTGTATAAAATATAAAGTACAAGCGTTGACCGACTAGCTTTTTCTCATAGCAAAAACGAGCCTATTATGCAACTTTCGCCCCGCGCCCCCCGGTCTACTCCCTGATATGTAATGGCCTCTGCAGCACCATGCAACATGAGGCTCCAAGGGCTAGTGCAAATCTTGGGGTTCTTTCGATTTATCGAGTCTGGTTAAACCACGCTGGGATCGGTGCATTTCATTCATTATATTACATTTCACACATATTTAGGTATCCCTTTCTTTATGTATAATTTAAGTAAATGGTTTATTATTTACCTCATTGTGATTAAATGACTTCACATATAAATCTTATAAGCAATGTTCAATCTAACACTAAATTAAATGACTAACTAGCTAACTATACAAATAAATACAAAGACAAAAGGACACCAAGTGCGGATTTCATCAGTGAAAATGACCGCGTTCAGCACTTCTAAACACGTTCAAGAGCTGTCAGTGTACAATATTCCATAACAATTTTGACACTGACAGCTCTTGAACGCGTTTTAGAAATGCTAATTGCGTTCAAATTCATTGGTGAAATCAGCCCTTAGACGTAAGCATCGCTGTCATCCGAAAGTTAGTTTTTATCATTAAGTAAATTGTTATCAAACTTCTCTATGTTTACTTACAAAGTATACGATCGAGTTATGACAAACCATTACTAATGATGGCCTGGGTGGCCATCATTAACAAAAATAGTACGAAATAAACAAGATTATTATACTTCGCGAAATATGATCGCATAAAGTTCCTCAAGACTAATATTTCCTGTAAACAACTCTCGTTGACTAATTACAGTATACTACTCTAAATAAACGTTAAAACTTGCCTGTTTTCATGACAAGATAAAACGCCTATGTCTGTAATGCAAAGGGATTAGAGTTATGTTACATTACGCCACGTGCGGTAAAGCGAGCGAAAAGTAAGTGGTAGCATTTTGTCTGTGAAATGTAACGGTGTGTGTAGCTGTCTTGTCATTATTGTACGTAGTTTTTGTATGGTACTGTGATGGTTCTGTTTGATTTCGTTTTCAAATGATGTGAAGTTTTCATTTTGTATTATTATTTATATGCTCATTAATTATTTTTAAATCTTGTTGTTATTATTTTGCTGTCTTTTTCGTGTTCACAAAGTCCTTGTGTCCAAAAATTTTCTTATAATAAGATAAAAACAATATTTACGAGAATTTAACTGCCACTTTATCTCAACTAAATACTTGACCACTGCACGGTTTTAAATCTATATTTGTAAACAATGGTTTGGTTAGAACTTGAACAAGGTCTAAGAATTTCCGTGGCATAACCTCAATATATTTTAGCATTAACTTACAAGTTTACAACTCATCAGCGAGCGATGACTGTTTAAATCTTCAAATGTTGTGTTAATGAGGACAGCAGAGGGAGAGGTGGGAGGGGGAGGCGATTAAAATTTCATCCCAACTTTACGTTTTGACTGTAATTACGAGATTAACGCTGAGGAGTAATAGGTGCTATCAAAAGTGAGGTTGTTGTGAGGGGATTTGATACCAAAAAGTCTGCACTGAAAGTCTGTACCTGTCAATGTTAATTTCTACTGACTACAATATTATTATACAGTATTTTCTGATTTAGTCTTAAAAAATTGAAAGTAGTGGTTTGAAATATAATTTTGACCAAAATGCATCAGCTACGGTCATTAGTCATCTTAACATTTAACGAGTTGTAGCGGTTACACCGCCACATACGAACTACGCATCAAAGACATGACGTCACACAAATCCTGCATCACGCAATTAGAGTTTACCGCGCGAACGACATATATAAGACTATCCGACATCAACAGTCGGGCAGTCGGCTCGCCAGACACAACACCCGTCTGGTCGGAGGATCCTCCCTTTTCAATGGTGGATGAGTGAACTTTACACCATGTTCCTCAATCCCCTAAAGTGTTAAACACTCGGCAATGCTTGGTATTGATTTTGTTTTTATCCTTTATTAAAAAAAAATCAATACAACAACAATCTAGCCTTTAAGAGCTATCGAAACTATGTTTATACAACTAACTAAGTATTATACAAACTAAAATATAGCATTGAAAAATTCATCCGCATCGCTCTCAATTAGTTCCTAATTGTTTATGTTACTTTATTAATGTTACTTTGTCAAGTGCCTATAAGAAAATTATAATTGTAACTAAAGTTTTTAATTAATATTTATAAAAATAAAAAAAACTTTTAATAATAATTATTAAAAGTTTTTTTTTTATAAATAAAAATAATAATTATTATTATTTTTACTAATATTATCATTATGAACTTATCAATTTGCGCAGCAGCATAATCCAGGAAAATAACTTACGTATCAGTACCTACGTAAGAAATATCAAAGTCTCAATCTTAACATACATACCAATAAACTGCAGACATTCGGCTTATCAAACACAACACGCAATTTATACCAACTATTACGATTCTACGCGCACACTGATAATGTTAACGCGATAATAAACGTTCGTTTGCAGCGCATTTTATACGCGCCGCGGATTAGCGGGGAACGTTTACGCGCGCGTTAACTTAACAGCAGCTCGTGACTTGTAAGTGCTAATGAGTTCCATGTTTGATTACCTATGAAAGGATATAGGTTAGGTTATTATGTCGTTTATTTATTTTCTTTCATAAAATTACTTTTGTAAATATTTCTTAGAATAAAAAGTTAAAACATATTTAATAATATAAAAAACCGACCCAGTGCGAGTCGGACTCGCGCACGAAAGGTACCGTACCATTATCTATAAAACTGGCCAAGAGCGTGTCGGGCCACGCTCAGTGTAGGGTTCCGTAGTTTCCCGTCCGTCACAATAAGTGTTCCTGCTTGCATATACGATTATACTACAAACTTAGTCCAGAAATTATTTTGTACAACTTTTTGTCATTTTTGTACAAAAACTGTTGTCTCCATCAAGTTCAAAATAATTTTCCTAGAAAGTCCTTATAAAGTTCTACTTTTCAGATTTTTTAAATATTTTCTAAACTTATGGTTCAAAAGTTAGAGGGGGGGACACACACATTGTTTTTTACTTTTGGAGCGATTATTTCCGAAATTATTGACATTATCAAAAAATGATTTCAGTAAACTCCTATTCATTTTTAAATACCTTTCCAACAATATATCAAACATTAGGGTTGAAATTAAAAAAAAAAAAAAACACTTTCCACTTTACATATATACACCCTAAAACATTTTTTTCCAATTAATATTTTACCACATTGTCGGCGTGATTGATATACATATTGGTACCAAATTTCAGCTTTCTAGTGCTAACGGTCACAGAGATTAAGCGAGGACGGACGGACGGACGGACAGACAGACATGGCGAAACTATAAGGGTTCCTAGTTGACTACGGAACCCTAAAAACGGCATTAAAATCATGTCTGTTGTATGGGAGTCCCACTTAAATATTTATTTTATTCTGTTTTTAGTATTTGTTGTTAAAGCGGCAACAGAAATACATCATCTGTCAAAATTTCAACTGTCTAACTATCACGGTTTACGAGATACAGCCTGGTGACAGACGGACAGACAGACGGACAGCGGAGTCTTAGTAATAGGGTCGAGTTTCACCCTTTGGGTACGGAACGCTAAAAATGGAGGTCCACCGGTGTCGGGAGCGACTTCATTCATTCTTCGTTCAGTCTATCTCTCTGTGGAATGCGCTCCCCCAGGAAATCAGGATGGCGACCAACCGATTATCCTTTAAAGTTAAAGTTCGCGAGCACATTCGTAAGAAGCTGGCAGTATCATCACATCGTTAATGTTTTCCCATTGTTTGTCCTATTTGTTTTAGTATATTCGTGTATTTATGTATATTTATTTGTGCATACATTTATATATAATTAGGCATATATATTAAATTTATAATTTGTAATAGGTATAATACTTTAAAAAATATTCCTCTAATTTCTCATAATTACACTTACCACTGTTTGTCTTTGCATCACCCAAAGGTTGACTGGTAGAAAATGCCTATGACATTAAGAGTCCGCCTCTGTACATTTCAGTGCTTGAAGTATTAAATAAATACATACAGAATATCTATAACTTAAGACATGTATTTATCACTGCAATATCTTCGTACATTAAAAACAAAACAATAAAAACACAATTCTATTTTTAAAATAATCCGCCATTTAACATTCCTCATAATGAAAGCAATTAACGCATCATAAAGCCGAGGACACACCGGTTGAAATGAAAAATAAAATGACACGATATGATCACAAAGGAATTTTCTCTTTGACGATATCACGCGTTGTCGCTTCGACGAACGTACTTTGATATTGCGTCTATTAAAATTTAATAATTTCGTCTATTCTCTTTGTCAAATGAATGCGATTTGTACGTTTTTGTTGGACTTTTGATGTATTAGATTAATTTGGAATTTAGGGAAAATTGTGTTACATATTTTTTTGAAATTAATTCGGTTTGTTGTTTAATTTAACTCTTAACCAAAGCTGTCCCGAAATATTTGTAACAAAATTAATTTTACCATAAAGAATAAAAGATTGCATTGATCTTAAGATATTACCATAATATGTCTATAGACAAGCATAAAAACCTAATCTTTAAAAAAATACAATACAATTTTGGAACTCCACATTTGATTACACAAATTGAAACCGTGTATGTCCAAAAACGAAGCTAATATACGAACAAAAAAGGAAAAATAATAATAGAGGGATAACATTACATCAAAGCATTTTATATTTGTCCAATATGCTTTGGATTTCACTCAATAGAGTCCAAAAGAAAATTAAATTGCCTCCCCTCCGTCCATTTTAAAGGTCTTCACATGTCCATATTTTTTTCTTTCGTTCTTTTAAAATATCACGTTACGTGTGTACGAGGTTTATATATTTGTCTTGTTATTTTTTTTATTTAATAAGGGAAACCTTAGATTTTAAAGGGAGGTCCGATTTCCAAAAATGTTTATAATTGGAGGGATCACGATAGTTTTGTTGAAATGTCAGGTCAATGCTTGTTGGTTATGGATTAAAAAAATTGGGGTTGTTTTATTGTTGATGCAGTTACCATAAACAAGTGTTTTTGTTTTGAATACTGCAAAGTACTAATCTGAATTAGGGATTTTTCTTCATTTATATAAGTATGGGAACTTGGAAACGTAATCAGTCTATAATGTTTCCACTGCAGCTGCTGGGACAAGAGCCTCCTTTTTCTATGAAAAGGACTGGGCCGTAATCCACCACACGGGCCCCCTGCGGTGCAGTGTAACACTTAGTGCTATGTCAAAATTTAATTCTTTACTAATGTCTCACGTAACTGACACGGGCACAGGCTGACCACATAACATAACATCACGCCTTGTTTCTCCGAAGGGTTGGGCAGAGGTGTACCTGTAGTACACCCAGATTTCGCCAGTTATATTTTTTAAGTTCCATGTAATAGGGGGCGAGCCTATTGACATCAACCGGGCACAATTCCAGACTCTGGGATACTACTGAGAAATTCCTGTTGGAAAAGCCCAATAATACTTTGCCCGACTTGGGAATCGAACCCAGGACTTCATGCTCAGTGGTAGCGCTTGCGACCACTAGACCTACGAGGCAGTCAAGTACGCTAAGTAGGCTGACCAAGTTCATGTAATATTTTCTTGACAATACCTTATCCACTTATCATAAAACTGACATCACTTTAAGATGTCAAAACCTATCCCAAACACACCATCTCAAAACCAATTACAAATCACATTACCATTAAAACGGACCTCAGACACAACTAAATAACGTCACAACCTAAAACAACATCTCCATCAGCTCTAAACAAAAGTTAGAGAGGCAATACCGTCTAAAGCCCTTCACATTTCAAACCAATTCACTCACGCGCATACAAATGAACAATACTCGTATTTCGTGGCCCAACACTACCTTTCACCACCATGGTAACTTTACAGCACACTTCAAATTTGACTTCTCTTATGCAGAATAGAATAGGGTTGAAATGTGAATGTTTCTGTGTTTCGAATGGGGCGATCTAAATTGGTAAAACGACAATTAACTCGAATTCTACTTCTATTTGCAAATGGATTGGATTGCCTTGAAGCGGAATGGATGGCAATTGTTCCTGTGCGTCTGATTGTAAAGGTTTACAGTCATTTGACAATAGATGGAGACACTGTTTCTGGGAGGCTTTGATTTGAGTTCAAAGAGTTGTCTTAATCATAAGCAAGGTTAATCTATATTTGCACTAGTGACTCCCAGGAGGAACCTAATAATTGTGACAGGTTTAACATGAAGAAGATATGAAGAGCTGTTTGTTATAAACATTACTATTATGTTTTTCAAAATTTTATTACGAGCACAGTTAATCGGGATTCCGATTTTTTTTCAGTAGTGGCCTGAAGTCTGAATTTTTGCTCTTATAGCTCTAATACCACGGTACAAACATTCTTTAACGCAAGAAGTTTAGAATTTCGAAGAAAATTCTAAGACACAAACACACCTTTCTTCGATTCAGTAAAATCAACACATTATATACTCACGCTTTTTCTTATGGGAGCAGGCAGAAACTACAGAACCCCACCTGCTACGAGCCTTACATACTCATATTGTTTCGTTTATACACTTAACATCAAAGAACTTCACATCTATACATCGTAAGGGCTATTTCTGCTTGCGGCGCTCGGCCGCTATAGAACCTGGATGGTAACAGATATGGTCATCGTGTTCACGGGATTTTGTTTTCAAACTGCTTAGATATGAAGACCCGATGATGAGTGATGTGGTCTGAGTCATGTATCTTGCGATGTTTCACAGTACCAGTGGAGGTTCCAGTGAGTTGGAACCGGGTGCCGCATAGTTCGCGGTGAGTCGGAACTGTCTGCGGTGATTCCCCAGTGAGTCTGGGTGGCGCTGCGTCACGATCCAGTGGGTCAGATCTGGTAAAGCGCCGGATTGTGGCTGACTACTAGCGTCGACCAGGAGAGGGTAGAAAGAGCTCTGCTTGTGAGATCGGCCGAAAGTGCAGGTGCTGTGCCAAGGTTGCAGATGAGGCTGAGGATGACCAGGAATGTGCGTTCGCTGCATGCTGGTGGTCAGGATACCCGTTGAAGCCGTGGGTGCTGGCTGTCTGTGTGATTTGCCTCACGGAAGCTTGCGGGAGTGATGATGATGATGACGTCCCGCTGAAGTAGTTGCCCGAAGGCTGCGTTGACGTTCATACTCGCGGTCACCAATTTAGAGGTATGAGAAACAGGGTGTAAAGTTCACTCATCCACCACAGAAAAGGAAGGATCCTCCAACCAGACGGGTGTTGTGTCCGGCGGGCTGACTGCCCGACTGCTGATGTCGGATAGCCTTATATATGTCGTTCGCGCGGTAAACTCTAATTGCGTGATGCAGGGTTTGTGTGACGTCATGTCTTTGATGCGTAGATCGTTTGTGGCGGTGTAACCACTACAGTACGTCACGTTGGTTGCAACGTTGTGATACGCACCTGATTTTAACAAAGTTTGAATGAAGGGCAAGCGCAATTTTTGTAGTTGGGATGAAATTATCTCAAAAACAAACATAACATTGTAGTTGAAAAACATGTTCTGCCATACGGAATGTGTGGGAGAACATGTTTTTGAAACTGCAAATGTAAGTTGGTCGATTATTACTTGTTAATTTGTAGAGCCTTCTTAGCTGTGATAGTTTTCCTTTTAATTTCGTTATATATACTACTTCCGTAAAAAAAAATAACTCTACAGAACCAACCAGTTAACTGGCTGGTGACACTTGACTCTAACAAAAATGAGCACTTTAAAGTTTATTATTTTGTAAATGAATCCTTGAATCCAAAATGGTTTTGACTCACTAAAAATATTTTTGAACGACCTTTCCAACGACATATCACAACATGGGATAGACGAGAAAAAAAACATCCCCACTTTACGTGTAGGTACGAGGTACCCTAAAAAAAAATATTTTTCATCAATTTAGTTTACCACTTTGTCAGCGTGATTAATATGTCAAAATACAGCTTTCTAGTACTAATAGTCTCTGAGCTAAGCCGCGGATGGACAGACGGACATAGCGAAACTATAAGGGTTCCTTGTTGACTACGGAATCCTAAAAACTATTTTTTTTCAAAAAACAAAATACTCACGAAGAAAGAAACTAAAATTCTCTCAAACAAAAACAATACAGCGACCATTGAAAGAAGTAAAGTGATAAGCAACTTATATGTAATGAAACTATGGCGCTTCGGAGCCGGATATTGCGTCACTACAGTACTTAATAAAGGAGATAAAAGAAGGAAGTACTATTGTCTCTTCGGGAGAGCGAGAAAGACATAGATGTTGGGTTTGACTTCAAAAGTGGATGCGGTATTTTGAATGTAAGAATAATTTTTGTTAATTTATGTATCAGAAACTGTTAAAGGTAACTAATTTCTCTTACGTATTCTACTACTTTTTACCCAACTACGGCGAACCAAAAAGGGGGGTTATGATTTGGGACGGTATGTATGTATGTTTATCTGTTCTCTCATAACTTCTAAACTACTCATCATAATTTGACAAATGAGGTATCGTTGGAAGCATCTTGATCGTTTGCTAGTTATAGGCTGTATGTGATAGACAAAAAAAAAACCGGAGTCACACGGTCTCCGGATTTTTTGTTTGTCTGTCTGTGATGTCTTGTTAATACCTTTTTTGAAGACATTTTGGTCGTATTTGGGTTTAGTTTTATAACTTTTATTTTTATCGAATAAATAAATCAGCAACCGTGTATAGTTTTTTTTTTTAAACGTTGGAATTTCTCCTTAAACTCACATACACAAACAGCCAGACCATAAATATAGTTTGTTATATGATCACTCGTGGTGGTCTTAATATAAATAAAATCAGCTTTAAATACGAGCTCACTCAGTAATTATCAAATAAGTACACCGACCGACCAACGGTTTTTTCGCGTAATGTACCATAACATTGGCTGGCGCAAAAACTGTGTTACATGACCTATTCGACTCGCTGTTAGTTTTGAATTTTGCTGAATAGAAAAATAATATAAACTTTGAAACATAAGTACCTACATCATGTTTGTATAATTTCAATGGTTACAATTTTAAGCACATACCAACCTACTAACTTTAGATCTGCACGTAAAACTTATCAAAGCACCTATAGCTATAAGGTATGAACTTTGCTAGAAAGATACCTATTTTATTTTATGCTAGGTATATTTTTATCATATGGGAACATAATATATTTGTGTGTAACACGCTACTTATTAAATAGTCTAAATATAATAATCAATACAATACCTTTTAGTGTTATGTCGATACGGTTTTGATACTGGGGAACGTCTATCAAAATCGGTACTGAAACAAAATGCCTACTTTATAACGCCCAAATCTCAGTTTGACTTAATGGCGAGACGCAAGAGTCTTGCAGGCTTAGTCTTGTTCTTGCTCAAATCTTGCAGGCTTAGTCTTGTTCTTACTCAAATCTTGCAGGCTTAGTCTTGTTCTTGCTCAAATCTTGCAGGCTTAGTCTTGTTCTTGCTCAAATCTTGCAGGGGTAAGTCTTGGTCTTGGTCAAATCTTGCAGGGGTAAGTCTTGGTCTTGGTCAAGGCCAAGACCGACTTGTTATAGCAAGACCAATACCAAGGTCATGTCTTGCGAAAATTCAAGACTAAGACCGATTTTGGCCAACACTACAAATTTGATCCAAATCAGTTAAGCCGTTCTAACGTGAAAGGGTAACAAACAAAAAAAACCACTTTCGCATTTATTCCCGCAATACCTAAGTTCACAGAGTTAAATACGGCACTATAAATATACACAGAATTATCTTTAATCGCAAAGATATAACAGTTGTTTTCAAACTTAAGATCAAACTATTTTTACTGTCATAACAATAGAAATGCCTCCTCCACCACTTCTGACTTTCGCCATTTATTCTTACTACATTAAACACTAGATAACAAGTGTTGATTTTGTTCAATTTTCCTCGTTATTTCGCAGGCAGCGTATAATAACATCGTCTCAGTGACACGTTAATGTTTAAATTAAAGATAAACACAAGAAAATTCTTGTTTTTCTTTTGTAATATTAAATATTTGCTACGAAGGTTACTACGGGTGCTACGGCGTAGCGGTTGGCGTAGATTCTGCTACGAATCTTAGGATTAAAATGTGATGAACTGAAACTATAGTTTTTGTTTTGAAATACTTCTTTTTTGTCATAGATAGATGATTAGATACTTATTTAAATCTATTTGTTTCATAGAAAGCAGTATTGGGAAAGTTACATTAAAACTATTACCTTTCAAAATTATGTCAGTTCTCTTTTAATTATTTTTTAGAATTTTTATATTTCTATTTACGTTCGTTTTTTTTTTAATATCTAATTACGATTACATTCTTAGGTCATTTCACCTTGTAAGTTAAAGCCCTGAAATACAATTACGTTACAATAAATATCAGAACAACATTTGCAAAACATCATCTATTTTCCCATTTCCTACCAAACACGAACCCATCTTCAACTAAAGATAATAATCTAAATTAAACCCCGCTGTATCTATGGGTAATTTGCAAGGAAATTCTGCAGTAATTATGCTAAGTGCAGTACAGGATGGTAACAAAAAGCTGTGATTAATAGCATCAGGAACTATCAGTCTAGACGGATATAATGTATTGTACTTGTACATACTAAGCATAATGTTCTGAAGTGATTCAGCGTGAATTTAGATTGAACTGTGATTTAATGGATCTGTTTAGAATGGAGTGGTGATGTTGTTTTGATTGGAGGTGTTTAAAATAACATAACATCAAGCTTTGTTTCCCCACCACCTCTGTCCTCTGTTGAAATGTGGGGGTACTATAGTACACCCACATTTCGCCAGTTATGTCTAAGTCCCATGTAATAGGGGGCAAGTCAAGTTATCATCAGCAAGAGGAAGTAAAAAAAAAAAAAAACATTAATATTCTATTTTTAAAATTATTTAATGCCATCTTATCAAATAAATTGTTTAAAACAATATTGCTCGAATCAAATGAATTGGAAATCTTCCTAAGTTTGTATCGTTAAAGCAATGTGCATTCGTTCCGTCAAACTCTGACCTCAAAGGAAACGTTCTTATAAAGTTTTGATATACTTTAAAACAATATCTAGACATTGTTTGATGTTGAAAAGGGTCCGTAACAAAATTACAACTATGTAGATCAATTGGACTGCAAAGCTAAGCAGTGCTCGCTTCGGGTATTCCACAGATAAGTGCTATATAAAGTCGTTCTGTGTATTCAAATATCCGTGACAATCATTACATTGAGTAAACCGCAGCTTCTAGTATGTAAATTTATCAACTTACTTCTTTATGGCACAAAATGTATAATTAAAACGTTGGTTAAACCCCAATAGTTGGGTTAACAGATGATGAGTAAAAGAAATGTAAACAGATGATGAGTCTAAATTAATTAAATTCTTTATTGAGAGTAACCAACACTGAGACTAATAAAAAAACAAAAATTAAAATAAACTTACAACTACGTTAGTGACACAACTACACAAACACACAACAAAATAATCACTGCTTCATCATTCCAGCTGTGATACTGGAGCAACGACTTACAATACAGCAGCACAGCTTGTCAGCAATAACTCCCAGAATGCTGTTGGAACTGGCTCGCACCCTGCGTACCAAGGACGTACATCTTTTACGCATTAATACATAAAAACAATCAACACGCAATACCGCAAACATCCTTGATGCGCTACAGAAGCGAGGCAGCCCCATCAACACCCTGAAAGCATTATTGTACTGCACGCGAAGGCACTGTACGATATCTGCGAAAATGTACCCACAGGCCACAGGTGTGAAATGAGGAACAGAAGGCTCTAAAAAATGTTTTTTTTAACCTGCAAGCACCTGCGGGCAATCATATTCGCTCTGACCGACAGCACTCTCCACTCTCTCTCAATATCGAAATCGTCCTTAAGGCTATTGGTCAAAACATGCCCAAGGTACTTGAACGAGTGCACTCTCGATAACGGTACACCATTAATTACTGACATTTTCCACCTCATCTTAACTCAAAGCATTTATTTCAATTAAACCATTTACAGGCACTTCTGAATTGTCAAGGGGTCAGTCAGTCAGAAATATGTAGCTAGATGCCCATTCCAAAGCATAGGTTCCTATGGAGAAGAACGGGCAAGAAACTCCACGAACACTCTTTTAAATCATAATATTCTTACAAAATATTGGTTACATCATTCATGTTGAAATTATACATGTGAGAACAATGTAGAAAGACGTGCACGTAAAAAGCGTCTATAATAAAAAGATAAAAACAATTCAAAAATTAAAATAAGCCGTGGCAGATAAGAGATGACCAGTCCCTGCTGATGGCGCCCGTTCACGAACATGACGCATGGATCAGCACCGTTTAGCTCAACCATTTTGAAGGGAACTTAACGCTCCAACACACACGCCACCACCAGCGAGATATTTGAGTGAGCATGACATACTCACAGCCGTCAGGGCACATCAAGTCAATGAAAGACCTATCCAGTAAATGGTAGCTTTATAGAAGGTACATGGTCACAGTGCTCACACATATGCTTTGCAGCAGTCCCAAACACCATCACGACACTCTTTTTCACATTATACAACAGGCCATGAGCACTGGCGTACCTCACACATACACTGACCAGTTTCCTCAGGCCACAGACTGAGGCACTGAGCAGCACCATGTCATCTACATAGCTAATGTTGTTGACATATATGTCATCAACATAAATAACATCAGACTTGGGTGCTACTCAGCTCCCCAATCAACTGGTCTATGTACAGGTTGAAGAGCGTAGGAGAACTCAGACCTGTCTCAAGACCATATGGACTCGAGTAAGACCCGTCCCACCTAACACTATTGACCTAGTTCCCGTACCAAAACTTAAAACATATTACGTTTCCCTAGACGGTTACGGTTTACAGTTTCCTAGAAAACCGGTGGCCGCTACGTAACGGCCGTCATGAAAATGATGGCTTTGTGTTTACGGGCGTCAAAAAACGCTCTCTAGGAAAACGCACCAACTTTCATAAATAACGGGTCAATGACGTCATTCGACAGTAAATTTCGAACGCTATGTGGCGGATTAAAGGACTACTAATCAAAAACTGTCAGCAAGATATCAGAATATTTATCAACCATACAAATGAGTGTAGTTAATGATCACAATAACATACGATATGCACACGTTGATAAGCTCCAAAGGTAAAGAAATGTTGATAGGTATTATTCGCCATATTCTGTATTTGAACGTTCTTATTTCAGTGTAGCGGAGAAACATTTTTACGTCTTCTTTGATAACCGGGTCTGAAAAATTAATATTTCTGGTTAGAATTTAGTTCAAGATTGGATGGATAATATGAAATTTTAGTAATTATTTGGCAAAGGGCCGCCACATATAGAGAGGGAATAAATTAATATCAGTATCACATTCATTGCATTTTGGCGATTTAAAATTAAATTGCGATCGTTTATCTTATTTGTCCTGTTAGCGAATAATAAAGATTCTTAAAAAAAGAAAGCCGAAAGCTATCAAATTTTCATACACTAAGGACAGTGAGACCAGCGGTGGCCCAGAGGTAACGGCCCGACTTTCAAGTTGTAGGTCGTAGGTTCAACCTCAGGTAGGCGTTATAATTTTTGTAAATAATTTCATTACCACTGCTCTCAAAACGGTGAAGGAAAACATCGTGAGGAAACCGGCATGTCCTAGAATCAAAAATTCGAAGACATTTATCAACCCGCACTGGGCCCGCGTGCTGGATTACAGCCCAGTCCCTCTCGAAGAGAGGAAACCGATGTCCCAGCGTGGTAACATTATAGGCTGAATATGCTACACACTGCACCACAAATGACTAAATGCAATAAATTTTAACGCTAAACATATTTAAAAAATCATGCTGTATTTTTCATCTTCAAAAGATTGACAGCAAAATATCGTTGTTTTAAAAAGGGGGCTTAAGATCTGTCTCACCGCCAACAATTTGCGAAAAGCGAGTAGCGTTAGCAACTAGAAACGAGGTGGCGAGAAATGAGCAACGATTGTGCAGTTTGGATAGTTTTGTCACTGGGCTATAAGCCAATGCGCGATTGCGACGAGTAGAATGTCTGCCCAGACACTTGCTGGTATGAATATGTACCTAGCGAGGGTCTCTCATCGTGAGTTCTGCTCGACATGCGACCGTCGCTGAGCGAGTGTTTTCTTTGATAGCTCTTGATGCTACGACAAACAAGTGGAGAGAGAGTTTTCGCCGGCAGTGTGAATAGTCAGTGATCAAGCATCTCTTTAACTGACACGAGGCCTACATCTATTGTTCCTTTTTTGAGCGAGAAAATAGTCGATAGTTACGCGCTTCCTTGTCGGCAGTGGGGCAGGGGCCTAAGACACAGATGTAAGTATCTATACTTCTAAAGCTTCAATGCTATCTTGTTTTATACATCCACACGGGCGCTGTCATAGCTATTTGTACACATACCGTTATCATCGATCAGCCTGTGTATCAGAAACAGCCTCATTCTGTCAACTTCCACTGAATAGAACTCCACAGCAACGAACGGAGAGAACAGTAGCAGTGATATTTGTAGCACATGCAGTAACACGTAGCCGAGAGATTCGACTGGCTCCTAAAAGACATGAATCCAGCATTAACATTATAATCATTAAATTTATCATTTGGTATGCAGAGAACAGTAGCAGTGATATTTGTAGCACATACATTACTACGTAGCCGAGAGATTCGACTGGCTCCTAAAAGACATGAAACCAGCATTAACATTATAATCATTAAATGGATAATTTTGTATGGAGATTTCAATCCTTATGTCTGTCCTGGCCATCATCATCCTCCTGCACTTATTTAAATTTATTTGAGAACGGCGCGGGATGTCTTCGTCTTTAATAATAGGGGTTAAAGTATGAAATTACCGTTTTATTGTAATAGGTACTTCGAATTGACATAGAAATTTCATGGTTTGAGATTTTCTAGTGAAACTTTTTTACACGGTATCTATAAAGTTCTTCTTTTAAAAAATGTGCAACATTTGAGTATCGACTTTTAGTTGTTTTTTTATTCAGCTTAGACAAGAAAGATGGATACTTCAAAAAATTTAAGTTATTTTTAGGAACTAACGCGGCAGAAACAGCTCGCAATATCAATGTTGCGTTCGGAGAGGGGACTACTAATGAACGCACCGTGCGATTTTGGTTTAAACGCTTTCGTGATTGAAACTTTGATTTGAAGAACGAACCACGTGGAAGGCCGGCCACACAGGTGAATAGCAATGAATTGAAAGAGATGGTGGAAGCCGATCCGAGCCAAACTACCCAGGAATTAGCGGCATGGTTTAACGTTACCTTACCAACAATATCAACTCATTTGCGTCAACACAACAAAATAAAATAAAAATTAGAAATGGGTCCTCATGATTTGACTGAACTGCAGAAGGAAGCGCGTGTTGAAACTTGTGTTGCCTTGTTGAATCGATACATAAATGAAGGAATATTGGATTGAATTGTGACATGTGATGAAAAGTGGATTCTTTACGATATACATTAGCAAAAAATGCAATGGCTGAGCCCAGGTCAAACGCCTCAACAGTGTCCTAAAGCAAAAGCTTACCAATAAAAAAGTAATGGTAACTGTTTGACGGTCTCAGCATGGTGTTATTCACTATAGCTTTCTCCGATGAGGTCAAGCAATAACGGCAGATATCTACTGTGCCAAACTCCGAATAATTATAGCAAAACTAGCAGTGAAACAGCCCCGGCTCATGAATCGATCTTCACCATTGTTGCTCCATGATAACGCGAGACCTCATACAGCACGAGAAACCGTTGTAACTCTACAGGAACTTCAATTAGAAACCATTTGTCACCCTCCGTATTCGTCAGACCTTGCTCCAACGCACTACCATTTTTTTCGTGATTTGGACAATTTTTTACGTGATAAAAAGTTTTCTTCTCAAGAGGCAGTACGAAATGCTTTCACACAGTTTGTCGAATCTAGATCACGAGAGTTCTGTCGCAAAGTCATAAATGACCTTCCTATTAGATGACAGCAATGTATAGATATAAATAATAATAGTAATTACTTTGATTAAATAAATATGTTAAAATATTTAAAAAAAAAACGGATTTTAGTTTTTCAGTACAAATCGGCAATTTCATACTTTAACCCATAATATATCTCTATCAGGTGTTATCTCAGTATGTCTTTTCTCTTAATCTTATAGCTACCAAAATACCCAAAACTGCACATGACATGGTTCTCATTAATTCACGTCACTTGTTTAATGAGTGATGTACGAGTATATAATGTAGTTGTTTAGTGTGTCTTTAAAAGACGTGTAGATACTTACGTGGCCCTCAATGGCTACCAATATGTTGTAGACATTCGAAACTAGTTTCGGTAAACTGCCAGCGACACTCAGGAATAACTAGAATAAATTAATTATGGAAAACTTAATAACATCAAAAATCATCACGTGAATGAAAATGAAAATGAATGAGTCTGTCTGGGATATAAAATATCCAGTATACAAAAACAAAGCTACTGCATTAAAGTGTGATAGTGTAACTTCGGCGAAACGAAGAGACCTATTTTTTAACGCGGATTTTATTACAACTCACCCAAAATAAATTTTGCTAAAGAAAAATTAAAACTACTTACCGATGCATTCAACTCCGGCAGTATCAAATCAACCAAGTCAGCAATGCTCCTATAAATATACAGACAAAACTTCATCTTATCCTCTTTGATAGTTTTATTATTCTTGACGTATAAATAATAATTATACTCCGGAGTCTCTTTCAATCTTATTCGAAGGATTTTCAAGCGATACCGAATAGCATCGAATAATATGCATCGCCAGACTCGATTGAAATCGAGAGCGATCAAAGAGAACTGTCTTATCACAAACAAATACGAATTGTAATAGCATTTGTACGTATAACAGTACATCAAAGTATAGGAAACTCGCACAGACCAAGTAATAATGGAGAAGATGACTAATTTATACATGCTATGGATATGATAGCGCCTGTTGATCCTCAAATAGCAGTCGATATCCATCAATATCTCAAAGAACGCTTCTGTTCGACTGTCAAAACATAAAATAATAATCACTGAAGCTGAATATTCCAAAAGAGACCAAAATTGCGACAATTCTACCGGACAACAGACCACAGAGGAGTATATAACCAGTGTAACAAGACTGCAACAGTAGACCCTGACAATCCAGTTTAAAAATGTTCTTTTTATGATATTCAAATCGTAGCCACAAATCAATAGAATTATCCAAAAAAATCGGTATAATCTGAAAAGGCTTTTTGTAGTTTGATTATTAGCAATTTTGTTGGACATATTGGATTGTGGTTTAATTAATTTTTGGGTATTGACCGGTTGTTTCACAAAGCCACGTCAGATCGGCTATTTGGCTGTGGTTCGTTTGTCAACTCGAATTTGATAGAAACGGGCAGAGGTAAATAATGTGAGTCGGGAAATGATTTTGAATTGGATACTAGTTTTTTTTTATTTTGATAATGGTTGGAAAGTATAGTCTTTCGCCAATGAGAAATAGTCTGAATGGTTGATACCTACATTTTTTTTTTAATATTTTTTTTGGCTGGGAAATCATCAAATGACTTCTTCCGCTCTGGGTGGAGCGGGAGGGCTCTTACTGACTAAAACCCACCCGTGTTCGCACTCGTCATGACGCCATGAGATCCCGTTCCGGCTCTGTCCGCTGTGCCGCGATTTCTCGCGGCATCGGAGTCAAACCCCGTCGTTTCCCCTCCTCGCGCCACTCCCAAATATCCGCGAGGACTTTTGCCTCCAGATCCCATGGCGGCAATCTGGCAAGGAGGCTTGCCGCCTCACCGGAGACCGTGCGGTATCCCCAGACCAGCCGGGTGGCCATGACCCTCTGCGTTCAACCAGCGGGCTAGCCACCGCCTTAATGAACGCGCCCACACCGGTGCCCCGTAAAGGGCCATGGACCGCACGACCCCCGCGTATAGCCTCCGGCAGGAGGCGTTTGGGCCCCCTAGATTGGGCAGGAGCCGCTTCAAGGCAGCCTCGGCCCGCTCCAGTCTGGGAGCCAAACGTCGGAAGTGCTCCACGAAGTTCTACCGACTGTCGAGGACGAGTCCTAGGTAGAATCCTAGGTATCTTCATCTTCGACTCGACGCCGATGTGAACCCCTCCTACCGTTATTTGGGAACCCGACGGTGGCGCGTTCCGAGGACCATGAAAACACATGGCCTCGGACTTGTGCAGGGCCACCTCGAGTCCCAACTGCCGGATTCTGGCCACGTTTGTCGCAACCCCGTGTGTCGCTAGTTCGGCCACCGCCTGGTGCGATCTCCCATACGCCAGGACCAACGTGTCGTCAGCGTAACAAACGACGCTGACGCCACTGGGGCGGTCAGCGCGCAGCTCCCAGTCGTATCCGATGACCCACAGTGACCCTGTGGGACACCGCACGACATCTCTCGCCGGTTCCATTCTCCCTGGTGACCGGGGTAGATGTCGGCCCTGTCCGTCAGATAGGCCTTGATAAAACTTATTTCTTCACGGATCAAGTGATATTAGCGCAGACGATTGCGTATGCACTGCCTCGTTGGTGTAGTGGTTGCAAGCGCTACTGCTGCTGACTTCGAACAGTGTTATTGGGTTTTTCCATCTGAAATTTCTCAGTGGCAGCCCGGAGTCTTGATTTGCACGGTTGATGGCAATAGGCTCGCCTCCTATTACTTGGGACTTAAATATAACTGGCGAAATGTGGATGTACCTACTAATAATAGAAACATATCTCCCTAACGCTTCGGTGAATTTGGGCATCGGAGTTTGTAAAATGTTATTATTATTTTCAGACTAAAGCATTGAAATTCATGTTCAACATCCTTAAATGCATACACAATAAATACATCCTGCAAGATCTGAAGCTCAAACTGTAAAGCAAGAGATTGCTGCCCGTAGCACAAACTACCAGAAAAAGCTCAAAAAACACGTCAACTCACTGGCTGCTGATTTATCAGGGTCCGGAAGTATTGTATACACAAGACTTAAGTGTTCCAAATTTAATAAAAAGATTCTCAACAGAATGAGTGAGAATGGTCAATGGACAATTACTCACTGCTACAAAGACCAAATGCATAATAAATCAAACAAAGGAGCAGCTAAATGTCCATGACAGATTGCTGTGATGAACAGGTTACATAATAGAAAAAAAAAATGAAACATATATTGTTTACATAACATAACATCACGCCTGTATTCCCCGAAGGGTTAGGCAGAGGTACTTGTAGTAAGCACACCCACATTTCGCCAGTTATGTTTAAGTCCCATGTAATAGGGGGCGAGCCTATTGCCATCAACCGGGCACAAATCCAGACTCCGGGCTGCTACTGAGCAATTTCAGATGAAAAAACCCAATAACACTATGCCCGACTCGGGAATCAAACCCAGGACCTCATGCTCAGCAGTAGCTCTTGCGACCACTAGACCAACGAGGCAGTCTATATATTTATATTGTTTAATATCTAATGCTAACTCATGAACAGGACTAAACTAAAACGTCAAAGATTATCGGGTTTTAGTTTAAATGACGCGTTCACAGCTAACAAAGACTTGTTATTTACTATAGTATGCTATAACAAAGCGTTATTTACTGTGACTGACAACGGTTTAGCGTTTGTCACTGTGTGGCAATGGGTTTAGTTCAAGGCTGCTCAAATCCAGGCCCGCGGACCACCATGAGGCCTGCCAACATATTTGCATTGGCCCGCCAAAAGCTGGCGATAGTCTTTTAAGAAAAGATTTCAGGCCTTCAAACCAGTTCTTAAAAATATTTTTCTTTATTATGAGATTTCTGAATGTTTTTCTAATTCGCAATTAGCCAACAATAAAACATTTTCACACTTGATTTTATCATCGACCAAAGAATTGTCGCCAAATATTATAGGTTGTTAGCATAAATACCTCTTGTTAGGTATCAGAAAAGTTTTTTTTAGATTATTTAAACTATGGGTAACTTAAATTGTGTTTAATGATTAAAGCTAGGTATCCACCTTAACTGTAGGCAAGTTTTATTTACTAGATGGCCGCCGGCTGACACGGAATCAAAATTATGGCCCGCCATCAAAATCGGTTGGGCAGCCTTAATAGTTCATAATGTGGGACTTAGCTAACAATACGTTACCATTTAATAGAAAACGTTGAAAAATATGTCTTTGTCCTGGGTTTTATTTTGGAATCTTTTTCTTGTCTGTTGATTTTTATGTACTAAACTCGAAGCATTACTTAGTTTCTATTCTTAGGAGCATAACTAGTTTTTACCGGTGGCTTGGTACTAAAAGCTAGTTCCTTGTGGATCTTTAAATACACACATACTTGAAGATCTCTACGGAACTAGTTTTTACATCAATATCATTGAAATCATTTCAGCCGTTTTGACGTGATTGAGTACCGTATAACTAACATTCGTACTTGACAAATTTTAAAACATTTGAAGATCCGTGAGGGTGTTAAGTATCGTACTGAGAGTCTATTTATGTATGTGGTAATTATCAGGAAAAAAGAAAAAAGAATCCCTACATTTTTTGTGGGGAATTTTACCGTGTTATATTACATGGGGAGCGGCTGTCATTTGGCGGGTGACTACAATTCATAAGAAAGATAAGGCAAGTCATGACCCCTGTTGAAAATTTGATAGTTTTTAAAGGATTTGGGGTAATTTTGGTACTAAAAATGTGAATTTTAAATAGCAATAACTTTTTTATTTTCATTATTAATAAGATTTTTTATAAATTTTTGGTAATGTTATTGTATACAGCTATAAATATGTTTCTTTATTATTTTGTCTAATGTTTATATCCTTTTATAAACTTAAAAAAATTAAGATACCTATTAAAAACATGATACAGTGTGCGGCACAAAGAAAGACACGATAACTTTCAATAGTCTTCAAAAACCAGAGAAGTAAAGCTTCAATCATCCCTTCAAAACAATCAATAGAATACAAATCACAAAAGGAAACTAAAAACAACAATAGAAAAACGAGCAATAGGGAGAAAATGTCGCGTCAATAAAAAGCAAGCTAAATTGTTTAAGACCAGCCATTAGTTGCCGGCCGGCAATCACCATGCTCTTACACTATTAAGTTGTTATAGCTCCGTGGATCTGGGACGAGGATGTGTGGATGATGGTGGATGTGTTAGTTTAGTAGAAAATTGACAATGTATCTCGTGTCCCGGTCTCGGAAGTACCCGGTTCTGATTTATTTGCGAGTATGAAAATATGTCACTTATATGGCCGTTATTGCGTTGTTTTAGAAGCTTGATCTTTTTAGAGTTCCAAGGGAACAACGTACTATCAAATACGTAGATCTTCACGCGTTCGTAAGAAAATGGGTCTTGACAGACTGACGGACGGACAATGAAGTGATTCTATAAGGGTTGACAGATAGGGTACCGTTTTTTTCTTTTGAAGGTACAGGACCCTAAAAATATTACAGAAATATGACACGACTAGGCACAATTGCCATAGCAACATGACCCTATAAAACTAATGAACGCTTTAAAAATTATCCTTATGTCCCTATCGATACTGTTCAGATGTACCTGATGACGTTATTTTTTTTTTAATCTTATACCACATCCATTTGGCGTAAGTCTCATCTCACCGCCGCGTACGCATCCCCTCTTCCCGATTGTCGTTAAGTTGAATGATTGAGAACTTACGCTTTCGACTTCATTGCTTTCAATTTGTCTAATGTACAGGTTGATGTTACTCGTACAATGTTTGAGCCAACTTGGCTTTAATTCCTCTTTATTTTAAATCTTGTAAGATTAACCTGTTTGTTTCTAAAGTTTATTAAAATATAAGGTAAGGTGGTAAGGTAAGGTTTTAATTTTAAGGTATTCTGTGGGGAAAATATAAAGGTCTTATAACTTTCTCATTTGCAACTACTTCTAGCCGAGACCTTGGCCTTCGTTGAGTGGATTAGTTTACTAAGTTATGTAGCGAGTTTTCTTGTTTCATTTAGTTAGTTTTTCTTAGTAAAAGTATGAAAGTAAGTTAATTAAAATACTGCCACGATATCAGAGAGGCAAATTTTAATCTTAAATTATAACGCTCTGTATCAGCGTTCAAATTGAAATGATCACAATTAAATATGTCAAATATTTTATTTAACTAGCCTGACAGGAGTCGGATAGTTAGATTATATTATTTGAAAAGGGAAAGGGAGAAAAAGGCCGCTCCGTTTTCCACATAGTTCTGTTTTCTGCTAGTGTGGGTAAAAATATAGTTTTGTCCAAATTAATTTAAAACAAGTAGGTAAGGGACAATAAATCCTACACTTTATTTTCTTCATATTTTTCAGGTGAATAACTTTGTTTTCCATAGATAAATAAACCAAAATGAAAAACTTTAGCACCCTGTATAAGATCTCAAGCAAGTCGTCAGGTTGTCGCATAGAGTATCGCGACGCTTGTAAATAATAATGTCGAGTGTTTTCACCCTACATGTCGCAAACTAGTAAGTAATGTAGGTTGTTTAGTCACTGATGACTTAGTTAGTCAGGGCTAATGGCGTTCAGTTGGTCTATTAGACTTTTAGAAGGGCTATCTAGGAATTGCTTTCTAGGAATGGTAGTTACTGGTAGTTTTCTTTATAGTAATTGAAGTTACTCAAATATTATAGTGCCTGGTAATAATGGCTATTCTTTAGTATTTGACATAATGCTTTGTTAAGCCTTCATATAATTAACTTTGTGGTTCTAATTAGATACGGATCTATAAGTATTATGAGTCGAAAATAAGACTGTGAGACTATTGTTTTAACCTATGAAATCGACCCATTTATTCAGTATTTTACTTAAGTAAAAAGCTGACCCCAACGTAGTTGGGAAAAGGCTAGGCAGATGATGATGACTTAAGTAAAAAGTAAGTTGTAACAACGCTAACAAATTGTTAGCTTTTTGAATATCAAAGCAAGGACATATTCTGTTTACATGCCATAGACTACCTGGCTAGGCTTTTCCAACTATGTTGGGGTCGGCTACCAGTCTAACCGGATGCAGCTGAATACCAGTATTTTACATGGAGCGACTGCCTATCTGACCTCTACAACCCAGTAACTGGGTAATACAATACCCCTTGGTAAGACTGGTTGTCAGACTTTCGGGCTTCTGACGACTCGTAACGACTGTCAAAGATCCACGAATGACAACCGGGACTTAACGTGCTTTCCAAGGCACGGAGGAGTCTCGGTATGTAAAGATGGTCACCCATCCACAGACCAACCCCGGCAAGTGTAGCTTAACCTGACGGATCGACCCGTGCGGCAGTTACTACTTAGCCACGAGCTCCTCTTACATACTCGCTTACATGCCATAGACTAAACTAAATATAATAAAAATGCACCTGCTATATCGCTCACATTACCTAATAGGTACCGGAAAAAAAGGATCCTCAAGTCCACCTTTTAAAAATTTCGGTAAAACTGGTGCTTTCAGCATAATCCAGACTAAACTATAAAGTCAAACCCGAGTCTGTCAAAGGCACAGAGGCAGATTACTGTTCTTTTCGTTTTTTGTTTATAATTGAACGCTTTGTGGTGAAGTTGCGTACTTTCTGCTGTACTGTCAATGGCCGGCGGTGCTTCGTTGGGACCAATAAGTTTAAAGTTTATTGGATAAGGCATGACCTTTACACTTTCATCCAATTTCTGAATCGAGGATGTGAAATTGATCCCGTCAATGTAGACCGCGAAATTCAAAATCTATTTGCAAAAACAGTAAGAAATTTTATACATTAAAAATATTCTTAAATATATATAATGTATCCATAAATATCCTTGAGCGGTTAGTACTGAAATTAGAATTTGACCAAATACCCGGATTCTGAATTGAGAATTTGAAATTGAAATACAAATTCTCAATTTTACTTCACAACACAACACAAACAAACTTCACACCCGGTTTATAAATCAGGTGTGAAGTTGTTGACGAAATTTGACGAACTTACTTGAAGACTAAGTACTCAACATCGTTCAACCAATTTGGTGATGGCATTCCAAATTGGGTAAGCGATCAAAGTATCAAATGTTAGAATGATACCTACTCAAATAGTTATATAGGAATAGTGACGGATTTCACGCGGATTTATAATATAATAAAATATATAAATTCATTCTTAAGCATCGTTTTACATAGAATGAAGGACTTTTAATACTATAATTTGTCTAATAATATACCTTCTCAATATATTCCAACATTCACATAATCCCCACTTCTTCCTGAAGTAGAAAATTGTTCCGAACAACTTTCTTTGTTCACTGACCGCTTGAATTTTTTACTATTAAACCCACTGAGAGCGAACGCAAAGGGCTGCAGTTACCGACCGGTATTACCGCGGTTACCAGCGGGTATTACCGCTAGTAATACTGCGGTAATTTAGCGGTAGATCCGTATGTAAAATGTGAATGGTTTTATGCTTTTGGGAACAAGTAGGGATTGTCTGAAGTGGTTGGAAATAGTTGGTGAGTTTTATTTGTAAGGTCCTTTGTTTTAATATGTAAGGGTGATAGCTTGCGGATATAGTTTCTATGCAATTTTATTTGTAACGGGTATTATTTTTATCATAACAGCTGATTTGTGTTCACTGATGCACGTGGGCCTCCCCGTGATGAATGCTGATTTGATTATTGCAGAACTTTTAATTTATTTACAGACGTGGGAACGTTAATATAATAGCAATCACGTCATTTCGTTTATAATACGTTTTTATTTTTAATAATTTATTCATCTTTATATAGATTATTTTCTATTTTGTGAATTTGAGAACGCTGTAGGCTTAATGGACTGTACATTTGTTGACCATAATTAATTTGTTAAGTACCTGGTACTTGTTGAAAGACCTACACTGTCCTCCCATACCTAATAACACTGTAATTTGAAAATATTGTAAAAACAATTATTTTTAAAAGAGTAACCGTGGAGTTTCTTGCCGGCTCTTCTCCATAGGAAACGGCCAATTGGAACCGTGCACCTAGCTTCTGACGTTTCATAAGTGCCCATGTAGGTTTATGTGAAATAAAATATTTTGAATTTTAATTTGAATAACTTTCTTATTTCTTGAATTCACCATTTAGGTGACTTTACCGATTTGATAACGTTAGCAACAAAAGAAAACATATCTTTACGAATGATTTATTAGAGCTATGCAATTCTTTATCAGAAAATCACAACCATCACAGATATCTACCGCCAATTATTTCTACCTTACTGTTGCCATGGCAACTCAATTAGAAGGCCGGACAAAAGACTGATGTCCATATAATGATCGCCATTATCCAGTCCACTTGTGTAGCTATTATTTCGCTACTCACAAAGGTTTCTGTAGCGATGTAGGTACTTGCGGATACTTGTGTTACCCTCGATCTGTGTTAAGAGATATATGTATGTTGGTATGGGGATTATGGTAGTGTATTGTTACGCGATATTTGCTGCAATGTTAGAAATAGCTTTTCATAAAGGCGTTTGTACACAGTGCAAATAACTTTAGCATGTAAAAGTACCACGGGCTACATGTTCGTAGGTATTTACGTTAGGTAATACTTTTTTCCTCTTTTATTCGTTGGAAAACAAGCGGCCACTGTCTAGGTGGGATCCAGGGTCCAGTGGTCACTGAAGCATTTAGGCACATGCTAAAACAGAGGCATCGCAAATTATGTCTTTATCCAAGACACAAAGCTGTAATGTGGCTAGCAGTTCTTGACTGTAACTTACTTAACTAATACTTACTTATGTACACAATATACAGACTAACACATCGCGTGCTGCAGTCTGTCAAATTTCTTTAATGGATTTTCAACTTAAATTAAATACACTCGAGAGCAATGAATCCGGGTCACTTAAAGAATCCTAAAAATCTCGGAAACTAAAAATGCTAGGTTAATGCAATAAATTGTATTTAATAGACAATGTAATACTCCTTAAATGAAGGTATTAAAACTTCTTAGTTATTGTAAAGTTATGTCATAAAAAAATCAAATTTGAAAAAGGGCCACTTTCGAAGATGGAACTACGAAATTACAGCATTTGGTTTTGCTTTTGTTTGTAATCTGTCATTTATGTGGGTACATAAACCATGTTGATAGTGCTCTATATTCATTATTCAAGCTGAAATTATGTCGCTTACGCCTGAAGAATGCACCAGAATACTTACAATGCTGGAAACCGGCCGGAGTCAGCGCGATACAGCCAGGACTGTCGGTGTGTCGCTGTCAACAGTACAAAGAGTTCTCCGACGTTACGAAGAAACTGGTTCTAACCTACGCAGACCAGGAACGGGCAGAACCAGGTGTACCACAGCACGAGAAGACCGATACTTGGTGAACACCATGCTTCGAAATCGCTTTCTTACAGGAACTGAACTCACAAATCAGTTTCGACGCCTCGGAGGAAGTAACCCAAGTGCATGGACAGTAAGACGTCGGCTTGCTGAATCTAACTTAAAACCCCTTAGACCTGCAAACGGCCCTAAACTGGAGCGTGGGCATCGTATTTCAAGACTAAGATATGCCCAGAGCCACGTAAATTGGAGTATTGAAGATTGGTCAAAAGTTATGTTCTCCGACGAATCAAAATTTATGCTCTACAAGCACGATGGAAGACACAGAGTGTATCGAAGACCAGGGGAAAGATTCAAGCAAGCATGCATCGAAGAAAAAGTAGCCTACGGTGGTGGGTCTGTACTTGTGTGGGCCGGAATTTCTTCTGAAAGTCGCACAGAGCTGGTGATCATAGAAAACGGCTCTTTAACTAGCGAAAGATATGTGGAAGAAATCCTCAATGATCACGTTGGTCCATTTATGGTCAATTTAGGTGAGGATGCTATATTTATGCATGACAATGCCCGACCTCATACAGGTAGGATTGTGAATGACTACCTTCAAGAGATGAACATTACTCGTATGGAGTGGCCAGCGGGCAGCCCGGATATCAACCCGATCGAGCATGCTTGGGACGAGCTAGGCAGATGCGTAAAACAACGAAACCCTCCCCCAATCACGCTTCGTGAGCTCAAAATTGCTCTCACAGAGGAATGGGAGAATATTCCCCAAAATCGTATAAGGAACTTGGTGTACAGCATGCCAAACCACGTAAACGCAGTAATGGAAGCACGAGGAGGCAATACGAAGTATTAAAATTCAAGAAAATCGTAATAAAGTTCAAAAATTTCATGTTTCCTATTTTTGTTTTAAGGAGAGATCAGCAGTTTTTTTCTTTATGTAATTTTGTGTTAGTAAAATGTATGGTGACTCATATTTTTTTTACTTTCATTTAAGGAGTATTACATTGTCTATTAAATACAATTTATTGCATTAACCTATCATTTTTAGTTTCCGAGATTTTTAACATTGTTTAAGTGACCCGGATTCATTGCTCTCGAGTGTAATAAGGATCAATGTTGATTGGGAAGGTTTGACGGATTGGAGTGGCTGAATGTGCTAGCGTCTGTACTAATACTTTAATTATTTAATTGCTGATTGTTCGGCTTTAAGTAATCGATATGTTATACTATATATGTGGAGGCTTGTTATTAGCAACTTATAATGTTTTGTTGTTACCTATTATTTTTAATTAGTCTGTAAGACTTCTTAAAAGTGATAAATAAATAAATGTCTTTAATTATGCTTGTACAGTGGTATTCGCCTGGAATACAGCAATGCTGAACGAAAAATAAAGTATTCTGAAAGTTTAATTCTTAGAAGGGCTCGTGACTAACTGATAACAGTCACACAATCGAAAGTTAAGTTACACTTACCGCGATCGATTTGTGGATCCACTACATTCCACTACACTACCACTACATTTCCAAACACTAATTACATTCGAAACACTCCATGCTTCGGAGAGCACGTAAAGCCGTTGGTGCCGGCTGTAATTCGTAGATCTTTGACAGTTGTAACGGTAAGTCAGATACCCAAAAGACTGACAGTCTTACCAAGGAGTATCGTGTTACCCAGTAACTTTTTTGTGGAGGTCAGATAGGCAGTCACTCCATGTAAAATACTGGTATTCAGCTGCATCCCGGTAGACGTGAAACCAACGCCGACATAGTTGGGAAAAAGTTTGGGATATTTACTTGTAGTTCAATTCAAAGGATATGACAATATCCTCTTGCTAAGATAATTAGTAGATCTACATTGATACATATTCACCAATACATGTATCAATGGCTATTGCCCCATAAGGCCCACACAAAGACCTTCGGTACACCATCATTACGACACCATAATTTAAAAAGGGTGTCTGCAAACATCCGACTAAGATGGATGCTGCGCCGGAAGAGGAAATGGTCCCGAATCGCTTGTGTATCTACCCTCATAGGATTCATTTTTCACATCGTGAATAGTGTTAGTTGTTAAGTGTGAGGCGTTAGTTCTAATGGTGGATTAAGTGATGTTGGGACTGTCGTCGATCACTGTCGTGGCTGGCTACTGGACTTTGGGGAATCAGAAGAGATAAAATTATGGAAAAAGATAAATACTTAATTTTGTCAAAATTACTATGAAATGAAAATAAAAATCACTTCCATACATAAGCACGGTGTGCTGCTGCCCACGTTTATGAATGGAAGTGAATGCTGGGTGTGGCAAAAGAAGCATGAAAGTAGGATAAATGCTGAAATGCGTTCCGAATGACGGCTGAGGAATGATGTGATAAGACAATGGTATGAGTTAAAAGAAGATGTAGTGACAAAAATTGAAAAAGGTATGCTGATATGGTTTGGTCATGATGAGAGGATGAATGAAAGGCAACTACAGATAGCTCAACTCATCTGTGCGCGCGGCGCCATATGTGCGTGCGCTTGTAATTATACAGCTTTAATTTGTGTGGTGCGTCGGACGACGACTGCCGCGTCACTACCACACAAATTAAAGCAAAAAAATAGCTTGAAGCTGGCAATAGTACAAACAAACCTCAAGGTAAATAAAACTCCATAAAATCCAAAGAAACATTACGAAGTTAAAAAATAATCTTGAGCATATTTTCATGCTCCATAGCACTAATGACCCAACCATAATTCAATTTGAAAAACAATATTCAGAAATCAGTCTGCACCGTAATAACGCCCTGTCTGTCACAATAAAGACAAGAGGGGTGAAGATATCGAGTCGGGGCCGCGGGGTTAATGATCCAATGGCAAATTGCCCGAACACTAGTATAGCTGCTGATACCCGCTAGATACTGATTCATAATTTATGTATTGTAATTGAAAAAGGAAGGAATGTAAAAGTATTATTATAGTACTTTTTAACACTATATGGAGTTTACAAGTGAATATTTAACCCGTAGTTACTTAATTTCTCTTTTATAATCACTACAGATAATTTAGTTGATTATAATTATTTATCATTCAATAGTGTGAAATGAGAGAGAGCTACCTGGAATGGTTTGGAGGAGGCTTTCACTTCAAAAGGCGGCCCTTACACCTAACAATACTAACCTTATTAAAGAACAAAACTAACAAATGAAATAAATAAGTTCACATCACAAAAACTAAATGTACGGGATAAAATAAAGCTAATAAATAAATAAGTGTAAAATTTAAACTAATCAGTAGTTTCAAATATCGAAAAAGTTTATTTACCTATCAGAACATAGCATTCATAATTATTAACACACAGATTACATCATGCCAGTATTCCACGAAGGGTAAGGCAGAAGTCTACATATAGTACACCTACATTTCGCCAGTTATGTTGAAGTCCCCTGTAATAGGGGGCAAGCATATTGCCATCAACTGGGCCCAATGTCAGACTCCGGGCTGCTTATAAAAATTCCAGATGAAAAAACCCAAAAGAACTTAGCCTAACCCGGGAATTGAACCCGGGACCTCTTACTTAGCAGTAGCGCTTGCGACCACTACACCAACGAGGCGGTCATAATTATTAGTCTTGTTTAATTTATTTATTTTCTCTCCCACATGAATCCCACACTCAACATTCTTACCTGTCAATTCGTATATAATTTATCTTTAAATATGTGGCGGCATCTACATTGCTACATGCGAACTACGCATCACACTGAGAATGCGCAAAATCCTGCGTCGCGTAAGCAGAGTTTTCCGCGCGACTGGAATATATACAACGTCCCGATCATCAATCATCGGGCAGTAGCCCACCTGAACACCAGGCTGGTCGAAAGATCCTCCATTTTCTATGGAGGATGAGTGAACTTTACACCTTTTTTCTCATACCTCGAAAAATAAACTCAAACTCAAAGCATTTATTTAAATTAAACCATTTACAGGTTCTTTTGAACTGTCAAAGAGTCGGTCAGTTAATCAGAAAGTTGAAGCTAGTTGCCCATTCCAAAACGTAGATCTCTATGGAGAAGAACGGGCAAGAAACTCCAAGGACATTCTTTTAAATATAGAAATTACAAAATCCTGGGTACATTACTTTTGTTGATTCTATATGTGAGAAAAATTTAAAAATAATATAAAAATCAAAAACGATTAAAAATATAAGATTCAAAAAAAGCCCTGACAGATAAGAGATGACCAGTCTCAACTGACGGCACCAGTTCACGAACAAGACGCGTGGATCAGCACCATCCAGCTCAACCATTTTGTAGTGAACCGAATGATCCAACACACATAGGCATAATACATGTAGGTACCTACTAACGATCACTTCCAATCCCATCATCCTCAGAGACAAAGACAAAGCCGTGATAAGAACATCAGTAATTAGCACATTTCTTGACAAATGACATACTCAAGCCTCGAAGGGTATTCGCTAAATAATTATACTTAAATCCGCGCCGTAAATCAGAAGCCACTTAGCACGCAATTAGCATAGAACGCGAGGGTATTAATCATTGGAACATGGTGTTGATCTTGTCACAGTCACAAACTCATTGATGTTGAGTTCGATCCCCGGCAGGAGAAAGTGGGCTCCGTCTTTTTTTGTTATTTTGACTTATTTTGTTGTTTTGACTTAGGGGTTTGGGCTTGTTCTGAAAAGTTTTTTCTGCTCTGAAAGGGCTGATTTTACGCCACAAGAACACTAGGTATTATCTACAAATGGTACATTCAATCTGCGCCTCCACTGAAGTCCGGCGGAAAATTTTGGAACTACATTTTTTCTAATGCAATGACATATAGACACTAGCACCGCGTCTATCGGTCTTCAGTGGTGGCGTGGACTTTAGTAAGTCCCTCAAAAGCCGGTGGCGTTACACTGATTGATTAGTATTATAAATCTAAAAGTATGTACCTAATATTGTTTTGCATATATCTATCTACTGTCTTTAATCAACCTAGATTATATAATGACATTAGCAGTCAGTCTGGCTCCCACTTTACTGATCGACCAATCATTTTAAAACGGCTTAAGCGAATGCCTATTAATCATTATCTTATGCCTAGCCTTTTCCCAACTATGTTGGGGTCAGCTTCCAGTCTAACCAGATGCAACTGAATACCAGTATTTTACATGGAGCGACTGCCTATCTGACTGTGAGATGGTCAGACTTTTGGTTTTCTGACGACCCGGACGACTGTCAAAGATCTAAAAATAACAGCCGGGACCAACGGCTAACGGCAGCGAGGCTCGGAGAGGTCTCGGTATGTAAAGCACGGAACAGTTGGCGCAATGGTTAAAGCAATTGACTCCTGCATTGCGTGTTGCGGGTTCTATCCCGCACGGAAAAAATATTTGTATGACCTACAAGTAGTTGTTCCGGGTCTGGCTGTTTGTGTATGTGACTTTAAATGTTTGTAAACGCACCCACGATACAGGAGAAATTATTAGTGTGGGGCAACGTTTTAACAAAAAAGAAAGAAAGAAGATGGTCACCCATTCATGGACCGACCGCGGCAAGCCTAGCTTAACCTGATCTATCAACCCGTCAGGCTGTGCGTGCAAATGCCCATACCATATAAGCAAATCGATCTACAAATTATAGCGGTTCTTTCAAACAACGTAACATTTAGTTAAAATCCAAAATAAAAATAGCCCCGTTATTTTAATGAAAACTATCATTGTGATATCTCGTATATTATTAAATGAGAATGGTGTCACGAAAGTATTGTAATAATTATTCTCAAAACTTTGGCCGTAAATCAGATGTGCTCAGCACTTGATTAGCATACAACAAGAGGGTGTAAATCATTGCAACACGCCCTTTCGATGTGGGGATTGTATCAGGATGGTATACCAATACCTACACAACATGATTAATCGTTTATCACATTTAAGAATTTAAAATTAACAATTATTTAGATACCTACATAGAGGAAAAAAATTTGCGTAAATGTGAAAATATACGACTAACGTCAACCATTTTTAAATTTCCTTAATTGTCATAAATTTTTGGTCAAGACGAAAACAATTACCTATTTAATATAGTGGATACGTAGTTTAGGTTGTAGGTATGTGTAATAGTTTCACATAGTGTGTAGTGTCTTTTTGCCATTCGTTTTGTAAAACGTCAATTTTCCAATCAACATAATAGCAGGCAATAAACTGCAAATGTTTTTTTTTTCTTTCTAAATTTAGCTAATTTTTTATAGCTTTATCTAATTTTATAAAATTTTGTCTAATGTGGTCTGATTTTATCTTATTTTGTGTATTGTTTCAGCTAATTTTGTCTAGTTTTACAATTTAACCTAATTTTATGATTTCATGTGTGTACTAAGTATTGACACAGATGGGACACTCCGCAAAACCATTTAAATGAAAAGCGACTCTTGCTACTACACAATAAAGTGCAATTCTACTAATACTAATTACCTACAGTTATATTCACCTATAAGTTGCCTCTCTTCCTATCGCGTAACTCTTATATCTTCTGACTACGTTAAGCCCATTGAGTTCGACAAGTCGAGCCCTCCGCATACCTACTTGTACAATAAATAAACAAGAACCTTCCTATGAAATTCGTTCATAACAATAACATAATATAGTTATAGATAGTGCAATCCACGACGACGCGCCCCACTCCGCTCCGCTCCTTACTAAAGTACAGCTTACAGTACAGTTATCGTGGAGTGGGGTGCGTCGTCGGTGATGGCACTATCTGTATGAGTCACTTCAAACACAAACTCTCTTAAACTTACAACTCGTCACATAAATCCAACTTAAGTCATTTAAGTTTGTACATGTAACAACACTAATAAAAACACACATTATGAAAACTTTGAAGTTTTATTTTCAAGTGAGTAAGTACGGTCATAAAGTAGCTTACAGACAGATCTGAATTAAAGTCCGGTACCTAAGTTTATTCTTGCAATAATTTTACTCCACTTTAGCATTACAAATGAAACAATAGAACCAGTTCTCGTAGTGCAAAAACCTTACCTAACCTCAGCGTCGTAAATTACAAAAGAAACTCAGATTTTTGGAGTCAATAAACACTCATAATTTACCAACAGCATATTGACATTTGTTTTAAAAGACTTTTGATGAAGAAACCGAGAGAAAACTGTGATTAAACCACAATACATTTTCTGCTAACTCGATTAGAGACAACTTGTGCGATAGTAAAACTATTACACGAACAAGTTTTCATATTATTAAGTACCTACTAGTTTAATTAATTACCCACTAGCATCATTAAGTACCGCATCACTTTCGCTTTGTCATTAGAATAGGTTTAATTGCTACGCTTTACGCTCTACGCACTCGCTACGATGAATTTGTAGCGTAGTGCTACGTTGAGTGCTACGGTGCTACGACAGCGCTGCAATTGGATCAAGTGTTTTTTTAAAGTTGTGTGTAGGAAAGTGTTGCCATACTTCAGAAGGTATAATAAACTTGACCTAAAAACATAATTATTACAAAACACATACATGCAGAAAGACGATGCGTTCTTTCTGTCTGTGTGTTCGTAAGTGCGCTCAGATCTGGAGAACCTCTTAACCAATTTACGTGTTTTTTGTTTAATTAATAGTTATTTTAATGTCATCTAGCATGTTTTAAGTATAAGCTACTGGTACAGGATCATCAGAAGAGCTCGTTGCTAAGTAATAACAGCCACACGGGTTGATCCATCAGGTTAAGCTACGCTTGCCGGGGTTGGTCCGTGGATGAGTGACCATCTTAACATACCGAGACTCCTCCGTGCCTCGGAAAGCACGTTAAGCCGTTGGTCCCGGCTGTCATTCGTGGATCTTTGCCAGTCGTTACGGGTCGTCAGAAGCCCGAAAGTCTGACAACCAGTCTTACTAAGGGGTATCGTATTACCCAGTTACTGGGTTGTAGAGGTTAGATAGACTCAATGTGAAACACTGGTATTCAGCTGCATCCGGTTAGACTGGAAGCCGACCCCAACATAGTTGGGAAAAGGCTAGGCAGATTGATTTTTACTGTCACAGCATCTAATATACAATATAACATCACGCCTGTATGTCCCGAAGGGTTGGGCAGAGGAGTCTAGTCATTTTATATTTATGTCCCATGTTGACAAGGTAATTACCATCAACGGGCACAAATCCAGCACAACCTGTTTTTTTATTTAAATTTTAGTCGTCGGAATGAATTAAAACATAAATAAGTATACATTTCATCACCATACATTAAAAAAATGTAAATGTAACTATTTTGGTGACATTTTTTTTTTTTAATTTAAGCTCTGTTTTTAAATAAAACCCTTGGACTTTTCCTAGCACTAAATTAAATTACATTTATTTTCCTTCTAACCCACAATGGTCATTTTAACGCTAACTATATCTGATCACAGTCTGTGCCCACAGCATCTCTGTCGCCGGCAGTGTTGTGAGCAATCACTCGTTTTACTGCCCTTTGTCTTCTTAAATCGTAGTGAGACAACTGGGGTGTATTCGATGTAATGGCGGTGGAATCGGTACTTAAATTAATAATTTAAATTTAGAGAGAAAAATATATATTTTGCTGCTTTAAAAATTGTATTGTGTAATTTATTTTTGCAAAATTCCCTTACAGTCAGTAGGGCACAGCTATGTCACAGTATAAATATGGACAGTATGGAAACTAGGCCATTTTTAAAAAGATCGCGGTGACCTTTCGTCTCGAAACGGCACCCGCAACTGACAGCACCGCGAAAATCGCTTGGGGTCAATATATATACTGTGGCTATGGAAGTAACATTTCTGTATTGAATCCACGAGAAAATATTTGAGCATGAATTTGGAAGGTATAAGAGTAGAGGAAGACCTAAAACACGATTGATCTTCATGTATCATATTTTTTGATAGTGATGATAATATGGGATTGATTATGATATGATAATTTTTGAAGTAAAAACTTCTTTAGGCGTGTTGAGCACTTTTTGGGTGAACAAAAATCATGGAACTCGCGTTATCGCCACCGAACGCTTTCCATGAGCTATATGTATACTGTGTATATATGTGTACTTTTTGGGTGAACAAAAAGCGTGAAACTCGCGTCTTCGTCACCGCACGCTGTTTTCACTTCTATCGGCAGTCCCCAAAGGCTACCCCGCATGTTTTTTTTTTACAATAACACACACGGACGTTCCAAAGTATCTAATACCATCACCTTCACGCCACTACCAAAAGGTGTTGCTATCAGATTTCCGGCTCGCTCGTAAATGTGTGTCGACAAACAGTCGTCTGTGTGTAATGTGTTGGAACAACGACTTGCTTTATACTGAGGTTTGTGACCGAAGCACTGATTAACGTGTGAGGATGACTTACAGCTCATTTGAGTAGCTTCTTAATTAATCATCTTTTCACAGCAAAGTTCTCGTTTCAAAGGTGACATTTTGCACATTTACATATACGTACTTCTTTTTTCCATAGTGTTGGTACAGTCTGTTGTCAATATTATCTGACCCACCCTAAAAAAAAACGAATTTGGACCCTCTGACATTAACAATAAGGTTTATTCAATTTAAATGAGCTTAACAGACAAGCGACGCGACGGCTTGATGAACAAATACAATAATAATACAGACACGCAAATTTGATCTTTAAAACGTTAGCGTTAGGTTATATGTTATAACTACTTGTTATAATATAATTAGTGTAATAACTTATTTTAATAACTATCTTCAAGTAATTCTGGTCTCGTGGTCTGAATATAAGACTGGGAAAAACAAGTTGCGAGATCAAATCCTGCGACAAAATAATTGTTTTGCTTTTAATTTAGAATTTATTACAAAACCATTTCTTGTTTATTGTAAAGAACTATAGACGGATAACCTTCAAATATAAACTTTCTAAAATGGTAATATTTTCGCATAATTTGTAATAAGTGGGTAGTTGAAAAATAAATATTCGTATTCATTATAAAACCTAAGGGTATGCAGTGACTACGCGCAAATATATTTTACCTTGTCTTACTATATTGCAAAAACAACGTCTCTTTAGAATTTTTTATTTTCTGTTTTATGTAGTTTTTTTATTATCATGTGTGTTATTATTTATTAAAAAAGGAACTGATAATAGGTGGACTGCGTTTTTGAACCGACATGTTGTTCGTCGCCAATCCAGCATCAAACCGCTAAGCCACAAGCACTTGTTAGAAACGTGCGAAATTAAAGATTGGGTTGTAATTATGTAGTGTGACTTAAAAGCTTTTCAACTTTAATGTCAACGAGATAATGATTAAAATAGCATAACAAAATGATACATAATGCCGGTGGCTCCGACAATGTTGGGTGGGTTTACCTTAACGTTACGTGTTAAAGATCAAATTTGCGTGTCTGTATTATTATTTTATTTGTTCATCGACTAACTAGTCTGATATGCTCATATAAATTGAATAAACCTTAATGTTACAAGCACAGGGTCCACATTCGTTTGTTTTTAGGGTGGGTCAGATAATGTTGACAACAGACTGTACGAGTGTTATGTAAAACCTCATAATATGACGTGTGGAAAAGACGCTTAACAAAGCCGAAGGTTACGGAAATATTGAGCCAAAGTTCCAGCTCTTTTAGTCGTTTTTTTTTAAAGAAAACAAGTTTTAAATGTTATAGCTTAATTTTAAATATCCCCTCGGATCCTGAATTGTTGCTTGCCCCTTATACACAATGATTTGCGTGCGTTACATTGCACACTTCCATAGTAAAAAGCGATTTTTCACAAAACAATAAAAATCGTTTCCCAGCAATTATTTTTGTGCAATGTTACTTTAATTGATCTAAAGAATGCGTAGTTGGCGGGTATATGATAGGTCTTTTTTTAAACCTGTATGTATCACTAAAGAAAAAATATCTATACCCAGCACACTACCATTCCTGTGTCCCTACAGAATTTTATCGGGAATGTTCCTTTGTATGTAATATTAGGTTGGGGAAAAAGTCTTTACGCATTATAGTATGTATGAACTTGTAATAAAATCTCTGTGGCTATACTATTTGTATCTGGCTGGTTTTGGTATCATTGAAAGTTTAAATTTTAAAGAATCATCATCATCATCATCTGCCTAGCCGTTTCCCAACTACGTTGGGGTCAGCTTCCAGTCTAACCGGATGCAGCTGAATACCAGTATTTTATATGGAGCGACTGCCTATCTGACCTCCACAACCCAGTAATTGGGTGATACGATACCCCTTGGTAAGACTGGTTGTCAGACTTTCGGGCTTCTGACGACCCGTAACGACTGTCAAAGATCCACGAATGACAGCCGGGACCAACAGCTTAACGTGCTTTCCGAGGCACGGAGGAGTCCCGGTACGTAAAGATGGTCACCCATCCACAGACCAACCCCGGCAAGCGTAGCTTAACCTGATGGATCGACCCGTGCCGGCAGTTATTACTTAGCCACGAGCTCCTCCTTAAATTTTAAAGAATATAATTCCAAATTCAAATTAGGAAAATATGTGATTTTCATTTGTTTTTCGTACCGTCAAGATGAGTGAATCTAATGAAGAAATTCGATACATTTTAAAATTTTACTACAAAAAAAGTAAAAATGAAAGGCAAGCCGCGAAAAAAATTTGCGATGTTTATGGACCTAGTGCAGTGTCTATGAGAGTAGCACAAATAAGGTTGGAAATTTTGATGTCAAAGATGTACGTCGCTCTGGTCGCCCTATTACGGATAAAATGGATGCTATTTTTGAAAAAGTGGAGCAAGATCGGCATATCAGTAGTTAAAACGTAGCTGAAGAACTGGGAATAGACCACAAAACAGTTTTGTCGCATTTGAAAAAAACTGGGTACACAAAAAAGCTCGATATTTGGGTACCTCACGAGCTCACTGAAAGAAACCTAATGAACCGTGTACTCATTTGTGATTCTTTATTACGACGTAATGAAACCGAACCATTTCTGAAGAAGCTGATAACTGGTGATGAAAAGTGGATCACGTAAGATAAGAACGTGCGCAAAAGGTCGTGGTCAGAGGCCGGTCAGGCTTCACAGACTGTGGCGAAACCCAGGTTAACTCGCAACAAGGTGATGCTGTGTGTGTGGTGGGATTGGAAGGGCATTATTCATTATGAGCTGATACCACCAGGCAGGATCATCGATTCTGAACTCTACTGCGAACAACTGATGAGATTAAAGCAAGAAGTTGAGAGAAAGCGGCCGGAATTAATCAACAGAAGGGGTGTTGTTTTTCATCATGATAACGCTAGACCTCTTTAGCCACTCAGCAAAAATTAAGAGGGTTTGGCTGGGAGGTGTTAATGCATCCGCCGTATTGCACCTTCAGATTTCCACCTGTTTTGGTCTCTTCAGAATTCCTTAGGCAGTGTCAGGTTAACATCACGAGAGGACTGCCAAAACCACTTGTCGCGGTATTTTGATCAAAAGTCCCAAAATTTATATAGCAATGGGATCATGTCCCTACCTACAAGATGGCAAAAAGTTATTGAACAAAATGGTACCTACATACTTTAGTTAAATGTAAATAAACTATATTAAAAAATGTTATGATTTTTTAAAAAAAATGCGAAGCAACATTTTCCCCAATCTATTATTAACCTTTAACTTGTGATGTCGTAGTTGTACCTATTTGTATAATATAAAGTTTCCATAACAAAATTTTTCTTAAGGGGGATCCGCCAGGGTAGCCCGTGAAATTCAAATTTTCTTTAGTTTTTTGCTATTAATTGCAGTTCAGTGTCAGGTTGTATGTTGATTAAAATATGATTCACGACAGTAGCAAATATGGCTTTATATAATATTATAATCATTACAACCAGCAATACAACTCCTTAAGTTATCATAATCCTCAAATGTCATGATTTCATGAAATAGTCATTCAATAGGATTACATGAACTTAGAGAGTTATATTGATCATTTTTATTTTATTCTATAAACATTTGATACGGCCGTGAATCATATTTTAATCAACACACAACATGATACTGTCCTGCAGATTACAAAAAACGTAAGAAAATTTGACTTTCGTGGGCTAGTTTGATGCTTTCTCCTTAGTACACCAATACCATTATATATACCAATATATTATATGTCTACAGTATGAGGGTAGGGTTACTAAGTAACGGTACATATCTACGTACAAATATGTGCACTATCGAATGAGTTGGGCGCTATCAGTGAGACAATTATTTTCAACTGGACCGTGAGAGGGCGCCTCTGTCGACTCGCATCATTGTTGCTGAACAATGAATGTATGCGAGAATGATCAAACCACGTGGAAAATAATTGTTCTTTTTAATTTTAAAAAATTGCGAACCGCCCCTAGTTTGCACTGTTTTTACGACTTGACAAAACATAGAGATTTCCTTAATTTTATGTAAGTTTAATATAAATTTATTATACACATAAAGCTTTCATTCAATTCAATTCATTCAAAATATTTTATTTCACATAAACCTACATGGGCACTTATGAAACGTCAGAAGCTAGGTGCACGGTTCCAATTGGTCGTTTCCTTTCGAAATAAATTATTTAAATGATGGTGAAAACCACATCAAAATCGGTTGCGTAGTTTAGAAGAACAACGTGGCCAAAAAGACAAGACATTGAATATTATGGTGAAAACGTTGCACCATAAGAATTCTGCCTTGTTAGTAGACATAGCCCGAAGAATTGCCAAACTTAGCACACACACACATAGCTTGCAGAACAGATGGCCGATGGGGCTGAAAGGTTCTGGAGTGGCGACCACGTACCAGAAGACGTGGCGTTGGAAGGCCTCCCTCAAGATGGACCTATGACCTTGTTTAGGCCGAAGGAATCCGCTGGATGCGGGAGGCACAGAATCGGTCAAATTGGCTATGCTTGGGGGAGGCCTATCTCCAGCAGTGGAAATCTTTCGGCGGAAATGATGATGTTAACTACTTAAACAATGGTCAGTGGAAGGTCTGCTTTAAAAAACCAACGACTTTTATCTCTGTCCGACAGGAAAAAATGTCTCCTCATGCAGAGAAGGAACCTGCATTGATGATGGCACCGATCAAACTAAATTAATCAAGATTTCCTCTCGATGTTTTCTTTTTGCATAAATCTGTAGAATCTTTTAAAAATTCATCAGTTGTTAGCCGTCCTCTGCTTGGTGAAGGGGAGATTCGGGGAGGCCTCCGAAAGGATTTCCTTTATCTTTCTCGAGTTTGCGCCTTTTAGTACCTTCTTTTGTCACTAAAGGTCATTTGAATATGAAATTGAATATATATCAAATTAGTACATGCACCAGTAAGCTACAACAAACTACTTCCACTTATAAATCCACAATCAAGCTGAATCATTCTCGCATAAGCTTAACCAGCAAAGCCAGCTAAATGCAAATCACTGATAATCCATTAGTGTTCCCGTATTGTGCGCCGCCACTACAGCAATGCACGCATGTACATATTGTGTGCTTTACACTGTAGTGCAGGGGTAGAGATGACCTCTCAGGGGTTTGGTAATTGGAAGATAGTTTATTTGTTTTTATTTATTTATTTACTCTAAATTGCTTTGTTGGTACAGAACTTACAGTAAATTTTCCATTAACAGTTATATGAGTTTTTTGTTTTGGAAAGAATAGTAAAAAACCTCTATGTAGACTGTGACTAACGAAAAGTATTAATACACTCAGCGGCAGTAAAAATCAATTTTAAACTAACTTAATATGAAATTATTCACAAAAATCAACTAAAAAGCTACTTGAGATATAATCTCATTAAAAAATACCATAGAATAGGTTAGTTTTGTTCAGAAATTCGCTCTTAGGGCACTTTTATTGCCGTTTAGTGTAATATGCTTATGAGGTAAGCTTGATAACGACAAAGTTATTTTTTTAACACTGCATGTCAAGCATCACAAAAATCACTACAACTGGTAAGGTAAAAGCTCCAACATAATACAAATACGACCATATAAATTCACCCACTTTGCAAACACAATTTAATTAATTAAAATAAAACTGGATAGCAAAATGAAAACTGCTTCGTTATCTGAACACTGGCTGATCGCATCATGACAGTGGAACTATTCAGTTTTTAATTAAACTCATTTGCTGCAGACGTGTGTTAAGCGTGTACTAATTAGATTACAGCGGTAACAGTCGGCTGGTTGAAAAATTCTTATGTTATTTTCGATGTGTTTGTAGTTTTTAAAGCGCTGCAGCGATGGTTTACTGTGTTTTTTTCTTATAGTGTTTTACAATAACATATCTCCTGTATTCCCCGAATGGTTAAGCAGAGGTTTACCCAGATTTCGCCAATTATGTTTAAGTCCCATATAATAGGGGGCGAGCCTATTGCCATCAACCGGACATATATCCAGAATCCTGGGAAACATACACACTCATACACACACACACACTGTTCCTTTTAGGTTACCTTTAACTAATTAGCTATTTTACAATAAATAAAGTTAAAAAAAACGCTTTAAATGGCTGCAGCCGCTTCAAAACCAAATGCACAAGTAACCCAATAGTTTCATACTATCAATTAAAATAGGGGGCTGAACAGCGCTCGGTAATGAAACTGTAATCATGTTAGCTAGTCATCAGGGAATGATTGCTCGCTGATGACTTGGTGAAACGCCGTCAATAATCTTTTTAGAGTCGACTTTCTATTAGGGTGTAATGGATATGTGCTTGCAGTTTTTGATTGGGTCTTTACACTATGTGAAAAATAGCTCCTTTTTTGTCGAAGAGGCAATCAGAGGAGTAGATACAGTACCTATAACTACTATGCAGACTGTGGGCTGCTTGTGAGAATTTTCTAATAGACCAACTCAATAATAATTTACTCGATTCGTGAAACTAGCACAGGACCTCTAACCATTTTATGTAATCTAAAAAAGACATCTTTGTATCCAAATAAAACCTAAAAGGGAAATGGTTCTACAGCTTCGGTGCCATAGTAAGATGCTTAGGTGGTTGAGCTGAATTGATGATGATTTTGGATGATGTACTTTCATTCAATCAAAGGAATAATTATACAGGCAGCTAACTTACAAATACTTTTAAACATTATTTTGAGTGAGCTGATCAGAATGCAAACTGCATAAGCTACTGGGTTAGATTCCTAGGTCGAGCAATGTATTATTGAGATTTTTCGTCAGGAAATTATTATTAATGGGATTTACCAGTAGCAGTCCGGAGTCTGGATTTGTGCCCGGTTGATGGCAATAGGGTCGCCCCCTATTATATAGGACTTAAACATAACTGGCGAAATGTGGGTGTTCTAAAGGTAACCATTCGGGTATTACAGGCGTGATATTATGTTTTACACTATTTCAAGAAAGTTAACAACTGGTTTCATAGTCAGTCAAAACTTTTTCTATCATTCATGTCAAAACTATCAATAACTCAATAAAAGTAACTTAAAAAAATCTATACTTACAAACAATACTAACGACATAATGATTTTAAAATTACTATAGAGGAAGTAATATCTTATTTCTCGCCCTTAATTTAAAACACAATTTCATGTATAGAGCTGTCAAAATAAATTCACCCTTAAAGTGAGGGACATAAGGTTCTCTATATTTGTGTAAATGTATAATGACTTTATTTCGTGTTAACTTTGAATGTACGTAATGATTGGTTATCGAGTTGGTGTTATTATTGGCACTTTAAAATAAGTTCCTAAAACGGAAATAACAGGTTTAGTAGTTTTTCGAATTAATTAGTAATGGGGATATTCATACCCTGTTTTGATTCCTTTTGGTGAGTGGAAATTGAAGTATCTACTTAATGCTACGGTGAAAAATTCAAAATTCAAAAGTCATTTATTCAAAATAGGCTGAGAATCCGCACTTTTCGAACGTCAAAGTTACATAAGAAAGTCCCCCAAAACGCCCACCCTTCACCACTTCTTAGTGCTTTAGCTGCGAAGAAGAGGTGGCACAAAAAACTCCCCAGCAGCACAGCTGTCTGTTCAGTTAGAAAAGACAGCTGTAACAGACTGTTTTTATCCTGGTGAAATTACAGACACACGAGGCGGTTCAATTTTGAAAGGCCTACACTGTCCTCACATACCTATTAACACTGTCATTTGAAAATATTGTAAAAGTCAACTATTTTTAAAAGAGTAACCGTGGAGCTTCTTGCCGGCTCTTCTCCATAGGAAACGACCAATTGGAACCGTGCACCTAGCTTCTGACGTTTCATAAGTGCCCATGTAGGTTTAAGTGAGATAAAATATTATAATATTGATGCCTCTAAAGATTGCTTTTAAGTTAATACCAAAAATCTCGTACCAAAATGTAGTCACTTACTCGTCATTTTGCGACAAAGTTAGGTACTTCTTGAACATATTGAAAATCAGAAGCTTTTAGTAACAAGTATCTCTCATCTCCTCCATAACAATAAAATCGTGACAGATGCATACAGCATTACAGACATCTTCAAGTCCCATCATCGTAGGCTTTCTTGGAAGGTGCCCCTAATAATAAATTGTATAAGGCCTGTAAGTGGATGAAACAAGTGGCCGCATTATTGAGGCAAATTGTGAACAGGCGTTACAAAGATGTACCTATGGAGAATGGAAGAGATATTTCAGTGTTGGTTTGGCTTTCACTAGTTTCTAAGAGCCTAGATTTATTAGTTGATACATACCTTGGATTTTTTGTGGTTGAATGTTATAGTTCATTAAATTAAACCAAAAAAAAAAACGTAGTGTGGAAACTTGGAGTCATTAAGTCTAAAATCGCTAACTCTTCTTGAGCAAGCATGGTGAGCAATGCTTGTGCCTTCTCTGTATCAGAAGAGGTGTCGTAAAGGTGACTGAAAGGTTAGTAGAAAACACTTTGATTATTACCTACGACTATACAAGGTGGAAGGGACATCGACGCGAAAACTGATACCATGGATTCAGTACATGATTCTGAACCCCCTTCCGTTGAAACATTTCGTCAATTATTTTAAAAAAAAACAGCTGTTCCATACATTTTGACCGCGTAGGGATTGAACTTTTCTATGTTATAACAGCTGTTTCTTTTTTAAATAACCGACGAAAAATTTCAACGCAGGAGGGTGATGATGGGGCGTGATGTGGCATGTATTGTGTTAATTTTATTGATGAAACCGATCAGGAACACTGGTCTTTCGCAGCATTCAGGCGTATTTATCCCCAAAAACTACATATTTTAAACTCCTAGGGCACGAATTTTCACAACAAGAACTGACCACATAAAGTAGACCTTATTGTATACCTACCTTATCCAGATCTCCTCTACATCTTCTAGTGACACCCAGTAAACGTCTCAAGAAGGCAACGCAGTAATCTTCGGAATGCGACCCCCGGACTGTAATACAGTCGCCACCCCTGGCTTGCTCTTCGAGGATAATGCAGTAACACGTGAAAAAAGATTTTGAAGTCCTGGTAATTATAGAAAAACATAAAATTATGAAAAAACAGTTTCGCAAAAATTATTACACATTCAAAATAAAATACCATTTTTTTTAAACTGAAGTGGCCACCATTGTAAGTAAATAAATCTGTTTAATAAACGATGATTAAAGTTAAATAAAGATTAACGTCTGTTACATTTTTGACGTTTAAACGTCTTTTAACTTTAAGCAACGTTTATAAAACGGAATTATATTAAATTGGTCAAAAAAGAAGAATACTATTTAAATAGCAATATTATATTATTTTGCAAATAAGAAGAAAAATATATTGTGAATCGCCTAAATACTACAACAAACTTGCTGCATAGAATCTTTGGTAATCTGTAATGGAAAAACGAATCACCCTTAGTGGATAATCTAACATTGATATTGTGTAGTAATGCAAAGCGAACATACAACAATTACAGACCAAATTGAGTTTAAAAGCCCATGCAAGAAAGAGAAACCACCAAACCAGCCTAATTAAAACATCACACAAAAAATACCGTCGGTACAGACAATCTTCAAAAAGTCACGTACACGGTTCTCCTTTAGTCCCCCTTAAGAAAGCTAAAAGTAGAGAATTCATTAGGTCGTTTCGACCCACTCGAAGCCACTTGCACTTTTGATTGAGGAAACAAATGCCCCAAGACATCGGCTAATTCAAGAGGCTGGTGGGACCAAATTGCCGCGATTGTTCTTTGGCGATGTGACAGTAATGTTTCGGTTGGTTGTTTATGTTTTTAATATTGGTTGCTACATTGATATTTTCTATTTTTTTCGTTGCTTTACGCCTCGCAACAGCGTTGAAAGCCAGTCTGCATGAAGCTTTATGAATGATCGTGTAGTACACTGTCGGTTTTTTTAAATTTTATTAAAATTTATTTTGTTCTGCGTCTTCCCTCAAAATATTTAATTTGAGAAAAATAATGATAAATAATGCAAAAAATCTGATTAAAAAAAATTATCTTCTCTGGTATGAATTTAAATATATTTATACCTACTGACTGCTCAGGGTGCGCATTACAGAAAGAAGAAATAAGATGGTTTATTATATTTTGATGACCTATTCGTATTTGGGCTTAGGTAATTAATTACATAAGATAAGTGTTATGAACAATTTAACTAGCCCCCTAAAATCCCGAACAACTCCAATTGATTTAAATCCCCTTGACATTAATAGTTTTCAATTTGCAAATTATATTCACGCTATTATTCCCCAGGCTATCAACATGAGAGCGCTCATAAATGGAGCTTCGGAAGGAATCACCTGCTTTGAATAAACGATAGATTTCCCGTGCATGCGTCGTAAAGTACAAATCTTTACTTGAAGTAAGAACACAGAGGTATTGAGAGCAACAGATGCTGTGAGCGCAAAATATCTTTTCAATCATAGACGTTTTTTCTTACTACTTAGATAATAAGAATAAACCCGTTGTAAAAGTTAGTGATTTAATGTACAGTCAATATTTTGCCTGTTTAGGGCATGCAAATTAATTTTACATTAATACCTAATAGGTATCTCAGGTACTTACATATAATAAGATGTAGGTACAGAAAAATTAAGATACATTTTAAGTTACAATAAATATATGAACACACATAACAAAACTTAAACTTAAAATAACAATTTATTTAACAACAATTCTTTAAAGTTAAACTAAATAAAATACAATAATATTTTTACTGCAAGACAAAGGCCTCTTTTCAACCGACTTCAAAAAGGAGGAGGTTCTCAATTCGGTTCATGTTTTTTTTTTGTATGTTTTTTACGCGACTGCTCCGCCAATTATGAATTGATTTTTTTTGTGTTCGGTAGGACATACTTCAGAAATAGTCCCATATAAATTTGGTCAAGATCTGATGAGGGTTTTTTGAGTTAGATTCAATAATACGTATTTTTCCCACCTAGTATATGTGGACGATGCTCTAATAGTTCCTGTCACTGTAATTTACATAGCACGTAGTGGTATTTAAATTTTTGTGGGGGGTTTGTGCAGGTACCACAACTAAAAACTGAAAAATAATAAAACTTTTTTACAAAAAATAAAAGCAACTTCCATTAAAAAAACACTACAAAGTGAAAAATAACTTTTATTTCGGAAGTCGGTGTCTGTGGTTTTGTATTTTCGTTTTTTTGCCACCGACTTCCGAAATCGAAGTTATTTTTCATTTTGTAGTGTTTTTTTTAAGTCGGTTTGCTGTTCGTGTTTTTTCAACTGTGCCGAACCTTATAAAAAACCTCGCCTTGTCGTTTACACAAAGCTTTCAAATAACTACTCCGAAACTTCTCACTATTTCGATACAGAGCGACACAGTGTCTCTAGCTGGAAAACCCCGTAAACCTTCCATACGGGATCAAGAAAAGCATAAAGGAGAGATGTGAAGCAATAGCCATAAAGATTTTATTGTGGCACGGGAACCATGTGACGTGTTACGATGAATGTAAAATATTCAGGATTCAGATGGATTATGAGACAATGGGTAATGATTTCGGATATGTTTTCGATCAGTTGCCAAGACGGCGTCTTATTGAGTGGGTAGGTTAGCATCTGGAGGAAGATGTTGCTGTTTGCTGTAATCATATTTCTTTTTGGCAAGCAAGCTCCCCAGCTGGATGGAGTGATGACCTCAAAAAGGTGGCTGGACTGACTGAAAGAGGAAGACAGAGGACAGGTTGTTGTGGCGCAGCCGAGTTGATTGATTGACATTTCCTTGGTTTTATGAATAGAATAACAGAAGGATGCTTACAGCTTAAATGTCATGCTGTGAAGAAATCAAGGTATAATCCCAATGTTTGGAAACCAGGTTTGTGATTGCAGTATGTTGTATTGAGAAAAGGACTTGAAGTAACATAAAAATATACAGACATAATATCACGCCTGTTAACTCCGAAGGGTCAGGCAGAAGATATCTATAGTACTTCGCCCACATGTCTTCATTCTACAAGAAGCATGGATGAAACGTGCTGGAAATAATAAATTAAATAAGTCCTTGTTCCATATATAATTATGTACAGGAAAGTTAAATCAGTATGACAAATATTGCTCCTTCCCTAATACTTTACAAGTAATACTTTTGCCTTTTAGCCATCAACTACCTACTCTAATAACCCTCCTATTTGTTTCGCTGTAGTCGGAAAGAAAACTTTCAGTACATCGCACCTCACAAAATCACGCCACATTCATCAGCATTCATCCCACACAAATTCACGACACATCAAAGCCACTCGTAACAGAATCTTCTAAATTGGTCATAACAATAACCTCCCTTACTGCCTTGACAATAAAGTCCTAAAAAAGTTGACCAGAACACACTGACCCCTTTGTTCGGTAAATTTGTTCGGACGCTCATAAATATTGACCAGCGTAAAGGGTTCTGTGTATTGTGGCCACAAGGTTCATTTAAGAGGTCGCTTGGTTGGACATCGTATTTAGATGTTAAGGGTATGCATAATTCAGGGCCAGATGGTCTTGGTTTTCTTTGAAGAAGTTTATTTTTGTTTGTGGATAGTTTTCGTTTGGTAGGTACCGTTTTGAATTGAATAAGGAACTCGGTTTTGTGTGATCATTGTAACACCTGCTACGCCTCTTTTCCTAAGCTTTTTTCACAGTGTCTGGATAGCCATTGACCACCAGATAGGTAAACCAAAGAATTTACACCAAATCTTTCTGCTAGAAAAGGTAACCAGAACCTATCAGGAGAAAACAGGCCATTACTGTTTTTTTTTTAATAAATAAATGATCGGTGTTTTATAATATGTTTATAAAAAAAATAACTAAAAATCTGGATAGATTTTTAGTAATTTTTTTTATCTAAAAAAAAAACCATAACAAAATCTACTTTCAGACATAATCCATCGAAATAAAAAAGCATTACCTACAAAAAGAAATCCAATCAACGTTTAAAAAATAACAAGCGATCTACCAAAAAATCGGCCCATTACACCATTCCCACTCTCCCTAATCAGATCTAATAGGGCAGTAGAAAAAAAACCTTGGAGAGTTGGAGCCATTAATACGTTTGGCCACATTTGTCTGTCTGTCGGCCCAATAAATAAGACGAGAGGTATTGCTGGCCAATCTTGTCTGTGACCTATCTCGACGCATCAGGAACGATCGATGGAGACGGGTGAAATGGTGGATGGATATAGAGTTGTTGTAACACCTTTTAGCGAAAATAAATTAATGGTTATTCAATTAAATTTACATAAAAGTCAAAATTACACATTACAAATTATTTTTTATTCTGTTGAACAACGAAAACGATCCGAAGCAATTACTAGGTACACATATTCGGTTTTCATTCGGCTCGTGTTGATCGACAATCCCTGTTCGGCATCTAACATCGCTGAATCATATTTGGATCGGCTCGGCACAAAGTTAAGCCGAGCGGATTTTTCCCGAACAAAACATATCTACATAAAGATTTTGCCGCCCGACCTGTGCCGAATCATGCCAACAAGAACAGCAACATTTATAGATACGTACTTTTTATACCTAGTAGTTCCGGTTAATTTGCACGTGAAAATGGACAACAATAAATAGTACCTATAAAATATGGTATAGAATATGTGGCCGAGCTTATTTCGTAGCTTGTTGATAAAAACATAATATCGGCAGTGTTCGAAATTGATTCGACCCCTCCACATATAAAAAAAAAATAGTTAATACGACAGGAAGCTGGAAAATCTTAAGAATAACAAGAAAAGGATCTACTACACTAAGGATTTTTTTTCTCAAAAACATTCATAAATCTTCCTAATGTCTTAAAATTTAACAAGAAATAAAAACACAACTTACAGCCCTATACACATCTTTCTGATGTAAAACATTCATCGGAACTGTTCAGGATCATTACTCTTTGCCCTCGTTGTCTTTATTTCAGTTTATTTCACCGACAGCAAGTGTTTTTCAGGGGAAGTCTTTATTTGGAATCTTTCTTTGTTTTTCTCTGAAAGAACTTGTCTTTCTTAGTTTCAATGAATAGCAAAAAGTCACTAAACACACACACACACACACACACCACACATAAATTTGCCGCTAAATGTGTTTATAACATCAATCTATCTGTCATTTTCCTCATCTGTTATTTTTAAATTAGTTGAGCGTAAACAATGCTTTACATGTGTTTAGCGATTTGAGGTGTCTTGTATGTTCGGAAATCTTATGGACCAATGAATTCAATTTTTTTTTTTTTTTTAAAGATAATTAACATTTAGCTAAAGTTCACAGTCATTACAAGCCGCACAAACGTTGAAACCCTGACTCCTAAACTAGGAATACTTGTGTGACTTAGGAGTCAAAACAACAAAATGAATTATGTATTTTCGTGGATACTTATCTCTTAACTAACTCTACTCTACTTAATATTTTGTCATCTTAAATTATTAATAATTCAGAATCTTCATAACTTTGTAACTACATAATAGGAATTAATAATGTCCATCAAAATACATCCCGTATTGAAATAAAATAAAATATTTGCTGACCGTCTGACATACCTAGTGAAAAAGATTGTCTTTGCGAAACATATTAAAAAATAAATAATATTTGTACTTTAACAGCAGACTCTGACACCTTTAATTAGCCCGTGAACTTCGCCCTAAGGATTAAACATAATTACTTTTCTGTCAGCTTACTCCCTGCAGGATAAACACTCATTTTGCATGGCGACTTCATTGAGCTTGCAAACCTACACTATAATTAGTAGAAGGGCAGTTTAATCTTTTATTTCTTTTTTTAAATTAGAACGTTAATGACTACGATGTTTTATTTTATTTATACAAATTAATAGCTACTATTTTAAGACATTTTTAACGTTAGCATAATATTATGCGTATGATTGAGTTGAAGAAAGCAAAATTGATTTATTTGCCACAGAATCAAATGCGTACAATAAAATAAAAAGGTAAATAAAAAAAAAACAATATTATCAGGTTATTTCCTACTCCTAGGTTTGGTATTTTTTTAATTAAAATAGTACTATTTTTTTTTAAATCTCAAAACACTTGGGTTTTTAAGACGAATATAACGATACCTTAACGGGCCGGCGGAGCATGCGTAGTTAATACAAACGTAATACCAAAATAATTTGTAAATCAAACATATTCTTAAGGTAGTGTGTATTTATTCCGATTGGATTACAGAATATCTAAGCTTCCAAATATATATTTTTAATGGACACTGATTTAAATTCGAGTTATGAGAAAAATAAGTTTTCTATAGAAATTTTAAATTCCTCATATCTCGTCTTTATATCAGTGTCCATTCAAAGTATATATTTGGAAGCCTAGATATTCTGTAATCTAGATATTGTATAATCGGGCGATCCACGCAGTGATGACACCCGGGCGTTTCCTCCCGCCTTATCCGAAACAGGTACCTCCCGAAACAGCCGTGTCCGGTGAGGACCTGCGTCAGGCGGAAGGTGAGGACGCCGTGGCGCCTCTCCAGCCACTCCTCAAAGAGGGGACTTATCGCCGCAATAGTGGCGTGCCCAGCACTGGATTGCGACAATCGCACTCTCCATGACGCCATGAGATCCCGTCGGAGCTCTGTCCGCTGTACCGCGATTTCTCGCGGCATCGGAGTCAAGCTCCGTCGTTTCGCCTCCTCGCGCCACTCCCAGATATGCGTGAGGACTTTTGCCTCCAGATCCCATGGCGGCAATCCGGCAAGGAGGCTCGCCGCCTCACCGGAGACCGTGCGGTATCCCCGGACCAGCGGGTGGCCATGACCCTCTGGGACGCGTTCAACCAGCGGGCAGGCCGCCGCCTCAACGAACGCGCCCACACCGGTGCCCCGTACAGGGAAATACACACTACCTTAAGAATATGTTTGATTTACAAATTATTTTGGTATTACGTTTGTATGAACAACGCATGCTTCGCAGGCCCCTTAACTGTCAAAATCCAGCCGACCGTTAAAAGATAAATGAATTTATTTCTGTAAGAAGGTTTGCACAAAAACTTTTACCCGCCAATCATGTTTTAAAAAATAGATGACGTCGGCGTCACCTATCCTACTACTCTTAGAAGAAAGGCCGAAACAAACTCAGAAATCATAGTCTTTGTTAGTCCAGATATAATCGTGGTCAGATCATGTGAGGATCATGTATATTGATTTATTTTCCCAAAATTGCACTTTAAAGCCTAATACTCGAACCGATCCCTGAATCCTAAAATGGTTTTCACAAACTCACAATATTTTTGAACGAACTTTTTCACGACACCCACGCCATGGGACAAAAAAGAATACATCCTCACTTTACGTGTAGGAGAGCTAACCATTTTTTTTTAAATGATTTTATTACAGCTTTCTAGTATAAAGAGTCTCTGAGCTAACCGACTGACAGACATGGGGACACTATAAAGGTTCCTTGTACACCCTAAAAACACAGTAAAGGTAAGTACAATAAAATATCTTTTCGAAAATCACTCACTGTAACTGCCACTACTAAACCGGGAACAATCTCGCTTATGTTCGTCAATAAACATATAACAGTGGGTATGTGACTTCTGTCAGTCTGTCACTGCTAACGAGGATATGTAGAGCGTCTTCAAACGTTGCAATCAGAACACCGATGTCGTTTATTGAAATCTCAGCCCTTATAGCACAGAGTAAGGGGTGATTTCAGAGACTGTGTGTACCTTTTGTGTGTGTCGTAGGATGATTTGATAATGCAGAAATGTTTTCATCGCCGTCTAATTATCTAATCGCAAGCAGATTGTATGATTCGTCATTTTGAACTGGGTAAAATAGGTTAGGTTAGGTTAGAACTGTGACCAACCGCGCGCGAGCAGAACGAGTGCTATTTCCAAGTTGCTCTCAGAAATGTTTTCACCATGGTCCAATTATCCGTGTTTTCGCAATATACCTACGTTTTCGCGAAAATTCGAATTATCAAATCATACTACGACATGTATAATTCCGAGTATGTAGTTTTTCGCCCACGGCTTGATGGACTATTACAACATTAGAAAATATTGGAATTAAGAAGGAATTGAATAGAATTTAATGATTCACGGGACTCTTTATTATTTTAAGAAAATCAGCTACTCTGAAGTACTTTTGAATGAAATTTGAATGTAGTTTTAACATATTTTTTAATGGAAAATTATTCATGGTTATATGAACTACTACATAAAAATCCTACTCTAATACTGAAAATCTTTCATTATTATAATGTTCATTATAATAGAACACAGACTTAATTTGCACATAAAAATATTTATTATTTATCCTTGACGTTAAAAACACACTATAAGAAAAAAATGTCTCTGAGCCTGCCTACTCTGTGCCCGAAGATGATTGTCACCGATAGAAGGCGCCAGTTCGTAAAGTTTTACGATCACTTCCGACACGACACAGCCTCTTAGTAATCTGCACTACTAGGGGAACACCCAATAGGGGTAGTAGTGGGTTCCCCTAATAAGGAACTAGTAGCACTGCGGTGATGTCTCACTCTATATGAATCTGTTCCATCTTGAATCAATGCATCGAATCTTGATTGAATTTCGAAGGGCGTTCAGTTATGCTCCATAATACGAGTCTATGAATGAGATCGTAATCTTTCGAATTTGAATAATATCCGTTCGGAAACGTAATCGGTTAACTGCGTCTTCGATATTGCTGGATTATTCAATAGATTGCAGGAATCGTTTGATCTTGTTGACCAAAATATTATTTGAAAGCCTTTAGGTGTCTGAAATATTTTATTGCCATACATATCCATTGTTGTTATGATTCTTTGTATACTGTGATTCGATAAATAAAATCGTTAATCCAAATAATTCCCCACTTCAAAAAATACACAATCAGGTACAATGAAGCTTCATTGCTTGCATTTTTTTTATACCTCAACGCCTTGAGTACGATTCCCAGGTCCCGCGAATGTTATTAGGTTTTTCCATCAGAAATTTCTCAGTATCAACCCGGAGTCTGGTGCCCTGTTGGTGGCAATAGGCTTGCACCCTATTACACGGCTCTTACACATACTTAACTGGCGAAATGTGAGAGTACCATAGGTCATGCTCTGCCTAACCCTTCGTGGATTACAGACTAGATGTAATATTATGTAACCACATAAAGTTATTGGTTGATTCGCACGAATTTATACGCATGAAACGACCGAAACGACACTTTTAAATATCTTATTTTTCTTAGGGCGATTCGCACGTAGTTAATTTATTTATGGACGAATCAACAACTCTGAAAATACGTATTAAGGTGCCATTCTGTAACCGACCACAGGCGACGTGTTGCCGCAACACGACTGGTTTTTATCATTTTTTTTATGATCTACCTTCCATAGCTAGCGACACGTCGCACGAGCGAGCGACAGACGACACGTGTAGCCCGACGAGTGCCGCCAACGCTCCAGCTATAACACGTTTTTCTATCTTCTATCTACCGACTGGAAAACGGGCTGCTGCCGCCTGCGGTCGGGTTCGGAATCATGACTGCAGCGACATGACGCCGCGACGTGTCGCCGCGACATGTCGCTTGCAGTTGCCGCCTGCGGTCAAGTACGGAATGGTACCTTTAGGCAATTGGCACATTTTTAATGTCATGCAATAAAGTTAAGTAACTTAACTGCATAAAAAATCAAAATGTGCCAATTGCCTATCAGTAATCTTTCGTGAGAGTCAACCAATAAGCCTAGATTTCGACTACGGGTGTCCAATTAAAACTATGAACTTCCATGCAAATAAGAAGCCACATGCATTTACCATTCGTTTAATAACATTAGTTCTAAACCACAACAAAGCCGGGTGCGGCTGCCGCTCCCACTAAACTGTATAAATCGCGTTTAAATTCCTACGCTGTTACGTCACTCGTTATGATGCAGGTATTAGTTTTGCTGTATCCGCCCGTCCGTCATCGGGTAAAATGACCATGGTTTACAGGTTTTTTGTGGAAAAATAAACAAGTAATTAACGCCACTTGAATACCTTTTTTTTCTGACGAATACCTGTGACTCAAGAGGCATCGCAGATACGCTGCTATCCCAGACACAAAGATGTTTTTTTTTCAAACATATAATATTTTATAGTAGGAAACAAGTTTCTACTTTTATATGTCACGATTTGTGTCTATATGCTGAAAGGAATAGAAGTTTTTTTTCGGTATAGCTGATTCTGATTTTCAATAAAGTTTGGCCACCCTACATATAAAAGTGATGAATGCAATCGCTGCATCGAGCATAGCTTTTATTCGCATTATTTTAAAGCGACAAAAGCGCTGAAAAATATTTTACAGGAAATAAATGCAGGAAAAATGAATATTTTCTTTCGGTTAGATATATTTTAAGAACATGACATTATAAAAAAGACCTACACTGTTATTTGAAAATATTGTAATAGCCCATTATTTTTAAAAGAGTAACCGTGGAGTTTCTTGCCGGCTCTTCCCCATAGGAAACGACCACTTGGAACCGTGCACCTAGCTTCTGACGTTTCATAAGTGCCCATTTAAGTTTATGAGAAATAAAATATTTTGAAGTTGAATTATAGAAAATTAATGAAGTTTATAAATATATGTTTGTAACTGAAATATGTTGATCCTAAAAGACTTAAAGTATTTATATAAATTAAAGTACTTTTTATATTTATGATAAAACACCGCATCCAATCGCTGCAGCGGCTTTTCTTTTCCATGCCGCGCCCGGCTAAACATTTTACAAATGGCGCATAAGTAGTGACGTCATTTGATAGGTGCATTACAATGACTTCAGTGTTGTCTTCAACGCCCAGACAGTTTATTAAACCGACTTGATAATACAGGGTTAAAAACCTTTTGTTTTTTTTAATTTAAAAAATCTGGGTTGGTTTAGAAATGATATGGTAAAATGTGGTAGTTTTAATACTCGTATAGCAGTATTAAGTGTAGGTAATTGTTTATTTTAAAACTGTCATTGGTAGGATATTAAGAAATTTTAACAAGAAATTCTCTCATCTTGATATATTTAACACTAAAAAAGGTGTATTCAGGCAACTTTTAGTGACTTCTGTATGCGACTAATTGACTAATAATTATAAATAGAACTGAATAAAGTAATCCGTGCCCATACACCATTACCACATACCCCTACACACCCACTCTCACACTTACTCGAAGATATGCTTAGAAGGTGTTAGCATTACATCCTGTTTGTTTCTGATGCATATGCAGTTATTAAATTGTAAATCCGTAATTGGCTGTAGGATTAGTTTATTTATCCTAAGTGAAATTGTTAAAGAGCTGTGGATGTTGTGAATAAATAAATAGAATTTTCTATGTATTTCTGATAGATTTTACTATAATTTTTAAACCTAAGCAGAAAAATTGGTAAAATTTTATAATGTTTGGTTCTCATTTCTGTTTGATTGATGGAATACTACAACACAAAGTTTTAAAAATATTCCAGAAAAAAAAAAACAAAAATTAAAATCATTTATTTGCTTATGGTATATAAAGTTCATAATGACCGTGTTCACAAACATTGGTTTTTTTTATTGATTCTACTCGCTTAACGTAAACTGTTTTAGGCCCTTGAATAAACAAAATAGTCCATACTATAAAATGTTAGCAATACTCTTATTACGACAGCTGTATTCAAAAATAAATTATGTTATAAAAAGTGTCTTTGTTTATGTGTTATATCGATTTCTGATAAAACTACTGAATCAAGTTATACGAAAATTTGTCAGGTTACATTATGAATGGATAAATTATCTAAGAACAAAGTTTAACAGAAAAAATAGTTACCTAAAAAAAAGCAGTAAAACGATTTTCAAGTATTGTCTTAATGGGTTTTGTACTAAAATTTTTTTGGTTCAATATTAAGTTTGTAAGAGGTTTATAGTGCAAATATTATCTAAAACGATGAACGAAACTACATACAAATGAATATTATCCATTGACACTTAACAACTCAAAGTATTCTACTTTTACTTTTTTCACTAATGGTTTGTTTACATGTTGCATCAAAAATAAGTATTTATTATTATATATATTGTGATGTTATTTAGTGCTAATTTTATCTAAATCGATGTAATAACTACTTATAAATGATTACTCATCCACTTTTCGTCGATTTGGGCACAATATCACTTATTTTTTCTATAAATAAACAGGTAAACTCTCGCTGTCACTGAACTTTGACGTGTCACTCCAAATCAATTTTAACTCTTTTTTTTATAGTTGCCTATCGATATTTTTGGTTTTAAATTTCGAGAATATCCGTCAAGACATAGAGTGAAACTGCCCACAGACAATATTAACCCTTATTTATCAGTAAAAATAGAGATGTGAGCCGCGTGAATTGGCTGTTTAAGATAATTAGATCGATCTTTTATTATTCTGTTAATGTCGGCGTACTTTACATACTTAATTATTATATTAAGAAATTTATTATTTAACTAGAACATGCGATTAGTAAATTATTTTCAATTAAATTTGATAACAATTAATTCATAAGTTACTTACATGAAATACTACACTTCACAACTTATAATCTAAGAATCATGTACAATATAAAAGCATTTATCAATAAGTATTTTTGTTAAATTACGCCTAAAAAAAAGTGTTTTTATGTTACTTGGAATTTTGTTATATAAATTGATGCACTTAATGATATGCTCGTATAGTTGTATGTGAGTGTGAGATTCGTCTTTGGTTAATTCAACTTGTTGGTATTAGGAGATTGAGGGGCATAATATTAGCTTGTCACCTGCTGAAAAAAGACTCTTTTTTAAGAAAAAAAAAAACATGATTCCAAAATGTAAATGCACTTTTATTTATAAATGTAATTATATCTATATATATTTTCTAAAGAAATACAATACTGTATTTGTTTCAGCCCAAATAAAGTCCTTAAACACTTTTTTTGCATTACAAATGCTTGATCAATATCCTCTAATGTAATTCATTTTAAGAGAGCAGTATTCGGATCGGTTAACCATTATCATTGCGTATTTGCTTTCAACCCTAAACTGGTATAACCCCCTAGATACTAAAATCAATTAGCAACGTGGAAAAGACACCACCTTCTCAAGATTACCCCCAGAAAAAGTCTAACCAGCCTCAAACGGATCAAAGGATACATTAATCTAAACACCCGCTAAAAGGAGGTTGAATTAACTATAATAATTACTAATTAGTGCTGGCAGATGCACTCTCTCTACTAATTTCACACCTGACTACCCACTTTTAGGTAAAGGGTGGAAGTAAGTGGTGCATTTTTAATTTACCTTTAATGTAAGTGAAGGCAGGATTTGTAATCTGTTTGTAATTCTATTTTGTAGCTTTTAGGTAGTAATTGTTTGGTAAAAGAAAAGAAGGAGTAAGATTATTTTCTACTATACATTTTTTATATAACTGAATCACGACTGGTACTGTGTTTAGTACAAGCAAAAAAATCAATCTACCTAGCCTTTTCCTAATTATGTTGCAGTCGTCTTCCAGTCAGGTAAAATAATTTTACCTAAGCCTTAACGTGCTTTCCGATATGTAATGGATGGGCACCCATAGACAGACCAACCCCGGCAAGCGTAACTTAACCTGATGGATCGATCCTTGCGGCTTTTAATACTTAGCCACGAGCTGTTTAGTATAAGCTCAAACGGGTCGGGTTTTTATCAAATAGTCCCCAGTCTGTTAGATCCTGTAACTTCAGAGAAAATAAAGGGACAGTAAATTCAGCAGTCGGATTAACGTGCGTTGGAAAAAGCACCACCACCAGTATTATGATTCATTTATAACAATGAATTATAAATATTATTATGATTAGGGGTTAGGGGTCGGAAACATCAACAATCACCCAAAATAATTAATTTGTTCTCCTCCTTCGGATTCATTCTTATGTTGTGTGGAGCATTAAGACAACTAGGGACTCAATCAATTTAAAAAAAACTGTGAAAAAGTCACTATTCTAGGGGTCATTGAAATTACTCTGATTCAAACAGACTACAAAACTTTTAAATTATAACGCATTCACCAACTTATTTACAAAAGCCAGTAATCCATCTTAGAGATACGACATTGTTACTCAGATAAAACGATTCCGAAACTGAATTTCAAATTTAAATTCGTTCCAGGATGTTTCCAATTAAGTGCGCGTCGTGGATGACGGATGACATCCTCCCGGGGGATGTTGGCGGATGTCTTGTTGAAAATACGGGTGTTGGATGTTCGTGAACTATTGTAAGCCTATTTTGAATTGCTGGACCGGAATGACTGCGGAAAGCTGTGGTATGTTCAACAGTGGACTGCGATAATAAGGGTACTGCTCTAAAAGTCTGTTGAACCGATATTTTTGTTAACAAATCACAAAAAGCAGCCTTGCTAAACACACATCATGGGATATCCCAATCGGGGGTTTGTTCATCATTGATAGGGTTAAATACAGTGATGTTTTCATTCTACCCTCTATTTTTGTATTGACTGCAAAATGAATTTATTGGAGAAGAATTTTTTAAAAGAACATCCACTGATCTACGTATTCGTTTACTGGAATATGAAAGTCAAATGGTCTCCTTTTCACACGGGGAAGCAAAGCCGTAGTCGCTTGTCATTATAATTGTGTAGGTGTACACAGTACACTGTACTGGCATGTGACCACGGCTTTACCTTGACCATTTTTGTACCTATGCCTTGAATTCTGTCTGAAATATTTCCTCGTTTCTTGAACTTACTTTTTTAGTCTAACTAATACAATAACATGTAAAGTCTTTCATATTTAAACATCTTAAACGCACATCCTACCTGTTCAAAACTACTAAAACATCACGAACACAAATCCAAATAAAATGAAAATTATCTTTTTTCCCATTCCGGCTATGAATGCAGTCCGTGTGCATTCTGCACTTTTACTGCTTTTCAGCTAAATATAAAACACGCTCAGAGAATTGTTAATTTCGAGAAACTGAGTATTTCTGATTATATCTTTTGGATAAGTCTTGGTGCACAATGGGCACTAGATTTTAGTAAAAGAATTGCTTAACTGAGTGTTCAGAAACCCAATGTTTCAATATGTAGAACCAATAGCACTAAAGAATAGATAAACTCCAGTTAAGAAGAAATCGGGCACTATAAAATCATTTTTTAATTATAGCTATTTAATTTAAATTATTTTTTGCATATTGTAAATTGTCTTGCATACTGTTGTATAGAATCATTTTTTATTTTATTTTCTAACTGAACAGACAGCTGTGCTGCTGGGGAGTTTGTTGCGCCACTTCTTCTTCCCAGCAAAAGCACTAGGAAGTGGTGAAGGGTGGGCGTTTTGGGGGACTGTCTTATGTAATTTTGACGTTCGAAAAGTGCTGATTCTCAGCCTAGTTTGAATAAATGACTTTTGAATTTTGAATTTTGAATTACATGACAGAATTTTAAACTGGGGCATCCAAAACGCGTCCGTAATAATCCTTGCCTCTAAATAAACCCATTAAGCACTAAATATGTATTCGCAGTTTTATTTTTCTCCTTCCAATCTTCCCAAAACCGGTTTGGTACGATTTCTGACCATGTTGTCAGGTCCGAACCGATGACGATTCGTCATACCACCATTGCCGCGGTCTACCACGATGGCATTGTTCTCCCAGGCGAGCAGTGGGTGACGAACTGAGGATAACAATTAAGAACTAATAATTTCCCATTGTACTACTAACCTACCAGCATTCCTAAAAGCACACAAACCGTAAAAACCTCGAGATAAAGCAAGTATAAAATATTTTAATTATATTTTATCACCACTAAAACTGTGTAAATGAAAAACCGGTTTCGTTGCTTTATGAAATCGTAAAAAACTTGTCTTTGCGCCCAATGGGAGAGATTTGCAGTTTTCATGGTGTTGCCATTGTTGAAATTTCATTATAGAGTTTTATTTCGGTGTGCCATCTCGATTTATATTGTTTCTTTTTATATTGTTAATGGCTATGGTAATTAAGGAGTTATCTGAAGATCGTTTCGTTTTTTTTAATTAGCTGTTGTGTTTGTGCCAAGTTTTGATCTTGATTTCATTGTACAAAAACAAAACACTACTTGTATTTCTCAAACAGCTGACCAGGGGGTCGACACTCAAGTCTGTCAACGAAGATACGGGCCCGTCCGAAAGTAGTGTATTAATATAACACGTGTATAAAAAAAATGGACGGTTAAAAACACATTCATTCTCGTAGTTCAGGCCCGAACTAATCTTAAGTCCGTAAGTGATACAGAGAAGGAAACGCCCTTAACTGCGACTGAAACTACGGGCTTCGTGCTAAGAGAGTAAGCCTCCAGTACTCCAATACACTTTCAATTACAACCCGAAGGATTTAGAAGGAAATTGCTAATCCATTGCTTCATATGTTTGAAAAATTTGTCGGTTCAACAACTTAAATAACGCAATAAAATGTCGTTGAGCGGTCGAAATGAAAAACATTGACATTGTAAGTGTATTAGTGGATTTTAGGCGATTCCCGGCGACAATCTTTTTTTAATTTATTTTATTTAGTTTTCTAATAACTCAAATAACTTCTCTCGCTCTAGGCGGAGCGCGTGTCAGATTCTTACTGACTAAAACCCACCCGTGTTCCTTCAATTGCCTGTGCAATGTCCTGGCATTTCCGAAAGGGATACCGTGGGGGAGGGTCTGGATTTATGCTTTCGCGGTTGCACAACGACATGCTTCGCTTTGCTTTGCTTGGTAGTATAGATGCAGGCCTACCCTGCCACCTCCTTCAGAGGTGGTAGGATGGCGGGGTCTTGAGGGAGAGCGCAGCAGTCGTGTAGATCCTCAAGGCAAGTCTGGCGGATGCACCTTCCCGTGGTTGCCACCCCGTTATTGGTCTAATTCCTTAAGAAATAGACGTAACTAAAACCACCAGGCGCCATCGCATCCCTTTCTTTTCTTTCCCGTCCTACCCCAAATCCCGTAAACCCATCCCACATTATCCTATCCATATTCCAACTTCTCCTAATTCCGCCCTTCCATTTCCACTCCTAACCGCGACCCCCTGTGACTGGGTGGTGGCGGGCTCGGCCGTCACTAAATTGAGCTGATGACGAGTAGGAGAGAACAGTCGCCTGCGCTAGGACCTGCGCAGTTGAGCGCCGTGAGCGGGGATGAAGGAGTCCTGGGGGGTTGAGCCGAGCGGCTCTGGCTGTAATGTGTCCGTAAGGCAACACGCCCCCTTTGGTCCCGATTTCAAGCGAAACGGTGGCCCTACCCAATAGCCAGGGGTAGGGAAATGGCCACAGTGTCCCGTCAGAGGGCCACAGGCGAGGTGCGTGAGGTCCGCTGAGGTCGTCCTCGGACGGCCGAAGCGGTAGGTAAAGGTCATGCTGACGGTGTAAGTGAGGGTTGATCAGTTCGTTGGGGGTGGGCCTTTCGACCCCCTACGCCAGCCCGATCAAGCACCCGATGTCGCACTGTAAACCAGCCTTGCGCCCCTATATCTCTCTGGTAGTCCTAACGATCTTAATAGTAAGACGTTCCCAGTTGCGGGCTCCATGGAGGGTGGGAGCCAGAGAGATGAATTATTTTTCAAACTATAACATGGATATTTTAAGGCCTGTTAAAGAATCAGCATGTGGAGAGGAGGCGAAAGCCAATGAGACTCCCAAGGGAGGTGCTTGCACTTCCCTTGCCCTGGTGGCCTTGCAGCAAACGCTGCGGGTACCAGCGCGGGCACTGGTTCGGCTGTGGCGAGAACCACAGCTAAGACCAAATCCAAAAAGTCCCAAAATAAACAAAGGACGTCGGCGCTGATTGGGACCAGTACTGACCCTTCTAATGCAAAGTTGGAGACCAAGGCGACGATTCATACCACTGCCGGTCTGACCCCTTCCATACAGACCCCATCGCCGGTTAACACTGGCACTGGGCTCTCTACCAAACATCCTCCTCCTCCTGTGGGTCCTCAATCCTCCACTCATCAGGCGGTCGTCACCGGTCAAGCGGAGACGGCCACCTGCACCGAGGACGCGTTCTCGCGCGCCTGGCAATTTGTGCCGAAACGCAAGGGCAAGGGTAAACGCACTCAACAAGCCCTTCGCCCTTGCACCGACCCTTCAGGTCCAACCGATGCCCCGTTACAGGGCAAGAAGAGGGAAAGGCTGACGAGGAAAGAGCGACGTCAAGCACTGCGGAAGCCTGGAAAAGGCTCCCGCAAGACACAAACACCTGCAGCTAGCTCAGCAAAACCGACGAGCGGCCAGCTGAATTTCTCCGCCGGTAAACGGTCACAGGCAGAGGCCGGCACCAGCCGACCAGCGCCTAGTCAACCGTCAACCAGCGCTCCCGAGAAACCAGCTGTAGGTAAAAGTACACAGCGACCCGATTGGAAGGATCAGGCCGCGGCCAAGCGAGCTCTCAACGAGACCTTATCACCTCGTGGAGAACATAAGCGGCCGCGTCTTGATCAATCCAATAAGGTCGGCCAAAGAAGCTACGCCCAAGCTGCCAGCGCAACCCTAGACGTCGCGATCACCTGCGACCGCACGGGGATCCTCAGCAAGGACGTATCGGACCAGGTACTCGCTGCTATCCAGAAGCAGATCATCATGGAGGCCTGCTCCCCTATACATGCCACCCCAGGACCAACCTTCAACGCCAAGCCGCTGTTCGCCGGGGGGGTCATCAAACTGTGGTGCGGTAACGACCACACCTTAGCCTGGCTAAGGAAGACAGTCTCCGGTCTGGCTCTCTCAACTAGCACCTCGCTAGTCGTCGTGAGCCAGTCGGAAATTCAGAAGCGTGCACGGTGTGGCATCGTGGTCCCGGATGAGCAGGGGGTCTACGGTGAGTCGACCAATATTGGCCGTGCTCTGAGCTACCAGAACCCTTGGGTGGACATCAAGAGGTGGGTACTGCTGCACGCTGATAAACAAGCCTCGGCGTGGTTCGTAGTGGTCGGTGTACCAGTGGACCAAATCCCGACTCTGATGGAGGTCGGACGCCGCCTCTCTATTGGTCTAGGGGCGGTGTACGTGAAGTTCCAGAGTCGGAACGGTAGGTTCACAGACGTGCCACAGGGTTGGGATCCCGTCACGCGAACCGTCTGCGAGGCGCTGGAACTGCCGCAGGCACCTGCAGGGGAGTCCACTCCCCCCTCAAACAACCCGGAAGCATCCGCGGCTGAACCTGCTGCTGCAGAGTCGGCCGCCCATGCCGCCGCCACCGTGGGTGCCGTCCCCTCATCGGGCGAGGAGCTGGACGACATGATCCTGTCCCCGGCTTCGGGCCCGGGGGAGGACGGCTTTGACGAGGGCGACCTATTTGCTGGGCTTAGACTTGGGGGGGATGAAGAGGGTTCGACCAGCGATGGCGTCCCCTTCGTCGGCCTGTAAAGTCCTCCAGGCAAACCTCCACCACAGTCAGACCGCGACGGCTCAGCTTCGCAAGTGGCTGGAGGTACAACACACGGCCATTGCCTTAATCCAGGAGCCGTGGATTAGGGCTGGCCGCATACAAGGACTCTCCAATCTTGGCGGTAAGTTCCTATTCACCTCAGATCACGAACACCCCAGATCGTGCATCTATGTCACAGGTAACCTTAAAACACAGCCCTTAACTGACTTCTGTTGCAGAGATGTCTCTGCAGTTAAGCTGCTTATACAGCGCGACGATGCCATGGAGGTGGTGATTGTTTTTGTCTCGGCCTACATGCCCGAGGCGGAGGCGCCGCCTCCCCACGACCTCGCCCGTCTCGTGAGCCATTGCGAGAATTGTGGGTTCGAGGTCGTCATCGGGGCCGACGCAAATGCACACCACCAACTGTGGGGTATGGACACGCAAAATGAGAGGGGTAAGGCCTTGGTTGACTACTTATTCTCGACTAACCTATCCCTACTAAACACTGGCTCCGAACCAACCGGGTAAACAACCCTGGTGGGGCGCGGATCTGGAACGCAAGCGTAGCAAGGTAAGAACTGCTCTGAATAGAGCTATGAACACATGTGCGGATGAGGACTGGGATAAATACTATGCGGCCAAATCCAGCTACAAAAAATGCATCAGATTCAGAAGCACCTCGGGATGGCGCAAGTTCTGTGGCAGCATTGAATCCTGTCAGCAAGCAAACCGGGTAAGGAAGGTGCTGGCGCAACAGTATACTCCTGGGCCCACAATACAATAAATACAATACAATACAAAACATTTATTCGACACAGACACAACACAACAGCAACAAACACATTAAAAAAAAAAAGAACAAAAAACATAACAATAAAATTGCAGTAAAATTTTGCTGAGCGTGCCCGTACCGAAAGGGTTACCATCTCAGCATTTGCTGGGCGTCAGACACCCAGCGCTGGTTTTCAGTTGGCACCCCGCAGTGACACACGGACGTAGGTAAATAAAATAGATATATACTTGAATATTAATAATAAAAAATGTTTAAGAATACGTAAATAAATAATGCAGGTAAAATATTTTTTGTGTGCTACTTAGTTCAGTTTTTTTTTTTTTTTTAAAGTACCTACGAATCTACAATATAAAACAACGCCTGTCGCTTGACGCGGGGACGCATCATCGAGCAGCGACCAGTGCCAGTAAATTTATATTTCTAAGGCTTTCAAAAGTTTCTATTGTAACGGAAAAGAAAAGATAAGATCGAAACCTTGTGGTTCTTGGAGATATACCGCATCACATCCAGCCTAAAATAAGGTTAGTTTCTAGGATAAGAGATAATTAAATAAAAATAAAGGAGACATACTTAAATCATTGATTATTGATTGAACATAAATTATTAGATTAATTATAATTATATATAATTAATTATTGGATTAAATAAAATTATTGGATTAAATAAAGGATTTATCAATATTAATGTCATTAAATTCAATTTGTGAATTTAAAATGAATTTCTTAAGTTTAGTCTTAAATGAACTACTGTTTTTTAGGTCCCTAATGGGTGGGGGAATGTTGTTCCAACATTTGGAAGCCGCGTAACGAAAGCTTCCTCGGAAGGCTGCAGTACGGTGATGCGGGGTAGCCAGCTGCTGAGCACAACGCCTGGCTTTGCGCTGCCGGTGACTATTTACCCACGCAAGCTTCGAGTACAGGTATGATGGACATTCACACTTGATAACGCCGAAAAGAAGACAGGCTAAGTGTAACTTCCGACGGGATTTCATTTTCAAGATATTATTTTTGTTTAGAAATGGTGTAATGTGGCTCCTTGGTGGTACATTAAAACAAAATCGCGCGCAAGCATTCTGAACCCTTTGAATTAGTCGTACGGTACGTGCTAGAAGTCGAGGTCCTACCACAGTATCGGCATAATTTAACTTAGATAGAACCAGACTTTCAACTAGCTGTATACGCAGATCTTCGCTTAAAAACGGACGCATCTTATATAGTACTTTAAGACGGTAGAAGCAGTTTTTTACACAATTTGCAGTATGAGCCTCAAAACGTAAATCCTGATCAATTATCAAACCCAGATTCCTCGCCTCATAAACTCGATCTATACATTGGCCCATTACGATCACGCTGGTAAGATTTGAATTTATTTTATCCAGTTGACCCCTAGACCCGAAAAGCATAAATTTAGTTTTGGTCGGGTTGAGTAATAGGGAGTTTTGTTTCGACCAGTCCACGATCCTGTCCAGGTCACCATTTAATAATTTGACTGCGGCTTCATAGTTTTCAGGTTTGAAAGAAAGGTATAATTGAATGTCGTCAGCGTATATATGAAATTTAGTATTTTTGATAACATTGACAATATCAGCAGTATACAAAATGAATAAAGGGGGACCCAATATAGATCCTTGTGGAACACCCCTTACCACTGGAGTCATTTTTGATAAAATACTGGATCCATTGGCATCTCTTATTTCAACCAGCTGTTTTCGATTGCTAAGATAACTCTTGAACCATGCAACCGAGGGTGCGTCAAAACCATAATACGTCATCTTAGATAATAGAAGAGACAAATTTATTGCATCAAATGCCCTAGAAAAATCCAGTAGAACTAACAGCGTACAACATCCATCATCTTGAGCTGATAATATATTGTCCGTAACATCCAACAGAGCCGTTGCAGTGCTATAACCCTTCCTGAAACCTGATTGCGCCTCCGGCAGGATATTATTTCGCTCAAGGTATTTGGATAATTGGGCGTTTACAACTTTTTCAAGTACTTTTGACAATAAGGGTAAAATGCTTATAGGCCGTAAGTCCATAATAGTGCTTGGGTTCACAACTTTAGGTATAGGACGTACAACAGCAATTTTCCAAAGGTCAGGGAAGGTCGACGTAGAAATTGAGTAGTTAACAATAGAAGTCAGGATATCTAAGGTTTGAGAGAGAGTCATTAAAAACATGTCAAGCGTGATGTGGTCAAAACCCTCTGCATTGGTTTTACATTTTGATAAAAATTTGATAATTTCAGATTGGTCTACAGTATCAATAGAAAAAACACCCTCGCCAAATTGATGCGACTCGTAGAAAGCAAAACATGATGCTGGTGCCACACTATCACCGGGAACATTTAAGAAATGGGAATTAATTTTATCAGGGTCATTTAAATGAGAGGGTAATTCAGACACACTTTTGAATGGTAATAAGGTTGATTTTAGATTTTTCCATAGAATTTTGGGATGATGGATCTTACTATTAATATTGTGCTTAAAATAAGCCACTTTCTCATAGTATAAGGACTTATTAACTACACCTTTAAGCTCCTTGTAATACAAGATTTTACTATCTGAAACGGAGTTTCTACATCGCATTTGGGCCTGATTGCGCAAGCACATCATAAGCTTGATGTTATCCGTTATCCATGGATACGACCTTTCCTTAATAACTTGAGTCTTACGTGGAGCATATTTATCAAAAATCGTGGTGATATTATTATTAAGTTGAGCCACCATAGTGTTTACATCACCTGACACAGCTGCTGCAAGCCAATCGACTGAGACTAAGTCCTCCTTAAACCTGTCCAATGGTATGTTTTTTAAATTTCTACGAGTTATCACAATTGGCGGTATTTTCTCCTTTTTAAAATGAAAAACAGCCGTAATAAAAGCATGCGCACCAAGCGCACTAATCCAGTCCACCTCAATATCGCGCGCCCTCACATCGGTGCACACTAGGTCTATAAGAGTCTCGCTAGTGGAAGTAAAATGAGTAGCAGATTGCACTAATTGATTTAGGCCGAGAGTTTGAAGAAATATATTCAATTTAATCGTTTTAGTGTCTGTTTGATTCAGACAATTAATATTAAAGTCACCCAAGAGAATAGTGTGGGTGCAAGACGATAATGAATTTATTGAACAAGTAAGCGCGTCCAGAAACAAATCAACATCCATCCATGGCGGTCTATACGCAGTACCGATAGCGATTTTGACACCATTTGCGCTCAGAACTAGCCACATTTGTTCAACTACCTCGTGAAGAGGGTCAAGCGGGTGCGTATGGGTACGCACCTTTATCCCGCGCTTGATGTAAAACCCAACACCCCCACCACGGCCGCCGCGCACGCTCACCGGGCGCGGCACGTGCCGCAGCCGGTACCCGGGCACGACGGGCGCACGCCCCTCCTCACCCGTCATGAGCCAGGTCTCATTTATTGCCATTATACTGACATCATGATGCTCCAATGCAGCGATAAAATCATCATGGTTAGTGCCTAATGAGCCAGGGTTGAGCAAGCCAATTTTAAAATACTTTGCACTCATTACAGTGGATTAGTATAACCAATCAACACAATGATGCACATAATACAACGTCGTTCAATGAGGTACCAAATAGTAAATGGATTCTTGTAGTAATAACAATGACTTAATTTTAATATAACTTCATGATAAATGCATAACAATGTCAAAATAGGCACACATGCGATTAAAATGTAATTTAATAATATCATTAATGTGTCAATTTGAAGTGTGATTGTAGGTATGTAGGTATATAAGAAATAGAACATGGGGAAGATTCTTGATAAATAAATAACATTACATAAGAGTGAATATAATAAAAAATTGTAACGATGGAAGATGGGTGCCAGCAAACTTGCGCCACTACGAAAAATGCCAACCAAAACAATGCACCCTTTAGGCTGGGCTAGCTGCAGCCAGGAAAACACATAAAAAAAGACAATAACAGACACTGATAGAAAACAAACGTAACGTGCAAAACATCGAATATGAAATTTCAAAAATATTTTAAATCTAAACAGTATTCCTATCAAACTGAACCATTGCCAAAAATTCGGACCATGTCAAGGTCAGAATGAATACGTTGTGGGGGTACACCATCCTCTTTCTTCACATAAACGCGACCATTTTTGGTCCACACATACTTAAATTTATGCCTCTGCCCAGCCTCACGTGCATTAAAGAACAACTTTCCGTTAATCGGCGTTAGTCGCTCGTTTAAATAAAACCGTCTCGCAGGGCCGCGCAAGTCGAGGTCCGCCGTGGTGAGGCCGCGTCGCACGCGCGCCGCTCGCAACAGCTGATCGCGGGCAGTGCGGCGCGACAGTCGCACGGCGAGCGCTCGCGGCCGCGTTTGCTCTGGCGTGTCCGCACTGCCTGTCACGGTAAAGTTGCGGCGTACCATGCCAATACGCTCTGCGTTTACTATTTCGCGTTCGTCGATAGTAATTCCCAGCTTCATAGAAACCAAATGCACCAAATGTAACGGGCTCTCATCTTTTGTTTCTGGTATACCCGTTATTATGACGTCATTGAGCAAAAGATCCTGATCGCGTTCATTTAGCTGTAATTTCACCCACCACCCTTCGCAAACCGGATAACACATTCACGACGTCACCTGAAGAAACAAGACGCGTCCTAATTGAAACTCACTTCCCAGGTTGCGTCTTCGCGCAGGTAATTGACTGGCATGATGAAACTCAAACACCATCAGATAATGATTGGCGCTACACACACAGGGTGATCACGTTGGAGAAAATCCAATGGGCCATCCGGAGCTTCCATCCTTTTAAGGCAGCTGGTCCAGACGGTGTGTTCCCCGCCTTATTACAATGGGGGGGAGCTGCTGTTGCAACAAGATTGGTGCCATTAATGAGAGCATGCCTGGCCTTTAGATATGTTCCCAAAGTATGGAGGGAAGTGAAAGTCATATTCATCCCAAAGCCAGGTAAGGGTGATTATACAGACGCCAAATCCCACCGACCAATAAGCCTGACCTCCTTTTTACTAAAGACTCTGGAAAGGCTTTGTGATAGGGAACTGAGGGACGGCGCTCTGATAACAATACCGCTACATAGTAATCAGCACGCATACAGCTCAGGTAAGTCGACCGAATCTGCTCTTCATCTGGTGGTCAGCCAGATAGAGGAAGCGATCCATTAAAAAGGCACCTGCCTGGGCACTTTTATAGACATCGAAGGTGCCTTCGACAAAACCAACTTCTCCAGTATCAACAGTGCCCTCTCCAGACATGGAGTGGAACAGGTACTAACGGACTGGATTACGAATATGCTAAGCAAGCGAGTGGTTCGCCTTGAGGAAGAGCAGCAGCTGGCCATGATAGCCAGAGGCTGCCCCCAGGGGGGGGTGTTGTCCCCTCTTCCATGGAATCTGGTGATTAATGACCTCATCACCAAACTCAACGCCGCTCGGTATTACACAATAGGATATGCAGACGACCTCGCAATCCTGGTCTCGGGGAAGGTGACGGGAACAATCTGCAACCTCACTCAGCAAGCACTACGTATTGTAGAAAATTGGTGCAGGGAATTCGATCTATCGGTGAACCCCACTAAAACCGAACTAGTCATGTTTACCCACAAACGAGCTATGGGCCCTTTCCGCCTGCCCAAACTGTTCGAAACTGAGCTTCAGTTAGCCAGCCAAGTCAAGTATCTCGGGGTCATATTAGACAGTAAGCTGAACTGGAGCAGTCATTTAGACAATAAGCTAAACAGGGCCTGCATCACCTTCTGGCAGTGCAGGAGAATGATAGGTAAGAAGTGGGGCCTATCCCCCAAAATAATACTATGGCTGTATACTGCTGTGATACGCCCCATGATAGCCTACGCTGCCGTGGTCTGGTGGCCCCGCACCCAGCTGGTTACAGCCTCCAACAAACTACAACGCATGCAAAGACTGACCTGCATGGCGACCACAGGCTGCATGAGGACTACTCCGACTGCTGCAATGGAAGCCTTGTTGGGACTACCACCGCTGCACCTGTTTATACAGCAAGAAGCGTTGATGGCGGCAGTACGCCTAAACGCAGCAAATCTCTGGGGTAAGAGAGATACACAACACACCGCGCTGCTTGAGGGACTCTGCAAGGAGTTCCCCATTACGAAATCCATAAATGACCGGGTACCCAAACAATTTATCTTTGATAAAAAATACAGAATCCAACTTCACGAGGATCGCCGATGTGAGGGCTTGCGCCCAACAGAGCTGCGCATCTTCACGGATGGATCCAAAACAGGTAGTGGTACAGGTGCTGGAGTCTTCTCGGAGGACCTCAACATCCACATAGCTACACCATTGGGTGTCCTTAACACAGTATTCCAGGCCGAATGCATGGGTATTTCTCTTGCCGCTTCGGCTATTCTGGCGAGGGAAGTTAAGGACCACTCGATACACATACTCTCAGACAGCATGGCTGTTCTGCAAGCGCTGAACAGTCACACTGTGGACTCTGGACTTATATACGAGTGCCACCAGCGCCTTAACCAGGTGGGTGACCTCAACAAAATAACCATTCAATGGATCAAAGGACACAGCGGTTCGCTGGGGAACGATGCTGCAGATGAACTTGCCAGAAGGGGATCGAGCCTGGCACCAGTGGGGCCCGAACCCATCGTGCCACTCCCCTTCGGTTACCTACGCACTCTGGTAAGGAAACGAACTAGGGATCAGCATCAGAAACTATGGTCGGACCAAGGCGAGTGCAGACAGGCTAAGGAGGCACTACCTTCAATCGATGGCCGCCTCACGAAAAAGGTTCTTCGACTAACCAAACAACAGCTGCGTGTGGTTACAGCAGCTATTACTGGCCATGGGTCATTTAATAAACACCTCTTTGTCATAGGGGTCACAAACAGTCCGCTCTGCAGAGCCTGCATGGAGGACGACGAGACAGCAGCTCATGTGCTGTTAAACTGCCCGGTGGTCGCCACTTACAGGGCAAAGTACTTCGGTAACCCAGGTACCCTACGCGAGATTGCCAATAATACCAAGGCGTTGCTGGCATTCTTTGAGGAGCTGGGGTGGATCGAATAACCGATTTTTTCCCACCTGTACGCAAAATACGCGCTTTGACGTGGAGTTGCGGAAACCAGCCCGTATTACCTATTACCTAATACCTCGGACTTTCTCGCGACTCCGGCAGGCATCGGTCCTGTCAGACCCCGACAGTTCTACTGATATCTCTTTGAGGCGCACGTGGAACACAACGTGCCGTCGACCCGGGCCTGGCCTTTATTCTGGATTCGTATCCGGATAGAATCGCCTCGATTGCATGGGACGTAAACATAACTAGTGTAATGTGGATGATACACTACTTACCCCTTCGGAAAATACCTCATTTTTTATCTACCGCTTCAGGGAATAGGTGCGAAATTATATTCTACGAATGATTTAATTTCACAGCCAGTACTTAATAATAAAAACCTTTCATCCTTCCCTTTTGACATTAACCCGAAAATGTTGACGGATAACCCTATACCTAGGTGCATTATGAAATATTCGCAGTTAATGAGTCGCAAACTTTAAATCCTCTACCGACGAGACTAACAGCTCGTGAAAGGGTAAGATTAATTACTGCCATTTTTGTTTTAGATGCTAAAAATTATAAGGTCGTTTGGGTTAAGGATAATTTGAATAATAAATCGTGAAACGGGAGTTATTAAACTGATGTATTTTGAGTCATAGGAAAATGTTCTCGAAAAGAGAGAATAACTGCATCCACATTGGGTAACCACTTATCAATATCTCAAGTAGTCATGAAACAATCTACGTCCTTTTCAAGAGTCCCGCAGACAGGCTCGACGGCGCGTTGTGTTCCACGCGCGCCTCAAAAAGTGTCAGCGAGTGAAGGGGTCCGATGTGACCATTGCCTGCCGGGGTTGCGGGAAAGTCCGAAAGGGATACCGTGGCCCCCTGGCATTGCACAGGCAACAGAAGGAACACGGGTGGGTTTTAGTCAGTAAGAGTCTGACACGCCCCCCGCTCCACCCAGAGCGGGAGACGACATTTGATGATTTCCCACCCAAAAAAAAAAAAAAAAGGATGCCCGAGCCTTGAAAAGGACGTTGTTTTATTTATGATTGCTTGAGGTATTGATAAAACCTCACATAAGTGGGTACCTACTGTGGAAGCAGTTTAAGAAGTAGATTACTGTCATTATGTCAAGAAAGGATGTGTATAATTTTTTTATGTTTATAATTTTCAGCCCAAAGAAACACAACCATTAAAACAACTTACTTTTTTCTTCTTTTTTTCGTAAATGAAGCTGTTTTCCATGTAAGTCGACGATTTTTCTAAGAATCTCTCATAAATATCCATTGAACGGAAGAATACATAATTTTCACATTTATTGGTATTCGTCCAACGCTAATAAACTCCCAATTCGAGATTTATATTAAAATTCAAAGGGAAAGAGCTTTTGAATGAAGATTTTCATAGGATACATTAAAATCTGTTTCCACCGATTCGGTCTTTTGAATACGGTGCAAGGCATAAGCGAATAGTAAACTCACAACACACTTAGCTTGTCTGTTCAATAACTCCTAGTAGCTTCCTAGGAGAACTCAGCAGTGAGTTCTCCTAGGAAGTTTGTTGCGGCACTTATTCTTCCCAGCTAAAGCTCTAGGAAGTGGGTGAAGGGCTGGCGTTTTGGAAAATTTAAGGTAGGTTCTTATTTAACTTCAGTCGAAAAAACTGTTTTTCATTTTTATTTTATGTTATTACTAACTGCGTCCTACGGGTTCACCCGCATAAGTCTCGATTCCGTAGACATATTGGGATACAAATTATTCTATGTCCTAACCCACACAGTCCAAGTGACTTCGCGTTGCCACCGACGACGCCATGAAAGTGGAGATGTTTTTGGCCCAACAAGATTTAAAATGCAGACGTGCCCGTGTCACGAAAAAGGAAGAGGCCAGTTCCTCTGTGGTTAAGAATTCCATCAGTGAGATGCAGGCCAAGAGCTACCCACGTGGTTAAAAATAGTGATTATTTTGAGATTCGCAGTTTATAAACTACTATTTTAAAAATAAGACCAAAGAATATCTAACACAAAAGTACAGTCATATAAAAATCGCTCTATCATTACACATTGTACCACTCCCACTGTCCGTTGGGACAGCAATAACAAGTCTATAAACCGTTTTTACTGCCTTTGTTCAAGTAAATCTATGTCGGTTTTGACTTTTTAAACAATGACCGTGTTTTTGTATGGGAACACAGATAATTCTTGAGATGTTTTTGAATGGGAAAATGGCGATTTAAAAGAAAAATCTAAAGCTTGATTTTTATTATTGGCATGAGTTCCTTTGTCCCTTTCACTCATTGTTCGTGTTAAGTGTGTATTTTAAATTTCCTTATGTGATGTTCTTCCTTTTTACTAAGAAATAATTTTAAGTTTAATAACTAAGCGTAATAATAATTATTTTTGTACTTTCTGATTTTTTCTTGGATATTACTGACATCGGTGAAGGAAAACATCGTGAGGAAACCTGAACTTATAGTTAATATAAGTCTAAAATCAGGTCTCTTTTGGCACCATTTTGAGTACGAAACCCTAAATATGTAAGACCAAAGATTTAAAACTTGTCACATTCATTTCTCAGTCTTGTGAATCAATCCATCTGCCTAGCCTTTTCCCAACTATATTGGGGTCGGCTTCCAGTCTAACCGGATGCAGCTGAATACCAGTATTTTACATGGAGCGACTGCCTATCTGACCTCCACAACTCAGTAACTGGGTAATACGATACCCCTTGGTAAGACTGGTTGTCAGATTTTCGGGCTTCTGACGACCCGTAACGACTGTCAAAGATCCATGAATGACAGCCGGAACCAACGGCTTAACGTGCTTTCCGAGGCACGGAGGAGTCTCGGTATGGAAAGATGGTCACCCATCCACAGTCCAACCCCGGCAATCGTAGCTTAACCTAATGGATCGACCCGTGCGGCAGTTATTACTTAGCCACGAGCTCCGCTCTCAGTCTTGTGAATAAACTCATAAAATTAGGTCGCTGGACTGACTGCCAATTATTACGAAGAACACAAATTAAATAATTGTTTTAAAATGTGTCACACGCCAGACTAGCAGACATTAAGAGATTATCCAATTATTTGCACGTAAAACGAACGCCCACGTGTCGAGTTCTCACACCACATCTTCATAGTGCTTTGAAGTGTTTAGAATGGTCAAAAAAATCTATATTTTTTTAGATACAGAAATGTTTATAAAATCATATGTGGTAAATTATTATTTTTAAGCTTGCTCTTTATAGCACTTACTGGAACTTTTCTCAACCGAGAAACTCCAATGCCCGGGGGCCTTATTATGAAGTATTAATGCTGTTAAGGAAGCACACTAAATACCTACCTAATAAACTGATTATTGTTAGTAAGTACATCTGCACATGTCAAAATAGTATCAAGTCGAATCATGTGTGGATATTAATCAAGTCGGGACATGAAGTCCAGTAGGTAGCATCAAATCTGGAAAGTTTTGGCCCAGTTCTAACATGTCAACTAATATAGAATGTTTCGAATAAATAATCCAACAAGTTAGAACAAGAAAGTCTAGTAAAATCAAAGATTCCTGACACAAAATCAGGTCTCTAGCAATAACCAATGTACCTATAGACACCGACTTAACTAAAATATGTGTTAGACATTCGTCCGTGTCTACAGGTAACTAAAAATACCTTATTTTCTCTTGTTAACCTGTCCCTATGTAATAAAAGGTATATAACTCCGTTGTCAGTCATAATACAATGTTTTGATTATGACTACAACACTGACTAGACCATTTCCCACCTGAATACCTATTTAAAACAATGAGAATACCTATCTGTGTTTATAATTACGTAATCCATTGTTCTAGAAGTAATTATCATGTCATAACTTGCACCTGCGCAACCCTGCCTCCCTCATTCGTGTAAACACCCTCGTCATAGCAAAATGGGAAATACCCAGCTATACCCCGACCCTCTGTCGCGTCCCTGAATAGCGAACTGCCCTGTTGTATAGGAGCAAATTATTGTGTTTGCACAAATGGTACCCGCTACTTGCCCTATAGTAAAAATCTACTTAAGGTATCGGGTCTGATTTTACAATTGGACCTCTCCGATCCAGATGATCCAACCACTCTCCTCCAGGAGAGCAATAGGGCCACCAGTACAGTGCACAAACACACCCGACACCCGTCGTACCGACCTCGCCGCCGAGGTCCTCCGCGCGCGCGACCCTCACGAGTAAATAATACTCCCCCCCGACCCTTGTCCGATGAAGCGCCAGCCCGCGCCGCAGCTGAGCGCGTAGCTTTAAATTCCCCGTCTAATAATAATATATCCGTGATCCAGCCTGTCCCATCTTGCTGTCCCCCCCTCAGCGACGCCCTAAGCCGAGGTTCGTACCCCACAGGGGGTGCCCTTAGCGAGCGTTCGCCTAATTTTAATGTAGAATAGTTGCTCCTGGCTGGAGGCTTTGAGTGTAGTGCTTAAGGCAGCCACAGGATTGTTCGGTTGAGCAGTAAATACCTTAGTGGTATAACTGCGAGATGCCATAGTTAAAAAAAAAAAAAAAAAAAATTACAATTGTAGTTGCCTAGTACTCTCTTAGAAAGTCTCAGATTCTTAGTCAGTTGAGCTTTAACTTCGTTCCTACAAACATCTCGCTACTTGAGGTATAAATTCGTGCTGAATAAATTCTATTAAATTCGGATTACATCTAGCTGTAACCTTTGTCTGTATTACTGTTGTGTATTTTAAATATATTGTGTGTGTGTGTTTTATGTGCAATATACGTGGATCTATTACATTAGCTGCTTGTGGTTTTTCTACTGTGCCAAACCTTACAACAAACCGCCCCCTTCAAACGACGTAAGCTGGTCGTTTACATTTTGGTCCTTCGACAGCCGGATATCGTTTACAAATGCCATCATTATTCCACTGCGAAAAAAGGATTGTGCTAGCGGCCTCATATAGCTTCGTCTCTCACTCACACTGGAATAATAGTGGCATTAATACGTCATAATACGACCCCAGGTGTATTTATTTGTTTATTTAAGGTACATTCTGTAGCCGACCGCAGGTGGCAACTGCAGACGACGTGTCACCGTGACACGACTAGTTTATATGAATTTCTATGTAAAAAAAAGTAGACTCATCCATTTTTTTTTAAACGTTTCCCTACCCAAAAAAAATACTCCTGTATCGTGAGTGCCTTTACAAACATTTAAACTCACATACACAAACAGCCAGACCCGGAACAACTACATGTAGGTCTTAAACAAAAAATTGTTTCATGCGGGAATCAAACCCGCGACACGCAGCGCAGCAGTCAATCGCTTAACCACTGTGCCAACCGTGCCGAATCCTTCATGGGGTACTGTTTAAGATGTTACAATAAAATACCTTGGCTAAAGAATTGTACCTTAAAACTCATGCGACGAACAAAAACTCGCTTACGATCATGTCAAAAGAGTTTCGAGTCTCACATAATTCTTAAAATCCAAGAGGATCTGAAGAACATCGTGAGGCAGACCTGATTGAGACTCGCACAGACCAGGGAAGCATGACACAAATGGGATAAGGCCTATACTCTGTAATGGTTGGAACAAGGCTGCCAATGACCATGATATTGCTGCTCTCATTCAAACTGAACTCAAAGCATTTATTTCAAATAAACCAATTATATGCACTTTTGAATTATCAAGGGGTCGGTCTGTCAGAAGATGCTAGATGTATTACTACCGCTTCCAGTTGAATGCACCTATTAAAATAATTATTTTCGTCCTTTCTGTCCGTTCCAAACCCATTACCACCGTCCAACCAACTTAATTCACAAGATTCGCTCCAAAAATCCACTTCGGTCCTCAACCTCATTCAAACATGACACCTTTTATAATCCTCCTCGTTATAACCCTGGTGAATTCAGAAGGTATTGATAACAGTACTAAGTGTGACAACTTTAAGGCCAACTTTAATATGAAGGATTTGATTGGTGCTTGGCATGTGGTGGCAATCATACCTGAAAAGTTGTTTCCTGAGAAACAGGTGACGTGTTATAAGGTGGAGATTAGTGAGACTGATGGGGTAAGGGTTTTTCATTATTTTTTTTACCTATTAGTTGTTCCCCGCTTTTTTTATCGCATTTTGGAGCAAATTGCATGTTTGCATTATTTATCTATTTACATGTACAAAACGTGTTAGGTAGGTATGTAAAGTGGACTTTCAGGGCAACTCTTACGAGATAGTTTGCTTCAAATAACAAATGACTGCGTATTAGTCAATCTTACTTTAAAAAACAGAAGCGCACATGCCAGCGCGCATGCACAACCTAACTTCAGAACAGCAAACTAATTTGACGCTAACTGTATGCAATGTTTGCTGCCTTTTAATTATGTCAAAACATGACATTCCTTTTTTGAGCATAAGTTATTCTCAATCAAAAAATTGTTTCCTTCAATCCTTCTATTCCTAGGTTTATAACGCCAACTTTTTTTATTAATAGCGTTATTAGATATAATATTAAAGCGGTTTGCGACACTGTTTTGATAGCTACAAAATAGGTGCTAACTTACAATGGCCTTTCGCACCATGTGGTATTAATCTTTATCAAATAAAACTTGTTACTTCGCGGAATTTTTAGTCACCGTCCAAATTTTCTAATGACACTGAAGTCGGACAGTGCCCCAGGATGGGATGGTATCCCGGTTAGCTTCCTAAAGGCTGCTCATTCACTCATTGTACCACTTCTTTCTCATTTGGCAAATCTATGCTTTGATCACGCAACTTTTCCAACTGCTCTGAAACTTGCTTTAATAACACCAGTGCATAAGAGTGGGGACAAGACAGACCCATATCAGTTTTATCGCCTATATCCAAAATCTTAGAAAGACTATTAAATTCACGTTTAATAAACTATCTAAATAAAAACAAATTACTGTCACCCAATCAGTTTGGCATCCGGCAAGGAATGTCAATGGAAGATGCAGCCTTGGCTCTTGCCTCCACTGTATCAGTAAGGTAGACAGTGGAGGCCGGTGCCTTGCTGTCTTCCTTGACCTCAAGAAAGTGTTTGATACTGTCTCTGTCTCCACTCTTCTGGACAGATTGGAATAAAAAAAAAAAACTACTAGTAGTGGTCTTCTTCGTAATGAAATAAGGATATTGTTACAGGGTAGTCTAAGATGGCTAATAAATAAAACAGTAACATCACCAAAGAAACTGCTGCCAAAAGACACCGACGGCATCATAGTGCGACAGAGGTACCACACTGAGAACCCTTTCGATGTCTGGTCCAGATCCATTACAGGAGTAAACGGATGCTTCAAACAAGTCATCTCTTTGGATATTGGCAAAAATGATATTCGTGAGTTATTTTTATTTATTGTATTGTAATTATTAGCCTGGAAGTGGCTCCTATGTGCTACCCCAGCTTGTTCGTATTTGAGTAAATATTTTCATGTTCCTGCCAAAAAAATAATTACGCATTTTACGACAATCACAAAGAGAGAAAGAGCTGTCATGTTTTCCTTTCTACTTGGCAAGTGATGCTCTCCAAAACACAAACTAGTTTACGTGGTCTCAATATGGAAATATTCGTTATGTAACCTCAAATTCGGTAACCTATTTTACAGATAAAGCCCTGAAACATGATGCGATGATGCAGCTGCATCTTTTAGAAGTTAAAGGTTCACAGCCGTTCTTGATGCAAATGCTGTGGGGAAGGATGATAGCTGTCGTCATCTACCGGCGGAAACAGGTGAATTTGTTACGACGAAGCATCTTGTAATATTCACTTGTCTAATCATATAGTAGAAATTATTTTGTGAATGATCATCCCCAAATATACCATTCCACTGATAATTTCCAGGAATACCTAATTAATCTACCTAATGTAGCTTAAATAGACCCATGCGGCTGTTATTATTTAGCCATGAGCCCCTCTCTTTCCACGAATGACGATACTAAAGCTCTACCGCGCTTACGATAATTACAGAAAGTGTAATTTTTGTCCAAATTGAGTTAAACATGGATTCGGAATCAGCGCAATGAGCGGTACAATTTGATCTGACTACCATTTTAATATCTTAACGGGAACCTTTAAGTATCAATAAGGATAACAGCAGGTCCATTCTCCGACTGGATCTCATGGCGTCATGGAGAGTGCGATTGTCGCAACCCAGTGCTGGGCACGCCACTATTGCGGCGATAGGTCCCCTCTTTGAGGAGTGGCTGGAGAGGCGCCACGGCGTCCTCACCTTCCGCCTGACGCAGGTCCTCACCGGACACGGCTGTTTCGGGAGGTACCTGTTTCGGATAAGGCGGGAGGAAACGCCCGGGTGTCATCACTGCATGGATCGCCCGGAGGACACGGTGGAGCATACGGTGGAGGTATGCCCGGCTTGGGCAGTGCACCGCCGTGTCCTCGTGGAGGCGATCGGTAGCGGGGATCCCTCGCGTCCGGCCCTGGTCCAGGCCATGGTACGGAGCGAGAGGGCATGGGAGGCCGTCACCTCCTTCTGCGAAGCAGTAATGCTCGCGAAGGAGGAGGCAGAGCGCTTGAGGGAGAGGCAAAATTTCGCGCCCTCACGCCCCTAGCCGCCGCAGGAGGAGACGCCCTGGGCGTCGGGAATCGATTGCCGATTCCCGGCCACCGTAGGCGCGGGATTGCGGACGGTGAGCAATGGGTAGCTTGCCGTCCGGTAAGGACCAAGCCCGGGTTGACGGCGCGTTGTGTTCCACGCGCGCCTCAAAGAGATGTCAGCGAATAAAGGGTTCCGATGAGACCATTGCCTGCCGGGGTTGCGGGAAAGTCCGAAAGGGATACCGTGGCCCCCTGGCATTGCACAGGCAAGAGAAGGAACACGGGTGGGTTTTAGTCAGTAAGAGTCTGACACGCCCTCCCGCTCCACCCAGAGCGGGAGGAGTCATTTGATGATTTCCAACCCAAAAAAAAAAAAAAGTCCATTTTATGATAAGTTTTCCTTAGCATAACAGCAGTAACTATACTTACGGCGAGTTTCTAAGTGCGGTATCATCATTCATGTTTTACGTCTGCTAATGATATGAGCAGTAACTTCATACTCACTGCGGTTATATTAAGCAATTATGCGGGTGAAACCGTGGGGTGCCACTAGTTATAATTATAAATACGAAAGTGAGTTTGATTGTTTTTACGTTTTTCACGCTAAAAAGTCTAAACGGATTTGGATGAAATTTGGCACAGCGGTAGAACGTGACCTGAAAAAGGATATAGGCTATACTTATCATCCTGGATCTTATCTGTTAATACAAATGTTTTATTGCAGGGAGTGACTCAAGACGAATTGAAACCGGTGTTTGAACTCATTAACAAGCTAAGAGGACCACAAAGATTACCGAAAATATGCGACAGTGCTCTAAGAGATATTTTAGTGTTTTAGATTTTTTGTGACTGTAATTTTGTTATTTCTATAAATTAAAATGTTCATACCGCCATCTGGCACATTGAAATCATGATTTACGAGTATTACACTGTATTTCATACTCATATCCTTTCCAATATTAGTTACTAGTTTATTTATAATTAGGTACATACATACATAAACTCACGCCTTCTTCCCATGGGGGTAGGCAGAAACTACAGAATGCCACCTGCTACGATTCTTACTTTTTTTTTGTCATTGGTCCTCTCAAACAGAGCATCTACCATCTAATCTCTTCACAACCCTTGGTTGACTGGTAGATAATGACTAAGGCATTAAGTCCGCCTTTGTACCTTTTTTAAGTGCGAAAAGTCTAAATAAATAATAAATAAATATTATCTTTCCAATTTATTAATATAATAATAAAAAAATAAAAAATAATATTAATAACTATAATAACAAACATAACATCACGCCTGTGATCCCCAAAGGGTTAGGCATAGGTGTACCTATAGTACACCCACATTTCGCCAGTTATGTTTAAGTCCCATGTAATAGGGGGTGAGCCTATTGCCATCAACCGGGCACAAATCCGGACTCCGAGCTTCTACTGAGAAATTCCAAATGGAAAAACCCAATAACACTCTGCCCGAGACCCGGGAATTGAACCCAGGACCTCATGCTCAGCAGTAGCGCTTGCGACCACTAGACCAGCGAGGCAGTCAACAACAGAACAACAGTCAGTAACTATAATATTAATATTATATTATATATTTACTTAATTTATCCATCTATTTTTCTTATCTGGTATTCAGCTGCATCCAGTTAGACAGGAAGCCGACCCCAATCTCACATACACAAACAGGCAGACCCGGAACAGTTACTTGTAGGTCATACAAATATTTGTGCCGTACGGGAATCGAACCCGCGACACGCAGCGCAGCAGTCAATCGCTTAACTACTGCGCCAAAAATGTCGTCAACACACGTCGTGTATGTAGTTGGGAAAAGGCTAGGCAGATTGATTGATTATCTTAACAATTTAAGCTGTGAAGATTCCCAAAAAATGTGCGGAAGCTAATGTACAAGAATATTTATTACCACTATACTTTATCGAACATTATTTGATATTATGAAACCGGGACACAGAAAATAATAAAAATACTGCACAAGTTTATTGCTTATCAATTTAAAACGCAATGAATCTTCGTTTTAAGTTATTTGCGCTACTCCGATGTCCGTCGGCTAACAAATAGTGCTGGCGCACGCCACCATAACGGTACACCACTATATTGTATGGAAACGCCAATAAAGCAAATTAAAATAAAACTAACGTTATAAGGACAAAGAGTATAATTTGTAGTGGCAGAAAGGCCAGTGTAATCATTAAGTTGCAGTACCTACCTAATTTTCTACCTTATTAAGTTATAAGGTTATACGTATAAGAACTAAATGTTTTTGTCAAATTAAATCTTAATAAGGCTGCTTTTAAAAGCTACTATTAGATAATTACGTGACAAAAAAGGACTAGAAATTGATATACCTTGGGAAAACAGCATTGATCAATAAAAGTATTCTTTGTGTCATCATTGATTCACAACAAGTTGCCTGATGATTTCAAAAAGTTACCTGTTCATCAGTTCAAGCCAAAGCTGCACAAATTCCTGATGAATATATGTTATTATAATGTCAAGGAGTACTTACAAGATAAAAATATAGATAGATACATAGAGTAAGAGTAATTTATTGACACCGAATAATATGGCAACACAAATAGTGTGACATGCTATAATAATTTAATTTGATACCTGTAAATTTTATTTTAATCTGAACCAATACTTTAATTTAATTTATTTGACCTGTATTATAATATATATTAGACAAATTTAATTTTAAGTATAATATTTGGTAAAGTTATTTTAATAGATATTTAATTATATTAACAATAATATAAATATTTGCACACCTTAGTAGGTAATGATACGAAGTACTTTAAAGTTATTTGTAACATCTGTTTAAGCATTTTGTATTAAGCAAATAAATAATTTGATTTGTTAGATAGTAAAAGAACAAAAAAATAGGATCGCATGTCAATTGTCCCTTCTGCCTCATTATCTTAATCTTCCTACACTTTCCGTCTATCGTAGGTTCGTGACATTACCTTATTAACTGCTTTTCTTTATTGCCAGTATTTGAAAGATAATTCTTTTTGGTTACCGTACTTTTTGTATGTGGCGTGAACCTAATGTGGTCGATTTTGTCATTACTGTGGTTTGGAAATTGTCAGAAATGGAACCATTTTCGAGGAGGTTATCAGTAATTGTTACTGATTCAGATGTACTGATTAAAAGGATTCAGTATTGTTATGGAGTTTTAGTTGATCTACTTCTTTTTCCTAACTTTAACACTGAAGTGTTGAATGGTGGGCGTTTTGAGAGTTGCTTTTTCAAACTTTTGATCGTCAAATAGTGTGATTGACAACCAATTTTGAAATGAAGTTTTCTATGATAATCTTTTATGGAATTCAGTACGTTATTTTTAGGGTTCCGTACCTCAAAAGGAAAAAACGGAACCTTTATAGGATCACTCGTGTGTCTGTCTATCTGTCTGTCGGTCTGTCTATCTGTCTGTCCATCTATCACAGCCAATTTGCTCCGAATTTAATAAACCGATTAAATTGAAATTTGGAACACGTATTATGTAAACGTTTAACGTAAATAAATGAATTTGAATATCACTTTTGGGCACAAATAAGTATATGGTAAGTCCACTATCGGTGCCAATGCACAGATCTACAGCATTCAGGGGGTGTTTCAAGTTCGCAGCCACGCGTTGTTGGAATGATCTCCCACCACCAATGCGACGCCTGGAAAAAATACAATCTTTTAAATTCCAATATAAAAAGATACTCATACATGATCAAATTTCCCTTCTATCTTAATCTTGTACTTTAGTGTTGTTTCACTGTACCTTAGGGGTCATGGCATACAAGCTTTGGCTTGGGATCTCCTCGGGGGGGCGTGGGCTGCTTGGAATTTCCCTCTTCTGTCGGTGGGGCTGCATTTAAGGTCTATTTTTCGCTAATGCATTCATCCTTTATGCTTAGAAGCGCCAGTGTTTCTGTAAACTACGGTTTAAAAATTAATCAACTGGCACACTACGGCTTGTCAATTAGTTACAGTTCCCTACTAACATGTTATTCTAATTACAAAATTTCAATCTAATTTCCTCTAATTTCATTTATATTAATAGTTTTATAATTCAATAAAATCATTAATTACTTTACACTTACCATTAATGTCCTTTAGGTCACCAAGTTTGTCATCTTCACCTTCTAACACCTTCACAAACACTGTTTACAATAAACCATAGCTACACAATCACTCAATACACCCTTTGTTATTACTTAAGCATTGCATCATAACATTCAATGCGCCATGTTATAATTATTACGTAATCAGTACTTTACAAGTCAAAACATCAAACAAATCGTTTTTATGACAGCTGCGCGCACAGATTAAGTCTGCGGCGCGTAAGTCGCTGACGATACGAAATGTTGCCATTTTAAATATTATATTTTACATATTTTAGATTAACTACCGTGTTTATTTTATTTTATTTTTGTCTTATTTTACGAGTATGATTTCTGTTTATGCTGCACCGGTTCGACGTCATCACGTCAACGCCGGCTGTCACTGAAAACCAGCGCTGGGGCTCTGTCTCGCATAGGTTCCCAGCATTATGCTGAGTGATGGCCGTCTTGCGTGGATGTGACGCATATTTTCCCTCAAATTTGTTTTTAGTGTTTGTTCCTTTGCTTGCGTCATATGTACCGCAAATAAACGTATTTTCTTTCTTTTCTTTTCTTTTCTTTCTTATATTAAAAAAAAAAAGTTTTGCAACTGTACTGCAAGGATCTCAAGTATTCTTTTTATCATTTTAAAATAAATACTTTTAAAGATATTTAAGAAAATAGATGAAAATTGAACATTCCCACCCTTTACTCCGAAACTACAGCCTAAAATGTTGAAAAAAATACAGAGAATGGTTCTTTACTAATAGATTACTGAAAAATCTTTAAGAAGTCTATGGTCTCAAAAGAACATGGTAAATCTCTCAATATTGTACTTACAAACTTACATTTGCAGTTGGAATGTATGGGAGAACGTGTTTTTAAACTACAATATTAAGTTTGATCTTGGGATAAATTCATTCCAACTACGGAACCCTTCATTGTACGTGGTCCGACACGCACTTGGCCAGTTTTTTATTGCAATAGTTGTAACAATTATTGTATACCACTTTACTTTGTCATGTTGTCACTTTTTCATGATTTTAGTGATGTTTTTTGGTGCTTATGTTTTGGCAGCAACCTTGAATAAACTCTGTCCAAGAAGCATTTTTGATCATCACGCATGATTTCATAAATATTTTTTTATCATAAAAGAAGAAAGAAAAACAATTTATTGTGACTCGCACAGGAAGATCACAAACTTAACTAAACACACTCATAGAAACATAAAAATCCAAAGTAGGTATTTATTTAAGTCAAATAATCAATTTCTTCAGTATTGAAGTCAGTTCATCATGGTGTCTTGTACGTGGTCAACCATTGTGCTGTACCTACGTACATGCCTGTGTTTCATCGTACACATGTTCATAAATACACAAAGACAGCCGGCATCAGGTGTCCGGTAGAGGCCAGTGATTGATTCGCGCTGGACAACAATTCAACTACTACAAAATGCACTAAATGGGTTTCCGTATACAGGCTGCTTTATTAAAACTGCCAGATTTTTGAGTGGTATTTATTGTTAGTCGTCTGTAAGTGTCTCAAAATTATAACCCTTTTCGTAAATAGCTGCTCAAATATATGTTTTGTAGCAGAAATATTAAATCTGAATTAGAAAAGTTTTCTGACAACATTTCAGAATGAAAGAAAATGTTAAAAATAATAGTAATTTTAAATGGTAAACAACAAAAAATACAGGTGACAATTAAGTTCAAACGAATCATGTACCAAGAGCCGCAATGTTATATGACTTTTTCCAAAACGCACCTACAGGAAAACGTCCAGGAAAAATCTTTCACACAGAAATCAAAGCGACATCCCCTGTAGTGTATGACAGGCATGACGAGCTGAGTCCGCATACAAAAGGGGGTGTTCCACTTGGCTCGTTTTATATCTATTGTTTATGCGCGACAGGGGACCGGCTTGATGGAATACATGCTTTAATGACGGTCGCCAAGGTATAAATATAAAAAGGTTTTATTATAAATGACAGGGGAGTTTGAGTTTTGGATACAGCCTGTATTTATGAGTATTGTTTAAATGATTTTCGATATTTTTCGGTTTTGTGTCTTGACATTTGTAAGTCTTTAGTTGTTTATTAAATTAGTTTTACGTAGTTTTTACTCTCTTTTATTGTGTCTGAGACGAGCGTTACGTGAATATCGTATGCCATGAGGCTGTCGAACCCAAGCTGTCTGTGGTTGCGCTAAAAATCAATTGTGAAGGTTCTATTAAATTCATCAATTGATGGCAAAAGAAATGAAATAGAAAAATCACTATTTTGTGAAACGTGAACCAACTCAAGGGCTGGCTTTTAACTTGGCCAGAGGCTAAGCATTGCCATACAACGTGGCAATGGCACCAGTCACTTGGATACATTACCAGTGGACAGCGATCTGGATGAATTTTTCGACTTCATATTTGTTATTTTTAGGTACTCGTATAATTTTGAATTAAATCTTTACTTAGAGCACACTTTACTTGGAATGAAGAAAGACAAGATGGTTTCTATATTTAACCGTAGCTACGGTTATTAAATCCCGTAATAACTAAAGTACTTAATAGTAATACAAAATCCAATCAAACATTTTGATTGTCTCTGACCGGAATATCAAAAACTTTTAATAGCTCTTTAACTCTGAGAATCTCATCTTTGCCCCGTGACGTAATTACCTAAGTCTTTTAGCAATAAAATGGCGCATAAAGACGATTTTATAATAGGATCATAAAAGTGACTCGGATAAGGGATCGCTTGAAGCTACTTTTTCTAATTTTACGATTTCGCTTTGAAGCGCTTGCAGCAAATTTTTTGTGCACCTGAGTTTATTTAGAGGCTGATTGAGTTATTTATGTAAGGAGTAAAGCTACGGTTTCATAGAACAGCGATGGCCGCCATATAGCGTCAACAATTTACCGGCGAATGACGTCAATGAAACGTTATATATGAAAGTAAGTAGGAATGTTTTTCTAGAGAACCTTTTCTGGATCATTCGGTGCCCTACAAAATGGTTGAGCTGGACGGTGCTGATCCACGCGTCATGTGTTCGTGAACGGGCGCCGTCAGTTGAGACTGGTCATCTCTTATCTGCCAGGGCTTATTTTTAATCGTTTTTGATTTTGATTTTTTTACATTGTTCTCACGTATAGAATCAACAAGAGTAATGTACACAGGATTTTGTAATTTCTATATTTAAAAGAGTGTCCTTGAAGTTTCTTGCCCGTTCTTCTTCATAGAGATCTACGTTTCGGAATGGGCTACTAGCTTCAACTTCCTGACAAACTGTCTGACTCTTTGACAGTTGAAAAGTGCCTGTAAATGGTTTAATTGAAATAAATACTTTGAGTTTGAGTTTTCAGTTTTGACATCATAAAGTCAAACCCCGCTGCGATCATTTTCATGACGGCCATCACTGCAGCCGTAATGTGGCGGCCACTACTGTTCTAGGAAACCGTAGTGTTACAAGTTATTTTTTACATTTTACCAACATTTTTGAGTAACAGACCAGGCCAGGCTAGTCTAGACAAAGATAGCGATCGTTATACGACAGAATTCGGTCCCTAGACGCGCACAACGTGCTTCACAAGTAATGGAATTTTTTCATGCTTGTCAAACACGTCGCGTGCGTCTAGGGACGCTACTAGGACTTTGCGACTGAATTCGGTCGTATAGCGATCGCTATATATGTCGAGACTACCGCCCCAGTGCGCAACTCACTTGTCGGTTTGTGGTTTACAACTCTTTATTAACATCTGCTATACCAGCAGTGCTACTCTGTAACCATCTCAACTTAGGTGAAGTGAGCTCGGAGTGAGCTGTCAGTCCCTAGCAGCAGGTGGAATGACAGCTCACCTCAAGCTCACTTCACCTAAGTTTTCACCGTGAGATGGTAACAGAATATACTGGCTGATAATAATTTTAGATAATAGTTTGGAAATGCACATTTTTTGGTATCTTCTGTCAAAGTAACTACTGTTTCTATTTTTGTTCCCTCTCTCCCCATGAAGTTACATTAGCTACTCCAATATCTTTTGTTAAAACAAAACGCTCTCTAATAAAAAAAATATACTAACGAGCACTATAAAAGCTACTTGCTAAGTGCCAAAAAAAACTAAAATGGCCTAAACCACAAGTTTGCTAAATTAAGTAAAAAAATAAATAAATTGTAAATAGTTCTATATGTGTTTTTTATGCGCTATTAAATACACTTGAATGTTGTTTTTTACTTCAATAAGCTATCTTCCGTGGTTTCGAAAATATTTCGTGACATGTAAGTGGCTTTTTTATATTGCTTGTCAGTGTTTATATCAGAAGCTTATTCCTTGTCAAACTATTTTGAACTCACTCCTCTTCAAATATGTAACCCAATAAAAAAAAACATAAAAACGAAATCAATATCAGCACCCTCTTTTTAGTCCATTACCTAGATCAAAACACGTGGTCCTATTCAAACGACCACCCAATTACAACGGTCAGCCGGATCACCAGATTCTTTCAGACGAGAACGGACGTGTCCGCACGATTTTTCATTAACCGGACCGTACGGACGATTATTGAAAGTCGTTCATGCGATTAATTAGTCGCCAGGGTCGGCTTTCATTATATTGATTATTGTTTTTGATGTGATGTGTGTGTGTGAGGAATGTCCTTTGTTACGAGTAGTATGTTGTTATACCAATGTATGAGGGTGTATTTTGCATTTATTGACTGTCAAGGTAATGTGTTAATTTGATTATTTAGTTTCCTTTTTTTAGACCTTAAAAATAGACGGACTCCAAAAAAATATATCTATCTTCAACTTTCTGACTAACTGACCGAATCTTTAACAATTCAAAAGTGTCTTGAAATGGTTTAATTGAAAAAATGCTTTGAGTTTGAGTTTATGGATAAAAAGTTTATGACCGTAAAAAATACAGTGAATAGATGATTACCTACAACTGCGACCTATAATATTCCTGCTTACTTGGCTAAAAAAGTGAGGATCGAACTTAGTTCCGTAATTCAAATAATTATGAACTCGAGAAAATGGATTGAAGATAAAATACTGCACACATACATTACTTATGATGAGGCGCTCGTGGCTGAATAATAACAGAAGCATGAGTCGATCTTCAAGGTTAAGCAATGCTTGCCAAGGTCAGTCCGTGGATGGGTGACCATCCATAACATACCGAGTCCTCTCCGTGCCTCGGAAAGCACGTTAAGCACTTCGTTGCAGCTGTCATTCGTAGATCTTTGACACTCGTTACGGGTAGTAAGAAGCCCGAAAGTCTGGCAACCAGTCTTACCACGAGGTATCGTGTACCCAGTTACTGGGTTGTGGAGGTCAGATAGGCAGTCGCTCCATGTAAAATACTGATATTCAGCTGCATCCAGTTAGACTGGAAATCGACCCCAACCTAGTTGGGAAAAGGCTAACCAGATTGATACATTTATATAAGATAACATCACGCCTTGTTTCCCCGAAGGGCTAGGCAGAGGTGTACCTGTAGTATACCGCATACTTTTCGGCAGTTATGTTTAAGTCCCATGAAACATTGGGCGAGCCTATTGCCATCAACTGGGCACAAATCCAGACTCAGGGCTGCTACGAAGAAATTCCATATAGAAAAACCAAACACTTTTCCCAACCTGAGAATTGAACCCAGGACCTCATACTAAGCGGTAGCGCTTGCGACCACTAGACCAACAAGGTAGTCATTTACCTATGATCAAATTAACCAAATTTCTAAGTAAAATTACTTATGGAAAAAAATGGAGAAGCCAATTTCTAGCCAGGAATTTAGTTTAAGATTTTCTAAACTCCAGCACAGATTAGATAAGCTCTTCCTAAATTATAACCACATTCAATTCCATTCAAACGTTCTAACCTGACTTTAACTGCACTGTTTTCTTTCATTCATTCCATTAACGACTCCAATACCTGGGGAGTTAAAATAAATAGTTAAAACATTTTGTTTCATTGTCTCTGCTTGCCTCCGATTCAAGCAATGAAGCGTGATAGTTAAATTTAATGTACACTAACCTAATGCTATAAAAACAAGTTAATCTCAATTCACGGATCGCGCTTATTATAGATAGGGTTGTAGGGTGTCGATATCGATAGAAATACATTAGTCGTTGAGCTCCTTAAGTTCTGAGTTGAGCTACACGATAACTGACAAATGATTGCACTGACTCTACAGCCCCACCCATGGTTCATGGTTCTTTCCTCAAAATACCATTACAGACACTAATCTACATGGTCCTCACATGATCTCACTAAGATTATGTCTGGACTTTAAAAGAGACTCGAGTTTGTTTCGGCCTTTCCTGTCAGAGTTGTCAGATACGAAACGCCGACTTCACCTAGTTTTTTAAACATTATTGACATGTAAAAGTGTTTGTACAAACCTTCTTACATATGTTAAATCTTTTATTTTACATTGGCAAAACTAGATTTTTAAAGCTTGAATTTTGTGGTTTGTTATCGACATTTAATTTAGAATTATTTGAGAGAACAAAGACAATAGAATTTGTTTTTAGCTTAGCTTAATGATCTTCGATCAAGCAGTTCTTACAAGTCCTATATTCTAACGACTTTGGTGGAAAATGCCTCATTCATTCACATTTGTATGTATATGTAGATTGATTTGATTATATAGGCACATAGACTATCGTAGCCATGCCGCATGGGAGTTTGTTGCGCCACTTCTTCTTCTCAGCTAAAGCACTAGGAAGTGTTGAAGGGTGGGCGTTTTGTGGGATTGTCTTATGTAAATTTGACATTAAAAAAGTGCTGATTCTCACCATAGTTTAAATAAATGACTTTTGATTTTGATTTTGTATGCTAGAAGGATAAATTAATAGCTTACTATTTTTCTTGTAATTTTTTAATGAGACTTCAAGAGCCAATCAATAACTTTTATCGATAACTAACTCATCGTCATCTTACCATCCCTTAAGCCCAACTCTGGCCGGAAATAAAAATCGTAAATGAAGCCATTCGTGCACCGAGACGGTCCCCGAACGGAATTAAATACATTTCAGGACTACCCTCGTTTATCGTTCTTTTATTTCAGGTGGTAATGTTATTTATTTATTTGTAGGACAACTAAGGTTCAATGAAAGTCAATAAACTGGCAACTATTTATGTGTTACGGAGACCTATATACTTTTTTGTTGTTGCTTACTTCTTGGCTTAGTTAATAGGGATCCGTAGGTGCATGGTAAAAACTATTGGCACTGCATGTTTGGTAAGAACTTTGAGGATTAAGAAAGAGGTTTTTAAAATTCAAGTTAGATTAATTACTTGTTTGTTTGTAGTTTAAGTAGTACTAGTTCAATCATATCATGTCTTGTTTTATTTTTTTTGTAGTTTAAAAACATATCTCAATTACAGTTAAATACAATTTTAAGAATAGCGTTTTGATATTTTGAACCGAAAATAATGAAAGTACATTTTTATGTAAATTTAAACATTTTTTTATATTATTTTTTCTACCAACCTTTTAAAATTAAGTTACACACAATATGTCAACACACCTGCCGAGCCTTACCACAGGATATAAAATTAACCCCCATTTTGCCCCAATAACCGAATGTTTTCTCAGAGTGACCCATGAAAAAAGAAATAAATTCAATAAGTTGCGGCGCTGAAAGGAAATTGCAGTAATATGGTTTGTAGCCAAGGGGTAATGGACAGGAAGCTATTGGGACCGTAACAATCTCGTTTAAGAACCAAATCTAGTTTGTCGGTGATTTTATTTGACCGCGGTTTTAGATAAGGTTATATTTTAGAGTGCAACTTTATTTTCAGTAAAAGTTGGTTAGAATTGGGTACGTATTGATTCTGAAAACTTAATATTTCAATAAAAAATACTATTTTATTTGTATTCGTTAAAATTAGCACGGAACCCAATCGTTTTATGTCTGACTAATTAAAAACGGAATTGCTACGGCGTAGTAAGGTAGCAGGCTACGGCGTAGCAGCCGTGGACAATCTTGTAGACGATGTAGACACGAACCAACGTTCTTAGCGCACCTTGCTTGTTCATTGATGATTAATTCAAAATTAAATGTTGAAATCCTAGCTATAGCGTTTTTAACTGAATTATGTTCTGTGTTATGAATAAGGTAACCAAAAATTAATTAATAAGGTAGACAATCGAAAGAGTTCACAAAAAACACAAAGTGATTGAAAAAAAGTAAAGATATTAAACAGACATTTTTTTTTAAATTATAGCCATAATTATACGCTTATTATAACGTAATTCTATTTTCAAGTATTCCATTACAAAATTAAAACAACATCCCTTCAAAATTTTTCAACAACCAAGATATTTTTTGCAACAAAAAAGGGAAAATACAATAACTTCCCCAGAGTATTATCAAAGATTACCTTTTGAGAGACTCGTCAAAGACTCGCATCTCATTAATATACCTTTTGACGATTTCCTTCTGTGAGGCTGATCATTTCGTGACAAAGGTACTCCCTGAGGTGGCTCAGTTTGAATGTTATTGTTTATGCGGGCGGCGAACGTCAAAGAGTGTAGGGTGACTATGAGATAGAGAAATGTGAGACGGAATTTTTCGATTGAGTGTGGTAAGATTTCGATGATGTGTTTTGTAAAATAGCTGAATACAGTAAAATTATACAAATTTAAAAAGTTACAGAAAGCTTTAAAGCGTCACAAAGCTGTGTGTGTCTAAAAATAAAACTCATTACATCAATAAAAACTAAAAACTGTTTAAAACGCGACGTTAATCCACTGGATATCTACAAGTAGCGCAGGATGGGTTGTTGTGGCGGTGAATGGCACCCGGTTTCTGAATTGGAAATTAAAAGCTGAGAACTTGTCAAACTTAAGCAACATCATCTTCATTCAGCCGAAAGACGTCCACTGCTGGACATAGGCCTCCCCCAAGCACCGCCTCTTCGACCGGTTCTGTGCTTCCCGCATCCACCAGATTCCCGCGGCATTCACAAGGTCATCGGTTCACCTTGTTAGAGGCCTTCCAAAAATTGCCAAACTTAAGTGGCAGTGGGCAGAGCACATTGCTTGCAGAACAGATGGCTGATGGGGCCGAAAAGTTTTGGAGTGGTGGCCGCGTACCGGAAGACGTAGAATTTGACAAGTTCTCAACTCACAATTTATAATTCTGGTATGAAGGCTGCGTCTTACAACTGATATGATGATGACGACTACGTTAAAATTGAATCCATACAAGTTTTTTTTTTCAAAATATATCATCACCATGATTGTATCAAGTCGATTCACACAAAAAGTGTCCTAATATTTTATGGTCACCTCAGTCGCACTCCATTGATCAGGCCGCCAAAGACTTGCCGCTGTAAAAGGCATCCGGCGGCGACTGCTTCCGCGTGCACGCACCTTTAATGAACTAAAAACACAAGCTTAGATTCTTTCCACACTATTTGAAAAAACCGAACGATTTCTTGGTTAAACGTTACTTGCCAGTCTTAATATTGATCAAATAGGAGACAATTCTTGGGATAGGACTGACTGTTATGTGGGAAGAACCTTAATTTATTGTGGGATAGTAATATTAATAAAATAAATTTTAAAAAAATGCAAAAAATACAATACCATTGTTTTTTTTGCCGTTAGTCATTTCTTTTTTTGTTTATTCCTACACTTATTTATATATTTTTTCCTATACAAAAACGACTGCTATTCCAAGGAGATAAATAGCACAGACATTATAGGACCAAGCAGCAAAATTTTGCGCGGAATCGCAGCACTACGGTAAGATCGTGTGAATCAGCTTTCACCGCCAAGTATGGTAAAAATCATTTGTTTTTTATTACGTGGAAATAAGGGCAAAAATGTTCTGTCTATCCGTTTTTTTGTTCTCCTCCAACGAAACAGAAGTACAGATGAATATTTTATTCACGTCATGATACTTAAATGGTGCCATCTGCATCGTTGTTTTTCCGATGAAATAAATAGGTAGGTAATCTGAAATATTATTTGTGAGACGAGAATCATAATATTAAAGCTCGAAGATTTTCAGAAATACAAATTATAACACTATTTGGTTTTTAATGTAAGATTTTAATGAAAGTTATGAATTGTATCTGTGTGTGATTTGTATATTGGGACTTAGCGTAAATAAATAAATAAACACCTAAATCCAGGGCAAGGAGGAGTATGTAAGGATATGAGTATGATATGATAGGAGTATGTAAGGATCGTAGCAGGTGGCATTCTGTAGTTTCTGCCTACCCCCACGGGAAGAAGGCGTGAGTTTATGTATGTTTATGTATGTATCCAGGGCAACTAATGTACTCTATGTCTCAAATGTTTTGTAACCTTTACTAATGCATACATGCAATCAAGGTTTGACCGAAGCATTTAAATAATAGCCATTTTCTAAAGAGGTTTATTTAACTGGAACTCCAGAACGACGCGACGTAGTCTAGTATAGTGTACCTCGTAATTGCTTTACCACCGTAAGGTTGAATGTCATTTGCACGTCATAAACAGACACTCCTATTGTATTTTCCTTAAACATTCGTAATAAACACTCGAATTACCGACAAAGCTTGCAGAGTTAGTTGACCATGTTTGTCGATGACCGATGGCCGGTGGAGCAGACGATTCTTGAAGTGGAGACTGCCAAACGGCAAGCGTAGTGTTGTACGCCGCACCGACCCGCTAGCTGCAAGCGTTGTGTGGTACGTCCCCCAGCTAGCTGGACCGACGACCTTATAAAGGTGGCTGGGACTGACTGGATGCGGAAGCCGGAGGACAAAGTATCTGGCCTATGTCCAGCAGTGGACCTGTGATAGGCTTATTTAAATTTATTTTACTAACGTATCTACTCATCAATTTATCTATATTAAGGCAAAGAAAATGAGCCATACAGCTAAACACAATAAGAAGTTCATAGATAGAATTTGTTATTTTATAATATTTACTTTAATTTATTTGCCTGTTTTTTTAAGACATAAAAGATATTAAAATTTAAATTCAAGTATGGTAGGTTATTTAATTAATTTATGAAAATTATTATTACTATATTAATTTAATAGTAGGCTGTTTAAGTCTGCAGCCCAAGCCTAATATCAATGACGTTTAATTTTACTTTGAATTTTAATCAAAGAAATGTTATGTTACGAGTACCTATACTACTGTTTTATTTCCTCGCAATCGAAGTGAAAAGCAGAGTTTATAACTCGTCCACAAAACCATTTTATCCTCGACATTACTATCAGCCTTCGCCTTCGTCTTGGGCTGCTAAAAGTCTCGGATAAAAATGGTTCGTTTTGTGCACTTGTTGTAAAATCTACTATTAATGTCACAAATACATTGCAAACTATAGTTTTGTATAATTTAGAAGCATATTTTATGTTATTATGTTGACTTGAAAGAGCATGGCTGTTGAGAGTATATCTTGCTCACTTAATAGTATCGCTGATGGTGGCGAGTGTGTTGGATCATTCGGTTCCGTACAAAATGGTTCAGCTGGATGGTGCTGATCCACGAGTCATGTTCGTGAACGGACGCCGTTAGTTGAGACAGATCATCTCTCATCTGTCAGGGCTTATTTTTAATCGTTTTTTTTTACATTGTTCTCACGTAGAAGCAACAAGAATAATGTACCCAGGATTTTGTAATATCTATATTTAGAAGAGTGTCCTTGGAGTTTCTTGTCCGTTCTTCTCCATACAGACCTACGTTTTGGAATGGGCAACTAGCTTCAACTTTCTGACTAACTGACCGAAGAGTGCCTGTAAATGGTTTAATTGAAATAAATGCTTTGAGTTTGAGTTCCCCAAGATACCTACTTGCCTACTCATTTCCTTATAAACCACAGTACTTTCATCCGATTTCCCATCTAACAATCAATACAACTCAGCGGTTTAAGTAACCTGCCACCGAAGCCGTAAGAGACGGTTCACGCGTGAACGCACCCGTAATTCTGTGACGAGATGCCCACGAATTGTGTTAAGGACTTACTTACCCTTGGCAAAACATCTGCAGTTTATAAACACCTTATTTTGTTTGTAATATGAATGGTTTTCGAAGGGCTGACGTGCAAAATAAAAGTTGGTAACACAATTTCGCGGTTACACTTCTACCAGTCTCAATTGCGTATAGTATCAACTCTATGTTGATGCCGCTAGGTTGGTTTTGCCTTGGATGAAGTGTTTTTTGGTTTGGTACGAGTGAATCTTTTAGGATATTGAATGTTGGAATATAAGCGAGGGAAATTTAGTCGTATTTACGGGTAACGACTTACCTTGTTAAGATTTGTATACCGTGTTATGTTGGATCTTGAGGATTATTTGCTTGTCGCAATGATTTTGTGTAGTAATAAGGCATGTTCTCAGTACCTATTTGCTTATGTAACTTATAATAATAATTATTACACCTGAATATCCCATTAATGACAGTTTAGTTTCAGAAATAAAAATAGTTACCAGCAAAGCTCCAAAGTTAATATGTCACCAAACTACATAGGTATAGCGCATACAAGGTTATTTTGGCAAGTGGCTTAAATCTAAACAAACGCCGCCATCTTGTTTTTTTCAACATCATTCGAGCGCCCAAAGATCCTTGTAGTTGTATAGTTACTGGCCATTCCAATGTCGAACTGCTATTCTATTTTCAAAAACAATCAACATTCTGGTTTCAAAATTCCAGTTTGCACTTCACTACACTACGGTCTCAGGTGTACCGCAACCGAGATTGCTCCAGAAATGTCCTCAAATAATAATATTATAATGAAATGAGATAATTTCGGCTTTGGCCACATCTGGCTTTGAGTTTTAAAGCCTCGGCGATGATACTCTTAATTTGAATATCTTGTTAAAATTCATTGTCAACATTGTTCCATTATTTTTTATGGTGCAATTGTAATTGAAGAGAATTGTTGAGAATTCGCTGAGAAAAGCATTTTAATTTATTTTGGAGTGATACATGTGAGTAGGGCAAATAAAATTCAACATCCAAGGGAATAAAACTATATTAGTTAAAAATATAAAACAGTATAGTCAAAAAACACAACCGTCTCCAACTAAGTAGGTATTCCAAAATTAAATATAAAAAAAATAAAAGTTTAAAAACGAAAACCTAACTACGACAAAAAAGTCAACTAAAAAGGTATAAACAACACAGACAAATTAAACATTCGGAGTCACACGTGTTTGGGAATAAATCGTACAGATTACGTGTGACTCCGGATTTTTAATTTGTTCATAACTTTATTTCCTCTAGTAGGCGCCATATTTGTGTATTTGACGTCACATAGCCTATAACCAGCGGACAATCAAGACGCTTCTAACTATACTTAATTTGTCAAATTATGATGAGTAGTTTAGAAGTTATGAGGGAACATATGAACATACATACCAGTCAAAATCATAACCCTCCTTTTTGCTTTGCCATAGTCGGGTAATAAAGCTTCCTATTTGCTCCTGTTTGGATACATAATAAAAATAAAAAAAGCTTCCAGCTCATTATAGCACTCATTATTTGAAGATATAATAAATATCCTATTGATTTAATAAATTTTGCACTGATTATTTTTATGAACAAAAAATAAAACAAATCCATCATTTGTACTTCCGTTTCACGCATTACAAAAGCTAGGTATATTTTTTATGCATAGTAAAGAAACCTTTAATTTTATCCCTCAATTCGTGTTATCGAGACGTCCAATTAAAACAAACCATAGCAATATTTCTTCAACTAATTAGCATTATTATTTAAAATCGTTCAAACGTTACCCTTATGTATTTCATCCCTTCGCGGAATGAAAAGCATGCTGTCGGGGTGAAAATAGGTCATGCGGACACCGCCTTTAATCTGTTTAATTAACATGGAAAAAAGGTTCGATTTCACCCCTAGGGCTACGGCTAATGATGTGTTAATCATGGGTGAGATGGGGTATGTGGGTGGTGAAATAAAAACAGAATTTATGGTTCGTTATTTTTATTTACTTAAACTTAACTGGCGAAATGTGGGTGTATTATAGATACACCATTGTCTAACCCTTTAGGGATTACAGGCGTGTTATGTTTAAGTTATGTTTTTTTATTTTATTTGATATTCTTTTGTTTATTTCGCGTACCTGCCAGTTTGACAAATTGGCTACCAACAAAGTACGTATTAGTTTATTAGCTAGTTTTAGACTACAATTCTAAAATTGCATAAACACGCGCAGATTCGTAAACAAAACTTGATATTAAGTTATGTTCATTAGGGACCTACTGCAACCTTTTTATGCGTGTAATAGAAAAAAAATAGGACATATTTTGAAAGATATAAGAAAAGCAATCACGCCTTACTTGTCACTCATCTTCCCACTAAATTGAATCCACTCATATTTACAAAATAATAGAACTCTCTAAATTCAAATGCCATCCAAAACTTCACCACAACCCTTACGATCATTTCGCAAATAAACGAAAACGCATATAACCGTAACAATAACAAAATTCGGTATTCCTCCAAAAGGATTTGAGTATTCCTCAAAAGGGTTCCTCAGATCTCTTCGTTTCGCGTCAGCGAGTACATGACAAATTGCCTGTCACATCCCTAGCACAGGTAAGATATGATTTATTGTCGAAATTGAATGCTCTTTTTGTGGTAGTAAGCTAAAAGTATTTTGGATTATTCAAGATGTAATTTGGGTTTCCTATCCATTTGCATAAAATTTTAAGACCTAATATAACTTAGTATAATTTTTGTTTGGCATAATTATATTTTCGCATAATATAATTACGCATAACAGCTTACGCATAATTTTTTTAAGCATAATTTCTCTAACACCATAATAATGATTAAGCATAATATTCTACAAGGCAAACCAGACTACGTGGAGTCGGTTTTGCAGCAATTCGGTTCTGTCCCTAACTTTTGTTGCACAGCATATTACATTTTTAACCAACAATATTATTTAATTGTTACAGAAGCTATAGCAAATTGGTTTGATCAGAATTATGTATGGGCACTACAAGTTCACCACCACCATTTCCACCCAAAGTCTGGAGTAGGTACGTATCTACTAGAAAAGGAAAATATATATATTATTATTATGCTAATAGTCATTAGGCCTACTAACGTTATGCTAATAGTCATTAGGCCTACTAACGTTATGCGAATCAAATTTATGCCAAAACAAATTAGTCTTTAAGATGATTATGCCAACATAAAATGTATGCCTAAAAAAATTGTGCCGAAGTATTATTATGCCAAAACAAATTGTGCCAAAATCGTTATGCCGAAGTATATTAGGACAAAGAACATTATGTGAAAAGAAGGGATCTCGTGATTTGTGATGATTACAAGTCAACTGACGGTCTATAAATTCAAGATTCATAGTAAAATCTACTGATTTTGTCTGTAATTTCCTTGCATTCTGACTTTAAAAATGTATTTAAACAGTGTTGTATAAAGATTTTGGCTATGACAATAATCATGTATGTAAGTACCTATATTATTATTTTTGTACCAAAAGCTTGACTGGCTATTACGATTAGATATTTCAAAACCTAACAGGAAACGAGAGAAATTCGACTATTTTCCGCAATAATATGACGGACCTCATAAATTATGTACAGATTACTATTCAAGTACATACCAAAAGCCACCATTACTAGAACCAACTATATGATAATTCAATAAAAAAACGGTCTTGAATAAAAATGGAATGGACAAAAAAAGACTAAAATCATTTTCCCGCAAAACTCCATAATACTCGATTATGTCTGCGCCATGATTTGATTAAACTTCCCTTATCCACTCCTCTTTACACCGATTTACCAAAAATAGTTGCGTTTAAACGGATTTCGGGGAAATTACGGATCTTAGGGTAACTACGTATTTTGGGGAAACTACGGATTATGATATTAGAGGGTGAATATTTTTTGGGTAAATGTAATTATTGTAATGTAATGTGCCATCTTATTGATTGATATTTAAGTGTGGATCGGTTTTATTGGGATATGGACGCCATCTGGCTAAGTTTGATTTGATTAATAGGTTGATACGTTTAGGGATTTTCGGTTGACCATACGATTAGGTAGATATAAATATTATTAGAAATTCATTAAAAATAAAAATTATAAATTAAAAAGTAAAATATTAAAAATAAAATTTATTATAAATAATATTAGATAGGTATAAATATTTACAATGTATTTTATGAGATATTGGCAACATGTTTAGCATTGGGATCATAAATGGAGGTATGTTACATTTTTTTTTAAATCCTAGCTTTATTTATTTATTTATTGTTTAATTGATCATCTAGGATCAAGGATTGGCGTCTGATAGGGAATGTTATATAATTTTTATTTATGGCTTTATTTCTTAAATTATATTATCTGAATTATTTAAATTACTCTGAATATACACATTTTGTTCTTAAACGTATGTCTGCTCATTACACTCTCTCATGGCACTATTGCGATTTAAACCCGCGACCCCACGCCAAGCATAAAAGTCCGACCCTTGGTTATCTCGCTACCAAATAGGTCACTATTTTTATGACATAGAAGTTCTGCCTTAATGTCATAGATGGCACTGTCTGTCGCGTTATTTACATGCAATGTCACTTTATCTACTTCCCAAAGTACCTAATGAAGCTAAATCTAAAATTTGAAACTTCAACTATGTTTTGAAACTTGAAATTTTTGTGTTTATTACTTTGAGTAGGTAACAAAGTAATAAACACAAAAACTTCAAGTAAATTATATCATAGTATATTATTACTAACGATATATCCAACGTAGAAAAATAGTAGTTATCTATTAAAACAGATAGTCCTTATTGCAGCAAAAAATACTAAAGAGAAATGAAATTATCATAATATATTTTTCATAATTGTAGCAATAATATAAAACAGTATAGTACAGTATCTACTTATCCCTGCCACTAGGAACGACGCCAGTTGTCCACCTATATCTCAAAATAGACCCCCAGCTCAGAGGTATTTGAGGAAATCCAGTTACTGTCTCATATATAGGGTGTGTCTTTCTATTTTAAAAGTTCGCAGTGTTCATATTCGTTACGTTCGAGAAAACTGTTACAAATCCTATCTAATAAAAAAAAAATGCTATCACTATTGTGCAATATTGTGTATTGAGCAATTTATTTATTTATACTTTATTTCAGACTTGGTTGTCCATAGAGTGTTAGTAATACAATGAAACTTATGAACTATGTTAGTAATACACACATACAAAAACAAACTATCACAATTATCCTATATGTAGGCTAATCCAGTGCTTCCAGATAGGACTCTCAATGTGTTCAGCAATGACCTTCAGGTAGCCGTTAGGACTGTCCCTCACTCTGCGCATCAACGATGCTCCTCTTTTTCTAATTATGGCATAATATCCATCTACATGTGATTCTGCAAACATCCCTGATGCACTACAATAGCGACGCAGCCCAATCAACACCCTGAAAGCATTGTTATACTGAACTCTCAGAGCACTCGCAACCCGCTGGGTGCAGTTGGCCCACAGGCTGCAGGTATAAAAAGACTGGCAAAAGGCCATAAACATCGTAAAATGCAATTGGTAATGCGGATTATTAATTGATTAATAGGTATTCTTATTAACCCCAGCACCAAACTAAATGATATTGTAATAAAAGAAAATTAATGTGACTTGTTCAACAGAAGATGCACATGATGATGGTGGGGTTATATCAACAGAAGATGAAGATGAACTTGCAGCCTCTCTGAAGCCGCATTAAAAAAATATTATCGTCATCTCAACCGAAAGAGGTGTGTCTAAAAAAGTCATGGTAAACAGTAAATAAAATCTATTCACGGCGAATCGTTTTTCATTTCACAGAACTATATTATTTTAAGAACTCAACTTTTTCCAAAAGCAACATCAACCTGTATCGAAATAACGAATGAATGTTGCATGACGTCTTTTCCGCGCCGATATTATTTACCGCCCCCGGTCATAAACCTGTCGCCAATGAAGACAAACGGCTATACACGGTAGCCGCACATTTTTTGGTTGACCCTACGTCGTGACCAAGCATTTGGTAGAAAAAATGTTAGTGGACAGCCGGCATAATAGTGTTGTGGGAAATTATTAGATTATTGTGTCTTATTTAATGGTTTGTATTTATGATTTTCTTTTGTTAGAGGATGAACAACGACCATGCAGCCTAAAGTAGATTAACAGACGAGGTTAAAAAAATGTTAGTAATAATTTCTCAAAAAATAAAAATAAATGTTCTGCTTTACATAAAAGGACGCTGGTCTAATAAAACGATGGAATAATTTCTGGGTTGTACGTAAATATAGTTTATAAAAGGTCAAAGATTTTTACTTTTATTTCACAAACATCAATCCTACTTACCTCTAAGTACATTACAAGGAAACGCATGACGATATTACCCATTATAAACAAAAGTAACAAAACATGCAAATCTTCATTTTCAATCAACAATGAAGATTGAAAATAAATGTAATCTGCGTGAAACGTCAGTGGGCACGTGTCGAGACGTGTCGTAACATGTCGTATGCAAATACGGCATTAGATAAATATGGACGGCGGGGTTATATCGGATTTGCATTTTTATTTTTAATCACTTAAGTTATGGTGAATGTTGGTATTGGTTGTTGGTTGTTGTTGTTGGTATGCTGTAATTGTCTTTAGAGGGCATATAGGTACTTACTTTTATTTCTAGTGCAGAATAAAACCATTGATACCTAGCTATCCGAGCCATTTATTTATTTATTTAAACTTTTCACACTAAATAAAAGTACAAAGGCGGACTTAATGCCTTAGGAATTATCTACCAGTCAACCAAGGGTGGTGAAGAGATTAGATGGCAGGTGCTCTGTTTGAGAGGAACAAAGAAAATATTTTTTCCATATTAATTTTTTTTAGCCATTCTGAGAAACTATTTTGTTCTTTAAACTTCCATACACATAACGTCACGCCTGTAAACTTCGTCTTTGTTTTCTTGTCTTTAAATTTTGTTGTAAATATTTCCAAAAACCGTATACTAACTCATAAGTACCAACGTCCTAACTATAATAATATTATAAATGCGAAAGTAAGTTTGTTTGTTACGCTTTCACGCTATTACGACTGAACGGATTTGTATGAATTAGGCAAATGGGTAGACTATATCTGGGTTAGGACATAAGGTACTTTAAGTCTCGGGAGTATGTTCCCGTGGAATAATTTCTGACCTCCACGAGGGCGAAGCCGTGAGCAAAAGCTAGTATTTGTTTGTGCACTTAGTTTTGACTTCGACTTTATAATTTAAAATTTATATTTATCCAAATAAAGGCAAACACTGTCATTTTCGCAATAACTACCTCATTTTTCTCACCCTATTAAGATGAAGAAAACTCGGACACAAAAATGATAATTTTCTTTCAAGTGTTGCCTCCGCCATCTGTCTCAATCCTAAGACATGTTGGAGAGTTCTGAACGGTACTATAAGTACCACTTGTCCCCACAAAATACATAGATATGTATGGAACGAGGGTGGCATAATGGATCGTACAAATCTGTTACAAATTTTTGAGGGACACAATACAGTTTGATGGATATTTTGATCGATTGCCGGATTCTGAAATAGTTTTGAATTGATTGGGTAATGTGTGCAGTCGAGTTTATGTTGAATGGTTTATTTTCGTATTTTTTTATAATGACATAGGAACGTGTACCGTACGTTCATCGCTTCAGCATTAATTACGAAATTAGATAGCTGATATATTATACTCTGCAGAACACATTATATCTTTGAAATAACGTCTCATTTAGATTAAAAGGCCCAATATAAATTATTTAAAAACTAAGTACTTACTGGCGGTGATTGCCTGCCTAGCCTTTTCCCAACTATATTGGGGTCGGCTTCCAGTCTACCCGGATGCAGTTGAATACCAGTATTTTACATAGAGCGACTGCCTATCTGACCTCCACAACCCAGTAACTGGGTCATAAAATACCCCTTGGTAAGACTGGTTGTCAGACTTTCGGGCTTCTGACGACCCGTAACGACTGTCAAAGATCCACGAATGACAACCGGGAGCAACGGCTTAACGTGCTTTCCGAGGCATGGAAGAGTCTCGGTATGTAAAGATGGTCACCCATCCATAGGCCAACCCCGGCAAGCGTAGCTTAACCTGACGGATCGACCCGTGCGGCAGTTACTACTTAGCCACGAGCTGCTCTAACTGGCGGTGATTACCAAGCAAAAAAAAAAAAAAACAAATAAAAAATCTCTCAGTCAATCAGGAATCAGGTCTATGATTACTTTTTGTGATCAGTTCCGTAGACTAATTTTGTTTTAATTTAACATTTTGGCAAAAAAAACTTTTTGTTAAAAAAAAACCTACCCACAACACTTTTGACACCTACCCCACACTAATTCGCATACCACTACATGCCTATGTAAGCAACAGTGATAGGAAGTTTTATAACATCATCAACAAACACGCAGTGGATTAAATTCGTATTATTTGTAGCTAACTCAAAAACTGCCCAAGTATAGTTAATAACATTTAGGGACTACCGCACAAGCTATAGAAAAAAAAAAAACAAAATCCATTTTTGACCTCAGTTAAAAAGAAGACCATTTACATCTTTATGGATGTGTGTGTGGTGTGTAAAATAATGAACGTTTTGTCAAACATCCATTATTTTTATCCGTTCTCATGTAACGTATCCGACCCTCATTACATCGTATCGTGTTGCTAAAACAAAATATTCTCTACGACACCGCTTTTAAAACAACCGATGATTTTTTTATAATATAATTGCTAATTTGCCTCATCTCTATGTTCTCTTATTCCCCGTTGTAAATAAAGCTGTAGTACACAAAAAGCGAGGCGTTTTGAACGATGCTCAAAGAAAGAAAAAAAAAAACAATTTTTCCTTCTTTCTTTACATCGCAGTCTGAATAAGTTATATCAAATCATGTTCCAAGAAGTGCTGAATCAGTATTGTCATCCATAATAATTCTCTAAGATACGCAAGTAATCGCTAAAAAAACAGAAGCATATTTTGAAAATATTTTGATTTATAGAATTTTCTAGGGTTCCGTACTTAAAAAGGAAAAAACGGAACCCTTATAGGGTCACTCAGTCACTCAGTGTATCTGTCTGTCCGTCTGCCACAGCCAATTTTTTTCTGAATCTAATGAACCGATTAATTTGAAATATGGTACACATAGTGTAAAAATAACCATATTGACCATTCCCCCCTTATTTCCGAGACAATTTAGTCAAACATTTTGAAAAAAATACGAAGAATGGTTCTTTACAAGTCTGTTCTTAAGATAAATTCATCCCAACTACGGAACACTTCATTGTGCGTGGCCTGACATGCACTTTTACATTCCTTTTTTTTATTTCAACAATATAAGAAAATAAATAAATCTATGCATTGTTCTCAAAATCACCAACACGCGAACGAACAAATATGGCGATAAAAGCTCGTAACTGTTATCAGAAGCGGCCCTTGGCCTACAGTGGCACAACCTACATAATTATGATAAATTATGTTTTTCACAATTATCGCTTTTATTGGAACAGTACCTTTATTACATCCCATTTTAAAATTTTCAGGATTATCTTTCGCTACCTGATGAATTATTATTTCTTTTTCCTTCCTTGTTTTCATCCGAATCTGCTCTAATTATTTCCCCTTGAGTAAACAAAAGGAATGGGGATTGCTTTAGAGTGCTATTGTCGTTAAATAAAATGGCTACTTTTTGATTATTTACATTCACATTATTGAAAGATTCAATGGAAATAAGTATCTATATCGGTAGGTAATTATGTTTATTGATCTTGCTTGACTGCCTTGTTGGTTTAGTGGTCGCAAGCGCTACTCCTGAGCATCAGGTCCTGAGTATGATTCCCAGGTCGGGCAGTGTAATTGGGTTTTTATGGTTCCCTAAAACGGAACCCTAATAGGATCACTCGTGTGTCTGTTTCTGGCTGGCTGGCTGTCTGTCTGTCCGTCTATCATAGCCAAAATGCTCCGAATCTAATGGACCTATTAAGTTGAAATTTGATACACATATTATGTATTTCTGTGACCCAAACACGAACGTTTAATGTAAATAAATTTTGTTTAATTATGGGGGTCTAATAAGAAAAAAAAAGAAAAGTGAAAACTGTACCGTGTGAAAGTGGTATTCAAATGAAAGAGCTTGTTGCGACGATCTCAAATCTCTTTTTTTTAATCATTTTTAAAATAAATAATATTAAAGATATTTAAGAAAATAGGTGAAAATTTACCATTCTTCCTTTTATCTCCGAAACTAATGAGCCTAACATTTTGAAATAATAAAGAGAATGGTTCTTTACTCATAGATTGCAGAAAAACCTATAAGAAGTCTATGGTCTTACAATATTAACATGGTAAATCTCTCAATATTGTGGGTACAAACTTACATTTGCAGTTAGAATGTATGGGAGAACATATTTTTCAACTACAATGTTAAGTGTTTTCTTGGGATAAATTCATCCCAACTTCGGAACCCTTCATTCTGCGTGATTCGATACGTCCTTGGCCGTTTTTTTTCTATCTGGAATTTCTCAGTAGCAGCTCGGAGTCTGGATTTGTGCCCGGTTGATGGCTATAGGCTCGCTCCCTATTACATGGGACTTAAACATAATTGGCGAAATATGGGTGTACCTACTACAGGTATACCCACATTTCGCCAAATTAAATATTATTAATATATAATTATTAAATTATATATTAAAATTTAACCACTCTGACGTCATACGATACCATTACTCATTTCTCTTTCCTACTCCATCACCAGACCCTGTTCACCATCTTATCTTTGAACGGTGAGACAATTTTCTTCTTAATACCTACGGTTTCTTATAGCTATCCACGCCACGTTATATTTCTCATATCTATAACCTATTCATTGAGACCAATCCAACTATCCCAAACACGAAACCTGTGCTGTAAGTTAGAAAGGTAGTTGGGTATCCTGCAAATTCCAGGTGATGCTGCAGCATCAGTTCAAGGTTATTCTTCTAATATCATTGAAGTAACAGAATACCAAATTTCAAATTAATCAGACTATTGGAAGACGCTAACATCCATTCAACAAATAGAATAGAGCTGATAATCTTCAAACTTTTGTAAAACACGACTAAAAAGCATCGCTAGAAAACAAGAATTCAAATAAAAAAAACCGCATTCAAATCGGTTCACCTGTTTAAGAGCTACGGTGCCACAGACAGACACACACATAGCGTTCAAACTAATAACACCCCTCTTTTTGCGTCGGGGGTTAGTGAAAATATATAATCCATTTTAAAAGATTAAATATGGAGTTTCTTGCCCATTCTTCTCCATACGAAACTACCTTTTGGAACCCCGCGCCTAGAACCAATTCTACATAATTATTTTCTTATAAATATTGACGTTCAAAAGTGCCTTTTATTGGCCTACTTGAAATACATATATTATTTGATTGTGACTTTGAATTTGAAGCCACTTGTGATAAGTGTTCATGTACTGACATAAAAGTTTAAAATATATTGTCTACAAAGCTTTTTTATTTACCTGTCTTGGTATCAGTTGGTGGAAAAATTAAAGGGATTGGTCATATCTTGTCTGGCACGGCTTATTTTAATTATTGAATTGTTATTATCTTTTATTACGGACGCTTTTTACGTGCAAGTATTTCTACATTGTTCTCACATGTATAATTTCAACATTAATGATGTAACCAAATTTTGTAACAATCTTATGATTTAAAAGAGTGTCCGTGGAGATTCTTGCCCGTTCTTCTCCATAGCAACCTACGCTATGGAATGAGCAACTAGCTTCATATTTCTGACTGACAATTCAAAAGTACCTGTAAATGGTTTAATTGAAATAAATGCTTTGAGTTTGAGTAAAAAAGATCAAATAATAAAAGCAGAAATATTATTTTATATATTTATTTTTTATGTACACACGGTAAAATAGATACATAAAAGTCACATAAGTATTGAGTGCAAAGGTACAGGCAAAGGTAAGGTATTTTTACTGTAATTTAGTATTAAACAATATCTAATTTCTTTATAAACCAAGACAGAATACACGTTATTAAGTATTTACATATAATTATATAATTAATGTATACAGGATATTGTGAAAATATTTTAAAAGAGTAACGGTGGAGTTTCTTGCCCATTCTTCTCCATACGAAAACGACCTTTTGGAATGGGCGACTAGAATCAATTATTATATATTTTTTTTGTAAATGTTGACGTTCATAAGTGCCTTTTTTGTGCCTAATTGAAATAAATTATTTGACTTTGACTTTGACTTTACATGTTATACTCAACCTTAACCACGATGTAAGACAACATCACATCAAGAATCAATACTAAAAAACATATCTATCATCCCAAATTCAAACCGTATCACGGACACAAACGGACACAATTCGACACTGATGTATCACTTATCCCTGAAGTTCAGCTTACCCCAAGGGTCGGTAATCCGACGACATCTTCACAATTACTTGCCCTTACACCCGCACTCAATATTGCTTTACACAATAGAGGTTAGGAAGTAAAAGTGACTGGATGTGACAGTGGTGCTAAAGATATATAAGTACAGTTTTCATATTTTAGTAAGTCGATTCGGAATGTTACAGGCTGATGATCTTTGAAAAAGGAACTCTTTTAAATTAATGGTCAAGTTTAAAACCATTTTTTTTTCTCAATTAAAACAAATTCAACCGATTTATTTATTTTTTTATTCATGCAGACACAAAACACTTAAAATAGAAAAATATATAGAAGTGCACAAAGGTACTACTTATTTCAATAGAAAAACTGTAACAAGAGAGTTGGATAATTATGAAACGCAGACACAGTGGGTAAAAAGACAACACAGGATTTTTTTATAAGACTATTAATAAACTTAACTAAAACATACATATTATATGAGTTTACAATAAACATACATACAAATATTTTTCTGTTCAGTTCATATTTATTAGATAGTCCTTCTCTAGAAAAACATTTCACCCAAGTTAACCATTTCAATTGATTAAAACACATGTCTGTGTTAAAACGTTAAGGAAAAAATAATAGACTTTTGACCCAACAATTAGTATAAAGATTGACGAAAATATAAAATTTAAGGCATCAAGACTTTCATCGACACTGGCCTACCTATCCCGATGTATCCTGTATACATGGCTCGCCCAATCCCACTTCAGTCTAGCAGACTTATTGCCCGCATCGTCGATTTCTGTTTTAGAGCGTACCCAATACGCTACGCTCCATCACCCTCTGGCAAACCTTACCTTACCACCTAATCCAGTGTAAATTACATCTTCGTTCAAGGAACAATAAAGGGTCCCTCAATTCACCGATTTATCGTGTGTTGATTCAATCATAGATTCCTTTTTAAAGTTTCATGTTTGGAAACCAATTTGGGATTATGATCATGGCTGACGCTATTTATTTTTAGCGGTATTGCTTTTGTCAGATAACTTTTCGATGATTTAATGATCTGAAGTCGTAAAAATAAAATAAAATAGAAATAAATGTGATAAAAAAAGAAAATATTAAATATGTACTCGTAGCTACGAATAAAAGAGCGCGCGCAATCGTTACCAATATTTAAGAGACTCGTGAAGGAATTATTACTTGTCGTTGTGATCTTGTTCTCGTAACTGTAATTATCTATAGCCTTCATTTATTTTTGTTGTTTATATATTTAGTAAGTATGTATGTATTTATGTATCTATTATTTAGGATATGTATATATCTGTGTATACTTTTTATTTGCACCAACGACAGCCCCATTTGATATCCACGCAAATCACTGTCCATTCCAAGGTTGCCTGGAAGAGATCGCGGAAAGCGAAAAGGCCGCCCATTGTATATTTTGTAGTGTTAATTTTGTTTTTTTGTTATGTGTTTTTATGGTGTACAATAAAGTATATATAAATAAATAAAAGAGAAACGATTAAACGTCAAGTTCTGTGGAGTTTCGCTAGTTAATTTATAACTTTTATAACAGCTGTAAAAAGACGCGTAGGTACGATAGTCATTTGTTCTTGCCGTCATTTTAATGTTGTTTTTCTACTGAACCATACCTGGCCCGGTAGTCTCAACCTATATAGCGATCGCTATACGACCGAATTCGGTTGCAAATTTTTAATGGCGTCCGAAGACGACGACAGTGCGATTTGCTTGAAAAGCATGTCGCGCGCGTCTAGGGACACCATTACGATTTTGCAACCGAATTCGGTCGTATATCGCTATCTATGTCAAGACTGCCGGGCCTGGGAACCTTTTGGTTACGGAGTTATTAAAGTTCAAGTTCAATTTTTTTTTCACTAATTCAAATATGTATATGCTAACTTAACTTTAAATACCCCAGAGCTCTTGTATCGTTGCATGCATGTATAAACACAATGTTTTGCTGCGATTTTGATAACAAAAATGTTGTTCCCCAGCCATCATTTTTGCTCAATGTTTCTTATTTTGATATACATATTGCGCAGAAAACGACTCTGGATCAGTCTTTTGACACCCTGTATTTTCTCTAATATTTTTAGTTGCAATTCCTCCTGTTCTTATAATATCACTATCTAAAACTTCATTACAGCTTCCTATTACTTTAGTCCTGATTTTAACCAAACAATCTCATCAAAACTGAACAATGCCAGCATCCACAATCTATTCATACCGTCGTCATTTTGTTTTGACAAATTTCAACGTTGCCAACTAACTGTTCCATTAGTACAATTAATTATTTACCGTCTTGGATCGCAATTTGTCCTTTGACCAACTAGTGCTTGGGATATTGTTAATCTTGGTAAAAGGTCTTGTCGATGTTATCCTGGATTTATAGTTTGACGTCTTTAAACTTCGAATAGTTTGGGTGTTAATGGGGATTTTGAAGTTGATGTAATGGTTAGAATTATAGATATTTGTAAGTGGTTGGCTGAAATTTTGCAGCTTCTGTTGTACTAGCTTGTTTGTTAACAAGGTTTGTTTCGTTGAATAATTTTTGATTAACTTATCGGGTAGATAATAAATTTGTCGATAGTGCATTCAGACACTGAGAGTTAGGCTCATGATTTAAATCGAAAAAGTAAACCACAGTATCGTAATACTTTACCTACAAATCTGTTGTCTAATAGATCTTTAAGTAGGTACTCAGTGTAGCCTGTAAAATTAACTGCTGCACCAGCTTCCATCGGTCCTTCTTCATCGATAATCTTATAATTTGCTATATGTTGTATATTATGGTAAACTCACAACAACACTCAACCAAAACCATCTTCAATTTCTTGCCACAACCCGTAACATCGACAAACCGACCCAATCCCTTTTACCTAGCAATTTGATATCAGGCACATAATCCCGTCTGCCACAAACAATAGCCGGAATACATTAGCTTGAAGTCGACAACCACCGCGACTCTTCACCACCACACAGATAGGCGCAGAAGTTCGGATTTGAACAACAAGCGAAAATGAACGCACACGTAGATATGCTACATGAAATATGATGCAGAGGAATAAGGAATAAGAACATAACATAACATCACGCCTGTTTTGCCCGAAGCTTTAAACAGCAGTGTATCAAATGTACACCCACATTCTGTGTTCAGAAATGTTTAAAAACCCATGTAATAGGAAGCGAGCCTATTGCAATCAACCGGGAATAAATCCAGAATCCGGGCTGCTACTGAGAAATTCCAGATGGCAAAAGACAATGACAGTTTACCCGAACTAGGAATCCAAACCCAGAACCTAATGCTCAGCAGCAGCGCTTGCCTGCACTAGACCAACGTGGCATTCTAATAAGGATAAAAGTTTTGAGTGTTAAAATGTGGATGGCTACTCGTATTAGAGAAAAGAATGACCAAAGAAACGATGAGTGGATTGTGTGACAGATGATATACTCGTAGCTAGAAAGCAGGTAACAAGACAGAAATGACGAATAGTAGAGATTTATGGAAGAAGTAGACGTTTTGTGTCAACCTTAAATACACGCTTCACGTACAACGGGTTCAAGCGCACTCGCGACTAGGATTTGTTTGCGATCTGCGTGCGGTAGGCCGCTCGTCAGTGGTTAGAATAGCATCTCATTTTATTGAAACTCCGTATTTACGCTAGGCAGCACTGGTGGCCCAATGGTAACAGCCGCAACTTACGAGTAGTATGTCGTAGGGTTGAACCCCGACAGGTGCTTTATTTTGTGTAAATTATTTCATCACCACTGCTCTCAAAACGGTGAAGGAAAATATCATGACGTGATATCTACCAACTGGCACTAGGCCCGCGTGTGGTGGATTACGGCCCACTCCCTTCCATCGAGAGGAGACCTGTGTCTCAGTAGTGGGAACATTACAGGCTGATTATGATTACGCTAGGCCAGCTCAAGGTCAAAGTGTTACCACTGACGTGCAGCCTACTGTACGTCTATGTGTACGTGCACCTATCTTCACTCGTTCTATAGAGCCAACCTTCTGTACTTATCTATTATGTCTTGAGACCCCTTTGAGGTATCGCTATACCAAATTAAGCTTTGCTAGAATGGTTCGCTACAATAGTTTTGTCTTGAACGATGAATTGCCTTTTGTTAGTTTATAAGTCAACTTCGTTTCGCAGATCTATTTTAAATATTTTGTTATTGTCCTCTGAGTTATAACTTCTGAGTCTATTCTTATTTTAGTTTCTGTAATGTCTTCTTGTGTTCTTCATTTAAGTTGAATAATTGACTCCCTTTGTCCTCTGGCTTACCATTACTCCATCCAACTTATATTTTTTAAATATGACGTTTAAACGTGATTCCAATATCTTACCTTATTTTATTTGCACCAAAATATATTATATTCATATATTGTTAGCAATATATTTCTATTACGAATAAAACTTTGAAACAGAAGAAAGTGAAAATATGTGAAATGATTTTCCTGCAGTATTCAAGGAAAAGATAAAAGCAATCTTCCTATTGCCACCACTAGTAAGTTCACTACAACTTACACGGAAAGGCAACCCTCCGATAGGCCGGAAAAATAGAAGAATAAAGTAAAAGAAAATACTTCAAGATTCCTACGATACAAAGCCAAATGTAGTGTTAAATGTGAAAATAACAAAACAACACAAATTCGTACACAAGCATTTTATTTTCCACTTCCAGTCAGTAACTCCGCAATAATGATACAGCTGGGACATTTAGCGATACAATAAAATCCGAAATATACAGTGTAGTCATTTCAATAAATTCCCAGCACTCATTGACGTTCAAACGGCCTGTTTTGAATTTCACTAGCTTTTGAAAACGAGATCCTTAGCACTTAGACACGGATCAGTACATGAGCTACTCACAGATGTAGTTTGAATGATACAACATTTTTCTGTAAAACTTCGATTGAATTACTGATCGTTTTTCAAAGAGATTGAAAATAACATCTGTCACTATTGATGTTTATAAAAATGTAAGCTCTGAGAACTCAACGATAAAAATGCTTTCACTATTACAATTGAAAACTTGAATATAAATAAAAACAATGTTGGAATAAAAAATCGGATTGCATTGGTTGGATTTAATTATACAGGGTGTTAAAGTAATTGCGTACCATAGGTTAGGGGTAGGTTTAGTAGCGATAAAGTAAGCCAGAAAAAAAAAAGACCTATAAATACCTACTCGTATTTCTGTCGAATACTAGTTAAACAAGATCTTTTTTGTAGGTTTAATTGTAATTTACGTACCATCGTAGCGTTAGGGGCGCACATCTTGCACTATTTTTCGCGAGCCGTTTTCATTAGCAAATATTGCGCCGGCCCTGTATTCAGACAGACAAAATGAGTAGGTAAGTAATTAAAGCATTTAAACAAATAAAATAATTTTAATTCTAAACGTTAGTAGGTAGGTACCTTTTTTTCTGGCTTCCTTTATCAATACTACCCCTAAGCTATGGCACGCAATTACTTTAACACCCTGTATATTGATCAAAATTATTGTAGAACAATATCAAAATAAAAATAACTTTTAAGTGGAATAAAAGCTGGTACCAAATTCATCATTATCATTTCAGCCGAAAGACGTCCACTGCTGGATATAGGCATTCCACATGCGCCGCCACTTCGACCGGTTCTTTGGATTCCTGCAGCCTTCACATCGGTCCACCATGTGGGAGATCTTCTAACGCTAATGTTACAAAATTAAAGACAAGGAATAATACCAGCGGTGTTTCCTAAACTCCAAACTATTGTGTTAAATTATTACTTACTTCTGATCTATACACAGATAAATGCAAGTAAAAAAGACAAGTTTCCAGAACCAACATTGATTTCTACCAATGAACATTCTCCATCCTCCAACGCTGTATGTCCCAAACGTCTTGTGCCTACCGAGAGCCGTTTAAGAGCATCTCACCATAACAATAAACTTGGAAGGGACGCCACATTTACATACGTATTGCTGTCTAAAATGTTTGACAGTTCCAAACAGATGTAATATTGTTCAGATTTGGGTAGAGCCTTTGATGAATACGATATAAGATGGTTATCTTAGTTCGTATTGTTCATAGTTGTGATGATTTGTTGAAGTTGTTGGTGAAAGCTTTTAAGCTATTTGGGAGTTCTGACGATTATTGATAATGATGCATTATTGAGGGTATGATGAGGCGTTTTTAGCCTATTTATTTTCGTCGAGTCGGTGAGCCTTACGCTCTGACTTGAGCTACACGATTGAAGCCAAATGCATGCACTGACTGAACAAGTCCACTCTACACCAAATATTAATCTGCATGGTCTGGCCTGATCAAGATTTTGTCTGGACTTTAAAAAAGACCGAACTTATATAGTTTTAAAATATAATATATTTTTGACGTGTAAAAGTGTTTTTTGAACAAATTTACAAATATACGTAAATATCACTAATCATTTCATTTACTGTCTGGTGAAAACTTGAAAAAGCAAATATTTTTAAATTCGCTCTTATAAAGTGTCAAGTAATTTTAGAAGCATCTACATCAATTATAAATAATTAGGTCACTACACTATAATTTTTTCATAGCGCAATAACTGCCTCTAACTGCCTTTGTGGTGTGGTGAGTGAGTCTGTGGTGTGGTTAGACCACCTGTCTCAGACCCAGAGGTCCCGGATTCGATTCCTAGTGGGAAATTTTTTTTTTGCTCGTTTTGGTTTTTGGTAGGGCTTGTTCTTAGTCCGCCTGGATAGCTACCACCATCTTATCTAAGTCTGTCGCCATAACAACCATTTTGTTTTGTTTCGGCAGTTAGAGGCAAGGTGGCTACCTTGCCTCTAACTGCATCACTGTAGCCAGTTCCTCTGTGGTGAGGATTCCGAGTGAAGCTCGCTTCCACCTTCGGATTGATCGTCACTTACCATCAGGTGAGATGTAGTACAGACAAATACAGACAAAAAAAAAAATACAACGGGGTGGCCCCGTTGTATTTTTTTTTTTGTCTTTAAACAATAATATAATTATCCCAGACTAAAGACATGGACACTTTATAAAAACAACATAATCCGACTATATCTTGCACAAATGACCTCAATTCAATTTCATTTCAAGAACAACCAATTTTTTCACACACATCAATTCAGTCAAGCGACTTTAAATGATCGATTACAATACCAACACTCTTATATTTTCGCTACAAGGTTCAGTTTGGCACAAACGTTTTTAAATTCAGAAACATAAAGTTATGTCACATTTACTCTTGCGGACGGATGCGATCCGTCACGTAAACGACGCGTGTTCGCGATTCATCAAAAATGATAGTTTTGCAACAATTTTATCTTTGTCAATGATTATTCAATTTGATGAGTCGATTTTTCTGTTCTTTGTATTTTTATTTCGTGTTTATTTTTCATGGGGTTGGTAATGCTGCAAGTAGGTACAGTTTTTTTTTTTCTGTAAATATAGTTTTTCACAGTTACCTATGGTATTGGCTATTTTGTTATGGTTAACCGTCTGAACTTTACAAAACTAACCTCTATATAGAGGTTAGTTAGTAGTTAGTTAGTAGGTGGGTTAGTGATGTTATAACATCAACCTTAATTAATGAATTAGGTATCAACTTTTGTTGAACTGTACGGAAAAATTCACCAAATCCGGGCAATTTGTGATCTACCTCAAATTATACCGCGTCTTGTTCGTGAACGGGCGCTGTCAGTAGGGACTAGTTATCTCTTAGCTGCCACGGCTTATTTTTTTTTTTTCTGTTACGGACGCTTTTAACGTATTGCATCATTGTATTGTTTATTTTCAATTTTTGTATCCATATTTTGATTTAACAGAGTGTCCGTGGAGTTTCTTGCCCGTTTTTCTCCATAGGTACCTACTACGCTTTGGAATGGGCATCTAGCTTCATCTTTCTGACTGACTGACCCCTTGACAATTCAAAAATGGCCTGTTATTGGTTTATTTGAAATAAATGCTTTGAGTTTGAGTATACTATCCTCAAAAATTCCAAATTACTTTAAAGCCTAACAAACGAAACAGTTGTAAGCAAACAATTTATTAAATAAACCTCAACAAAATATACATTCTGTTGCACCAGCAGTGACATTCAAATAAAGTAAAAACATCGGACATGTCGAGTCCAATATAGTGGAAAACTGGAAATATACAGAACGGACATTAAACAAACAAAGTGTAACATTTCAATCCTATAAAGCAAAGATTTAAAGCCCAAAATCCTGTAAAATTTAATTTTGATAGATGCGCGCGAATTCGCTACAATTACAAAATACGAGCCTTTGATTTAGATTTAACCTGGAAGTGGTATCATAGGGTAAGGGTAACGTTTAGGTAGATCTATGATTTTGAAATTTGGATTGATTTTAGTGAACGATTCAGAAAAGGTATCGGTCATGCGTGGTTGTTATTATGCTTCACATGAATACATCTGAATCTTTTATACCATTAAACCTATGCGCCTAACATATCAGCAAAAGGAGTATGTAAGGATCGTAGCAGGTGGCATTATGTAGTTTCTGTCCCCATAGGAAATACCTACATACATAGACTCACGCCTACATCCACCTTTGACATACACCTTTTGGCTACCCACATCAGGTCATAGTAACTTCATGAGACGTTGATGTGGAATTGACATTTCTTCAATAATAATAATCAACCTTATCCAGTTTCCCTAGATCATCAAAAATCCACGTCGGCTTTGGCTGTCGCAAAGCTGGAACACGGATCAAGTGAGCTTACACGGACGGCATCGCCCGTACCGTTTACACTAATTGCGATCCGATGCGATCCGATGCGGAGCGGGACGTAACGAATCATTTGCATTCCAGATAAGTCTGTAGTGATGTCTCGTAAGGGTTAGAAGGTAATTAGGTAGATAGATAAGGTTTTGAAGAAAGATAAGGCTGGTGATACGGTAATGATGCAGATTGATAAAAATTAAGAAGTTGTAATGGGTAAGATTTGCGCTAGAATGGGCTATTATATACTTAGGATATATAATTGTGAACTGATTCAGATATTACGTAGCTACCTAAACAGGTACGGTGAGCAACAATGCTACTTTTAAATAGCTATCATCTAAAATGACACAATATTAATGACATTGTATTTCAGCATTTCCATTTTCAATAGCTAAGAGTTATATATTCTTTTAATTTGACTTCCAATTTTAATTAAATATTAAATCAATAATTTAGATTTATAAAACTAAAGTGTTAATAGACTAATATTTTGACTGTTCCAATTGTGTGCTGTTTTAATACAGTACTTTTCAGTAGGTCAAAAATGTGTTTTGAAAAAGTTTTATAAAAGCCAGATTTTACTTCTGACAAATTCTGATATTGACAAAATCAGTATTACCTCAAAGAAAAACAGACGATAAACAAATACAAGGTTATTTCTAGACTTCCTAATTACCCAATAACACATGACTAAACCAGTTAACCGACTGTGAACTGCGAGTGAACTTATCTCCGATGCCCATCGGTCACTGTCTCAACTAATTCCTATGTGTCGAGATAGCCAAGTTAAGCGCTGTGTACGTGATGTTAGTATTTTTCCTTATCCCTCGCAATTGTTTTAGTGGACAAATAGTTCGTGAAAGGCTGGTATTAGGGACGAGGGAATTGGGTGAACAAATAATAGGATGGGTTTTGTTAAAAGGCGAATTTGTTTTACGTTTTTTTTTGTCGTATTATGTGTATCAATCTTTTCAGTTGAAAATATTGCAAGAATTTTGGTAAAATTTGGAATTACATCAATTTATTTCATTTTAAATTGAGATTCTAGTAAATAGTAAGAAAATAATTTATCCGTGGTAAAGCTAAAAGACTCGATTACTAATGGCCGGTGGAGCAGACGAGTCCTGGAGTGGAGACCGCGTATCGGCAAGCGTAGTATGGGACGCCCCCCTGATAGATGGTCTGACGACCTTAAAAAGGTGGCTGGGACAGAGAGAACACAGAAGGCAGAGAACAAGGTGGTGTGGCGCAGCCTGTCAGAGGCCTTTTTCCAGCAGTGGACTGCGATAGGGTGAGTTGATTGACTTTACAAGTGATGCCAAAATGATTACACTTGAATAATTCAATACGTAATTGATTGCTACAATGTCACTTACATGAATAAGAAAAATCTCATAGAGATGCAAATATAATTATGTTAAGTACACATAATTTAAAGTACTCACACATACTCTCACGCTCCTTCAAATTTTTTCAATTTTATAATTTCAAAGTGCCTCCACGTGCCGCCATTTCCCATGATTTTAAAAATAATTTATGTATTTGTGACGCGATGCGTGATCAATTGAGTGTTATGAAAACCATTAAACATAAGTTAACATACATTGACTTGTCTGCAACACGCCCTACAGTTTAAACTATTTTGATTTAGAACTGCATCCACATCAAGAGATTTTGAACTCTATGTTGCAACATTGACGGTTTAAAATACAGGGTTAATAAGATTTTTTTTGTTCAAACTTAAGTTTAGCACACGCGTCTTCACACATGAGTAGATTAAAGTCGTTTGTCATATTTAGATGTTTGTTATGTTGTAATTATTTGCTAATGTTAGAGGCGTGAGAATGTTCGTACAGAGATTTTTATCTGCTAGTGATAATTATTTTATTGTTTTTCTCTATAGGGATATAAATATAGATGGGTATAAATATGGATATGATCCAATTTTTTATGATGAAGTTATAATAGTTTTCTGATTCCGGATGGCTTAGCCTATGAACAAATTGGGCCAAATAGGTAATCAATACTCACTTAAACTGCATGCAATGATAATTTTAACTATGATACTTATTTTTGTGGATGATTTATTCAAACAAATTATGTAAAAATTACGGATTGATCTTCAACCAACAATAGAACACCAAAAACAACTAAAATCTATTACATCAAAGGACACATACATATCTGCACTATTGGACACTAATTGGATTATCCAAGTGCAATATTAGAGAGATAGAGGCGACGGAGGCCATGTCATAGTACACTGACCCTTGCGCCTTGGCGACAATGCAAGGGGAGCGACATGCTTCGGGCTATGTGGCCCTGGTACTGTATTGATAACTGTATGTGTAGTTATGTTGGAATTGGGGGATAGTCGTGGTGTTGTAGTTTTAGATTGTTACACTGATATTGGATATGTTGGTATAGATGAATTGTTTGATCTAATGTACAAGTTTAATGAGGTATTGTTGGATAGCAGTAGTATTTAGAAGTTAGAAGAAAATACGTCTATATATCGACGGTTGAAAGGCTAATTGGTCTAAGCGACAGTTTTTGCGGTATTGAGTTATATACATATTCGGAATCAGCAAATTTTTCTCCGTCGTTTGAGTCAGGTTTCAAATTTTTATGACTACTTTTTTGGCGCTTAGCACCCACAGCAAAACAGGCCTCATTTCTAAGCTCATTGATCTATACGACACAAAATTAGACAAATTTGAGGACATGATGACTTAAGCTATTTTGATTTTTAGAAATTTTATAACGAGTGTCGATTGAGGCATTTGGATGTTTCGCCATGGATGTGGTTTGGTCGTTTGGCTTATTTTGCATTCAACCAAAATAATAAGCTCTGTCGTTTGGCCCATTTTGCATTAAGTTACATTAATTAACTATGTCTCTTGACCCATTTAGCCTCTATTAAGGATAATGAGTAATTTCACTTCGGATATTTTGACCTAACTATCTCATTAGTGTTATGGCGGTTGAATCAGTTTGATTAAATTCAGTATTAGTAAACTTGGCAATTCCATCATTTTATCAAATCGGTTTTAACACATAGGCCGTCCAATAAATTAATGAGGTTAGCTACTCCTTAGTCGCTTGGGACGAAGTTCAATTTATTGCGCGCTCTGTGTAAGTTTCGGTTACGAGTAACTCACCCACCCGTGCGGGTGCATCAGTCAGCCGCCAACACTAAAGAAAATTTCCTTTTGTGTTGGCGGCTGACTGAGCCGTTGTGTGCGAGCGAGCTGTGAAGACAGACGGTTGATTTTTCTGGTAAGTACAAATTATTTTGTTTTATCTAAGTGATAATCAATGGAAAGATCTGAAATTACGCTAGGAATATAGAATAAGGAAGACCATTTTTTGATTTACAATATGTACCTACGAAATAATTTTTGTATGCAACTGTGTAATAATAATTTTCTTAGTCTAAGTATGGATCTAGATGAGTGACATAATAAATATTTATCTATATTTTTAAATATTTATTTATATTTTCACATACAGATTTTCTAATTACGAGTAGATCGTAGATAGAAAATCTGTATGTGAAAATAGTGAATAATGAAAGTACTTTGCAGTACCTACTAATATCTACTTAGTTTTGGGTTAAAGTCTCTCGTTCAATTTCATTTCAGAAACTATGGAATCACAACGCCGGTTGTATTTTAAGAAATAGATAGTGAAAGAGTTGACTCAACAGAAGACTGAAGTACCTACAAGTGCAGAAAAAGAAAACAGTAAAAATAATTAAACTGATGAAGATTGTGTTTTTACACTATTAGGAAGTCAATCCTACTATGACCAAATCCAAAGATTTCCATTTATGAATACGTTCCTTCAAACTCAGATAACAGCAATATGGAAAAAGAGTCACAGGTAAATAAAGCTATAAGAATTTTGTTATTATAACGTGAGTTCTCGTTGATTTAAGTTTTTTGTACCACCAAAGCTCTATTAGAAGATATTACTAACAAAGATCTAACCAAAGAAAATAGTTATACAGTAAATAAAGAAGATATACGAATAGATATTGAATTTGAGTCGATATGTAATTAATTGTAATACTACACTGGACAGCAAATAAACCGAGCCACCCGCTACCTAGGCACTCTAATTCGATTTTCTCAACAACTAAAAAACCTACAATTATCAAAGTTGTACCTACAGAAAGTGCGTTTCATGGTGATTAAAATGAAAGGAAACTCATTGGGTTTAATCAATATTTCTGTGCTTATTAAGGATTTTACAAAGAAGAGTCGTTTTCCAGCCGTGGTAATCGTTAGTAATGATAAAGTGAAAAAAAAAAATTAAACCCAAAAACAAAAAAAAAGTTTTTGATCAATATTCCGTATTCCCTCCTCTTGCTCGGATAACTGCCAGCATCCTTGTATTCATCGACCTTACGAGCTTGACGATAAAATCTTGAGGAATTGTATTCCACTCCTCTTCAATTGCGATTCGCTCTGGAAGCCTTGTTGGAGCAGGTACCCGGGCTCGAACCCAACGTTTCAGCTCATCCCATAAGTGTTCTATCGGATTCAAGTCCGGGCTTTGAGCTGGCCAGTCCATCGTACGAATGCTGACGTCGCGTAGATACTGGGTCACCACATGAGCAACATGAGGCCGTGCATTATCATGCATCAATTGCATATCCTGTCCGATATATCCTGCGTAAGGTACCACATGGTCTGCGAGGATTTCAGTAATGTAGCGATGAGAAGTCAGTCCACGTGTACGGCCCGTCGGTTCGATGAAAACTAACGCTGTATGTGCTGTTAACGAGATGCCGCCCCAGACCATTACAGATCCTCCTCCATAAGCAACAGTTTCCTCGATGCAACACTGAGAATAACGTTCTCCAGGGCGACGATATACTCTCTGACGTCGATCACTTCCATGTAGACTCACCCTGGTCTCATCAGTGAAGAGTACATTACTCCACTGCTCTAATATCCAATCCCTATGCTCTCGAGCAAATTCAAGTCGTGCTCGATGGTGTGCTACCGTTAATGCTGGGCCTGTTGCAGCTCTTTTTGGGGTCAGGTTTCGTTCAGCAAGTCTCCTTCTGACGGTATCTGAACTTATGACCACTTGGCGTTCGTCACGCAGACTTTGTTGGACTTGAACTGCGTTGAGGTGGCGATTTCGCAGAACAGTAAGGTGGATATAACGATCATCTGCTGCTGATGTAGCCCTAGGTCTGCCCGTACCTGGACGGCGATCGAATGCTCCAGTCTCTAGGTATCGTCTGTAAACTCGTTGCACCGAAGATTCCTTCAAGCGACTTCACGTTGCGCAATGCCTGCTTGAAGTAATGCTACAGCTTGAGCTGCTTCCTGAGGTGTTGTATCCATTATTAATCAAAAAAAGTAGCAAAAACACACGCGTCTGAGCAAACGATGGACAAAAACTAAAGAAATGATAAGAAATATCCGACTACCCTCATTGTAGAGAAAAAGAACGCTAATTTAAACTCTGGTGAAAACAGAGCAAATCGTTAGCATTGTGTTTGTTGCTTGATTACAATGTGAGTTGACGGTACTTTCGAATTAATTTGTAGTCATTTTAATCACCATGAAACGCACTTTTTGTAGGTATAACTTTGATAGTTGTAAGTTTTATAATTTTTGAGAAAATCGAATCAGAGTTTCTAGGTCGCTACCTAGAAACTCTGATTCGATTTTCTCAAAAATTATAAAACTTAGCCACCCGCTGGGTGGCTCGATTTATTTGCTGACCAGTGTAGCTTTTACCGACGACTTCATCCGCGTGTAAATTGCATTTCAATATTTTTTCAATTTTAGACTGAAAATACTGAAGAAGTGAAGAAGTGAAGAAAAACTCGAGTGATAAATTTCCACAAAAAGAAAACGATGATGACGAATTGATATCTAAAAATGAAAAAAAATACAACGAAAAAGAACCTGAACTTATTTCTACATTAACGGAAGTAATTGCTGAGAGTGAGATGGAGTTGCTGAGGAAGTCTCTTGAAGCAGATGAAGATGACATAGAAGCAGAGAAGAATAATGATACAAACGATGATCAAGACAAATCCAAAAAAAGGAACAAGAGAAGCAAAATTAATAAAAGTTATATCGATTTTCTATCTGAGGAAGAGGACTTCGTATGGGATTCCTCGTCTTGGAAAGAAACTGGTGATGAATCTTCATCAAACGAAAGCAATAAACCTCAAAAAAGAAAATAAAAGTAAAATCAGAAGACGGTAAAGTGGGTGAAGCAGGATTGAAAAAGAAAAAAAAGAATAAACGAAAAGAAGCAAAAATCTTGCGAGAAAAAGGAAAAGAATATGTGAAAAAAGACAGAAGTGTAAGTGCAAGATCGCTTAAGCCTAATCCATGACTTGGAAAAAACTGTGGCAACGACTGCAATAAAGTTTCCGAAGAAAAAAGAAAAAATATCTTTGATTATTTTTGGGGACTACCATCCCAAAGAAAAAAAGATTGGCTAGTTGGCTTGACTGCTAAAACTGACATAAAATGAAAGCGGTCAAAGGACTCTGGTGTGAGGCACAATACATATTTCTTCTATATTAATGATGGTGAAGGCCGACGTAAGGTTTGTAAAAAAAATCTAGTAGACACTTTGGGTGTTAGTCCAAAATATGTTAGTTATAGCTTAGCCAATGCATCGTTTGGGTTGTCAAAAGAGGAGAGCAGAGGTAAAACTGTTCCTAAAAATGTATTTCTTGTTTTATTTATAAAGTGATACTACATAAAGTACAATGTATTCCCTGGTGATACTACTACCTAGGCTAAGGGTGATATACCACCTTATCTAATGCCTTAAATTGTTCCAAGACACATTGGATCGACATCTTGAGTGATCCTACACCAATTTTTTTTTTTTAATATAAAAAATATACAAAACACTGTCTAAAATTGTATAAAGTGGCATACCAACCTCAAAAATATCTTATGGACGTTGCTGAATAATGATGGCCTAAGCATCAATATCTACTATAATCTAGTAAGGGTTAATTTTGTTTCATCCTGCAGTCCCTCTAATGGGCATCTGCATCAAACTACTTTACTCTGGTGCAACAGCATCATGTTGCTCAGGCTCATTGGGCATATTCAACTGTCAGTTGAGTTGGCGCTAAATTCATTTTCTCTCGTATTATTTTATTCTAAGTCGATGCTTGAGCCAGTTTACTTTCAGCTATTTTATTTATGGTAGGCATTTGAACCATTTTGCTTTACTAAAAAAATAAGAAAGTTTGATGCATTTTGGGCTAACCAACATAAATTTTCTGAAATAATACATAATTTTCAACAGTAATAACTTAAAAAACTGCCTTACTTAATTAGGAATATACTGTATTAAATAAATAAAAGTCTATTGAATAGTTGTTTTTTTATGATTTTTTTTTCCGAAAATAAAACTTTGAACCGTCCTCCTGCAAGTTTAAAAAAATGTCGCTTAGATCAATTAGCCTTTCAAACGTCGATATGAATATTTGTTTTAATTTGAACATTAATAGAAATGCCCCTAATATATTTCAATTCAAATACTAAATAAAATCAGGTGGTGTCTATTGACAATCGCAACAAAATCAGCATCCCACAAATCCTCATTGATACAAAAACAACAAACATGCCAAAACAGCCAAAGCAACTATTGTAAATCAGAATGCAGAACACTCTTTAGCTAATAAATAAAAAACAAACAGCCAAGTAGCAATACAAACAAGTACAGTAACAAACGACCCTAGACCCAAAATAATGGACGAGGTCCTGTTTTGCTTGACCAACGATTTATCAGAGCAAAATTTACATACATGGCAAGATTAATGATCGTCTGTCAGTGGCCCTGTATGTTCAATGCTAACGGGCAAGAGTTGCGGGAAGATGGTGTGGCATCAATCATTTATGCTATATTTATTACGACATTATTATCTTTTTTCAATGGAGCTTCTGGTTTCTTTTGAACTACTTCATTAATTTCAATAAGATATTCTGTATGGTAGTGTATCTGTATTTTTATTTGTGAAACACATTGAAATTGTAAGAACTTATTTTCATTGTTTTTTTGCCCCAGCACATAACTGTACTAACAATGTATACCTTTTTATTTATTTTTTAAGTTTGTGCAGTCATTATTGCTTTATTTTCCATTTTTCGACTGTGTCAAATTTCTTTAAAATTGCAACATGCAACAATTGGCTGGCTTCAAAAATTCCGAAACCACAAATATTAGAAGGTAGAAAGAAAAAGAGACGATAATGGTCAATCAAACCACAATAAAATCTCACTCAACTCATAAAACAGATAAAAAGGAATTCTAAATCGAATTCAACAAAAAAGCTTCATTCGTCCAACGGGATTGCTTTCAAGCTATTATTTTCGCGTAAATCGTTCAGATTTAAAACTCTCGGACCAACGTCCAATTCACGATTCAACAAAACGCTTGTCCATCCTGATAGATGCCGCAGACGCTTCGGAAAATGCTGGAGGATTCAAATCTTACAAACCATTAAAACCCTAAGTTAGACAAACATAAAGTAGAAAATCGTGTGGCCAGACTAACATGCTTGGTCAGATTGGAGCTGAATTGTGACGCTAAGGAAGAATCAGATAAAGCAGTTAAAAAACGAGTGCAATTACGTTCGCCTTATCTCTCTCTGTTTCCGTCAAGGATGACATAAAAATCCCCTGTTTTGAATTGCTAAAAAACAAGGCGTCAGATGTCAGAGTAATCCACCAATTAAAATGAAATCTGACTCCGTTTGAACTCATTAATTGAGCAAATTATTTGGGTTTCACAAAATAAGGCTCATTATGTATGGAAATATAATTTTAATATCTGTTGAAAGGCTTCGGCTCTGTCGGATGATGTTGAATGTTGTTATGGAAATGAGGCTTTCCATGAAAATTAAGTCAAAAATAAATAAAGCTATTAAAGTACTCTGAAATAAAGTGGATATAAATTGATTTTTAACCAAAATTAATACAACACTGCCATATAAAATTGATCAAAATTGATTTTGTAGTTTTAAAGATACTTTAACTTGTTAAAATACGTGATTTAGCTACTACACAAGGCTATACAAGGTATGTACTCGTATAGGAACACAACTTTGAATTTAGTTTTTCGATAGAAATTAAAATGGTACAGCTATCTTTAAATTTAGAATTTTATATTACATATACGCGTTGATGGCAATCTAAATTGTACTATTTATGACACTAACATTCAACCATTTTTCAGACTATCTAAAGTAAATACATCTTTTATGGGGTACTGTGTTAAATGTTACAACAGAATACATTGTGATATATTAGAATTAAACGAAAGAAAATTTAAAACTCATATAAAAAGTACACTTTGTAAACAGGCATATTACAAATTAGAGGATCCAAGACAAAAATGCTTGGAAACATGCTGGTCCTGCTCCGTATGACAATTCAGAATCTAGACAAAATCGAACTGGTTGCCAATTTAATTGTATAATATTATTTTTTTAAACATTTATTTTTTATTTTGTGATTACTTACTTGAACTCACACACTGACTTATTATTAGTGTTACTTGTTATAATCTTAGGAATATAGTATCATTTTACTATGTTTGAGCACCATGCATCTATCACATAAATAATTTATGTGATTCCTTCATTTTTCATTATTTTTACCTATTGTGGTATAGTAGGTAATCTTATTCTAGGTGCATTGTCTTCACATATAATTATATAATTAGTGTATACAAGATATAATGATTTTTTAAAAGAGGAAAACTACCTTTTGGAATGGGCGACTAGAATCAGTTATTATTATTTTTTCCAAATTGTGCCTTTTTTGTGCCTAATTGAAATAAATTATTTGATTTTGACTTTGACATTATCAGTAACGAATAATAATGCATAAGTTCCAGCATATTAACACCAAAAATCCTAATCCATGTGTGACCCTCCGCAATAATATGCAAATGAAGTCATCCATGCATATAATATGCATCGCGACGGAAGCCTATACACGTTGTGTTCGCCACATAAGTTAGTGATTGTATGAATTATGTACGTTGGCACTTTGAGAGCAATTAACAGGTTTCCATTACATAACTCAACGATGGCTGTTCACTCAAGGTTCGGATAGGCTGGCATGGAAAGAGTAACTTCTAGGTTTGAAATTGTCGGTAATGGACGTTGGAATGTTTCATGGTATTTTAGCTCAGCCTACGTCTGCAGCAGCAAAAATATTATATACTTTTTCAGATAAAAAAATAGATCAAGTTAAGTTTTGTGTGACTAAGATTAGTAAATTTAGTTGAGGAGTTAGTCGTTATTTGTAAAAGCAAGATAGGATTAATCGTCGCATATGTGCACAAAAAATCCCTTAAATAAATATAGAATTTAAAAACTTCTAGGTTATCGATGATATTGTTTAAATGTCCAGGGAGATAATTGTTTTCTATAATGAAAGCTTAGTGACCGTTTCCAGAGTTTTTATGAAGCTATGTGTCTCTATATTTGGTTTTAAACATTTAGTTAGGTATATTTTTTCCGTAAATCTTGATTCTTCTATCTAGTTCATCCATGGCTTATTTTAGTTTCATCACGATATGTGGCAATATTTTTGCTATATAGCTAAAACTTACAATGGGGCGTATGGTAGAAATGACAAAACTAACAAATCAAATAAAAAATATAATAAGTATTCGAGGTTCTATCCTAATGAAAAACTAACTAACTTTATTTAAGTAATGGGTTCTGTTTCCACTCCATTTTAGCAGTACCCTAATCCCGTGTCCAGTCCTAATAGCGGTCTTCTGAATAATAATCAAACTCACATAAAATTTCAATAATGGCTTCGTTAACTGCGATCCGATGCAAATGTACTAGTTGTAGTCTCTGAGAGTTGGGTAAAAGCGGTCCTAATTGTTTTGTTTGGCCTGTGATAAATTTTGATTTGAAAAGTTTGCGCATTAACATTTTCAAGAAATTATTTTTAATTTCGTGTCGTTTCCTTCCCACATCGGTTGGAAATGTGTACCTCCTGTTGGTTTTTCGTTAGTAGTAGATAATAATAATTATATTTATATATTTCAAGTATTGATCAAATATTTCTCGTTAATATAATACAAGGGGTAATTTGGTTTGCAGTAGAAGTTTTATTTTTAATTAAAAAAACAAAATAGATAGTCAACCTTTACACGAATTCCAGTAATCCCACACAATATACAAACATTAGATTGGAATTTAGTCTTGAGTACTTGGAACCAATTTCCGTACTGCACACACGCCGAATGACTCAACCACTTTAATCAAATCTGATCCTAGAAACAAAAGCTAAATTCCTTCGCCGTTCCGTTTCCTAGTAACTCATTCCATATGTATGTATAATAAAGCCGCTTCAGCCGTCCGTCCGTGCAAACAAAGACGGCCTTTAGAGGCGTTTGGCCTTTCTGAAATTCAGCGGTCACCATTGTCCATTTAGCTTTAGAGGTCCCACAAAACCATTTTATCTAGATCTCCGATATTTGAACATTTTGCACTGCAGGATTAAAATTACAAGGGCCAATGTAAACTAGTTGTGTACCGGTTCAAACCAGATGTAAGGGGAATGAACTGGAATATTATAGGCAGAATAGGAACAGAATGTGGTTTCCGTATATGAGATGGTGACATCTGATAGGTGGGTATGCGTGTTATCGTAGGTAAGGGCTGTTCTTTGAAGATGTCGATGTTCTGTTTTGATGAGGTTATGCTTGGCATCAGAATGCAACACTTTAAAAAAAAAATACAAATCTAAGGATTAAAACTTAGTGCACATTAAAAGATGTTTTTTTTCTGTTGGGTCAATTTGATAAAGTGTTTGGTAAAGTTTAGGTGAAGTTTTTTAAGCGAGAACTATTATAAAATAATGTCTCAGTAATTATTATGTTACACTCACATTTTCTATATAAATATAAAAATATGTCGATAGAAACACACACATCACTGAAAACCCAGGCAACTATTACGATGCAAAGATATTTAGTGCTGGGCACATTGAACAGTGCTTATCCACCGTCGATAATTTAGTTCCATATATTAATGATGCTCATCCTGGGAGAGTGCAAGGGGATTGTGCGATTATATTATTATCTGCTAGTACGTAATTATGTTCCTGCTTGTAATGAGTTCTGGATTTACTGTTTCTAGTTATGGCCTGGAGGCATTCATATTAGTTATATGGATTTGAGTCTTGTTACAAGAGATGGATTTCATAATATCAGTAGGTACTGTTTAGTGTAACTTTGTCATGATTGATTGCAGCTGTGTTACTGTTTTTCTCATTTATGTTTTCGGGTGTACCTACGAAACGGTGTTATATACTCGTATGTGCTTTTGTTTTTGTTGAAAGCTACTTTTGTAATATATTGTGAGTTCATTAGTGTTTTACAGCATAAAATGTCACTTACAGATTATTTTTAAAATTTACGAAAAATATTTTTATTCGCCCATTTTTATTGCTTATAAATATTTTTACTCCCCACTTTTATTCTTGCAACATTTTTATTGGTTATATTATAAGTAAGTAAGTATTCAGGTTTGCCCTGTTGTCATCTCATTTTCACTTCACTTCTCGAACTTCGTACGTCCGCCGCGCCGTTTCCAGAGCAATTACACTACAAATCCAATACGTGGACTTACATGTTAGAATTTCTAGTGGTATTCTCATATATCAATCACAATGGTACCGAGGCTGTGTCCACGTGGCCTCAGGCGATTGGTCTAATACTAATTAAATGCCTCGGTACAGTTCTATGCCCAGTCTCATGTCGCTAAATGTATTGGAGTTTCTGTAATTGTGGAGAATAGATTATGTAATGGATGGAATCGGAGTTGTTAGCTTTGGGGAATGTCAAACACTATATTTTATTTTTTAAAGAAGAAGTATTGTTTTTACAAATGAGGAAAACAATAATGTTTCCCTCTTTGGAATAAAAGCCAAGCTAACTCAGTCTGATGTGGTAGGTAGTAGTCACAAATGCTTAGGTATTTTTTTATATTGAGGAAAGTTTACTTAAACTATTTAGTGCTTTGTTGAAAGACCATGTTACATAGGTTTGGGTTAGTTTTGTTGGTTCAATTACAAGAACAGCGAATTTAAGGAAAGTTTTTTTTTATATCCTTGAAAAAAACAAATTTTCGCATTGACTTAGAAAACTATATTCCACCACTAGAAACCATCAACACTTCGCTACCAAAATTCACTCCTACATATGTATGGGATCCCTATAATCCAACCCTAAATCACCCATAAGAAGTGCAAGCAGTTTGTCTTGTGATGACAGCTTTATAGCCGGCTCCCGGTAGATCGGTGCGAACTACATAAAATATTAATACACAATTTGTCCGAGTGGACCTACGTTAATCTGCTTTTATAGGATTTCGGGGATTAATTGCGTCAGACAGTCAGACATAATCGGTTTTGCTGGTGTATTCTTGTCTCTTTTATTTTGGTGAATAGCGTGGTGTTCTTGTCTATAAATAAGAATTAGAGAAGATTTCGAGGCTGCTTTTTGCCATAAAATTAAACTGATCCTTAGTATTTTCTAAGAAGGTACAAAATGGTCTAGTCGAAACGTTTGATTTGACTTTGACCTTGCACTTTTGTTTTGCTTTCTGTACCACGTTGTCTACGGAATCAACTAAACCGTTATATTCTAAGCTTGGAGCTGCCTCGGAAAGCACCTGAGTTAAGCCGTTGTTCCCGGCTGTCATTCGTAGATCTTTGACAGGCGTTACGGGTAGTCATAAGACCTAAAGTCTGACAACCAGTCTTACAACGGGGTATAGCCGTTACTCAGTAACTGGGTTGTGAAGGTCGGATAGACAGTCGCTGCATGTAAAACACTGGTATTCAGTTGCATCCCATTAGACTGGATCCGACTTCAACATAGTTGGGAAATGGCTTGGCAGAATGATTGAATTTATGCTTGTGGGTAAGCTGTGTGTCCAGCAGTGGAAGTCATTCGGCTGAGTGATCATGATTGCAAAAAGCCTTATTTTATATATTAATAATATTTATTTTATTTTTTGTCTGATACTGTTTTAATAACATTTACATTACTTCACTAAATATAATTTTACCTCTGACCAAAGCATTAGTTACAGCCTATACCTGAATTGATCATCTATTAACCCCAATTTATATTTAATTTTGCTCGTCACGTGCAAACACGCAGCTGTCACACTATATTACAAAATCGACATGCAATTAATTCTGATCTCATTAGCTAATACGTTGCCTGTTGTCGATATCCAGATACCTCATTATGTATTGTACCTTGAAATGGTGCGAAGTCACGTAGAGATGTGACTATATATCGAGAAATCATCTATGTGGTTATAGATGTGTTGGGCAGCTAAGACGATTGTCGCATTAGCAAAGGTCCGATATTAAACATCAAACAAGCTTCAATGGGGTTGGCCGGTGAAAACTTTAGATAGATGGTGCTAGCATAGGTTTCAGCTGTCAAGTTTGTGTTGTATTTTGGCTTCCCTTGTTGGCTGCGTTTTTTTTTAAATAATATTAAAATAAATGTTCTGAAAAAACATGTATTTGGCATGGCGGATAAGTGAGTGAGAAAGGAAAGCAGAGATGTCAAATCAAATCAAATGTTCCTTAGAAAATTAATTAAATTATAAATTGGTTGAAGCTATGCTAGTGCCACTTTGACAGTTGCTAACCCCATTATCATGCTTGTTCACACTTGATATGAATTCCTGACAGTTAAGCCCACCGGGTCAATCCCATAAAAATCTCACCGTGAAAATTTAGGTGAAGTGAGCTATCATTCAACCAGATATTAATATAATCCTCGAGGTTTTTATTCTTTATTTGGTATCCGCCGTTTACACCCATAGGTACACCTAGAAGTTCGACTAGTCCTGTAAAAGATTTGTCATAAACATGTATGGCATGTAGAATACATGTTTTATACCTTGGTGTAAAAGTGGATTCAGTCAGAGGTCTCTTTAACGGAGAAAGTACAATTTAATTCCAAAACCACGATTCACAGTAAACTTTATGTCTACTTCCTACCTGTCTCCTATGCTACAAAGGGGTACTCAGTATTGATAGTCCGCGCGCGACTGCTAATCACCACCTCAGGTACATATGTGCCCGACGACGACGACGATGCTCCGGAGGTGACCGAGGTAGAGATGAGGGTGGCGGTACGTAGGCTGAATGCCAGAAATACCACCCCAGGACCCGACGGCTTACCTGGGAAAGCCTGGGTCCTGGCCTCAGAGGCTCTCGGGCCTCGACTAAGGGGGCTCTTAAGCGCATGCATGGAGAGGGGCCAGTTCCCACTTCGTTGGAAGACGGGGAAACTGGTCCTCATCAAGAAGCCGGGGCGCCCTGCGGACTCTCCGTCCGCTTACCGGCCCATCGTGCTGCTCGACGAGGTGGGCAAGCTCTTTGAAAGAGTAATTGCAGACCGCCTTGTCGGGCGGCTGGTGCGGGTGGGGCCGGATTTGGCGGAGAGCCAGTTTGGTTTCCGCAGGGGGCGCTCCACGGTGGGTGCCATCATGCGCGTGCGAGCCCTCACGACGGGGGATGCGGTGGCTCGGGGTGGGGTCGTCTTGGCGGTGTCTCTAGACATCGCCAACGCCTTCAATACCCTGCCCTGGAGTTGCATCAGGGAGGCACTCCGGTATCACCGGATGCCGACCTACCTCTGTCGTGTGGTCGAGGCCTATTTGACGGACAGGGCCATCATCTACCCCGGTCACCAGGGAGAGTGGAACCGGCGAGAGATGTCGTGCGGTGTCCCACAGGGATCGGTCCTGGGGCCGCATCTGTGGGACATCGGATACGACTGGGTGCTGCGCGCAGACCTCCCCAATGGCGTCAGCGTCGTTTGTTACGCTGACGACACGTTGGTCCTGGCGCAGGGGAGGTCGCACCAGGCGGCGGCCGAACTAGCGACACACGGGGTTGCGACAATCGTGGCCAGAATCCGGCAGTTGGGACTCGAGGTGGCCTTGCACAAGTCCGAGGCCATGTGTTTTCATGGTCCTCGGAACGCGCCACCGTCGGGTTCCCAAATAACGGTAGGAGGGGTTCACATCGGCGTCGAGTCGACGATGAAGTACCTGGGACTCGTCCTCGACAGTCGGTGGAACTTCGTGGAGCATTTCCGACGTTTGGCTCCCAGACTGGAGCGGGCCGGGGCTGCATTGAAGCGGCTCCTGCCCAATATAGGGGGTCCAAACGCCTCCTGCCGGAGGCTATACGCGGGGATCGTGCGGTCCATGGCCCTGTACGGGGCACCGGTGTGGGCGCGTTCGTTGAGGCGGCGACCTGCCCGCAGGTTGAACGCGTCCCAGAGGGTCATGGCCACCCGGCTGGTCCGGGGATACCGCACGGTCTCCGGTGAGGCGGCAAGCCTCCTTGCTGGATTGCCGCCATGGGATCTGGAGGCAAAAGTCCTCGCGCATATTTGGGAGTGGCGCGAGGAGGCGAAACGCCGGGGCTTGACTCCGATGCCGCGAGAAATCGCGGCACAGCGGACAGAGCTCCGACGGGATCTCATGGCGGCATGGAGAGTGCGATTGTCGCAACCCAGTGCTGGGCACGCCACTATTGCGGCGATAAGTCCCCTCTTTGAGGAGTGGCTGGAGAGGCGCCACGGCGTCCTCACCTTCCGCCTGACGCAGGTCCTCACCGGACACGGCTGTTTCGGGAGGTACCTGTTTCGGATAAGGCGGGAGGAAACGCCCGGGTGTCATCACTGCGTGGATCGCCCGGAGGACACGGTGGAGCATACGGTGGAGGTATGCCCGGCTTGGGCAGAGCACCGCCGTGTCCTCGTGGAGGCGATCGGTGGCAGGGATCTCTCGCGTCCGGCCCTGGTCCAGGCCATGGTACGGAGCGAGAGGGCATGGGAGGCCGTCACCTCCTTCTGCGAAGCAGTAATGCTCGCAAAGGAGGAGGCGGAACGCGTGAGGGAGAGGCAAATTTCGCGCCCTCACGCCCCTAGCCGCCGCAGGAGGAGACGCCCTGGGCGTCGGGAATCGATTGCCGATTCCCGGCCACCGTAGGCGCGGGCTTGCGGACGGTGAGCAATGGGTAGCTCGCCGTCCGGTAAGGACCAGGCCCGGGTCGACGGCGCGTTGTGTTCCACGCGCGCCTCAAAGAGATGTCAGCAAGTGAAGGGGTCCGATGAGACCATTGCCTGCCGGGGTTGCGGGATTAGTCCGAAAGGGATACCGTGGCCCCCTGGCATTGCATAGGCAACAGAAGGAACACGGGTGGGTTTTAGTCAGTAAGAGTCTGACACGCCCTCCCGCTCCACCCAGAGCGGGAGACGTCATTTGATGATTTCCCACCCAAAAAAAAAAAAAAAAAAAAAAAAGGTACATATGTGTGTGCGGTGAGACGGGGCGGTAAACAAATGCCAAGCTAACTCCGTCTGCCAATTATTTTTTTCCTCCGCTCACATACCTCAAGCGGTGACTATACTGCAAATGTTTTTTTGCATCCATAAACTTAAACTCAAACTGAAAGCATTTATTTCAATTAAACCATTTACAGGCACTTTTGAATTGTCTAGGGGTCGGTCAGTCAAAAATATGAAGCTAGTTGCGCATTCCAAAGCGTAGTAGGTACCTATGGAGAAGAACGGACAAGAAACTCTATGGACACTCTTTTAAATCAAAAATTTGATACAAAATATTGGTTACATCATTCATTTTGAAATTATGCATGTGAGAACAATGTGGAAAGACGTGCACGTTCGTAAAAGCGTCCGTAATAGAGATAAAAAAATAAAGAATCATTCAAAAACTTAAAATAAGCCATAGCAGCTAAGAGATGACCAGTCCCAACTGACGGCGCCCGTTCACGAACATGACGCATGGATCAGGACCATTCAGCTCAACAATTTTGAAGGGAGCTAAATGATCCAACACACGCGCCACCATCAGCGAGACATTTGAGTGAGCATGACATACTCACAGCCGCCAGGGCACATTCAAGTCAATGAAATACTACATATTACTCGGTAAATGTAGCTCTTTAGTACATAGTACTCACACCTGTGCTATGCAATTATATAATACAAAGGAAATTGAGTTTATACAATACAAAGATGGTCTTACAATCTTCAGCAGCTCCAACAGTATTTTCAAAATGTTAATCAATTAGTTGTGGTTGTGGAGCAGGACCAGCAATGAGCCAAGCATTTTTATCAGTGATGTAATCCCCCAACTTATAATATGCCTCCCTACATAGTGCGCGTTTTATACAAGATTTGAATTTCGTCTCATTCAGTTGAAGTATGTGGGGAGGAATTTGGATTTTTTTAATTATAACATTTTAAACAGTACTCCATGAAAGATGAGTCTACCTTAGCCAGTCTGAAGCCTGGTTGTACTAATAGGTCCCTATTTCTTGTACTATAATTATGTCTATCACCTCTTTTACAAAATTTGCGATGTAATTTTTTTCTTACGTACATGATTTATCAATATCCCCTTTACATAATCCCTCACTAGATCAGACCACCCTAATTACTGCATCGATATAGATATGTTGCACTAATTAAATACATTAAGCACGGGCGCGCATCGGCGTTCAATTTAATCGGAATGCGACGCCACGTGCTAATGTCAAGCGCACACAACACTACTAATTAGACGTGACATCTGTGGACGAAACGCTTCGGCTGCGACAAAAGGTGTAATTAGTATCAAACAGATGTATTTCTATTGATATTTTGGTTGGTAGTTTTTATGGTTCCGTACCTGAAGGCTGCTAAACGGAACCCCAATACTAAGCCTCCGCTATCCGTACGTCCATCCGTCTATCTGTCAGCGGGCTTTATCTCATGAACCGTAATATTAGGTCTTTACCTATGAAATTGGAGATTTATATGATAATTTTAAAATATAAAAATAAAAAACAGCTAATCATAGTACTGGCCCAAATTATCTATTCAATTTTGCCATTTTAATTTTAGTTTGTTTATCCCTTTACTGTAGAAGTCTGCTGGACGGGAGGCGATGAAGTCAACGAAAGCGTTTTGTACTGCCTCTCGGGTGTTGAATTTTTACCCACTTAAAAATTGTCTAAATTTTGAAAAAAGTAGAAATCTGTTGGGGCAATCCGGGCAAGGTCCGGTGAGTACGGTGGGTGAGAGATCGCGCGTTTTCGTGGAGAAGCAATGGGGAAGAGCGATTGGCTAGTCTTGGTTGTAGAATTACGAGCTTCTCCATCATTGTTTGCAATTCTTGGCAATAGACATCTGCCGTCACTGTTGTGCCATTCGGTAAGAAGCTGTGATGTACAAGTCCGGCCACTGGTCCACCAGACAGTCACCATCATCTTCCTATGAGTAATCTTTTTTTTAGCGCACTGATTAGGTGCTGTAACCGGGTCCACCCACTGAGAAAAACGCTTACGGTTGAGAGAGAGAGGAATTCGATTAAGAATTCCCTCGTTTCTATGCTGATTCTGGTAGTTTTTGGCGCCCTGGATTAACTGAAAATTCGTATAATTTTCGAATATAACTCATATTCGAAAATTATACGAATTTTCAGTTTATCCAGGGCGCCAAAAACTACCAGAATGTCACAAACGCAAAAAACTATCTAAAAATAAATAACTATACAATACAATAAATTAAATATAGTAAAAAAAATATTGTGTATCCGTACAATAAACTTTTGATTTTGACAAATCAATCTTATCCTGGCATTGTCTAGAAGTCATCGAGTAGAGCACAATTTTTTTTTATCTTCAAATATGAAAAGTTGGCCATCGTAAAAGTTCTCAGTTTTAGACCAATTTTGTACGAGCTCTATCGCAAGAACTTAACAAGTTAGGAAAACGCCCATTAATAAGTGATTTTGTTTAAATATGAGCGATTTTCAGCAACTGCATAAAATAACTTTGTAGGTATTTATTCATTATGAAATACAAATTGATCTTTGCGATTTTTATAAGATCAAAAATATTCTTCATTTAGTATTTTCATTTATCTGCTAAATACGAGTATTGTACGGTGGCACAGAACCGTTCCTGTGCGATTCCGACTCGATAAGGAAAAACCGTCCAAGTGCCGGTTTTTCTTTATTGCTTGGGAATTTTTGTGAGTGCCGTCATCGATTTCTTACAATAGTTATCTGGTTTCTGAATAGAAAATTTGAAGCGGAGTATTCTACTACATTTGGGTTGAGTAGGTATTGAAGTTTTGTATGGTACAGTAGATGATTTTTTCGCAATTCCGATGTTGGTACCATAGATAAATGTGTTCAGTTTGATGGACACCCTTAAATATGAACACACCTTCCGGGTACATGCTGTATATTACATTTAATTAACAATTGAAATTATATTAAAATAAAAAAAAACCCCGACACGAACATTCCCTCATTTCTCTTTCCTACACCATCAGCCAGACGTCGATCATCATCTATCTATAACCTATTCATTGAGACCATTCCAATGAACCCAAACACGATACCTGTGCTGTAAATTGGTAAGGGAGTTGGGTATCCTACAAATCCCAGGTGATGCTGCAGCATCAATTCAAGGTTACTATTTTCTTTTATTATCATTGTAGTAACAGAATACCAAATTGGAACCTACCTACCTGTGGAAGAGACTCACATCCATTCATCAACTAGAAAAGAGCTGATAATCTTCAAACGGCTGAACCATCGCTAAAAAACCTGCTTTCAAATAAAAAAAACGCATTCAAATTGGTTCACCCGTTTAAGAGCTACGATGCCACAGACAGATACACGCACATAGCGGTCAAACTTATAACTTTTTGCGTCGGGGGTTAAAAATAGCTTATCACTACTATGATAACGGATCTAATCAAAAAAAAAAAATAACTTTATATTTTGGTATCGTACTTCAAACACGAATAATGAGATTAGCGTGGAATCCAGATGCATTAAGCTTACACGGGCATATCGCGTTAAACGTAATCTAATATCACTCAAATTGCAACCACGGGGAGTCAAAATTTCAGTCCAAATAACCAATCGAATTTGCATATTCGCGGACAGCCAGGGTTGCCTCTACAGCCTTTATTTTTTTTAACGTGTTAGATCATCAGAAAGGCCGTTTCTGCCGTCGTGGTGAAAGGATAAGTCATCTACGTTACCGAGTGCTAGGTGTCTAGGGTACTTACGTTTGAGGGATTGGGTATCACTTTGTAACGTCGCTCTTGGAGGCTCCTTTTATGCAACCAATGCGCAAGTGACCTCTGAGTTGCCACCAACGACGCCGTGGACGTGTCGAAGTTTTGGGTCAACAGGATTTCAAATACTGTCGTGCCCGCGACACAAAGAAGAAGAAGAACGCGTTAGGTGTCAAATAAGCATGAAACCGACCTAAAGATGTCTTGGGATCTTTAAATGAAAAACAGAAACGGTTTACGATTTATAAAGTTGAATGTCCGGACTTTCTTACAAATGTCCGGTTTTTTGTCAAGACTGTTCAATTTTCGAAACGGTTACCTTGAGGTACTTAGACATGATGTGTAGTACCAGAGGCGTTACAGAGGATTTGCTATCCTAGAGACTATAAACTGAATTATGTCATATGAAATAAGCAAGTAATAAACTGGCCCCTATACTTTTTGAGCTTCTGCTTCTCAGCGTGTCGATAGCAATCTAAGCCTACGTACGCACGGACGTAATAAAATTGCGGCGATTTTTATTCATGCACTGGATTTTCAACGCTCTGCTTAGCGCCGAGACTTGAAAATCCAACAGTGTGTTTCTTCAACGCGCTGGGACGAGAGTGCGTCCCACCGCATTGGATTCTCAACGCTCGGCTCAACACCCAGTATTGAAAATCCAGTGCGATATTTTTATGTCCGTGCGAACGTTGGCCCAGAATTCGGCTACGTTTTTGACGCCATCACTAGCGTCCATCAGTAACTGAAACGAGCAGATGACAGGATACGCAGAACACAATGTTAAATACCCCGTATTTTGTGGAACAGCCCCACATTTACACTCCAGGGCGGAGTCATCTATGAATCTTTACCTGAACAGGTTTACCTTGCTTCGGCCAACCTGGGTCCGGAAGATTTTCATGTTTGCCAAGGTAAATCGTGTCCAGATGGGAGATTTCCAGCATGTGGAACGATTGGTATGGCTTGTTTTTTTTTGTGATTGTGTTTTTTCTTTGCGTCTTGTTTTAGTGCAAATAAATGTACATATCTATTTATTTTTTTGTTTTCTTACATAAATTGCATACCATAGCTTAGCTTCGTAGTAGCAATTGCTATGCTATACTTCTCCGGACGAGCTGATTTAGGAAGATCATCCCATAGGTACCTATTACTACGCTTATAAAAGAATCAGTAGCACATTCACAATCCGGTACAGCCCTACCATTGGCTCCTATATTGGTGTCGGTGAGTTTAGGTGATAAATACATTGTCACTTAGCGTGATTAAAATCGATGAAACCGCGAGCTCCGCCGCGAGAGTATGCAAAATTTCACTGTTCTGTTGCAGTGGTTGATATTTGAGTAACATTGAATTTATTGAATGTTTCACGTTGATTTTGTTTTCATACTTGTACTTTGTTAAATTCGTGGAGGAGCTTGTGGCTAAGTAATAACTGCCGCACGGGTCGATCCATCAGGTTAAGCTACGCTTGCCTGGGTTGGTCTGTGGATGGGTGACCATCTTTACATACCGAGACTTCTCCGTGCCTCGGAAAGCACGATAAGCCGTTGGTCCCGGCTGTCATTCGTGGATCTTTGACAGTCGTTACGGGTCGTCAGAAGCCCGAAAGTCTGACAAACAGTCTTACCAAGGGGTATCGTATTACCCAGTTACTGGGTTGTGGAGGTCAGATAGGCAGTCGCTTCATGTAAAATACTGGTATTCAGCTGCATCCGGTTAGACTGGAAGCCGACCTCAATATAGTTAGGAAAAGGCTAGGCAGATTGATTGACTTGTACTTTGTTAAATTGTCTACTTTGTCTACTGTTTTCGTTAATTGTTATGTAACTTAACTTTCGATCGACACATACGGCTGTTATTATTCGAGCCCCTCAACCCCAGCACACTTAGCATCACCACAATAGAAACAGGGTTTGTCGACGGAAGACAGATAAACAATCATCAATATAAAACCCATAGAAAACCCGTTTCTATGGTTGTTATGCTACGCGAGCTGGTCCATCACTTAATCGAAAAATAAAGAGTAGTTCTTAGAGTCGTTGTACTCTTCACCTAATATAATTTAATCCTTTTATCTTTTAGAACCTGTTAGCGTAAACATATTTCCTTATCCTTCTGAAACGATGAATTCGTAATGTAGCTTAGGCGATAAAGTGAACAGTTATAAAATTTTATTGAGAGTATAGCCGTCAAAAGTTTACGCTAATGGTAGACGAGATGTTTAAGTCATGGTGGTTTTAGGGCAGGAAAAATAAAGAATAAAAAGAAAGAAAATACATTTATTTGGCACAGACTAAAAGGCACACAAGTAGAAATAGAAAAAAAAATAAGGTAAAAGGATAGAATACAAAATAAAACGTGTAAAACAAAAAAAAAGATATAAAGTACCCGAAGTACTTACAAGTTGCTTTCTTACATGAAATGAAATGAAATTGTTTATTCTGTAAATATGATATTGGAATCACTTTTACACGTCATCGAGTTCGGCGTTTCCTATCTGACTACTCCGAGAAGAAAGGCTGAAACAAACTCAGAGGTCACAGTCTCTTTTAAACAGAACATAATCTTGGTCAGGCCATATGAGGACCATGTAGATTAGTCTGAAATGGTCTTTTGAGAACAGAACCTGGTTTAAATAGGTTTTTAATTTTATTATTTTATTGTTCGTATAAATAGATTCTCTTCTTTTAGATTTTGTGAATGTGAGAACGTTTAAGGCTTAACAGACTTGTAGATCTGTCGACCATATTCTATCTTGCTAAGTACCTGGTACTTGTTGATAGGCCTACACTGTCCTCTCATAGATATTAAAACTGTAACTTGAAAACATTGTAAATACCATTTACTTTTAAAAGAGTAACCGTGGAGTTTCTTGCCGGCTCTTCTCCATAGGAAACGACCAATTGGAACCGTGCACCTAGCTTCTGACGTTTCATAAGTGCCCTTGTAGGTTTATGTGAAATAAAATATTTTGAAAAAACCACACAGATTTGAACTGTCTTGTCAGTGCAAGCATTTGTCAGTAATCGTGGAGCTCAACTCAGAACTTAAGGAGCTCAACTCACTAAGCAACACAACAACAACACACTTACAACTCAACTACACTAAGGCCGAGATCTATAAACGTTACTTAGCACGTACTTTGGCTAAGCATTATTTCTGTCACTTTCACACAATTGTCAAACTGCAAGTGCAAGATAGAGACCGGAAAATGACTAAGCAAAAGCACATGCTATAAGTTCATAGATATTGGCCTTAGAAACTTCACAAATATGTTTTTTGAAGTGAAAACTTCTTTGGCGGAGTTGTGCACTTTTTTGTGATGGTTAAAAAATGTTAAACTCACGTCAGGACACGTGACCTGATCGAAAATTCGTAAGACGGAGGGAGAGTAGACCGGTGCAAAATTATTCCCTAACCATTACAAAATATCAAAAATGCTCAACGTTAATATTCAAATTTTCACTTCTGCCGGCACTCCCGGAGTGCAACCCGTTTTTTTTAAATTATATCACTGTAACAAAAACATGTTTATGACATTCTTCAGTATTAAAAATATAGCATCCAAATCCACTCAACCATGTCTAATTATGCGTAGATACATTAGATACTACGACATTAATAAAATAAAACTTTCCAGTCCCTCTTTCAGTGCTAAAACACTTTGAATCCGGGGAGTGCTACTCGTACCACTATATCTTCGCTCAGTTCACAATGTACTGACGGCGGCGTTTGTGTGAAAATTTACAATGCTTTTAGATATGCACCAGTGGACCGCTCACACGTTTACACGAAATCTGTTTATGGGATATTTGAGGAAGGAAGGTGTGGATCTGGCATATAATTTATACTCTGGGAAATTTATGTATCAATACGTGAAGCAAAAACTTTGTGCGTATTCCTTTTTACGAAAATTACGCGGACGGAAGAGTATGAAATTTGGCACAGTTAAAGTTTATATGGAGAAGGAGTCCAGAAACCTAATATTTAATATGCATTAGAAAAAAATAAATTAATAAAAAAACATTACACACTACCATGCATTTGACACACACAGTCACACACACTCTTTTGCTTATGGTTAAAAATGCATGGAATTAGTACAGGGTGGCCAATTAAGAAGTATACATTTTTTTTTAGTTCTCATTATTACAAGATATAATGATCTTTTTAAAAGAGTAACGTTGGAGTTTCTTGCCCATTCTTCTCCATACGAAAACTACCTTTTGGAATGGGCGACTAGAATCAGTTTCCTGTATATATACAGGTTGGAAGGGACATGATTCTGAACCCCCATCCGTCGAAATTTTTCGTCGGTTATTTAAAAAAAAACGGTTGTTTCATAGAAAAGTTCAATACCTACGCGGTCAAAATGTATGGAACGGAATGTACTGAATCCATGGTATCAGTTTTCGCGTCGATGTCCCTTCCACCCTGTATACATGGAATTACCAGTAGTTTGAACTATCTTATCAAAATTAAAATGAATTTTGGTCGAATGTCGACCACTGGGAGACCACTAGTTATTATAAATAGAGAAATAATCTCTAGATTCTAGGACTCTACTTCCAAGGATGGTTATGTTTACTTTATAACAATTAATATCTTCGTCACTAAATAGTGCTGAAAACATATCCCTCCAACTTCGAATTTCCATAACCTTAAATTGCTGGAAATTCATGAAAACATAAATACGCTTTATAACCCTCACCGCTATAGCGTGACACATCGCATCCCCAAAAACTTAAGCTAAGTAGTTCAAACTCGTAGGTCTTTAAAAACTGGTTATTTTCAGTACAATAAAAGGAGAGTTTCTGGAGCATATTTCGAAAAGGAAATCTTGAAAATCACTTAGGAGAATGCGAATATAGCAATAAATTGACGATAACATTTACATACGGTAAGGGCGAGTTTAGAACGGGTCACTTAACATGTTAATGCAAGTGTTAGTAAGATTTTCCTGTTTTTCCCTTAAATATTTTATAGGAAGGAGTTTTCCTGTTTTCGTATAGGTAGTTTTAAATACAGATAAGATTGGGTTTTTTTTTTATATTCAAGTGTCGTCGTTAAGGGTCAAAGTTCTATAAGTATAAAAGGACGTTGACGTGCAGTTTAAACGGCCAAGTGCATTTTGGACTACGCACAATGAAGTGTTCCGTAGTTGGAATGAATTTATCCAAGACCAAAAAAACAACTTTGTCGTTGAAAAACATGTTCTGCAAAACATCACAAAATACCAAAAGACCGAAGACCAGTATAAGACCGTAGACTTCTTATAGGTTTTCTGTAATGTTTAAGTACTTAGAGAACTATTTTCTGTATTTTTTTGAATAAGGTAAGCATCGTCTATTTTCTTAAATATCAAACAATATATTTTAGACCCTCACACTAAGCCTTTTCATTTGATATGTCAAACGGTACAATAATTATACAAAACTTAAAAAAAAAAAAACTCTCATAATCACTTAAGGGAGTTTTTTTTTTTATATTCAAAATATATTAAAAAAAAACCACATTCAAAATTCATTTGTTTACGTTACACATCCGTGTTTGAATCACAGAAATTTATATGTGTACCAAATTTAAACTTAAGGGGCTTGCGGAGCATGCGTAGTTCATAAGTACAAACGTAATACCAAAATAATTTGTAAATCAAACATATTCTTAAGGTAGTGTGTATTTATTCCGATTGGATTACAGAATATCTATGCTCCCAAATATATATTTTGAATGGACACTAATAAAAAGGCGAAATATGAATTTAAAATTTCTATAGAAAACTTATTTTTCCCATAACTCGTCTACTACGCATGCTCCGCCGGCCCGTTAAACAGTTCAATCAATTGGAAGTTAAATGGCTATGACAGACGGACAGACACATAAAAAGGTAACATAGACATGCCAGTACTTTGTAGTTTGTTACTTCTTGTTTTGTATGTTCTTATAAGAAGATTTTGGTCACCACAGATTAACGGGAAAAACGGGTATAAAAATATGAAAAGTAATCACTAGTGAATATTTTTCACGAAAAGAGCTCATTTCATTTCATTTATTTTCATTTTTCATTTATGTGTATTAAGTTGTTACGAATAGGCTTAAAGCTAAGATACAGTTATGGACCCTGTCTGATGGGCACAGCAACATAAGTATGGATGAATAACTAAAAATAAATATTTAAATTAAATTAGTAATAGCATTTAGAACATGAATAATTCTGAATTAAATTAAAATATGTATTTAGATTATTATAATTATACAATATTTATTGTTTATTTTATATGCGTGAATATTGAGCTTACTTCTAAATTTGCCAATTACGCAAATTTAGAAGTAAGCTCAATTAAATATTTAAATTTTATTGCAATTCCAGCTCGTTTTCCGAAGGTATAAGAATTATTAGACTGTTATTATTGTATTTATGTAATGTATTATTTTTTCCCCGATCGGGGTGGGCAGGTCCCTTGATAAATAAACAAAGAAATATGTACCTACCGCTCAAGCGGTATCAAATTTTTTGATCAATCAGAAAATTAAGTATCAACTTTTGTTGTCATTATGAACACGAGTCTTATTCTGCAAACTAATTTAATTTCGCAAACCAATCAACGTCTCTCTCATTTTTAACTCTCCCCCTACTATCATTGCTGACTTGTCACTTATACTTCGAACAAAAGCCGACCTAATCTCGAATGAATATAAATGATATGAACATCCGAGTCGCTCCGAACCACAGGCGGAAATGGCCGAGGATTTGTCACTGTCAAATTTGAATACGCGGCAACGGATGCGAGAAAAACGAACGTCATCTGTTATTTGACTTCGTTTGCGGATTGCGGATTTGTGTGTCCGTTTGTTGTTCATTTTTTGTCTCTGTCCCTGTGTAGGAAATTGAGAAAGATGGTTGGCCAAGTTCCTAACATTTTTTTTTTTTGTGAATTGATTTTAATAGCTTTCTACTACATAACACTTTCACAAAATTTAATTTAATAATTAAAAGAACGTAACTTTATTATCCAAAATCCATATAAAGAAAATCACTTGGCCGATTCTAATCCATTTTTTTGTTTCTACATTACAAAACTAACACTTTAACTATTAAACAAAATTCATAGCAATTCACTCATAAATAAACCGAACAATTTTATGTATAGCCCATATAAATCAAAAGGAACTTGTCACGAAAACAGGATACATAGAAATACAACTGTACGAAAGTAGAAAAAATATTTAAAAAAAAAACAAAAGCGAATCACCCTCCAATCTTCATTTTCGAACGCCGATACATTTGTATTTCGAGTTTCGAGTATTTTGCATTCGGAATATGAGTAATGACGTGTCTTGGTAATTCCTACCGGATTTTTACCCGACTCATCTATTATTTAGGAGGTACGAAGGCTTACTTAGATTTACAGTTTCCGTGCGACATCGGCACGAGTTTGCGCGTTTATCATGCGAGAATTTGTCGTATATTTTTCATGTGTGTGTAATTAATGTGTTTCCGTTGTTTAGCTCCTGGTTACTTATCGGCTCATCATTCTTCTTTAGCTTTGGTTGAAACTGTTGTGTTTTTGTGTCATTATTGTGTCTCACTGTTTCCTCCGACGACTTTAAAATGGTGGCTGGACAGACTGGATGCGGAAGGTAAAGGTCAGGGTATTGTGGCGTAGCCTGGCAGAGGCCTTGAGTTCAGCAGTGGACTGCTATAGACTGAGCTGATTAATTGATGTTTCCTCCATGTTATTTCATCATCAACACAGTCTATATGCAGTATGTACCATGCACAGGATAAGTAAATAACAGCTTATGATGTATTGTTCACTCAGTCGGTGTGTATTCGCGTATTCTATGCAGCATGTAGTAGTTTACAAGGCAGTTTTGTGCTTTCTATTATTAATATAATAAATATCTTTATAAATTATAGCCTTGGTTAATCAACTCAGTCATAATAATGGCACTCAGGCTATTAATGGTGAAAGATTCTTTCACCATTATAGCATTACAATGGTGAAAGATTTTTTTAAATCGGTCCAAAAGTTTATTAATTACAAACAATAATGAAATGTTTTCTCTTAGTAATATGTTGATCTAGAAAAAAATAATGGATCTTAATTCAAAATAAATAATCCTCGCAGTAACAACAAAGAAGTAGAGAAAAAAAAAACGTAAATTTTTAAATATAGCTACATAATCTAAAATATAACCTATATTTAAGATTCATCGTCCGGAGCACGATTATGTAGCCAGCCTCGCTATGCTACCACTTTGCTGGCTGACTAATATTTATACCACGTTATGAGTATTCTTACGTTATCGTTAAATGATAGAAGAAGAAGATAAACAGTACAATTATCATTAAGAAAAACCAGGAAAACAGCCGACCTATTCTGTAAGTGTATCTTGAAGTATTCGTAAAAATTTCAGCAGTAATTCCAAGTGATTGAGAGTTCGCTTCAAGCTCACTACACTTACGTTTTCATGGTCAGATTTTTAAGTAGATCAATACAGACCCTTTTTTGTAAAATACAATAAAACTCAAACCACAGTGTCACGGAACCCCCCGTCCCTCTTGCTCGCACAATTTATCAACACAAAATAAACAGAATGATGTTCATTGGGCAACTTCATGTGGGCATTAATCATTTTATGCAAAGTGGGCTAAGTGCTGCTGATAAATGATGGTCAAGCTTGCACAGTAGGCGTACTTACCTACCTACTGATAGTTTGGGCTTAAGGTATTACGCAAATGATCTGTAATTCTGAGGGCATGTGGCTAGAACATACCTACTACATTGGCAGCCCACCCGTGCTTCGCACTATTTTTGCAAATTGACAAAACATCGTGATTTCAATATCAGAAAACCGCATTAAGGCTCGTGCAGACCAGCGCGACGCTATGGCGCGACGCGACTCGAACAATACAATTTCTAAGAAAACTTCACTGTATAAAAATAGCCGATGTCGCGTCGCGTTGTCGCGTCGCGCTGGTCTGCACGAGCCTTTAAAATCAGTCGCGAAAAATAAATATTATTCTACTCTATTCTATGAAAAGCGATTTTAATTTATAATAATGTAAGATAAGATAAGAATAAAGATATCATAACAAATGAGGCCTGGTATCTCCAAAAGGTTAGGTAGAGGTGTACTATAGAATATCCTAGAATAACGTTACTGTCGATCAGGTACTTATACCTAAATGATCTGAAATAATTGCATAGAGGGGGGTAACTTACTATTAGATTATTATTATTTTAACATATAACGTTAAATATACATGAGACAAAAATGTTTATTTAAGCAAGCAAGCTTTGTTCGCTGCAGCGTATGCGCGCACCCACTATACACAATCTCCACTAACATTTTTAACATCTACCCTATTAAAAACACTAGTCGGTTATTTTTGTGTATTATTGTATTTTCTCTGTAAGTGATTAATCTAATCTTTTGAGAAATAAATGTCTTAAACCGTATTTATTGATAGTGTCATCATAATAATATGTGTTTATCCTTATTTAGATTATTTAAAATCATCACAATCATTTTATGCGACCAACATCCTGACAACCATTTTGCAATAGCCCCTGTGGAACTATTGCAAACAATGTTGCACCTCCTATCCTGCCCTCGGTAGAGCAGTTGTGGCCCAGTGGTAAGGACCGTGACTTGTAGGTCCGTGACCGAGTTGTAGGTCGTAGGTTGGAATCCTAATAGGTACTTTGTGTAAATAATTTAATCACCACTGTTCTTAAAACGGTGAAGGAAAACATCGGGAGAAAACCGGCATATCCTAGAGCCTAAAATTCGAAGACATGTGACATCAACCAACCCGCACTGGGTCCGCGTGGATTACGGCCCTCTCCCTTTTACTGAGAAGAGGCCTGTGCCGCAGCTGTGGGTCGTATTATAGGCCGATTATACTATCCTGCCCTCTGTGTCCCAATATATGCAATCAAAATGACCTCTGCACTGCCAACGAAGACGCCTTGGAAGTAGTTAAGTTTTGGACAACTGTCGCACCATGAAGATGACCATTACATTATGTAGAAATGAAATCATTAGGCACTTTAAAAAAATATTTAAGTAGTTAACAAAAATGTATAGCAAATATGCAAAAACCATTATTTCTCCAACTCCAAACGTTCATGCGTCTAACCGTAAGCAATGTCCACTTCATTTAATTTTTCATTCTTTACCCGTTTTGTTTCGCCGACAGGGGTCGCTAGCGTATTGAGAACGAACCTTTTGTGCCCTGTTCAATCAGTTTTACAGGGTTAGATGCTGCCGTATATCATTAACAAGGATTATTTAAGGTTTACATACGTGTTAGGTGCTTAATCACAAAAACCCTTCCTGGTTTTATGTGAAAAATGAGTGATGAAATTATTTTACAAAACAGTTGTTCGTTTAGTTTAGACTATCAGAATAACTGGCGAAATGTGGGTGTACTATAGGGAAACCTCTGCCTAACCCTTCGGGGAATACAGGCGTGATGTTAAGTTATGACATGTCTTGTTAGGTTATATTCTTTTCTGTATTTAGCAGTCTCATATATTCTTTGTATATCTGCGCCTAGCGGTTTTAATCTTAAACAAAAAGAAAAACCCTGAATCTGACGTAATAAGGGGCGAGACAGACTTCAGGCTGCTATTGGAAATTCCAGATGGAAAAACTCAAACTCAAAACTCAAACACAAAGCATTTATTTCAAATAAACCAAGTACAGGTACTTTTGAATTGTCAAGGGGTCGTAGTAGGTTTCTATGGAGAAGAACGGGCAAGAAACTCCACGGACACTCTTTGAAATCAGAATATTGTTACAAAATCAATAACACTTTTCCCAACCCGGGAATCGAACCCAGGACCACATGCTCAGCAGTAGCGGTTACGACAACTACACCAGCGAGGTAGTCATAGTAACTAAGTAAGGGGAAATAATGGCAGCGATTAATTCTCACCCAAACTTGCTTCGGTCACGACTTATAACTCTATGAAACAGAGCAGTATCTCATAGTGACCGATATGAATGTTACCATTAACTAAAACGGCTCAGATTTGTTATGGACTCGGCTCAATCAAATAATATTCAGTGGTTTGTTGTACCTATGTCGTAAATGGATTGCTTAGTTAGCTGTTTTACATAACCGCTAGCTGTTTTACAAAACAGTTTCGTTGTGTAAAACAGCTGAACAATCTTCAGCTGGAGTGCCATTGAGTTACGTTTAACAAAACTGCTACCCATGTTTAAACGCAGAATGGCTTATCTGCAGTCACAGTAAGCGTTTGGTGTGGCTTCTAATGCTGGATCGGTCGCAGTAACTAAGCTAACCTTGACCAATTGGTTTAGATTAGGTTAGAACGGTGACCAACCGCGTACTTCCAAGTTGGCTCTTAAGTATTTTTAAAATTGACTTTTCTAAAACCCTGATAACTTTAAATTAAAATTGTCCTTAAGAACACTGTTTTCCATTGACTTAGGGTAATTTTCACTCATATTACTCGTTTTAATTATTTCCGTTTTGGACGCCATTATTGTTATTCTGACACACAGAGCCACGAGCGTCAAAGTTTAGCTACAATCTGACGTTTCATTTCACACTGTTTTACGTAACCTCTAATCGTTCCGCTGCATTGATAAATGCTAAACATTCATGCAGTTCTGTAAAAAGAAAGAAAATTTGTTTATTCTGCTCAAACAAAACGTAAATTACAAAAAAGTATGACATAAAATACACGCATACATAGTAGTATCAATCTGCGATACCTATGTTATTTGCAGCAATTGGGGCTACCATTTTAAAAACTATATTTTATTAAAACTCTAAAACAAGGTCCATTACATGATTTTTGCGAAAACGTCATAGAATGGCGAAAGTCAAATCTCTTCTTATTTCATTTCTTTATGTTTCAGGCAGAAAACATTCTGAAATCAATGTCGAAACTAATCTGCTTACTAAAAACGACTTTAACGACTTCTTTATAAAGTTCATTTTCTAATACAATAAGAATATTCGATGACGCGTCTCAATCATAAGCGCTATTACTCATGTCTATTTGTTAGCAACATTACGATTTATGATTTGCTATTGTTATGTACCTTAACTCCGTTACAATAAGGTTAATTATTCGATAGCATGATGTGTGGATATGGTTTTAATTTGAAAGGGGTTAGTATAGGTATGAATGACCCGAGATTGAAGGGTTAGGAAGAGTTTCCCTGTCTCGAAAGTACCATAACGAATTAGGATTATATTCGCTCTTTGCAAATTAAAGCAGTCCCTTTAATTACTCTTACGGTTGGTATATCTCGCTTGGTGTTGCCACCATTATTTTTGGTTATGCACGATGCATCAATGTCATGACAGACCAGACTAATAGGGTATTATATTTTGAACCGTTTTGAGAGCAGTGGTCAAATAAAGTAAAGGCGGGTTAGCGATTTCATATATATATTAATACAATTTTAAGTCCTGGTTTCCTCACGATGTTCTCCTTCACCAATGTCAGTGATGTTCAAGATACACTTAAAAAGTACATATTTATAATGAATAGAATAAGTCACATTGGTACTTTCGCCCGGATATTAATCTAAAACAAAAACATAAGACGTTTTAGAAATATAATTAAAAAAATAAAACCTCTAATAATTCAACACCTATTCATAAAATTAATTGTCTAATCTTGAGTAAAGTAATATTTATAATTCTCATTTTCACTGAAGCCACCCCTAATATTATGACACATTTTAATTACTACGAGCACCCGCCATTTTGATTTTAAACACTAATCCGCTTACGAAATACTGTGGTGATGGGAAGGTTAAATTATAAAATAGTGATGGGAATAGGGGATTTTAAATTTAAAGGTTATTGCCGACATATTACTATGTTGAATAAAAAATGTGCAAATCAGAAAACTGTCAAAGAAGAAAAGAAAGCAGTGTAAAAAACTTTGTCGGTATAATTAGGTACCTATGTTATATTTTTTGCTTGTTTATTCTTTACAAGAAAACATATAGGTATGACTTTGGTACCAATTATCGCCAATTTCCTAAGAGAGCGGTGAAAGGTCACAAACTAACCACTGTCCAAATACAATACTGGTGAAAATTACAGATTTTCTTTACGGTCGTTATAATACGACGGAATCGCTCTTCTAAGAAACCAGAGCTTTTCTCTTTCATAAGTGAATTGATTGTGAGTTTGTTAAGATTAGTTAAGAAAACAAAACACATCATTGTAAAGTTCGGTTTCCTAGACAGTATTTTGACATTTCAAATCTTTGTTGTTTGTTTTTCAATTTGGAGTTTGACATTTGCACCTGTCAAATTACTATCTGGTATTAACAAACGAACAGGTAATAAAATAATATCATCACATCGATCTCGATAAGAAAAGTTCACAACCCTAGAGTTTGACTGTAATAACATCAATTAACACTAGCTAATCCCACCGCGACAGGTTTCTTATTAGCGCCATTTGTCAACGGTTACATCAGCAGATTATTATCTAAGGGTGATGCAGATTTCGTTAATGAAAAATATGCCAGGATTTTTGAACAACGAACAAATATTCGAATTTTATTCATACCTAAAAGAAGTACTTTTATGTGTGTTAGTGTTTATGCGACTTTATGAAAGGGTACCTATTTATTGTATTAACTTCCAATTGGTTTTGTTTAGAAGAATCTACAGTCTAGTCCAATATTTGTTCCATTACTGTTTTAGACTTCACATTTTTGTTTTTATTGTTATTGTTGTATTGTTTAAGTGAGGAAAGTTTTATGTGTGAATGGCTATATGGCGAAGGCCAAAGATACGATGGATTGTATGAAAGATGATATGGCAAGAAGGGGTAACTACTGAGATCATGCTCACTTAAATGTCTCGCTGATGGTGGCGAGTGTGTTAGATCATTCGGTTCCCTACAAAATGGTTGAGCTGGATGGTGCTGATCCACGCGTCATGTTCGTGAACGGGCGCCGTCAGTTGAGACTGGTCATCTCTTATCTGCCAGGGCTTATTTTTTATCGTTTTTGATTTATATATATTATTTTTTTTACATTGTTCTCACATATAGAATCAACAAGAGTAATGTACCCAGGATTTTGTAATTTCTATATTTAAAAGAGTGTCCTTGGAGTTTCTTGCCCGTTCTTCTCCATAGAGATCTACGTTTTGGAATGGACAACTAGCTTCAACTTTCTGACTAACTGACTCTTTGACAATTCAAAAGTGCCTGTAAAGGGTTTAATTGAAATAAATGCTTTGAGTTTGAGTTTGAGATGATTAGTAGAAAAAAATAGAAGATAAAGACATGTTACGCTCACCCCAAATAAATTGTGATCAGGGCAGGAGAGTGATGATGACCTAAAAAAAGTGTGGTGCGACTTTTAGAAAGGGTGCCTATTTATTGTAAAACTTCCAATTGGTTTTGTTTAGAAGAATCTACAGTCTAGTCTCATATTTGTTCCATTAAGACATTAACACAACATCACATTAAGACATTCATTCATTGATTCATTTTGACATTAAGACTTCACATTGTTGTTCAAATTCAAATGATTGATTGATTGATTGTTTTTGTATTGTTAAGGTATTTTCAAGGTAAGTAGAAACGCCGTAGATGGACATGTAGTGACCTTATTCGTGATGTTCTTTAGAAAGGTCAGGTGTGTAGTACTTGCAACGAATGTGGAAGTAAGATGTTAACGAGGCAAAAGGAGTATCGTTGCACCACGCGTACCATGACAACCATAGAAACGGGTTTTCTACGGGTTTTGTCGACTGAAAAATAGACAAAATGTCAGATTGTGATTGTTTATCTGTCATTTTGTCTATTCTTCTGTCGACAAAACCCGTTTCCATTGTTGTCATGCTGAGCGTGCTGGTTTCTCCCTACGCCCATGGGAAGGAGGCGTGAGTTTATGTATGTATTAATTATATTAAGATTTATAACCTATTTTATTTTTATATTTTTTTAATGTTGTATATTATTACGTATGTGTATTGTTGTTTGTGTATTTGTTTGTTTGGTGTGTATGTTTATTTAACAGTTTATGTACACACATATAAAAAGACAAGAAAAAAAAAGGAATAGCAAAATACGTACTTGATGCTTATTTCTAAAGAAATCTCTTCCAGCATACCTGCGATAGGAAAGTGGATAAAAAAAGATGTAGACAACGTGTGTAAGAGTAGAAGATAAAATATAAATTAAAAACATATAACTATTCACTAATTTAAAAATAAACATACACTATGAGAATATACTTACTTTACATACCTACTTCTTAGATAAATATCACAAAAAATGTATAAATAGTAATAATAATTATAATGTAGTATAATATAATATAATAATAAATACAAAATATGCAACGTATGTGTGTTTTCTTATTCTAAATAATTCTTAAAATATAGATAATGTTAGTCAAAGTTCATTACCATGTTAAAAGACCCCGGATCTCGTCTGATCACCGATGTTAAGCAACATCGGGTGCGATCAGTACTTGGATGGGTGATAACCTGGAAATACTTTTGATGTGGACTTCTGCATTTTTTTTTCTTCTAATGTTATTAGGTAGAGAAAAGAGAATATTTCTATTAGGTAGTTATAAAATAGCATACTCATTTCCGTTTTCTCCAAGTGACACTGGTCTAAACTAAACTAAAAATCACCAAAATTTAGTTTATACCTGTCAAACGATGATTTCCCATTCTGAAATAGACTAAAGTGACACAACTTAACTATATTTTAGTTTGACAGCACTAAGATAGCACTGATATTTTAATTTAGTGAAAATGTCAATTTTGCTATTCTGAATTTGACGTTTTTCATTTTTTTTAAAAATTGTCTAACTAATTCTGACCATTTTTAATCGTGCTTAAAAATGGTGTAGAATTCTATTCTTCTTCTTTTCGTGTGGTTAGTAAACTAACCTGTTGTCAGAGTTTTAAAGCCGCCCACGGGGCTCTGACTTGGCTTCACATGCCGTCGAGAAATATCTCTCAGGCATGCCGGTTTCCTCACGATGTTTTCCTTCACCGTTTTTTGAGCAAGTGATAATTATATAATACGCACATGAATCCGAAAAGTCAGAGGTGCGTGCCTTGGGTTCGAACTCGAGACCTACGACTTGTCAGTCTAACTGTCACACCACTAGGCTATCACTGCTTAGTAATTCTATTAGTTGTCATGAACTAAAATCCACACGAACACCCCGACTTCAGGTGCAAAAACAGTACTGTACTGGATTTTTTTCTTTTCTTTTGCTTATATCTCGAAAATAGTGTGTCCTATCGCAAACATAATGAAAATTTCGACCCCCTTTATGAATTATACCCCTAATACTCAACACGTAGGTACATTTTTTTCATATTTTCCATACTAAAAGTGAAAAATTCCATATAAAACACGTCGACGCTGCCCAAACTGCGCTCCTCCGGCTCTAAAAAAATTTACGGAGGAGGGCAAACAAGTATGTACCACGTGGAGTCGCGATTTTCAAACTCTATTTTAGTTGTGTCAAAATAATTTTTAAATTTAGAGAACTTTTATTGCAGAATAGCTTTAAGATTGTCATAGTCAAAAGTAAGGAATTTTAGTGATAGTTTAGTTCGGTGTACAAGAGAATCGGCACCACTGTTGGATTTTCAACGCTAGGCTCAGCGCTGAGAGTTGAAAATCCAACAGTGTACTTTTATTTAGGGATTCATCTAAGTGTCACTTAGCTGTCGGTGAAAACGGGCATTAGTTCGGCTGTCGAGAGGAGAACTCCTCCTGTCAGCTGGACAATTCCTAGTTGTAATAAGGATCAAATTCGCATAGCACATATTCGTTAGTATGAAACTGACAAAACTTCTATACAACGTTAACTAATCTGAGCCATTGAGCTACTTCAGCTTGAATTTATGTTTGAAATTCAAATTATGTTTTAGTATCATAACATTCATATCTTCTACCATCAAATAACAAGAGCCGCAGTAATATCATATTAACATTAATAGCGGGTCAAAATTCAATGGCGCCAAAAACCAGAAACGTCACCCTTAGGACTTGTTTGCATAAAGAGCATCACGCATAAAATCTTACGACACCTTCAAACAAACTTAAATCCTTCGCCGTGAAACTAGAAGATAGTGAAAAAATACCCATGCTGCATTGTAATAAGAGTCATCGCTATTATGTCTGTGGATGACAGTAAGTTTGTAGGGGCCAGTAAAATCATTACCACTTCGCTTGGAGCTGTTTCCCGTTTAAATTAAATGCAGGACAATGGTCAGTGGGCATATAACTGGCGTGATCCTAAGTTATGTGAGGATTAGCTCTATCTTAATATCTCGGGGTATTAACATGGCAGGATTGGCTACCGAATGTTGTAGTAAGATTGGTAACGGGCTCTTTGCAAAATGACTGGACGTATTTCCAAAGTTAAATTAGCTGCCCATCTGCTCCCGTTTTGTTGTAGTTCTGTAATACACTCGAGAGCAATGAATCCGGGTCACTTAAAGAATCCTAAAAATCTCGGAAACTAAAAATGCTAGGTTAATGCAATAAATTGTATTTAATAGACAATGTAATACTCCTTAAATGAAGGTATTAAAACTTCTTAGTTATTGTAAAGTTATATCATAAAAAAATCAAATTTGAAAAAGGGCCACTTTCGAAGATGGAACTACGAAATTACAGCATTTGGTTTTGCTTTTGTTTGTAATCTGTCATTTATGTGGGTACATAAACCATGTTGATAGTGCTCTATATTCATTATTCAAGCTGAAATTATGTCGCTTACGCCTGAAGAATGCACCAGAATACTTACAATGCTGGAAACCGGCCGGAGTCAGCGCGATACAGCCAGGACTGTCGGTGTGTCGCTGTCAACAGTACAAAGAGTTCTCCGACGTTACGAAGAAACTGGTTCTAACCTACGCAGACCAGGAACGGGCAGAACCAGGTGTACCACAGCACGAGAAGACCGATACTTGGTGAACACCATGCTTCGAAATCGCTTTCTTACAGGAACTGAACTCACAAATCAGTTTCGACGCCTCGGAGGAAGTAACCCAAGTGCATGGACAGTAAGACGTCGGCTTGCTGAATCTAACTTAAAACCCCTTAGACCTGCAAACGGCCCTAAACTGGAGCGTGGGCATCGTATTTCAAGACTAAGATATGCCCAGAGCCACGTAAATTGGAGTATTGAAGATTGGTCAAAAGTTATGTTCTCCGACGAATCAAAATTTATGCTCTACAAGCACGATGGAAGACACAGAGTGTATCGAAGACCAGGGGAAAGATTCAAGCAAGCATGCATCGAAGAAAAAGTAGCCTACGGTGGTGGGTCTGTACTTGTGTGGGCCGGAATTTCTTCTGAAAGTCGCACAGAGCTGGTGATCATAGAAAACGGCTCTTTAACTAGCGAAAGATATGTGGAAAAAATCCTCAATGATCACGTTGGTCCATTTATGGTCAATTTAGGTGAGGATGCTATATTTATGCATGACAATGCCCGACCTCATACAGGTAGGATTGTGAATGACTACCTTCAAGAGATGAACATTACTCGTATGGAGTGGCCAGCGCGCAGCCCGGATATCAACCCGATCGAGCATGCTTGGGACGAGCTAGGCAGATGCGTAAAACAACGAAACCCTCCCCCAATCAGGCTTCGTGAGCTCAAAATTGCTCTCACAGAGGAATGGGAGAATATTCCCCAAAATCGTATAAGGAACTTGGTGTACAGCATGCCAAACCGCGTAAACGCAGTAATGGAAGCACGAGGAGGCAATACGAAGTATTAAAATTCAAGAAAATCGTAATAAAGTTCAAAAATTTCATGTTTCCTATTTTTGTTTTAAGGAGAGATCAGCAGTTTTTTTCTTTATGTAATTTTGTGTTAATAAAATGTATGGTGACTCATATTTTTTTTACTTTCATTTAAGGAGTATTACATTGTCTATTAAATACAATTTATTGCATTAACCTATCATTTTTAGTTTCCGAGATTTTTAACATTCTTTAAGTGACCCGGATTCATTGCTCTCGAGTGTATTTTTAACGTACCATACAGCGTGTACCTACGTATTATATATTTTTTAAATCCGTGCAAGAATAAAGAGTACATCCTACTCTCATTTTTCGGGTTTTCATACCCAAAGGGTGAAATGGGGCCCTATAACTAAGACTCCGCTGTCCGTCCGTCTGTCTCTCCGTCTGTCACCAGGCTGTATCTCATGAACCGTGATAGTTAGACAGTTGAATTTTTCACAGATGACGTATTTCTGTTGCCGCTATTAAAATAAAATTCAGTTAAAAATTAAAGGGGGTTCCCATACAAGGAACGTGTTTTTATTGGCGTTTTTTTGCTAAATAATATACAGTGGCACGGAATCCTTCTTAGGCGAGTCCGACTCGCACTTGGCCGGTATTTATAAATAGTCAGTATGTTTTTTACAACAATATTGTGTAGACATTAATTCATACCCTTATCCCAACTTATTTAGGGTTGGCGGCTTGTTCTTCAACAAATATCCATCAGCTGTATATCTTCACCCCCTTTCTATCCATACTTCCATACCTACTATAATATTATAAATGTGAAAATATCTGTCTGTCTGTCGGTCAGTATGTCTGTTACCTTTCACCTCTTAAGGCTGACCGGACCATGACCTGGGTTTTGGGAAATAGGATACCTTTATCCTGGTAGTACGTTCCCGAGGGATAATTTCCGATCTCCACGCGTACAAAATCTAATGTTTAATCAATTTACACGTGAAACAATCAATGAATAACTAAATTTTCGCAATTAGATTGGTATGTAAATGTAGTGGAAAGTTTACAAATCTCCCGAATTTTCATGCAACAGAGACCTTTTGATATCACGTAACGAGACGGCAGAGATTGCTAGAAGGATTACGCACGCATCAGCTATTGACTCCCTAGGGGATGCCGTACCATTGACGTTTGACGTCCGATTGCATAAATTTATGATTATTATAGAACTGTAGGTATTTGGGAGGAATACCTTTGAACAGTTGTGGTTTAGAGAGAGCCTAAGTGTGATCTTCAGGGTCTTGGTTCTTGACTCTTAGTAAAGTATCTTGTGTCTAACTAAAAATCCGTGTATAAAAATTATGTATTAGGTATGTTGAAACTGTTGGTACTCCCCATCACTTGTTCATAAGGGTTCATTAGAAAACCAGCGTCAGATAACATTTGTCGGGCATTAATGCTGAAATGAACCTTTTTGGCGCAGCCGTGAGGCACACACTGTTATTGCTTTATGGTTATTTTACCTTTTTATTTTGTTACTGTGTTTCACGAACTGTGTCCAAATAAATATTATTCTTTCTTTCTTTCTTTCTAAGTCTTAAACAACTTTGAAACATGATTCTATGGGAGTCAAATTTATGTTACCATACTAGAACAGTTAGACCAAATGCTGCACAGCCTAAATAGAGCCTCTCGGCCGGTTGGCCTCGCCAAGAATTTGGACAAGACGAAAGTCATGTACAATATTCTCACGTCTCTCCAATCCACTTCAAAAGTTCGCTTCTCGAAGTTGTGAAGGAGTATGTTTACCTAGGGAAAGTTATCCAGCTCCGTAGACACAACTTTGAGAAAAAGCCAACAGGAGGATCCAGTTGGGTTGGGCAGCGTTTGGAAAACTTTGTCAATCCCGCAATTTTATACTTGTGCTTCCTGCTCATTTATGACATACGGTGCCGAAACGTGGACACTGACAGTTGGGTTGTTCCACAATCAGCGGAAGTAGCAATGGGCTGACCATGTTTGTCGAAGAACCGATGACCGGTGGGACAAGCGTAGTGTGGGACGCCCGCCCCTCTATAATATGGACTGACGTCCTTTAAAAAGGTAGCTGGGACATACTGGATGCAAAAGGCGGAGAACAGTGTTGTGGCGTAGCGTGGGAGAAGCCAATGTCCAACAGTGGACTGCGATAGACTAAGTTGATTGGTTGGTTGAGATTTATGCTGAATAAACATTATTAAAACTATCGATAAAATTATACCTTAAAGTTGCGTGAGGTTAAATTCTTGCTATAACATTTTTGTAAGGCGCTAAATTGTGGACTGTCAAATTGTTTATAGTGTTGCTATCGGATTTATCTATTTATTAATGAATCCAGTGGCTTTGTTGTTATGATAGGGTAATTTGAATTTAGAGAGGTGTATTGATGATTATAGTTTCTGTAAATACATATTGTGTGTAACGGTCGCGAATCTTATTTTGATCAACATAAAACCTAATAGGTAGGTACTATTAGGCTACAAATTACAAAAAACGTAATAGGCACTATTAGGCTGCAAATTACAAAGAGACAAACACTTTTACAAGTCCAAAAAATAATGATGTTTTTTTTTCGAAATGAGTTCGGTGTTTTCAAACCGACTACTTTGAGAAGAAAGATCGAAACAAACTCAGAGGTTACAAGACTTATTCTTGGTCAAATCATATGACGACCATAGAAATGCTCTTTTGAGAAACTACACTGGAGCTTTCGCCTTTATACCCTCTTCGATATACGTCATAAGTATAGTACCTAGTACTTTGTTCGCCCTCCTCATTTCGTATTTCGCATTTCGAATCCCAACCGCGCAATGAAAACTCAACAATGCATTATAAATGACCGCGATTTATAACACCTTTGTCTGTTACCCGACTTAGTGCGTTAAAATGATATAATGCGTTTAGAGATACTGTCCAGAAGTTAATGTACTTCATAACTAGTTTGTAAGTGATTCATTTTCACTCTTTTGTGTTTATATAAGATAAGATTAGGGAAGTACCCTCAGTACTTTGAGTATGTTCCGTGTTTGTATGTTGATATTGTAGATAAATAACATAAATATTATAATATCACACCTGTTTTTTCCTAAGGCTTAGGTAGAGGTGTACCTGTTAGTACACCCACATAATATTTCGCCAGTTATGATAATGTCCCATGTATTAGAAGGCGAGCCTTTCGGCATCAACCGGGCACAAATCCAGACTCCGGGCTGCACTAAGAAATTTCAGATGGAAAAATCGACCACTGAACTGGCCAATATCAATGACTCCGTTGACTGACTACAGCGGATAGACATGGACGCGGGAGGCAACCACGCGTCAATTGTTGAGCATGCAGCAGGCATTGTTTCTGTCACGGCTCCGGCGCTGTCCGGCGGTCCCACACAAGCTTATCGTCGCAGATGGTTTTAAAACCACCTTCTCCTTAGCTCGCGGGCCGCCTCGCCCCTCCGCGCCTACGCGGGCTATAATTACACTCTAGGGGTAGGGCAGACAAGACTACGTGGAATCGGTTTTGCAGCGATTCGTTTCTGTCACTAACTTTTGTAGCACAACATTATTGAGTTTTTAAGACCATATTTTAATTTAATTTATGATTGAAAATGCTATTTTATAGAAATGGCAATATGCCTAATAAAAATATTCCAAATAAAATTCTGCCATCTTAAAGTATGCCATTGTAAATTCGGACATATAAACATTCGGCCAAACAATAATTATATTAAATAATTTTGATGGCTTTCAATATTCGTTTACAGAAGATTATGCCAATTGTGTTAAATGCCAAATAAATTTCAGACTATCAATATTCTCCCAGATAGAGGGCACCCGTGCGGCTGTTATTACTTAGCCACGATTTCCTCAAAATCCTTCGGATTGTGATAGTTAAGTGTGTTACGTAATTGTGGTGCTGGATGATGATAATAATTATAATTTTTAGTGTTCCAAAAACAGTGTTCTAGATTATTTTTCCACCAGTTATTGATAAGCGGAAACTATGCAATACAATACAGTACTTCACTTTAGTGGAAAAGATCACCTATACCCTGATTTATCAAATAACTCCTCCGGAGGGCGTGTTAGACACTTACTGACTAAAACCCACCCGTGTTCCTTCAGTTGCCTGTACGTTGCCAGGGCCTTCCGTTTAAAATGAACCAGTGAATTGACAATGTTACATTGCCGATGTTTGTGAAATTGTTGGAAAAAACTAATAGATAATAAAAAGGATGATGAATAAATGATGTCAGCAATTAATCATAAAGACTCGTGCAGACCAGCGCGACGCGACGGCGCGACGCGACTCGAACAATACAATTTCTAAGAAAACTTCACGGTATAACAATAGCCGTTGTCGCGTCGCGCTAGTCTGAACGATGCTTAACAATGTGTGATATCAACTGTTTATGTTTTGTCCCGTTTGGAGTGGCAATATCCGTTAGCTGAAGAGTTCGATAATAAATGATAAATGGTAGGTGTTCTGTGTTATTAACATAAATTATCATAGAATTTTCAAGTACGTTCAGTTTAACGTTTTCAGAACCAAAACATCACTAATTATCATTTACAAATTAAAAATAGGCTCCGCCGTAACAGTATAATCTAATACTGCCGTGACCAGGATTCGAACCTGGGTTACTACGGCCACAACGTAGGGTCCTAACCACTAGACGATCACGGCTATCGGAGCGGTGCAAAACCTGACGAAATGTTTGATCATATGCTTTCAGCTCTATAAACGTGTGACGTCACACGCTAGAAAGAGACAGAAGATGTGATTATTTATTTTTGTTAAGACAACTTCTCCTATAATGATTTCTTTCTATGAGCAACAGTTAATTAATTTACTGAATTTAAAAAAATTTAAATATAATATTTTTATTTTTATTTTTCTGTTCCCCAAATACTGAGATGGTTTAGGAAAAGTAGCGAAAACCCAAAGGAACAGCCGAAAAATCTGTCGTACCAAGTTCACCCGGTCATCTAGTCTAAATATATAAAAGTCAATCGCCGTGCGTTAGTCTCGTAAAAACCCGAAAATGGGTCGACAGATTTGAATTAAAAAACACCGGCCAAATGCGTGTCGGACCACACTTATTGAAAGTTTCCGTAGTTGGGATAACTTTACCCTAAGAACAAACTTAACATTGTAGTAAAAAACACGTTCTCTCGTACATCTGAACTGCAAATGTAAGTTTGTACGCACAATATTGAGAGATTTACCATGTTATTTTTAGACCATAGACTTTTTATTGGTTTTCCTGTAATCTATGAGTAAAAACCATTCTCGGTACTTTCAAAAAAAATGTTAGGCTCATTAGTTTTGGAGATAAGGAGGAAAATAATCAACGTTCATCTATTTTCTTAAATATATTTAAAAGTTTTATTTAAAAAATAATTTAAAAATAAAAATTGAGATCCACGCAATAAGCCTTTTCCACGAAAGACCACGGGAGCAAAGCCGCGGGCAAAATGCTAGTTATTGATAACTCAGTTCTGTTCGATCAAATCTAAGACAATCTGGAGAAGCAGACTCCTGTCCCTTGAAACACAAGAGTATTATTCGAAACTTTGGAGCCAGTGCCTATTTGTATTTGCAACATGTTTTATATTAATATACCTATTCATAAATATGTATTATCTCATTGTTGATGATAGTTAAATGTCCATACGTTTTTTTGGAGAATTTAGCATCCATCATCATCATCATCATCATCTTCCTGCCCTTAACCCATGTTACTTGGGGTCGGCGCAACACGTTTTGTTTTTCCATTTCCCCTGTCAACCGTCACGCAATCATCTACATCTTTTTCCTTCATATCACTCCTCACACAATCCATCCATCGTTTCTTTGGTCTTCCTCTCCCTCTCCATCCCTCAACATTTATATTCATCACTCTTTTAGTCACATGCGATTCTTCCCTCCTCATCACATGCCCATACCAAGACAGTCGATTCCCTTTCAACTTTTCTGTAAGTGGCGCAACTTTCAGACTTCCTCTAATATACTCATTCCTTATTTTATCCATTCTTGTCACACCACACATCCACCTCAACATTCTCATCTCCGCTACATGCAATCTTTTTTCGTCCATCTTCTTCACAGCCCAGCATTCCGATCCATACAATACGACAGGTCTAATCACGGACTTGTTTATATGGAGAATTTAGCTTCCATGGAAAGAATAATATCTATTGATGTCAGCTTCAAATCTTATTTGTCATATTTCAATGTCACTACGCATTTTTTCTTGACGTGTCGTTGTAAATGTGTGTTTTAAGTGTGTGGATCAGTGAAGTATAGAATACGAGGATTGTACGTAATCCAGGACAGGGTGTGCAGAGATGATGGAGTCTAATGCAATGCCATAGATTACAGTTGATACTAGATGTATGATGAGCACCGTATGGTGATGTCGACGACAAGCATGATGACCGCGCCGGCTACTCAGTTATTCGAAGAAGTTATTATTACTCGTATATTATATTATTAATACTGAGGTGGTTTAGTATAAATAGCAAAAACCCAAAAAAACAACCGAAAAATCGGTGGTACGAAGTTCACCGGTACCCTAATAATGGATCGTAATACACGATCAATCATAATTTTAATCGTATTGAAACAAATTACTAACCTATTGCTTCATAAGTTCGAAAAAAAATCTGCTCACCAACGTAAATAACGCAATGTATGTTGTTGAACTGTCAAAATGAAACGCCCCCGATTCGATTAATTTAATATCTTTTTTTTTGTGCTTTTTCACTTAATACAGTAAATGAGAAAAGTGTTTCACCATAATAATAAAGTATTTTTCCTTGCTAAACAAAAATTATCTATTAAAGAGCAAAGAGAATAGATCGCCACTTAACCTTATCCTTACACACCTATTTCCCCATTAAAAGCATATTTATTTATTACAAACATCCAAAAAATCAAAAAGACTTCATATAAAATGTTAGTGAATGTTGTTAATATACATTTATAATAAATTACCATAATTACCATTCAACTTCAACCAACTCGTCAACTAACTGAGCCTAACCAGTTAACGGTAACAATAGATAGTCCGTCTTTTTGTCCACAAAATTGAAAACAATAAGGAAGTATGAATAAATATTATGTCTATCTCTTTCACACCAGATTCAAGTTATTGAATATTGCAATATGTGACTGATAAGAAAGTTTAGTGTGTCTTCTCACAATGACGAGCGAAGGTCCTTCGCAAGGGCTAGTGCGAAATAATTACGATATATGTAGTTAAAAATAGACTTGGTGGAAAAACATTGTTGCACGCTGGATTTGCGTATAATATTCATAGAAAAAATCAAAACTAGTGTGTGGGTCTGCGTGAATAAAAAACATGGCCAGTATGGTGGTGCAGTTAAATTGATAAATGAAAGTGACAACGTTCAAATGATAAAAGGACATAAGCCTGAGTGTCAGCCGGATGTATTAAAAAACGACATCAAAATTCTTATGAATGACTTAAAGCACACAACATGAGATGTTGAGATGTCACAACTAATTTTGGCTCCATTCAAAAAATGTATGAAACGAAAATTTCAACATTACAGAGAGAAAAGTACAGTGACAAAATTCCAATCTACAACAATGTTAACAAAGCGATTTACAGAAGCCGAAATACAGCCCTGAAGGTAAAAAAAATACGATTCAAGGATCCAGCTCAAGTTATTATACCTGAATTTTTTCATAAACATTTGTTATTTGATTATAATGAGGACGGCAACAGGATCATCGTATTTGCATCAGACATAGCTTTGGATGACATTAAAAATGTGCACCACTTCTTCTGTGACGGTACATTTGATTGCTGCCCCTGTCCCTAAAAACAGATTTTATACTATGCACGGAGATATTGGGAATAATTCAGATGAAACCAACATTGTGCCCATATTTTACGCGCTGCTGGTTAATAAAGAAAAAGGGACATATGAAATGATGTTCAAAAAAATTAAAGAAGTTTTGCCAGATTTCAAACCGTTAAAATTCACATTGGACTTTGAAATTTTAGCAATAGTCGCAATAAATAACGAATTTCCAACCGCTGAAATTCATGAGTGTTTAATTATTATTGTTAAAAGATAAAAATAAAATTTCACTATGTAAAAAGTTAGTTGCTCTGTAGTAATTTTTAAGACTGATTATTTAAAATCACTATCGTATTATATTACATTTGAGACTGATTATTATAATTAAGTTAAATGATTCTCTTGATTATAGGTGATGAAAACTGTGATTTAAATACAATTTTTTTACTAGATTTTTTATTGAGATAAATAAATAAATAATGAAAAATAACTAAACTGTATCATTTTTCAAAACATACATCCAATATAAAAGCATTTCTGTGTTATAAATATAATTATGATTTAATATTATAGGTACATATACTTACAATCAATATACATGTATTATTGTTGTAAAACATTTTTGTGCCTGACAGTACATTTGTTCAAAAATTGCTTTGAATTATATTATTCGAATCGGGGGCGTTGGCCACAGGTCCACAGGTGCCTCGACTACTAGGGGCCTAAGCCACGGACCCAATGAAACAAATTTGTCGTAATCGACAATGTAAACGAAAAAAAATGTGTTGCGTAATTAGATAGCTTTTCATCTAGTAGGTAGGTAATAAAAATGAAATACTGTTAGTTGGTAAGCACATCACTTCAGAACGGCTGGCCCGATTTGGCAAAATATTATGTGTTAAAATGTTCGCATTAATCCGAATCAAGTTGTACGGAAATACTTTTTTTTTAATTGCCGGGAAAGTTGGTAAATTCGGTAAAACTGAAAGTGCATGTTTTGTGGGAATTTTGTATGAAATATTGAAGTTTGGTAAAGGAGAAACGTATGTCTGTTCTGCTAGTTGATTATAGCTAAACATAAATAAGGATCCACCTATGATCCAAACAAAAGCAAACAATATCAACAAACGATACAAGAAAATTACTGAAAAAGAAAATAATGAAACAAAGTAAAACTGAGCAATTACTCGGTCAAATGACCGCATTCGATTCCCGGTTAGTAAATTGGTCAGCAATTTGGTGACACGTGTCGAACTACGACTTATACAAAACTTGGTTTGTGAGTGAAATAAACAAAATATTTACCCCTCTTAAAATAATTAGAAATAGTTTAACTGTGATTGTTTCAAGGTAAACAATCATAAATGTGGTTATGGTTATGTTTGAGTAGAAATCAATTTGTTAACGGCAAATTAATTCAACCATTATAGTAGAGTAGTAATCTAAATATTATAAAACTATGTGAGCTGTCGGTCACAGCTATTTGACATTCAATTAAAATAAAATAAACTTTTAATCTCTTAATTTAGTTGATTTGATGTATTACATAAAATTTGTACTAGACTCTGTAGACTGCGTCGTTGGTTTTGTGGTCGCAAGCGCCACTGCTGATTATGACTTCCAGAGTTCGATTCCCAGGTCGGGCAAAGTGTTATTGGGTCTAGGCATCAAGAATTTTTCTCAGTAGCAGCCTGGATCCCGGTTGATGGCAATAAGCTCGCCCCCTATCACATGGGTCTTAAACACAAGTGGCAAAATATGGGTGTATTATAGGTACACCTCAGCCTAACCCTCCTGGAACTACAGGCGTGATGTTTATGTCTAATAAACTGGTGGTACGGACACCTTAGTTTCAGACCCACAATTGCCTAGTACTTTAAAAAAAAATCTTTTCATCATCATCATCATCATCATTTCAGCTGTAGGACGTCCACTGCTGAACATAGGCCTCCTCCAACGATTTCCAAATTGGCCGGTTGGAAGTGACAGGTGCATCCAGCGGCTTCCTGCGATCTTTATTAGGTCGTCTGTCCACCTTGTGGGTGGACGTCCTACGCTGCGCTTGCCGGTACGTGGCCTCCATTCCAGAACCTTTCTGCCCCATCGGCCGTCAATTTTCTTTTAGACTCAATGTAAAGAAATCCTTTATTTTTACTATTTATTGTCAATGTCAACTCAATTTCAATAGGGATCCCATTAGCGATGTGCGTGCGACAGGCTAAATTGTACCCCACAATGAATTATTTAAACATGTCCATTCATTAACAAAAAGCATTCCCTTGTTGTTCACGTCATTTTTATAGTCACAGTAATTGGGCATTTGATTGGTAGTTACGGTGTTAAAAAATAACGAAGTACCGATTACCGGCTTTTTTAAACTGATATAACCATAGGAGAAGATTTTTCAATCCTCAGATACAAAATCGAATAGCGTATATTCCATAGTTGTTCTTTTTGGAATACTGTATATTCAACATTAATAAAGTAACAAACAATTAGGGACTACTCGTATCTAAACTATGTGTATGTATACTACTACACTACTATGTGTACTAAGTATGAAATTGTCGTTTTATTGTAATAGGTACTTCGAATTGACATAGAACCTTCATGGTTTGAGATTTTTGAGCGAAACTTTTTCACCTATGAAGTTCTTCTTTTAAAAAATGTGCAACATTCGATTATCGACTTTCATTTGATTTTTTTATTCAGCTTAGACAAGAAAGATGGATACTTCGTAAATTCGAGTAATTTTTGAATACGAATTCCGACACGGAATTAACGCGGCAGAACCAGCTCGCAATATCAATGTTGCGTTTGGAGAGAGGACTGCTAATGAACGCACCGAGCGATTTTTGTCGTGTGTGTGTGTGTGTGTGTGTGAGTGAGTATATGGGGATGAGTGAAGTTGGACAGTAATGAGTATAATTTGTTTAATTTACATAGGTTGTGGTTATGAATTATGTTATCTAATGCTTCCTCAAAATAAATTAGTACCTTCGTTTCAGGTAAGTTATTAAGGCTAAGCTGTGGCTGGGTAGGCAATTTAGATTTACCTTCCTTTAGGAACGAAGGTCCCTCCCACCACAACGATGATGCCTGCACTTGCTGTGGATCAATACCCCTGGGACGCTAAGTCAGCAGGATTAAATTTAGTTGGAACATGTTGCCATTCAAAAGTTTCGGTAAGTTGATTTATTTTGTTTACACGGTTACGCACAAATGCTTGTAAGGCTTTATTTTGTATTTTCAACCATCCAAGTACCATCATGAAGTTAGTCCATATGTATATTTTTTTAATATTGCACGGAACTGACTTGAAGACTTTAGTACATAATCCAACTCCTGTTAAGGCAGCACATTAAGTGTTTTAATTGGTGCTACTTTTGTTTTCGCACATAGTAACCTAACAGTAACTGTATTATCTTTATTATTATTAGAGCACATATAGACACATGCTCCATAAGCTTGTTGTGATGCATCAACAGAGCAGTGCATCTCCACGGATTGACCATCTAAATTATCACAAAAAAAATTGCGAGGTAAGACAATAGTTGACAAGAAATGTATTTTTTTTATAAACCTAAACCATTTTTTAACATATTGTTCTGGTACTGAATCATCTCAATCCAATTTGAGAGCCCATAAATTTTGCAATAATATGTTAGCCTTGATAATACAACAACTAACCAATCCCAATGGATCAAATAGCTTACACGTAGTAAAAATTATTATTCTTTTGGTCACCTTATTAGAGATTGCAATGCCACTAGGAAAATGTAATTTGTCTAACAAAGGTTTCCATTTCAACCCATAAACAGTGGCTTCATCACGAAAAGTAAGTTAATTAGTAGACTCTGAATTATCTTCAAGTATTTTAGGACAATATGTTCTAAACTTTCTTAATGGAAAACAAGCCGTATTTAAAGCCTGTGATACACCTAAATATATGTGCTTTAATTCGTCTTCACAAGAGGCACCAGTTATCCAATCATCCATATAAAAAATATTCTTAATTATCTCAGCAATTACCTTATCTCTACATTGGCTACCTAGCTCAAACAGACACCTGGTACTCAAAAATGGAGCAGATGCCATTCCATACGTTAAGGTTTTAAGTTGTAGGATTTTAATAGGCTCTGATACTTGGTCTCTCCACAATATCAGCTGCAGATACCGCTGTGACTCATTTAATTCAATTTGTCGATACATCTTTTCGACATCCACTGTTAATACACATTTATGTTATCTAAATTGGATTAGTATCGAAAACAATCATTTTATATTACGGGACCAACTGCCTGGATGTCATCGAGTGATTTGCCAGATCTTGTTTTGGCAGAAGCATCAAAAACCACCCGAAGTTTTGTGGTTTCATGTTGTTCGCGTATAACACAATGCAAATGGTGCGGTAAGAAACATGCAAATTCTTGTCTATTCGTTTCAACCAAGTGTTCTAATTTAGCATATTCATTTATTACACATAACATAACATAACATCACGCCTTGTTTCCCCGAAGGGTTGGGCAGAGGTGTACCTGTAGTAGGTACACCCACATTTCGCCAGTTATGTTTAAGTCCCATGTAATAGGGGGCGAGCCTATTGCCATCTACCGGGCACAAATCCAGACTTCGGGCTGCTACTGAGAAATTCCAGATAGAAAAACCCAATAACACTTTGCCCGACCCGGGAATCGAACCCAGGACCTCATGCTCAGCAGTAGCGCTTGAGACCACTAGACCAACGAGGCAGTATTTATTAATTTTGCATATTATTCTTGGATTATTATTTATATCTCTTAGGATTTTTATTTAATTTACTTTCTAAGTGAAAAAAAAAACGCTTAATTGCTAAAGGATATGAAATGCCAAGTGCCTTTTCCGGATTCTCTTTCAGCGGCATCATAACTGAGAATCTACCATCAGGTAAACGACAAGTATTTTTTATTGAAATGTGACTCACAAAACATTTTATTAAAGACTCATTTAAATCTTGATCAATCTTTGAACTTTTTTGAACAAAGTTACAATGTATTTTCTTATTATTCTAACTATCTCCGGTGGGGCCAGCCACTATCCACCCTAGCAAGCTATTTTGTAAGGCAGGTCTGTTGTCGCCTAAACATATTTTATTTAGTATTATAATATTAAAGAAATGATCTGCGCCCAGCAAAATATCTATTTCAGATGGCTGGTAAAACAAGGGATCGGCCAATTTAATGTTATCTGGTATACTAAACTTTTCTACATTAACTTGAATGTTAGGTAAATTGCCACATATTTTTGGAAGAATATAATAATTAACATGCACACTAAATATGCATATTCTTGATTTTAATTTTATATTGCACCGTTCGGTAATTTCAGATGATATATTGTTTATGTCTGTTACATTAAAGGCATTCAGTTTTTCAGTCTGTAGTCCTAGCTTAGCAGAACGTTAGCTCTTTGTATTAAAAAATCTTGGAATTCTTCAAGTGATGGACGGGTTATCAAACTACCTTTATGATATTCCCATTTACTTCTAGTCTTGGAATCCAACTTTGGAGCCACCAAATGTATTACTAAAGGATCCCAACTATCAGTAGAGATCTATAAAGTATTTATCGCACTTAAATTCTTAAAAGTTTCGTAGATGAAGGACCATCGACATCTAAGAAAATCCGAGCATGCAAGCTGCCTTATTTTCTGCATTGATTTTTATAACATGTTTTTATTCATATTTTTATCTTAGTGGCAATTTACAACTTTGTTAAAATTAAAGACCAATGGATAATTTATAATTGACGTAGATATATTATCGTATCCAGTACTGTATTTTTTAAAGATTTTATGATATTAAATATGTCATTTGGAATGGTAGGAGTCATTTGCAAAGGAAATTTAAATAATAAAGGATGTGTAAGGCTCTACATCACAAAAGGAAATTGTTACCTTTAAATCCATTTTATGATAATAAGGGCTTAGTTAGAGTAGGATAAATAAGTCTGATTGTAAATATGACAAGAAACAACCAAATCTATTAGAATATGCTACGCAACATTTAACTCGATCGATAATGCACTGTGAACATTCTAGGTTATTTCACGCAGGTCCCAAGTTAGTTTTGTCCTCTGTTCGCGAAAGATTTTGGCCACTGGCAGAAACTTGGCTCGCACTATTGTTAAGACTTGTGTGTGTGGTTTGTACTCAATTGAGAGGTCAATCGATACAGCTTTTAATGGGAGACTTGCCTCGTGTGAGAGTTAATCCAGGTTTCCCTTTCAGTACATGTGGGATCAAAGTTGCGGGACCATTTATGATATCTTCTAAAAAGGGTCGAGGTAATCGCGTTACTAAAGTCTACCTCTGCGTTTTTGTATTATCTAGCCACTAAAGCTTTACATCTTGAAGTTGTCAGTGACCTAACCACTGAAGCTATTTAGAAGTAACTACACTACAAACTTATATCTTGTTTACGCAGGTTTGTTTCACGTCACGGCAAGCCTAAAGATTCGTGCAGACTAGCGCGACGTGACACCGGTATTGTTATACTGTGAAGTTTTATTAGCACCGTCGCGTCGCGCTGGTCTGCACGAGCCTTAACGCGATTTATTGCAACAATGGGAAAAAATTCTTGGGGGCTAACAATGAGTTGGGCAAAGTTATAAAACCAAGCCGTCAATCAGTCTCAGATTTCGTGTCAAATGAGGAAATAAAATTCATGTTTTGTCCAGCCTACTCACCACACTTCGGTGGTATATGGGAGGCTGGCATAAAATCCGCCAAATATCACTTAAAACGCGTTGCTGGTAGTGCCTCCCTTACGTTTGAAGAGTTGGCGACGCTTTTTGCGCAAATTGAAGCGATCCTTAATTCCCGCCCCACTTCTCCTCTTTCTTCTAATCTAACTGACACAACTCCCTTGACTCCTGGGAACTTCCTTATAGGCCGCTCGTTGATATCTGTGCCGTCGTTACCGGTTAATTGCATCAGACCCAACAGATACCAGCGCATTGAGCAGATCCGACAGCAATTCTGGGCAAGTTGGCGCCGGGAGTTCATGGCAGAGCTGCAGAACAGGACCAAATGGAGAAGAGGTCAACCATCACTTCAAGTCAGCGACCTGCAGTGCTATTCTGTAACCATCTCACCGTGAATACTTCGGTGAAGTGAGCGTGGAGTGAGCTGTCAATAGTGTCAATTCCAAGCAAAACCAAACTCACTTCACCTAAGTTTTCACGGTGAGATTTTTACAGAATCGACCGACTGGTCGTGCTACGAGAGGACAACCTTATGCCTCTCGACTGGCGCATGGGGCACGTAGTGAAGTTGTACCCGGGACAAGATGGGATTGTTCGGGTTGCGGACAATCAACAAATGCCTTATAAAACGGGCTGTCCACAAAATGTGTCTATTGCCCACGACACCACAGCTGTTGAAATAGCTTCAACGCCGCGGAGTATGTGCACGCCATCGTGTGCACCAAGATTATAATTATTACGTTCATATAATTACGTAAAACCGTACTGTACCGCGTGCGACGACGCGTGCGGCACACCACTACGACGGCGGCGGCGGGTGCGGTGCGCGGGGGAACACTAGTGCACATCGGTTTGCGCAAGCGACTACCTGATTAATCTGTACGCACGCGCATAAATGTACGCGTCTCAAGAAAACCATTATTGTAAATGCAAGTAATTAAAATATTTGATTCAAGAAGAGGAGTTCATATTACGCATCCCCTTCAATACGTTTTGTTTCTATTTTTGACTAACACGTTGAATACTGTATCTATGCATCTCGCTTGCACATACAGTGTGAAGTTAGTTACCAAAGACCAAAAACTATTCTTCAGTTATTATACGATTGATTTTTTTAAAATATTTATTCGCCTGGTATACAGCCAGATAATTTTGTACGCTAGATAACTATTCAACGATCTAACGGAGGACTGAAAAATCGGCCTTAACGGGCTGGCGGCGGCGGAGCATGCGTTGTTCATACAAACGTAATTCCAAAATAATTTGTAAATTAAACATATTCTTAAGGTAGTGTGTATTTATTCCGAATGGATTAATAGCGATATAATCAAAAATAGCTTCTCTTCAGTATTCGACTTATAGCTTGTAAAAGGTAATCGCTCATACCCCATGGCCACGACGTCACCGCTTGCGCACCCTGCGTCTTACGTCTGTGACCGCGGTGAGAGCAAGATGTCAGAAGTTATTTAGGGCATGAAATGAGTCACCGCGGTACGACGCCCTGTGTCGTGGAACTAGCCATAGCCATCGCGCACTCGCATAGCCGTCACGCACTCGCTGCTCGGTGCTCGCCAACTCGTTTTTGGTTGCTAGCTCTCTACATGCTTCTCGTTTATCGCCAGTGCTGGACAGGTGCATTCGTGCCTGAAGGCAGAAATACAATAAAACATTTATTTCTCTTGCATAAACACGTCTTATAAATATGAAGAACATCTGATATATTTATCATCGTTGTGGGAGACTGGTATCTGCACTGGGAAAACTTATTACACAGATTACGAGACCCCTCCAAAGGAAGTAGGTAGGTACAGCCAATGGATGGGGTCACCATGGAAACAACGCGAGATGTCTCAGCGTTAACTCAACCACCAAAATACACATCATTGGCGAATAAATTATCTATGAAAGTTGAACTCGTCATTTCTCTCTACCTGACACAGCGGGGCATCTAAGACTAGTCGAATAGCCAAAGCGGCTTACCATCTTAACTTTGCCGTCACATTCCAACATGAGAGACCTTTATTCTGAAGATGGCAATGCTCAAATTGATTTAGAAAAGTTTTGTCTTGTGGCAAATATAAGTTGGTCTTTGTGTAATGACAACTATGTATAAGGTATTGTGTTTTGATGGTTCATGTCGTTCGATAGTTTGCGATGTATGAGACTTGTATGGGAGTAGGAAATGGTTATGTTTAGCTTCCGAGGGCTTTGGAAAGTTTGAATGGGATATCGCTGGAAGTAATAGTCAGTTTGGTGTATTGTTTTGATTTGAGCTGAAGTTCGTTCGGATAAATCAGAGGTGGATTGTTTTTTTTTAATTTTTCAAAAGAATAGAACAGTATACCTTCATTATTCAACAACAAAATTTCTTGGTACAAAATCAGTTGTGAGAAAACAATGTACATTCTGGCTAATATAGCATGGTTTAGTACATTTAAACAAATTCATCATTAAATCTGCCCACCCTTTTCCCAATTATGTTAGGTTAGCTTCCAGTCTAACCGGATGTAGAAAGTCGGCTTTAGTCAGCATTAATTAAAAAAAAAATACAAAACCTATTGTTTTCTATTGTTAGTATTGTTGCTCTTGCTTTAAGCTGTGCTGCACTGTTTTTGTTAAAAAGTACCTCTACGAGTAGAATTGATAAAAACTGTGTGTTTGGCTCTTGGTTAGATGCACGGCTTTTCAAAGCTTGCCACTAGAATTTATTTTTTGCATTCAACATTACGTAGTGAACTTCAAAAGACGTCCTTTTTAAATAAAAGCGTTTATTTTTACTTTCTCCTTTCTTGGTCTCGCGTGCTTGTTTTTTTGGCTTTCAAATTAATGACGTAATTATAACGACTTATTCTAATAACTTAATACCATATTTTGCTGAACTATCACAATTCTCAGCCTACTGACTACTTATTACATATTAATATGATTACATAATACACATTAATATTACTTATTACATAGATAATTTGATGAATACGTAAATTAGAACAATAGTTAACTGTTAATTAGGCTGTGATACTAATCTGATCATAATTAGTACCTATTTATAACGAGAATGTAGCTACGATAGTACCTCATAGATAAGACAATCAAGCTAGGTAAATTAGTAATAATCTAGTTATAGATATGTCGGGTTAGTAGTCGATTCGCACGAAAATTAATCGCACGATCGTGCGAATCGTCCCCTTTCAATAAAAATATTTTTTTAGTAGGCGATTCGCACGGAAGTATTTAAATTGCGTGCGAATCGACCCCTTCAAGAATTAGTAGTATGCGATTCGCACACACCTATACTTTATCGAAAAGTTTCAAGAAAAAAGTACTATCACGTACAAAATGCTTTCTTTTAATACAGGACACAAATAAAACGATTTTTAAGGAAATCAAGTTTTTATATTTTACTTTGTATCTATCAGAAAGTGATTTTACATCATTCACAGTTTAAATAACTTAAAACCATAATTATAACCAAGATTACAAATAAAATCACAGTTAGTAGGTACGATTTATAATCAAATATTTGGTTTTGCATTTTTACAAGTAAGTACTCTTTTTCCGTACACTTGCATTTACCTTAAATCATCACAAATTACTACTTATTAGAGTTTTTACCGAAATCAACTTTTTATGAACCCCTGAGTCTTGTTAAAAATAATGTTGTTTAGAAAAGGTAAGTCAAAATTAAATAATTAACGTTATATTGTACATGACTGTACTTAGATTTATTATTCGCACATTTTGTTAAGTGTGCGAATCGCATACTACTAATTCTTGAAGGGGTCGATTCGCACGCAATTTAAATACTTCCGTGCGAATCGCCTACTAAAAAAATATTTTTATTGAAAGGGGACGATTCGCACGATCGTGCGAATAATTTTCGTGCGAATCGACTACTAACCCGATATGTCGCAGTCATCTAGTTAAATCAACCAGCTAATTGGACGCCTAGGCAGTTCATTAAACGCCGGCGGCATCCAAATGAATGCCTAGGCCGATGGTTAATTTTAATAAAATCATTCAACGTTTTACAACTTGGCGTATTGAAAGTCAGTCCTTTGAAGATGATTGACCAAGACTCAGCCAAGTTATTCAAGTGGTGAAAAAATCTCCGCGAGCAACTTGGAAATAGCACTCGCCGGCCGCTGCCGCGGCACCGCTCGCTCCGTTCACTCGGCTTGCGCGTGGTTGGTCACAGTTCTAACCTAACCGAACCAATTTCGCCCAGTTTAACTAAATGTGTACACGACATTCAGCCATCTGGTTAAACGTTGTGCTCAACGACTTGACGAGTTGCCCTTTAGTCATTCAATTAAATGTTGTCATTCAATGAACGCGCTAGTCATTCAATTAAATAGCAGATTCAACCAGATGACTGCGACAGATACATTAGTTTTTTTCCGCGACTAGGTCCGGGTGAAATTTCTTGTTTAAACATTTAATATATCCTATGATACTCAGCAAAACTGTAGCTTCCCATTAATTAAAGAAATTTTGGAATCGAATCAGTAGTGGCAAAGATTAATAATCTGTGTATTCTCATTCTGTGTCTTTTTCTTCTTCTTTTGGAAAAAAACAAAGCGCTCTCATTGTTCTCGAGCGCTTTGTATTTTATGAATCATTCATGTGTTTTAATTTTTTACATATGTGTGGCTGGAAGCGGTATCATTCGCATGAAGTGGTTTATGGATAATTTGAAACACAATAGCTTCAGACGATAATTGGAGAACTCAGGCCTTCCAGCAGAGTGTGGTGTCGAAAATGTAAGTTTTACAATATTTTACTGTTCTGTTTGTATTTTGATGTAAATCATATTTATCTTTGTTTTGCAATAAGCGCTTCGTGGACTGATCTGAAAGCGGTCCGTACAGAGCTGTGCATTCTAAAGATGGTACCTATTATCTTCATCCACAATACCTGCCTTCTGTACAGTATCCTGAGAACTTTTTTTTTGTGTCTGACTAGATTTGTCTGGCTGGTTTGAAATTAACCTTTTTGTTTCCGATTCTTTTCCCTTTTTATTTTGTTATTAAGTGTTTCACGAACTGTGAAACACTTAATAAAATAAATATTATTCTTTCTTTCTTTATAACATTCGTTTATTCATTTTTCTAACATAAAATACATTTATATTTTTTTTTTTTAAAGGTATAACATTTAAAAATATAAAAAATAGTGTTCCGCCGGTGTCGGGAGCAGGGTCCAAGCTACCGGTGGTTAGGGCTGCAGAGATAGGAACCTCCTCACAATACGAGCCGTATCAAGAAGTACTGCCTTCTGAATCAGTCCCTTGATCCAACCGCCTAACGAGAGCTTCGAGAGATGTTGGTCGAGGCTTTCGCCCATCAGGCCATTGGCCGTTACGACAATCGGCACAATGATAGCCGAGCTCACATTCCACATGTCGACAACCTCGTGTGCTAAGTCGAGATATTTTATTTGTTTGTCTTTCTCAGCTTTCACGAGGTTCTCGTCATGTGTGTAACATCAACTATCATTGCGCGGCGCGCTAATTGGTCTATCACCACTATATCAGGCTTATTGGCAACAATAGTCCTGTCAGTAATGATAGACAGATCCCAGTACAACGTGACATGGTCATTTTCGAGAACTGGGTCGGGCACATACTTGTAGTACGGTACCTCAGAATCCACAAGTTTATATTTTAAAGCAAGTTGCTGGTGAATAATCCTGGCCACTTGGATATGCCTGTGCAAGTACTCGCCGTTAGCCAGACGAGAACAACCAGAGATAATATGTCTGATGGACTCACCCGGACGGTGGCATGCCCGACACACGTCAACCGTTCCGTCCTTCATAATATGTCTCCGGTAGTTATTCGTCAAGATAACTTCGTCCATAATTGCACAGACGAAACCTTCAGTTTCCCCGAAAAGGTCACCAAAACGTAGCCAGGATACGGACGCTAGGAAATCTACACCAGGCTCGTGAAGAGCCCGGTAGAAGCGCCCGTGAAGCTCCTTGCTTTGTCATACTTCCTTGCGGTCATCTGTTGTAAGTACCACAGGTTTGCGCCAGTTCTCTTTAGCCATGGAGAGCGGGGTGAGCCCCTTGTCCACTGCGACCACATCACGGTGCATACCCATTTCGGCTTAAAAAAGATATTCCCTGAGGCTGCACACCTCGCGGTTATGGAGGGTCTTCGCATTTAAAAAGCTTCGACCCCCGCATTTCCGCGGGATGTACAGGATTTATAACATTATTATTAGTTGGTAGACTGCTTCGTTGGTCTAGTGGTTGCAAGCGCTACTGCTGAGCATGGGGTCCTGGGCTCGATTCCCAAGTCGGGAAAAGTATTATTGGGTTTTTCCAACAAAAAATTCTCAGTAGTAGCCCGGGGTCTGAAATTGTGCCCAGTTGATGGAAATAGGCTCGCCACCTATTACATGGGACTTAAAAACATAACTGGTGAAATGTGGGTGTAGGTACTATACCTCGCTATACCTCTGGCCAACCCTTCGGGGAAACAAGGCGTGATGTTATGTTATGTTATGTGTAGTATAAATGTCGTGGTCAGATCTTAATATTGTTAATTTCATGAAATGAACATCGATCACTGGTCACATCATGACATAGAGAATATTATAGTCTTTGCATCATGATGTGGCCTGGCCAGATCATTGAAAACTCAACGTTTAACGATATGAACAGTTAAACGCACGACTACTTCATGATGTGGCCAAACATTAGTGATCATATCGTAAAATAGTTAGATTATCCTCCGGTAGAGGTGTTGATATCGATTTGATTTTGTTGTGCATAATGGCGGCGGCATACAACAAATCAAACAAAGTCGGGTGACTACGCAAAAAAAGTAGGTGGACTTTTATTGGGTTTTCAAATATGATCAGTCAAAGTTAAATTATTTATTTAAATTAGTAGCGCTCGCCGGCCGCTACAGTTACGTGAAAAGCAACACAGCACTTAAATTAGAATTAAAAAAATAAAATTTTACTCCGCTTAAGTGGCACCCCCACCAAATGAGTTAGGTTAGGTTAGAACAGTGGCCAACAAGCGAGTTGGTCGCAATTACTTTGCTATTTTTACTTCACCCTACACCATGGATACTACATTAATGATATGGCCAAACGTCGACTGACATATTAAACTTTGACGTTTAAACGATATGGCCAATGTTAGCTGGCCATTTCATGAAATGGTCAATTCTAAGATCTGGCCACGACATAAATTTAGTTAAGTAAATAAGTAATAAGTATAGATTGGTATTTACTAATATGTCCAAATATGCACAAATATGCCCAAATATGTTGGGGTCGGCCTCCAATATAACCACACGCAGCTGAATAAGTACCAGTACTTTACATCGAGCGACTATACATCTGACCTCCACAAACCAGTTACTGGGTAACATAGGACTACGGCTTTAATGTGTTCAACACTAAAAACTTGTGGTCAACTGTATAGATTAAAGTAACATTTTTTCATCCTATCGAGTATTTTTTGGACATGAAAACAGGAAAAGGTTGATAGACTTTTTAAAGAACAAGCAGTGTTTCTTTCCTGTGTTTATAAGAACTGAACTAAAGAGGGGCTCTTGGCTAAATAATAACAGCCGCACAGGTCGATCTAAGGTTAAGCTACGCTAGTCGCGGTCGGTTTTTGGATGGGTGGCAATCCATTACACATATCGAGACCCCATGCCTCGGTAACCACGTTAAGCCGTTGGTCCTAGTCCCGGCTGTCATTCGTAGGTCTTTGACAGTCGTCACGGGTAGTCAGTAATAGTCTGAAAACCAGTCTTACCAGGTGGTATCGTGTTACCCAGTTACTGGGTTGTGGACATGAGATAGACAAAATTCAAAATTTAAAAGTCATTTACTCAAACTAGACTGAGAATCAGCACTTTTTGAACGTCAAAATAACATAAGATAGTCCCCCAACACGCCCACACTTCACTACTTCCTAATGCTTTAGCTGGGAAGAAGAAGTGGTGCAACAAACTCCCCAGCAGCACAGCTGTCTGTTCATTTAGAAGAAAAAAAAACTATATAATAGTATGCAAAATAATTAACATTGCCGGGAGTGCTGCGACACCTACAGCTGTACGTGCCCGACCGGTAAGTGTGGAGGCGGCAACGACCGCCCCTGCTCGCTGTGCTTGCAGCCAGGACCAACCTACTGGCGAGAACTCCTCTCACTAGAGCCATACGCATGGTGAATGAGGTTCACGGGAGGGTTGACGTATTGTGGTGCAACTTGAGTGAATTCGCAAAAGTTACACTATATGTAATAAGTTATTTAGATTATGATATTTTTTAACTAGATATAAGGTGTAGATTTAGGAGTTTTTTAGTTAGTAAGACCACTCTGTCGCATTGGATCATAGATCTGTAATGATAGTGTAGGTAAGATTGTTATAAGTAAATAAATAAACACTAGGCAACACAAAACATAATTTAAAATATAAATTAATAGCCATATGTCAGCTAGCACACGCCAATATACAACGTGTAACGGAAAGGGTATATACATACCAAGGACACGGCTTCTTTGGATGATAACAAACGATATTGGAAGGGTTTTTAAAATCTATCTCTACATGTTGGGAAGTTATGATTTTTTTTAATACATTGATACCAGAAACCGAACTTTTCAAATTGAAATAAACACATCACTAGCATTAAGTCAGCTGATCGGTGTCAGCGAACTATTTGTAAGTAAAAATCAACCTCTTACTCCTGGTATTTCTGAATAAACGGTTCCGCATGTTTCTTTTTTTTACAAAATATTATTAGGTTACTGACTTTTCCTAAACTGAATAAGTTTGCGAACTAGCTACAATACAATTAATTTTATTGGTCTAGGTATCAAAATTTAACGAAATAATATTTGGATACATTACACACATCGAGCCTGTTATGGAAGAACATCGTAAGCGACAAACATACAATTTTACAGGAGAGGTATTTTATTGGTTATTTTTTACTTGTTATTACGACATGTCCGGTTTTTATATATAAGTTCAAACACGTTCAGCTCTACGTATAATCAATTAAATTGTTGCAGAAAGAGTTAAATAATGAGTACTTTTGTCGCTTAAGATAAAAGTGAAGGTCGTGTTTTCATCTTGTTTTTCAAAAATCGTACGCTATTATTTTTCTTTCTATTTAGAGGTCATTATTGTGTTTCACTGTGTTTTTTCATCTTTTAACAGGTGTAATATAAATGACAAGTTTTCACAATAAAACGAAAACACATTATATTTTTCATAAGTCAATTTATATTAATAGTACAAGTTTAACATTTTTCATTATCATCAATTTAATAAATCATCCCATGTAAAATACTGGTAATGAGCTGCATCCGGTTAGAATGATAGATAGATAGATCGTTTATTAGGTGCACACTACTAAACGAAAAAAAAAAAGAAGAAAACAAGACATTGTGATGACACTATTGGCTATACACACTTTAAAATAGTGAAACGTACAAAGTGCGGTGTACCTCTTAAGGCTACATTAATGGGAGTCCAGCTCAGCAGGCAAATATACCTGACGCTGATATTCTGCTGGATCCCTGCAGTGACATACGGATGACGAGCAAAAGAGATAATAATTATGAGAATTATTGGTGTAGTGAAAAGTGGAATGTGCGGAGTGAATTTGCGACTGGAAGCCGTACCCAGCATAGTTGGCAAAAGGCAAAGCAGATGATTAATATCAATTACAATCTAGCCTATTATACTAATAAGCAAATTAACTCTTACCTAAAATATGATCATCGGTTCATATTTTATATACTAACTAATAAAGCTGAAGAGTTTTATTTGTATGTTTGAACGTCCTAATCTCTGGAACGCCCCGTTGGATTTGAAAAAATCTTCTTGCATTTGATAGCCCAATTCTTGAGGAAGGCTACCGGCTATTTAACATCACGCTAGTACCCATAGGCACCGATAAAAAAGAAAAATAACCGATTATCATTACTTTTTTAACAGCCTAGTATTATTTAACGTGACAATCAATGTCGCTCGAGGTGCTGCGGTTGCGTGTCTGCTATATTAAAATTTTAATTGAAATATTCAAAGCATCCAATCATTTTAATTGGCATAGAGATTGATGAGTTATTTTACACTAATTTGTGGACATTATCTAAGTAATGGATGGGACATGTCTTTTAATTAATTAGACAGCATTTTCATGATGGGAAGATAAAATTGGGACTTTTTTTATCTTATCTTATATCACGTTTTAGTTTATCTTGGACATTACTGACATCGAAGGTGAAGGAAACCATCGTGAGGAAACCTGGACTTATAGTTAATATAAGTCTAAAATCGCCAACCTGTCTTGAGCAAGCGTGGTGATCAATGCTGGTGCCTTCTCTATATGAGAAGAGGCCTTTGCCCTACAGTGGGACAGTAATAGGCTGGTATTATAAAATACAAAGAGCAGTGGTGGCCCTGAGGTAACAGCTCCGACTAACAAGTTGTAGGTCGTGGGTTCGAACTCAAGCATGTAGTTATGTAGAATTTCATTGACTTGAATGTGCCCTGGCGGCTGTGAGTATGTCATGCTCACTCAAATGTCTCGCTGATGGTGGCGTGTGTGTTGGATAATTTAGCTCCCTTCAAAATGGTTGAGCTGAATGGTGCTGATCCATGAGTTATGTTCGTGAACGGGCGCCGTCAGTTGGGACTGGTCATCTCTTAGCTGCCATGGCTTATTTTAAGTTTTTAAATGATTCTTTATTTTTTTCTTTTTATTACGGATGGTTTTACGAACGTGCACGTCTTTCTACATTGTTCTCACATGCATTATTTCAAAATGAATGATGTAATGTATTTTTGTATCAATTTTTTTTATTTAAAAGAGTGTCCGTGGAGTTTCTAGCCCGTATTTCTCCATAGGTACCTACTACGCTTTGGAATGGGCAACTAGCTTCATATTTTTGACTGACTGACGCCTTGACAATTCAAAAGTGCCTAAATGTTAAATGGTTAAATTGAAATAAATGCTTTGAGTTTGAGTTTGAATACTTTTGGTATTAATTACCACAGTTTGAGTTTGAAGCAAGCGCTTTACTTTGTGTAAATAATTTCATCACCACTGCTCTCAAACCTGTGAAGGAAAACATCGTGAGGAAACCGGCGTATCCTGGAACAAACATTCGAGGTCATGCGACATCTACCAATCAACACTGGGCCCGCGTTATAGATTACAGCCCACTATCTCTTAAAGAGAAGAGGCCTGTTTCCCAGCAGTGGGAATATTATAGGCTGAATATAAGATACAATTTGATCATAACTGTTATAATATAAGATACAATTTGATCATAACTGTTATAATATAAGATACAATTTGATTATAACTGTTATAATATAAGATACAATTTGATCATAACTGTTATAATATAAGATACAATTTGATCATAACTGTTATAATATAAGATACAATTTGATTATAACTGTTATAATATAAGATACAATTTGATCATAACTGTTATAATATAAGATACAATTTGATCATAACTGTTATAAACATGATGGGTTCAGCACATAACGATTAACACTGTCTTATAGTTGTAAAATACATCGCTCCCATAATTCAATAATTGCCTCCCCAAACAAAATCCTATCAGACTAACGAAATCAAAATGTTTATCATATAACTAATAGGAAATAATCACTGGTAATACTGTACTGGCGAATTCTATTGTTGAAACCTCATCCGATATTGGGGTTGACAATTTTCAAATTGGAATCCATAATATATTCACCCTTATAAATCAGGGTGCTGGCGTTGAAGTAAAAGAGTAGGTAGTGTTAGCGTATGGGGATAGTCCACATAACTCGTAACGTACGTTTTGATTTCGACTGAACCTATGTTCAGTTTTTTTATTAGATGTTGTTGTCACATCATGTAATCTTGCTGAGCAAAAAAAGAAAAACATTCATAAAACACATCTGGCGAAATGTGTCTGTTCTGTATAGGATATACAGAGACCCTTCACGAAGCCGTCATCTACGCATCAACCTCTGCTTATCACATCGGGGAATGCAGGCATGATGATATACAGGTATGAGAAAAGAGGGTGTAAATTTCACTCATCCTCTATAGAAAAGTTAGGATCCTCTGACCAGACGGGGGTCGTGTCTGGCGGGCCCAACCCAACGATTGATGTCGGGAAGGTATATGTATATATGCTGATCGGGCGGTAAACTCTGCTTGCGCGATGCAGGATTTCGCATGACGTCAGAGTAATTTAACTACATAGTTCCTAGAAAGGCAGTAAGGCGCGGGGTGCACGCTCGGCCGCTGTTTGCTGTTACTTCTTGATGCAGTAATGCAGGTATGCACCTCTGCGTCGACTAAAGTCCGCGCGCGACTGCTGGTCACCGCCTGAGGTATGTGAACGGTGAGACGGGGAGGGCGCCACTGACAACATTGGCAGACTGAGTTAGCTTGACCTTTGTCTACCTCTCCCGTCAATAATAATTGCTAATCATTTCAATGTTAATTTTATTACATTCTTCAATTATTTATTATATGTTACATTTTTCTTCACACTTAAACTATATTTATTAAAAAAAATCATTAGAATTAATTCTGAAATTAATTAATTTCGATCTCCTCTAATAACGGTGATATATAAGTATCAATCAAATAATAATTTATGATTGTATTATAATTGAATAGACATGTTTTTTATGAATAAATTATATATATTATTTATTATTATATATATTATATTATTGTTTTTTTTAATTATTTGTTTATAGTAAAAAAAAAAAAACATCATCATACTATTTCGATCAAAAGCTTAGATGAAAATTATTTTTGAACCTTGCGTAATTGTAATATATTTATGCTCAATGTACAGTACAACTATTTTCTTAATGTCCCCCGGGAAACTTCGTGTTTCTTCAGTCGTCGAATTTATTTCAGTTGCCCTTGGACGCTCTCAATCGAATCGAATTATATTATTATTGTATTAGAAAGAAAAGAAAGAAAGAAAATACGTTTATTTGCGGTACATATGACGCAAGCAAAGGAACAAACACTAAAAACAAATTTGAGGGAAAATATGCGTCAATTAATTATATTGTACGCCTTTCTGGGCAAAAATGCTGAATCTTTTTTTTTTTTTTGTAATCCTTCCAACTGATTGTAAAACTACGTGTTTACGAAAAAAAAAGTTATTTTATACCAAAACTGTAATAGTAATGGGTATAATCCTATATTTTAAAAAACCCTGTAAGTTACACTGAAGAAAGCACGGCTGCAAATATGGTGACATATAATTTTGCCCAAAAAATTAATCGTCAGAGATTACCCTCGGAATATTAATAAGTAGTCAACTAGAAGGAGAAAGGGGTGAATAATCCCGTAATCGACAAAGTATCGCGTCTGAACCAGGAACGCGTTAACGATACGGTAATTAATATATTACTCACAGCTTTAGAAATAGGTATCCAGATATTATATCACAAAAATCGATTATAATGTTCCTTATTTCGTCAATCGAAGGTTAAGCTAAGCTTGCCGCGGTCGAGTCATGGATGATTACACCAAATTCATGAACAATTAGCATCTTTTCAACAGGGGTCATAGGTTATGACTTGTAGACATCCGCTAAACGACGGCCGCCCGCGCCCCATGTAAATATTCCTCATAGAAAAAAAATGTGGCAGTTTTTTTTCTTTTTTTCTGATATTACCACATAAATAGACTCTTCAGTACGATTCCTAACAACACCATGACGTATCGGACAGCGTTTTTTTATACATACGAGTATATTGTACAGTAACCCAAGCTGCATTTGCAATGAATGGCCCATTCTTAATAAGGGCTCACCGAATTAATATGCAGATTAGTTGAATTAGAGTGAATTTGATCGATGAGACGACTAACAAGAAGAAGGGTACAATATGCCCGCATAATCTGAAATTTGCCTAAAGAGTATTGGGTGACCACTTAAATACTTGTGTGAAAAGTTCAAATAATTATAGTCATTAATGTTTTTTTCAAATAATAATTGAAAGTGTTCTATTTCGCTCGTGGCAGCTAAATAATAACAGCTGCACGGGTCGATCAAAGGTTAAGCTACGCTCGCCACGGTTGATGTGTGGATTGGTGACCATTAAAGATAGCGCAATCTATGACGACGCGCCCCACCGCTCCGCTCCGTACTAAAGTACAGCTTACAGTACAGTAATCGCGGAGTGGGGCGCGTCGTCGTGGATTGCACTATCTGTACATATATATAGACACGACCGTGCCTCGGAAATCACGTCAAGCCGTTGGTCCCGCATGCCATTCATAGATCTTTGACGGTCGTTAGTTTTACCAAGAGGTATCGTGCTACCTAGTAATTGGGTACCATTTAAAATACTGGTATTCAACTGCATCCGATTAACTGGAAGCCGACCCCAAGATAGTTGGGAAATGGATAGGCAGATTTAATGTTGCTTACAGTATGGTAGCCTTTTATTAAACTAATAGGTTATTACAGATAGATAGACAAATCATTTAAACAGAACACAGGAAAGAAATAGCACAAAACACAAAGCACAATCAAATGATAACAAATTAGGTACCTTGGCATCCAAACAAGCTAAAAAAAACACCCATATGAAGTTTATATATTTGGATAATTATAATTAAATAATAATAAAGCAGTGTAGGTCGTAAGTTCGAACCCAGTATACTTAGTGTAAATTATTTCAGCTGCTCTGAAAACGGTGAAGGAAAACATCGAGAGCAAGCCGGCATGTCCTACAACCAACAATTCGAAGACATGTGACATTCACCAACCCGCACTGGGCCCGCGTGGTGGATTACAGGCGACTCCCTTTCACAGAGGCCTGTGTCGTAGCAGTTGAAATATTATAGGCTGATTATGCTTAATAATAGATTAGAATAGAAAAGTATAGAATAAAAAGTTAACACATAACATCAGGCAGAGAGGCAGCAGAAGGCAGACGTGTTAAGTATTAGGTCCCCACCTATGAAATCAGCGTTTTGTATGGAGAATTTTAAAAAAGTTGCATTTTTCATACTAACATTTTCTTAATTTATTTAAAAACCATGAACACTAATGTTTTAAAACTTTTATGCACTAATGTCTAAAAACTAAGATAACGTATGCCACTTAGATTAAGCGACAAAAATAAGTTATGGCTAAGTTTTAAAACAGATAGTGGTCATTTCTGCTAAAAAAAAGAGGAGTCATTTTTAAGGTATTTTTTATGTTTAGAAAACTATATGTAATAAGATTTTTTTACTATAGGTAGTTGTCTATGATGGTCATTATTCGATATAATATCAAGCAATTGATGAATATTTTAAATCATAGAAGTGACGAGGTTCTCTATTTGTGAGAAAAAACGCCAATTTCATAGGTGGCAATCCATTATATATCCACAGTAACCAGTAATATAGGAGACAAGCCTATCGCTATTAACTGAGCACAATCTAGATTCTGGGGTGAGACAGAAATTTCAGATGAAAAAAACTATTAACACTGGGAGTCGAACTCATGCGCAGCAATCACACTTGCAACCACTACACCAACGAGTCAGTCATTATATATTATAATATCTTTAGTTCGTTTTGATAGTAATTTGACAGGTGCAAATGTCAAATTGAAAAATCAAACAACAAAGATTTTAAATGTCAAATTACTATCTGGGATTAAAAAACAAACTTGAATTAAATGGGGGGCCTGCGGAGCATGCGTAGTTCATACAAACGTAATAGCAAAATAATTTGTAAATCAAACATATTCTTAAGGTAGTGTGTATTTATTCAGATTGGATTACAGAATATCTAGGCTCCCAAATATATATTTTGAATGAACACTGATTTAAAGACGAGTTATGGGAAAAATAAGTTTTCTATAGAAATTTTAAATTCCTCATATCTCGCCTTTATATCAGTGTCCATTCAAAATATATATTTGGGAGCATAGATATTCTGTAATCCAATCGGAATAAATACACACTACTTTAAGAATATGTTTGATTTCCAAATTATTTTGGTATTACGTTTGTATGAACTACGCATGCTCCGCCGGCCCGTTAAAGTTAAATACGAGGTTCCTTCAAAATTAGTTTACATAATTAACAACATTAGGGCTATCAGCCAGTCAGTAATTTATTTTGGCATTTATTATTCTAGTAGATACACAGTTCTCGTTTTATCAGTAATCTGTCTGTATCTGAATAAGAATTATCTGATATAAAACAGACATCGTCACTTTACGGTATCCATCAACTTGCTATTATGGCATAATCAAATAAAAACATGTCATGACTATCGCTGTGATCTTCAATATTCATGAAGTTATAACCGCAAGTTATTGTACTGTGTTCTCCTGCCATATTTTTCTCAATCACCATTAGTACCGTATCTGCGAGTGTACGGCCTATTGAACGACCGATACACATATAGATCCCCACCCTAAAATCCCTCATCTGGTTCATCAAATGTTACCGAAATTTTGCTTTTACATCATAAGCTGTAAGAATCAGTTTTGTTTGATAATGGGGTGTCACTTGTGTCAAAATTATGTGAGGTGCAGTTTCGCAGTAGAATGCCAAGTATTTCTGCACTTCACTTTTATTGTATCAAATAATAGGGGCGCTCTTATAGCCATTATCACGTGTTTGATCTAAAATGATACTTGGAAAGGAATGTACTATGAGGGGTGTCTTTTCTGGGTATGGTTACTGTTTTGCAGGATAGTATTTTGTATGTGCTACTGAATGGGTCGCACACACCCCGGATGTTAGCTTGAATGATGAAAAATTGTGGTTTATTAAATAGTTTTAACCACGTAACTAATGCTATTATGACTGTTGTGTGAATTAGAACTTACAGCTGACTATGAACGCTGATCGTGTACTATCGCGTTACACTATAATTCATGCAAGACGACGGAGAAGTGTTGATCTATGAAATGCGCGCGTGCCATGTACGATACATTATTTGTATAGACTTAGAAGAAAAAAAACCTATGGACGCATATTTTTATTTTCTATAATTTCCCTTGTCTCTTCTTTATTTAGGGTTCCGTACCCAAAGGGTAAAAACGGAACCCTATTACTAAGCTTAAAAGCCGGCCAAGTGCGAGTCGGACTCGCGCAAGAAGATTTCCGTACCATTACCTATCTATAAAAACGGAAAAAATCATGTCTGTTGTATCGGAGCCCCCCTTAAATATTTATTATATTCTATTTTTAGTTATAGTGGCAACAGAAATACATCATCGGTGAATATTTCAACTGTCTAACTATCACGGTTCATGAGATACGGCCTGGTGACAGACAAACAGACGGACGGACAGCGAAGTGATCCATTTTATCCCTTTGGGTTACGGAACCCTACAAAATAGGCAAGGACTTGAACATGTAGTCTTTGGACTAGAAGCTGGGTTAAAAGTCATGCATATTTTTTCTTCCTTTTTGCCAGTGGGCTCGTAAAACTTAATTAGTAAACTATTAACTAAATTAATTATTAGATAGATACCAGAATATAAATTATTATTATTATATTCATGTTAACATCATTAATTTAAAAAAAAAAAACATGCGGCTGTCTTTGGGGACTGCCGATATAAGTAAAAACAGCGTGTGGTGGCGATGACGCGAGATATTTGAAAAAAACATTAATGACCACAATTATTTGAAATTTTCACACAAGTATTTAAGTGGTCACCTAAGGCAATGGCAATTAACCCGAGGGATTCTAAAATTGAAATTTACAAGCTCCATATTCAGAAAAGCAATTTACAAGCTCTTTTTAACTGCAAGATCTCTTATACAATTGATAATATAACTTTGCGTAGTTTTATCATCGAAAGTCTGGAGTAATGTGGATACGTTTTAAAATAATTATTTAGTTTTGTGTCACCAGCTGGTCCGAACGCATGTTTCATACATTTTGGATACATTTTGGTGCACGTGAGTAACTACTGTGTTTTTTTAAATAGTATTTTTTTGGTTATTTTGTACCTTATAATGTGTAATAGTGCTGATGACTAAAAACATTTTTTTTGTCCCTCATACAGATTATGAAAAAATAACGTAGGTAAACGTATTTATTCTTTTTTTACGTTATCAAAAGATTGAGTTAAAATGTGCCATGACGTCACGAGTACTTGTAACTTAGCGACCCCCACTCCCCAACTTTAATGCGTTATTATTAAAATAATAAAGCTAAAATTACGATTCTTATATTTTTTTATTTTCTGACTGACGGACTAAATGGAATTTCTTATTTTTGAACCTGGCATTATCCCTATTCTTTGAATTAAACTTTTTCAAGAAATATATTTTCAATCGAAAACACTTAATTTTTGTATGTTTTTCTGAACAAATCAAGACGAAAATATGTCTTGAAAATACCGTGACATTAGTTGGCAAATATTTCAGCCGGTTCCTTATTCCGAGGTATAACGCGGAATAGCGGAGGAGCTCGTGGCTAAGTAATAACTGCCGCACGGGTCGATCCATCAGGTTAAGCTACGCTTGCCGGGGTTGGTCTGTGGATGGGTGACCATCTTTACATACCGAGACTCCTCCGTGCCTCGGAAAGCACGTTAAGCCGTTGGTCCCGGCTGTCATTCGTGGATCTTTGACAGTCGTTACGGGTCGTCAGAAGCCCGAAAGTCTGACAACCAGTCTTACCAAGGGGTATCGTATTACCCAGTTACTGGGTTGTGGAGGTCAGATAGGCAGTCGCTTCATGTAAAATACTGGTATTCAGCTGCATCCGGTTAGACTGGAAGCCGACCCCAATATAGTTGGGAAAAAGCTATACAGATTGATTGAACGCGGAATAGCGATTTCAGGTAATTCTTTTTTAATTTTCAAGGTTGTTATTATGATTAGGCCTTTTCCGTTTTGGGTTCGACCACTTAAAAAGTCAATAAATATTTAAATCTATTTTGCGTTTCATTCACTAGTTATAGCATGTCAAAGGTCATCTGTTTAAATATTGTGTGTGTATCTCGAAATCTAAGAAGGAAAATTAATTTCACACACAATTCGATGTAATTTTTCAAAGTATTACATTATATTTACGAAAATTTTGCAATCTTTAAATAATTATGCAAAAATCTTAATTTTTTTAATACTCGGAATTAGGAAACAAGATTTCTTGGTATGAAACGCTATTCCGATGCATAGTAGGTCGGGATAAGGTTCTATGAGCCAGAATGTTCACAATTTTACGCAGCTTGTTATGCACTTGTCTTTAGTTTCAATAACGCGTAGGTTCCTATTTCCTTTGTAATAACTTTCACAAACTTAGGTAGTTATGTAGTTGTAAACATTTATGGTGACTAATTCTCAACTACATTAATTTAATAATATCATTTTTTAAACTAATAAGTATTATACAGAGAAAAGATTAGATTTTTTGTATGTTTTTTTATTTGTATGTTCGTTTGTTTGTAATGGATAATCTTAAATAATAGGAGGAGCTCGTGGCTAAATAGTAACTGCCGCACGGGTCGATCCGTCAGGTTAAGCTACGCTTGCCGGGATTGGTCTGTGGATGGGTGACCATCTTTACATACCGAGACTCCTCCGTGCCTCGGAAAGCACGTTAAGCCGTTGGTCCCGGTTGTCATTCGTGGATCTTTGACAGTCGTTACGGGTCGTCAGAAGCCCGAAAGTCTGACAACCAGTCTTACCAAGGGGTATCGTATTACCCAGTTACTGGGTTGTGGAGGTCAGATAGGCAGTCGCTCCATGTAAAATACTGGTATTCAGCTACATCCGGTTAGACTGGAAGCCGACCCCAATATAGTTGGAAAAAGGCTAGGCAGGTTGATTGAATCTTAAATAATACTATTAACTGATTTAATTTCATTTATAGAAAGCTACATTATGAGCGAGTAACATTAGACTTAATCGTTTACCGAAAATGTTTACGCAATTAGATAGCTGGTCGACCGAGGTCTGGTCGGGTGTAAATAGCGAAAACGAAATTTCATTTAGATCGATTCTTCGCCTCCGTAAACCCCTATATTGCAACTTTCATCGAAACCGTTAGAGCCGTTTTCGAGAACGTGATTACAAAAATATATAAAAATTTTGCTCATCTAATAGGATAGGATAAATGTACTAACTCTGTCTGTCTGTCGGTGTCTGTTATCTTTTCACGCCTTAAGAGGGAACAGGGCCCGCGATTCTCCATACAAACGTATTCCCCGTTTTTCTTCCTGAATAATGCCTCTAGAGCTGTCATTTTTTTTATAAAATCAGGGTCTCTATAGGCATGTCCCTGTCATTTTCTTTTTTTCAGCAATTAATAAGTAGGGAAACTATGACCCTCCAAAAATTACAAAAATGCCCCATTTTTACCGCCGTGATTAGAGGACTACCAGACTAATTCGGAAAAGTTTTTAGCATAAAAGAAAATAATAGGAACCTAGACATACTCTTTCTTAAAATTTTAATGTAAAAAAATATTAAATCGGCTTAGTTTTCGAGGAGAAAAAAGGAGAATGCCAAACGTCGTTTTCGTCCAAATTTTTGTGATGTAATCGGTCTGAGCTGCAGTTGTCCCTATCGCACTTTACGGGGTTTAACTCGGTTTTTCGGGCGCAGCTCGACGGCAATAGTTTCTTCAAATACCTATTTTTTTAATTCCTCGCAGCCCCTGTTCCCTCTTAACGTCTTAACGCCTGAATGGATCGATGTAATGTGGTACCATAACCTGGGTTAGGTCATATAGTACATCTTTCATCACAGTAAAACGTTCCCATGGGATAATATCCGACCTCCACGCAGGTGCAGCTACGTTAAAAAGCTAGCAATTTATAACATTGGTGCTTTACGTAGGCTGTTGCACAAATTTTAATGTGTACCAAGTTTTATACGCTGATACTCTGATCTAAGTGAATGACGTAAGCTATACAAGTTAATAATATTTTGTCTGTTAAACAGAGGCACTTTATCCTCAATGACGTTATCGAGTATATCGTTATAGAGTAGGGAATAAACCGAAACATTTGTACCTATTCGGTGGTTCCGGTCGCTGAGTGTAATAATAATCGTTACCGTCGAGGTCATGGTTAGCGTTCGCCGAATTTTTAGCTGCACCACAGATGATAACAGTAGAAAAAGAGCCAGTAGATATACGTAATTGATTTAAATAAGTATTTTATTTTTCATTGAGAGATGCTCTGCCCTGCGAAAATTGCAATAATGTAACATTGCCTATAAAAGTCATTATTTGGCGTGCGCTGCGAAAACTGTTGATGATACTTACATAAAATAATTACCGTACTCATCATTACCCACAGTAAAGTCTATTGTTCAAAATAGTCAATCAAAACACGGGTAGAATCGAAAGACTATCATATTCGTATTATGATATTAATCCTTTTCCAACTAAATAGTTTCATAATCAAAGTCAATTTTCATCACGGTATAGAAAGTGCAATCCACGACGACGCGCCCCACTCCGCTCCGCTCCGTGCTAAAGTACAGCTTACAGTACAGTAATCGTGGAGTGGGGCGCGTCGTCGTGGATTGCACTATTTGTTTCTTAGGAGCCAAGGAAAAGTAAAAAAGCTAGAAAGAACGCTAAGTGAAAATGAAGTAACAGCACAGGCGGGCGATGCGAAGAAACAAGAAAGGTTCGGTCGGTTCCTATGGAGAAGAACGGGCAAGAAACTCCACGGACACTCTTTACAAACTTACAACCAAACAAATTTTACTTCTTTATGATATTACAAAGAAGTTTTTGTTTTGTTTTTGTTTGCTTGTTTGTTTGTTACAGATAATAATAATAATAAGTATTTAAATGAAATCATAATAATAGTAATAGTAGCTTGGACCCTGTTCCCGATACCGGTGGGCTACTATGTTTTATATTTTTAAATGTTTATATTTTTTATATTTTACTATTTAAAAATGTAATTAATAAGTATTTAAATGAAATAATAATAATAAAAATAGTATAGATGGATTGATGCGTACTATGCAGCTTATTATGCAACGAATTCATCAATCGTAAATAAATAAATATAGTTAATTTTTTGAACACCATGTATTTATTCTGCTTACCGATTTCTTTTGCATTTTGTACACTCGGAATTAGGAACCAAATACATTGGAATTAGGATTTTACATCGGAATAAGGTACCTCCGAATTTTTTTTCATATTTTAATAAATTTAGTTTTTTTTTTTATAGCGATTGCAGTACCGTACACAATTTTATTATAGAAGTTAAAACCAACTAAATGAATCGAAAGTTAAATCTTGTATAAAACGCACACTTTCCACTGCCAAGCATATTATAAGCTGGCGGATTATATCGTTGACAAAAATGCTTGACACAACTCTGGTTCAGCTCCACAAGGGTGCATAAACTAGTTGATTAGCATTCGAAAATATTTTTAGAGCTGCTGAATATTGCAAAAACGATCAATGGATTGTATAAATTGTGTGTGTTGGATCGTTAAGTTCCCTTCACAATGGTTGATCTACACGGTGCTGATCCATGCGTCATGTTCGTGAACGGGCGTCGTCAGATAGATAGATAGAATACTCTTCATTGTACACAATAAAAATTACAGACATAAATTTAGAATTTTTACATAGGGTGACATAATGGAAGGTCTTATCGCATAAAGCGATCTTTTACAGACAACCTTTGGATTACCTTTAATCCATCCAAAGGTTGTCTACACTACAATACTGCAGTCAGTAGGGACTGGTCATCTCTTAGCTGCCACGGCTTATTTTAATTTTTTAATTGTTTTTATCTTTTAATTACGGATTATTTTTACGTGCACGTCTTTCTACATTGTTCTCACATGTATAATTTCAACATGAATGGTGTAAGCAATATAATGATTTAAAAGAGTGTCCGTGGAGTTTCTTGCCCGTTCTTCTCCATAGGAACCTACGCTTTAGAATGGGCAACTAGCTTCATATTTCTGACTGACTGATCCCTTGAAATATCAAAATTGCCTGTAAATGGTTTAATTGAAATAAATGCTATGAGTTTGAGAAGTGACGAGTTCTTAAAAAATAATTAATAAGATAGATTCAGTGTTAGAGACAGAGGTCGGTGAAGTGTCCGTCCGATAGTTTGGCTATCTAAGAAAATTATTTAATTTATCTAAATAATCAATAAATTTTAAAATACTAACACAAATAAACAGTAGGTAAGGCGTCATTTTATCACTAGATACGAAGTTTGCAATACCAAAATGTACAATAAAATTTTCTTCGAAAATATTTTTCTTTTGAACACAATGCGACCTTCCACGTGGGGCGTATGATACGAGACAGATCTTTTTTCTTTTTTTTTAAGGACTTTTATGACCGCAATGCGTATGACAGTCCCATCGTACCCTAAACACATACTACTACGGATCACATTTGAGCCATGAAACCGAACAGACTCTTCGCATCATCACCGTTTGGTTGAGACAGTATGTTATGGAATGTGCCCATATCAAGTTGGTTCAACTTCAAGACCCCAAACAGATCCCTTCTATGAGAGTCATATCGAACACATTCCATCAATAAGTGATGTAAGTCCTCCACAACTCCACACTCCAAACAATTAGGTGAGTTAGTTTTCTTCATCAAAAACGCAAACTTATTACATGGAATGTGTCCCGATCTAGTCTATGAGCTGTAACAACCAATTTCCTACTTAACTGACTATTAATAAACCAGGGCACACGAAAAGGCTGACTCTGCATGGTTTTATACCAGATCCCTTTTTCGAGCAAACGTCTATTAAAATACTCCTTCCAATCAACGTAACACTTTTTTTTAAACTTAGGCGAAGTGTGACCGAAAGCTTGAGCGAAGGGTGACCTACGGCACTACCAAGTCGATTTTGATGTTGTTCAATTTGCTCCGTCTCTAATAGGTATAATTCAATATCAAAGACATTCAATGGAAAAAAATTACAGCTTCTTGTTGTCCCTTTATATAATGGTTATATCTATAAAATAAATTCAAAGAGAAAAGAAGTACCTAGGCTAAAATATAAAAAAATAAAAGTTATAGAAACAAATACACAACTACGACCAAAAACCAACGAAAAAGATATAAACTAGACATCACAGAGAGACAAATTAAATATCCGGAGTCACACGTCGTGTTACCATAAATTGAACAGATTAGGTGTGACTCCGTATGACACGGTGGAGCATACGGTGGAGGTATGCCCGGCTTGGGCAGAGCACCGCCGTGTCCTCGTGGAGGCGATCGGTGGCGGGGATCTCTCGCGTCCAGCCCTGGCCAGGCCATGGTACGGAGCGAGAGGGCACGGGAGGCCGACACCTCCTTCTGCGAAGCAGTAATGCTCGCGAAGGTGGAGGCGGAGCGCGTGAGGGAGAGGCAAATTTCGCGCCCTCACGCCCCTAGCCGCCGCAGGAGGAGACGCCCTGGGCGTCGGGAATCTATTGCCGATTCCCGGCCACCGTAGGCGCGGGCTTGCGGACGGTGAGCAATGGGTAGCTCGCCGTCCGGTAAGGACCAAGCCCGGGTCGACGGCGCGTTGTGTTCCACGCGCGCCTCAAAGAGTGTCAGCGAGTGAAGGGGTCCGATGAGACCATTGCCTGCCGGGGTTGCGGGAAAGTCCGTAAGGGATACCGTGGCCCCCTGGCATTGCACAGGCAACAGAAGGAACACGGGTGGGTTTTAGTCAGTAAGAGTCTGACACGCCCTCCCGCTCCACCCAGAGCGGGAGACGTCATTTGATGATTTCCCAAACAAAAAAAAAAACAAAAAAAAGGTGTGACTCCGTATTTTTATTGTATCGTAGTTGGGTTTTTTGTTTTAATAAATTTTAGTTTAAATTATTTTATATATATTTGAAATGTGCTCAATAAGCCCTTTTATTTATTTTTAGTTCATGACTTTATGCAATATATAGGGCGCCATATTCGTTAAATTAAAGTAAATGGGTCAAAAAATAATTAAATGAGACGTCACATAGCTTATAACCATCGGACAATCAAGGCGCTTCCAACGATACTTCATTTGTCAAATTATGATGAGCAGTTTAGAAGTTATGAGGGAACAGATGAACATACTCGTACATACCCACATACATACGTAACGGTCAAAATCATAACCCTTTGCCGTACTTGAACTTTGAAACTTGTTTCGGGCTCATGAATACAGAGACCATTATATAAAGTATAAAGGATCCTTGAGTAACCAGATCTGTATTTCTATATACATACAAATGTTGTTATCAGAACTTTATGTGTTCATTTTTATGTCAATTTCTGATAAAACTACTGTATCAATTTACACAAAATTTCGCAGGATACATCATGAATAAATAAGTTATCTAAAAACAGCGTTATTAACAGGCAAAAACAAAAAATAAAAAGCGATGTCAGACGGTGTGATTAGGAATATTACTTCATGGGCTGCCAGCGACGGGGATAATTCTATTTAAAAAAATATTTATAATATTTTACCTCTAAAGAAAACGCGATGTTAGACGGCGCGTATTAGGAATACTACTTTGTCAATAATTATATTTCAGATCGCCGTTTTTAAAATTAGAATCAAGACTTCGCTTAACAGGTAAGCTCGTTTGATTTCCAATTATAAAATGTTGTTTTTGAGTGTAAATATTATCTAAAACGATTTAAGAACTAGGTACATAATAATAAAAAGATTTCACACAAAAGAACTTAAAATATTACAACTTTCACTTTTTTTACTAATAGTTTGTTTACTTAATGTTTGATGGATCAAAAATAAGTATATTATGATGTTATTTAGTGCAAATATTATCTACTACGATGTAATAACTACTTATTAATAAAAATACAACCACTTGCCGTCGATTTACACACAAAAACAATAAAAAATAACGAAATAATACGCCGAACGTTTGACGTGCGAGAACTGTCAGTTAAATTTTTTTTTCCAATGGTGATCGTTATTTTTTGTTATATTTTTTTTCGTTGACGAGATTAAATTTAATACAACCAGTATTAATACCGGTTACCAAAATAAAAATTCGGCATTAATCGAACGGCACGCATCACCTGTTTGTGTTTAACCGGTATTAAAACAGTAACCTAAAACATAACATGTTTCTTCTTTTTGGTTACCCAATTAGCTGTAGCCTTAGTAGTAGAAGTAACCAAAATTCTTTCATAGATATTCGATACCCGTACCGTAATTTAGAAAAAAATAAATACAAAATGATTATTTCTGTACCAACTAGTTTATATTGGTTTATGATTGGAGCCTCCTTTTAAAAAAAGGAGAAAAAAAAAGAAAGAAAGTTTAGAAAGGTTTTCGGTAGTCCGCAATGAAAGGCGCGCACAAAATATTATGTTTATGAGTGCATGCAACGGTATAAGGATCGTGGGAGTGTTATAACATTTAAAACTAATTTTCGTAAAAAACGTGAAAAAGGAGATGAAACTGTCCATTACAAAAAAAAAGATCATAATACTGGGAATAACAAATGACTCTCGGCTTCGTTAAGGGTTTCTACACCTGTCAGACTAACTACTATTATTATTAGCTGGACCAATTTCCTGTGCCCACAAGACATTGAAATTAAAATAATTGTAAACTAAGTTACAAAATCACAAATGCCTTTCTTAACAACACTCCTACATAATCAATCATAGATTATGAAAAGAAAATCAGGGTTATCAGTCATTAGAAGACCCGTAGCGCAATTCTAATTATAAATGCATTGAAAGGGTTAACGTTTGGTCACATTCGCCACGCTCTCGGTATTAATATCTTGATCCATCAGTCGGTGACGGGTTAAGATGAATCAGTGCGACATGGAAGGGTTAACAGGAGTGAGGATGGGTGTGAGGTGGGGTGGGGATTCTCAAAGTTTTTGATAAAATCATTTATCTGGTCATAGTAAGGTTTTTTTTTTATCTTTAGCTTACTATTGACACAATGCTGTGCTTTCTGTGTAACAGATAAAAAGTAAGTATGTAACGTACAGTAATTTTTAGTATGTTATTAAATACTTCTGAGAAATGGTTTGGACGGCTTGAGTCACCGACGGAACGAAATGCTGCCATTTAAATATTATATTTATATAAATATTTAGGAAGTATTGTAGGTATTTATTTTATTTTTGATTTCTGAACTTGTTGTTTCTCTATATTATGCTGCACCGGTCGACGTCATCTCGTCAACGCCGGTTGTCACTGAAAATCAGCGCTGGGGCTATGTCTCGCATAGGGTCGCAGCATTATTTTTGACGGCACGGTTGGCGCAGTGGTTAAGGGATTGGCTGCTGCGCTGCGTGTTGCGGGTTCGATTCCCGCACGGAACAAATATTTGTATGATCTACAATTAGTTGTTCCGGGTTTGGCTGTTTGTGTATGTGAATTTTAATGTTTGTAAACGCACCCACGATACAGGAGAAATTGCTAGTGTGGGGCAACGTTAAAAAAAAAAAAAAAAAAAAAAAAAAAAAAAAAAAAAAAAAAAAATATGCTGAGCGATGGCCGTTTTGCGTGGATGTGACGCATATTTTTCCCCCTAATTGTTATTTGTTCGTGTTTTGTTCTTTCTTTGCGTCATGTTTAAAAATAAAAGTATTTTCTTTCTTTTCATTTTAGATTTACAATAACACACAGACAACCCTGATAACTGGCGAAATGTGGGTATACTATACATAAGTACGCCTCTGCGGGTTTCCCTTGTATCATCGAAAATAAATTGCCAAATTTTCACTTCCCAAATATTTTTTTGCTAAGTAGGTAATAATTATTATTACTTAGCAAAAAATCTCTTCACAAATAATTGTAACGCAAACCTAATGTTTGAATAGAATAGAATATATTTATTGTAAAAACATGAGTATCCTACATCAAATAATATGTGCAGGGTCTTAAAATAACAGGTAGATCTGCATGTTTTGCCATTTATGGCGTACAAAATAACGTTTTTTTGGTTTAGAATAAACCATATCACTTGAGTCTACACAGCAAACTAAAAAATTAGAAATATACCTAATCCTAATTAAAAAATAAAACTTAAAGTATTGTTTTTACAGATTTGGGGGTCAAATAAATTGTGAAAATGTCGTAATTATAGGAATCTATGTAGGTAATTAATTGCGTTCATTTAAAAATTCCGATATGGTATAATAGCACTTGGCTATGAGATATTTTTTTAAATTTATTTTAAACAGAGCAGTTGGCATTTGTCTAATAGGTTTTGGGATTTTATTATAAATGATTGGTGCTAAACAAAAAATACTTTTACGCATTAAAGCCGTGGTTGATCTTGGTACGCATAGTTTATTATTATCCCGTCGATTACGAAGTGAAATTCGATTGGCAAGTGAAATTTTAAACAATAACTTGTTTACCAACTAGTAGGTACTTTTACCAATTTTTATGTAGTCATTCAGTTGGAATAACTCATTTTAAGCAAAATAAAATAAGCTTAATATTTAGGTAGTATCGTCAGTTTTCAGTTTTCTATTCAGTCAATTACTTAGTCAATGACAAAAAATTGCATATATGTATCAGATTGCACTGAATATTCAAATTAAATTACAATGTGTACTGCTAAGTGGGTTGATGATAAATCATAAATGTCGCTCAATATGGGTTAGTTATGCGAAACACTATCACTGTGTTTTGTAGCGGAAGTTTCTTGACATTGTTACGATATATTATTATGTTCCAGTTGAAAACCAGCGTCATACACTAGTTTTCTGGCATTTATGCTGAACTGGGCCTATTTGGCGCAGCCGTGATAGGCACACAGTACTTATTCAGTTTATTTTTTTCTGTTTTTTGTTTTTTGTTTTTATGTGAATATTGTGTGCCTTGACCTGAGTCAAATAAATTTATTTTATTTCTTTATGTAGTTAATTATTATTAAAAGTATAACGAAAATAAAGTTTATTACAAGGGTGTTTTTCGTAGGACGTCACAATTTTAACCTTACCTAACCTAAGCATTTTTTTTTAAATAATTAACCTCGTCTAACTAGTTTGGTTCTCAATAGCCTGCTAAAAATAATTTATTTTATTCCATTTTTTTATATATAATATAATCTAGTCGTTTCTACTGGCACTCGCCGGCAGCCAGAAAATGAAATCATTCTATTAATATTTTAACAAGCTAATAGAAGGTATAGAAGATTCTGATTGGAAGCAAATCGCGAATTGGTTTGAACCAAGTTTTTGGAGTTGCCATGTTATAAACGAAAAGCAAATACCTAGAACTACAAACTGAAGCGTGGCATCGTAGAATAAACATTCTCAATGATAAACAACACCCTGGATTGTATCGCTTAATTAAAGAATTAATAAAAATTCTGCAACACAAAGCAGAATTCTCCGAAATAAAATTTCTAATGTCCATCACAAAAAAATTAAAATTGTAGTTATCACACTCTTAAATATGACCACACCTTTCTCATACATGCTGCAGTTTGTTCCTTGAAAATATATTATCTAGTATTATGTTATCGAAGCTTTTTGAGAACGAGCGATCACCCATTTATGTGCTGGCTGCCAAATAGTGCTTAACTTCGATATTCAAAAATAACAGTATGTAGGAATATATTATATAAAGATTGAGGTTAAAAGCGAGCCCACATTTAACTATGTCTTATTCTTCTCTGTACCCTTGGGGTAAATTTTTGCCTTTTTATGACACGTCAAGCAACTAAAACTGTATAATAGGTGAGTAAACCGTAACTTCATGTTTTATTTACGTATCACACATAACATCACGGAGTTAAGCAGAGGCGTGGGATCCTTTGCCGAAAAGATTTTGCCAAAATTTCACTACCCAAATAATTGCAACCTTTTTTTATACCAATGCAATGTTTGGAATGATTTTAGTACGCACATTTTCATTTGGTCACATTTTTACTTGGCAGAATATTATCAAGGATACCTACTGTCATTTAGGCATTTGGCCTTTTATCAAAAAATGATTTATTTCAGCAAACAATCTTTAGACAATAATCGCTTAGTCAAATGATTTGTTATGAAACAAAAATAAGATTTTTGGGAATTATAAAATAAAAAAAATGATACTCGTATAATATGATTTGTTGATAAAGAACATGAAACTGAGCAACTTTCTCCATGGGACTTATACCGTAATCGCGAAAAAATTATCAACTGTTCCATACAAAACTTAAATACCTATAATTATTCTTCGCGATTAGGATGTTGGTTCCATGGAAAAAGTTGTTCAGGGGCCTTATTATGAAGTATTAATGCCATTGTTATTCCACTGCGGAAAAAGGATGGTGCTAACGGCCTCATATAGCTCCGTCTCTCACTCACACTGGAATAATGGTGGCATTGATACGTCATAATTCGGCCCCAGTTACCTTTTTGATACACGCTATATAAAAAATATAAAAAACGATCACCAAAACATTTTTGAACTCCGTACAATGGCTAACCATGAAATTGTACCCACCCACATAGATTAATGACAGCCAACAATGGACCGTCCCGTTTTCATTTGATCCCTTTTCGATTTAACAGCAATTAAAAAGTTCCACTGAACATCGAAAGGGTTAAAACTTCATTTGCGTATAATTGGTACGATCTTAATAGAATGAGTTTTTATACTAGAGAGATTCGGATTTATTTAGATCGATACAAATATTGTTTTTTAATAAGGTATTAAAGTTGTTGTTTTTTTTTTCAAATATATCGGTGTATTTTATACATCACAAGTTATAAACAAGTTGTATACAAGCAATACACACGTGTAGGAACATTTTATTTTGTATTATAAATTAAGATTTACACAAATTTTTTATACATTTACAAACTAATTGGCAATTTAACAATCTATTAGATTTAGTATTTAGGTACCTATAGGTACCATCATTCATATTATTATTTATATTATATAATGAATTACCTATTTTAAGATTTTTTATGAATAAAGGCAGATTTTATGTTTATAAAGGTCAATCTGACATATAAGGCAGCTGACGTAGATTCCATTTTTATTTTACAAAAGAGGGCTATTCGCGCTATCTATAAAATGGGTCCTCGTGAATCCCTTAGAAATAAATTCAAAGAAATTGATATACTAACTCAGCCTTCTCTTTATATCTTAGAAAGTATTTTGTATGTTCGGAAAAACTTAGGACTTTTCAAAATTAGAAGTGATATCCATAATATAAATACACGTAGAAAACATGAAATTGTGATACCCAAATTTAGGTTAGCTAAAACTAGTAAGTCATTTGTTATAAACAGTATTCGATTTTATAACATGTTGCCAAAGTCGGTTACAGAACTTAGTGATGGAAAGTTCAAAACCCACATTAAACGTGTCCTTATCAAAAAAGCATATTATAAGATTAAAGACTACGTTGAAGACAAGGAAGTTTGGCAATAATTCCTTCTGCACATGTGGCTTCCCTGGTACCTCAATAACGGCATTACTATGTAATTATGTCTATTAACTGCTCCCAAATTAAGATGATTATTTGATTTTACCTATTTTTCTTTTTTTTTCATTTACGTACTTTTTTGACATAATCTTTTCATTATTTGACATTATATAACTTCACTATACTATATTTTTTATAGATTTGTTACAGCTTTAGTGGCAGTCATGCCATTTAGTTTAAATAGGTTTTTAATTGGTTTTTTTTTATATAGATTCTCTTTTATATTTTGTGAATGTGAGAACGTTGTAGGCATAACCGACTTTTAGATCTGTCGATCGTTTTCTATCTTGCTAAGTACCTGGTACTTGTTGATAGGCCTACAGTGTCCTCTCATACCTATAAACACTGTAACTCGAAAAGATTGTAAATACCATTTATTTTTAAAAGAGTAACCGTGGAGTTTCTTGCCGGCTCTTCTCCATAGGAAACGACCAATTGGAACCGTGCACCTAGCTTCTGACGTTTCATAAGTGCTCTTGTAGGTTTATGTGAAATAAAATATTTTGAATTGAATTTGAATCCCTTTTTTTAATGCAACCTGTTCGTATTTAAATGTACAAAATGGAGCATCATACATATAATAAAACATTTTATTTTCGTAATTTTTCGTGAATTCTTCTTATTATACCTACTATTAAAATATTTATCGAGTAAACTTAACTAGGTACATCTCTACAAAATAACCACAGCAGAAACTTTTTTATATTAATTTTATTTGTACGAAGACATTTATATAAAATGCGATTCAACCCTCTAATTGATTCAACACGGTTCTAAGAGTCGCGGTTGTAGGGTTAAGGTGATTTAAATTCTTTGTATCGTACCCAAATTGAATTTTCAATCTAATTCAATTGTAGATTGTTGAGTGAAAAAGTTTCCTTTTACGTCTGGAAGATAATTTAATTAGGATTTAGTGAATTTATTTTCCTTATCAATCTGCTTAGCCTTGTCCCAACTATGTTGGGGTTTGTTTCCAGTCTAAACGGATGCAGCTGAATACCAGTATTTTACATGGAGCGACTGCCTATCTGAACTCCGCTACCCAGTTACAGGGTAATACGATACCCCTTGGTAAAACTGGTTGTCAGAATTTTGGGCTTCTGACGACCCGTAACGACTGTCAAAGATTCAAAAATGACAACCGGGACCAACAGCTTGACGAGCTTTTCGTGGCACGGAGGGGTCCCTGTATGTTAAGATGGTCACCCATCCACGGACAGACCGCGGCAAGCATAACTTAACCTGAACGATCGGCCCGTGTATCTGTTATTACTTAGCTTCGAGCACGAATTTTCCTAATATTAATTAATATAGTAATATCAAAATAAAGCTACTAATTTCAATTGGTGAATGCGATCTTAAGAGGCTTACAACAGCTGAAACGTGGTCAATGGTCACTGTCAGACTGCATAGAAAATAAAGCGAAGCGCGATGACACAACGCTAGTAATTTATTGCAAATAAGAAGCAATTATCTATTTTCAAAAAAACTATTGATTGGACAAAAAAATTAAAACACTATTACGCTAAAAATATTTTGCTTGTAGAATAATCTGAAAAAAAAACTCAAACCTGATCATTAACCTTCATAACTACTACATCTGCTTACACAATAACCCTGAGATTATGCGGTTATTCTCATTTTGGTGTTAGAAGGGAAATAGAATTATTGCTTGTATATTAATATGATTTTTAATCTGTAAAATAATTTTTTTGAGGTATTTTTGTAATTTTTTTCCATCGTAGCAAATTAGTATTATTATGTTTTCAACACACCATCTAGCATATATCCTGAAGAATATCATATATTTTTCTGATTTTGTTTACTGCAGTGGATCATATACTTTTAGGCATTATAAAACTTGCGTTTAGGCACGTTTAGGTCCCATAAACTATCTTGATATTTGCAATAGGTAAGTCTTTTCTTTTATTCAAAACTAGCTCCCACCCGTAACTTCGTCGACGTGAAATTTCATGTTCCCGCGACTCACATCGTCACATCGCATTGCCTGGTCGAGTTATTACTTCTGTAGCGGATACACCGCCTTAAACGAACTTCTACGCATCAAAGACATGACGTCACACAAATCCTGCATCGCGCAATTAGAGTTTACCGCGCGAACGACATATATAAGACTATCCAACATCAACACTTGGGCAGTTGCCCGCCAGACACAACACCCGTCTGGTCGGAGGATCCTTGATGAGTGAACTTTACCTGCTGCTGGCTTTGGCTGTTCCTCTTGCCACTAAAACTTCGTTTTCACTTAGAATTATTTCTGTTTTTTTTTCTATTTCCTCGGACCCTAAGGGTCTACCACCTTAAAGGTCCTAGCGTGATTTTAAATAACCTGTAGCCTTTTTCAAGAATTGGGCTAATTTTCAAATTCGACTGGTAGTACACACGGCTACATACTCGTATCAAGCTACACATTTCCAGTATAAGCTGACCTCGCATGGTACGGAAATCCTATACAATGCGAGATCAGCATAAACTGGAAATGTATAGCTTGATGTGTAGCCGTGTGTACCAGAGATAAGCGCATTCAAGCAAACAAATAAACTCTTCAGCTTTATTATTGATGGATAAAACGTCCGCACAAAGCATGTTCTACAGCGGAATGAATGAAAATTGTGTTTCGTGAATGTTTTAGCGGCATTTTGGGTTTTAGTAATTTTACATTACAGTACTAGGGCGACCGAGCTCTGCTCTGATGAAGATAGAGAATGCTCATTTAATAGTATAGGAAAGTTCATACTAATTCCATGCTGCCATGTCATTATTCTAAGGCCATCTTGTTCGATCGATTTTTTACCCCTTTATTGCAACTTTGATCGAAATCGTTATTGCCGTTTTCAAGAACGTGATTACAAATATATATATCAAACAAATATTGCTCATGTAATAGTATAAGATAGGATGAAATATAACCACAGACGTAATAATACACTGGATCGCAAAAAATCCGGGTCGCTAATAAAAACCGTGATATCTTCATAAATTAACTAGATCTACATAACCTAGATCGCTAGAATAAATAATATGTAGTAAGCAGGTTACTAATACTTGTTCTAAATCTCTAAAGAGGTTTCATTTGTACAACTACAAGATTTAAAAAAAACCTGACCTTGAAAATTTTTAAAATTTTAAATGAGGAAAATAATATTTTTTCTGCTTTTTTTTCAAAGCGAGCTGTCATTATAAATGATTCCTTGGATTGATCAGAGTATTAAGTGCAATATCATGTCGTTAACACCTGAAGAATGTACACGGATTATTACCATGGTACAAGAAGGAAGAAGTCAGCGTAGCACTGCTAGAACAGTAGGAGTATCTTTATCAACGGTCCGAAGAGTACTCCAGCGATTTCAAGAGACCGGCATGAACATCAGGAGACCAGAAAATGGCAGGTCAAGGTGCACAACTACACAAAAAGACCGATTCATCGTGAGCACTATGTTAAGAAATCGACATCTCACGGCTGTTCAGGTCCGAAACAGTTTTCAAGAAATTCACCACACCAATGTGAGTTCTGATACGATTCTGCGACGTCTTCGTGAAGCTGATATTAAAGCCTTATAGACCAGCAAACGGCCCCAAACTGCTCAGAGAACATCGAGTTGCCAGGTTACGGTTTGCTCGAGAACAGATTCGATGGACAGATTGGTCCAAGGTTATGTTTTCCGATAGGTCCAGATTCTGTTTATTTAGGCACGACGGGAGACGAACAGTATTTAGACGACCAGGAGAACGGTATCATCATGCATTTTTTTAAGAGAAGGTGCCATTCGGAGGAGGATCAATAATGGTTTGGGCTGGGATATCTTCAGAGGATTGCATGGAGTTAGTGATCATAGAAAACGGTTCTCTGACTGCTATCAGATACGTAGAAGAGGTTTTAAATGAGCATGCTGGTCCTTTCTTAGTGAATATGGTTGCAAATTCCATTTTTATGCACGGTAATGCGCGACCACATACTGCTCTTTTGGTCAGTATGTATATTTATTTATTTAATACTTCAAGCACAGAAATGTACAGAGGCGGACTAATAATAAATAATATATTAAATATATTGTAATATTCAAGATAATACCGACGTATTACCTGCATGGAGTGGCCAGCTCGCAGCCCAGACTTAAATCCCATAGAACATGCATGGGACGAGCTCGGGAGATGCGTGAGACAACGCTCTCCTGCTCCCGTTACCTTACACGAGTTAAGGAATCCGCTAGTGGAAGAATCGGCAAACATAGACCAAAATCGTATTAAAAATTTGGTTAACAGCATGCCACATCGTCTTAATGAAGTGATACGGGCTCGTGGAGGAAATACTAAATTGACAAAAAATCTTTTATTTTTTAAGATTTACTGCGAAGTGTATTTTTGCTGTGCGAAATTTTCTTATATTTTAGTATTTAATTAAAGTTATTTAGTTTACAAAACGTGTACATTTTTTATATACTTAGTCTGGCCACAAATACTGTTACAATTAAAAATAATAAAGACATTACATTTGAATTTGGAATCTGTCATTTTTATACGATTGTACATTGAGTTTTCTTATTTTGGCGCCAATACATTGTACAATATTTTGCGATATTAAAATGGAGTGGGGTGATAAAGAGAACCGAATCGCTGTGATTGCATTACACAAAGTTGGTATGGAGCCAAATGCATTTTTTAAAACTCTCCATACGCTTGGTATTAGTCAAATGTTTGTGTACCGGGCAATTAATAGGTACAATGAGACCTCCCCTGTTTGTGACAGAAAAAGATCTGGCTGTCGACGTAGTGTTCGTACGAAAAAGGCGGTCAAAGTAGTAAGGGAAAGAATTCGAAGAAATCCTGTCGAATCCTGTGAAGAAATTTTATCTCGGAGGATGAAGATAGCACCCAGAACCATGTCGCGTATTTTAAAAGATGACGTAGGACTTGCAGCCTATAAGAGACGCACTGGTAATTTTTTTACTGATAATTTAAAAAATAATAGGGTGGTAAAATCGAAACAACAACTGAAGCGGTACGCAAAAGGAGGTTACAGATTTTTTCTTGTTTACGGATGAGAAAATCTTTACAATTGAGCAACATTTTAACAAACAAAATGACCGTATTTATGCTCAAAGCTCTAAGGAAGCTTCTCAATTAGTCGACAGAGTGCAACATGGGCATTATCCGACTTCAGTGATCGTTTGGTGGGGTGTTAGCTATGAAGGAATAACAGAGCCATATTTTTGTGAAAAAGGTATCAAAACATCGGCACAAGTGTATCAAGATACCATTCTTGAGAAGGTAGTTAAGCCCCTTAACAACACCATATTCAATAACCAAGTATGGTCCTTCCAACAAGACTCGGCGCCGGCTCATAAATCTCGGTCCACGCAGTCTTGGTTGGAAGTGAACGTTTCGGACGTCATCAGAGCTGAAGACTGGCCGTCGTCTAGTCCCGATCTTAATCCACTGGACTATGATTTATGGTCAGTTTTAGAGAGTACGGCTTGCTCCATGATAATTTGCAGTCCCTAAAACAATCCATACGATTGGCAGTGAAGAATTTTCCCATGGAAAGAGTGCGTGCTTCTATTGATAACTGGCCTCAACGTTTAAAGGACTGTATTTCAGCCAATGTAGACCACTTCGAATAGGTAAGCTTTTTATATTTTAAATTGTTTTATATTTATTTATTAAACTAACACACTGTAAACGTAATAACTATTATTTGCAATAAAAAAAAAAATCTTCGTGACAATATTTATGGCCAGACTAGGTATATTAATCAGTCATCTACAATATACTATAGTTTCACAAATTAGTCTTATCTATTTAAGAAACTATCACGCCATTTATTAGCAACCCGGAATTTTCGCGATCCAGTGTATTAGGGACGTCCTACATTACTAAAAAACATTTGGAGCCCGTGCTAGTGACCTATGTGCGGTCGGCGTATCCAAACGCGTGAATGAGGACCGATAACCTTCGCATAACCTTCGCGCGACACCGCCGTGGTCAAAATAAAAGTGACCGCCGCACAATGGACAAATCGGGTATGTTTCGACTCCGTATCTCAGTTGTTTCAAAACTAAATTAGCTATAATTTGGCACAGACATATCCTTGGATTATACATCCAAGGATATGTCTGTGCTTAGATTATACATCCAAGGATATCCATAATTAAGAATAAAAAATAAAAAAAACTTGCGATATATTTTGGTACCGTATCAGAAAAGGCGCAAGTATGAGCATTTTTTTTTCTCCATAATGCGCCCTATTTTAGTAGTTTATACTCAAAAGAAAAAAATAGGGTGAAAATAAAGTTTTTTAGCTGTTATTTAAAACTATTAATGATTAATTGGTTTTTATGGATAGATGTGTTTGGAGTAGGGATTTAAAAATTGTACTTAGTCAATGATAAAGTTAGTTTATTTTGATTGATTTACACAAACAAACCACTTTTTAGGGAAATAAACTCAACTTAACTTGAAAAATAAACTTCGTCTGCCGCTTGTAACCATTTGATGAAAAAAAAAATGGTTAGTACCGAGTCCCGGGGTTTTCTCTTCTCTATTTACCCATTTTATTGAAAGATAATTGGCTCAGAGAGGGGGCATTCTCTGACCCAATCATTCAATAAGATTGGTAATATTTTGTTCATGAATTCGTTCCCAACCGAGTTTTAGCGTGATAATGAGCTCCTGTTGACTGTTAACATGGCTCTAGTTTTCTTTAAGGGTTCTTTTCAGTTGAACCTATATACGCGTATGTATAAATAGACTCATAGCTGGCCCTGGCAAAACCGTGATATTGGCCTCAGAAAGTGCTCTTTGTGTGGCACGGGCCGTATATGCGCGAACATATTCATGCATTAAAAACAAAGTCAGCAACCACTCCTTGTGATGACATGAAGTTAGTAACTGGCGGCGGTTACAGTACCGTCATCCAAAATTATCACCTCTGTTTTGCCTACCAAGCTTATTCCCGCCCATACCATAACACTTGGGTCCTCAAACGGTCTGTTCGGTGTATGTATGGTTCTGTAAAACTTTCACATTTTTTTGAACACGTGGACTCGTTTATCATCTCTGCAAAACTTGACCTTACATTCATTTCGAAAGGACAGCCCTCCAGTTATCCATTGCCTAGTTTAAATACTCGCGAGCGTATATTTAGCGCACTGCTTGATGGACTTCCTATGTTGCCAGGCTACACACTGAAGACTAATAAGAATCAACAAAAGGGGGGAAAAATTACGAAAGCAGACATCGGCAAACCGCAGGACTTCAAACACATATCACACGCCGGCTTGGATGTTAGCAAAGGTATTTGTGGTACTTTATGGTATTTTTTTTCTAACTTGGCCCAAATTATTCATCGTAATACATACCTACATTAATAAATTCAAGCCTTTATGTCACGGGGAGGGCCGGTTGGCAGAAACTTCACAATTCCACCTGAAACTGATCATCATCTCTCTCTCTCTCTCTCTTATCCTCTCCTATTGCGGACCTTTTTTGCGTACTACGCACCTTCGTTACGCCACTTCTGGGTGGTCCCGTAACCCGATATCCTACGGGACTACTTGAGATTAAAATGAGGTTTTCTCTAAAGTTTTATATGGAAGCTCTTTAAGTAAGTAAGTATTTATTTGAATAAAACATGGTATACATGGTATTACAATAATTTACATTAAAGATCTTACATGTTTTGACAGAATTGTACTTAGCATGCATAATTATGTTCACTTAATACTAACATGAGAATTTGTTATCCATAAATTCTTTAAGACTATAGACATTTTTCGAGTTTAACCAGTCAAACAATTTTCCCTTGAACAATCAGGAGTTTAAGTTTTTTATGCTACACGGTATGTTATTATATATACTAACACAATTATATAAGCAGCTTTTACTATATTTAGCAAGCTTGGGAAGATCATGCAGAACGAGTCTCTGTGGATCACGCCGGCTCCGTGGATTAATATCATTGGCTGATATAAACAGGTCTGTATGTTTATTAACGAATATACATATTTCAAATATATAAAGGGATGGCAGCGGTAACAAACCTAGTTTCTTAAATATGGGTTGACAAGATTCCTCCGAGTGCATCCCGTAAATTGCCATAATGCAATTTTTTGAGCAACAAATGCTTGGTTTATATCTGTACTATTTCCCCATATTATGAGCCCGTAACGTAGTACCGATTCTACATATGCATGATAAGTCATGAGAGCTGTTTTTAAGTTTGTAATATTTTTGATTTGTTTAACAGCTTATACAAATTTATTTATTCTCTTTGCAGCGTTATCCACATGCTCTTTCCAATTCAAATTCTCATCAATAATTACGCCTAGGAACTTCATTTGTGCTACTTCTTTAATTTTTGATACGTTTAGTTTATATTATATTTAGAATTATTACATTTATTGAAATTAATATAAACAGATGTATTCAGATTTATTTTTAGATTATTTATTTCAAGCCATTGTATTAATTTATCTATAGTATTATTAATGTCAGTCTCATGATTATTTCTAAAGTTAATACATTTTTCTGTCGCTATAATAATAGCTATGTCATCAGCAAATAATATACATCGGTGGTCAGTTATATTAATAATGTCATTTATGTACAGCATGAGCAGGACAGGCCACAATAATAATAATAATAATAATAATATACCATTTATTTCAGGCGACACAGGCCCATAGAAAAATACCTTAACCTAAACATACATATTTTAATAACAAAATCTTGTGTTAATAAATAAGGCTTAGACTATGTTAGTAGCACTTCACTTTGCACTAGCTTGACTTTGTGCTGTCCTGTGGAACTTGTCCGCGGAAGCGACGGAACACCACGGCCTGCGGCCAAAAGTCTTCTTCCATGACGAGGGGCAGGTAACAGTTCGGTACTCGCACGACGAACGCCTTGAAGTTGACGTTCCGGTGCGATTCTAGTAACTGCACCCTCGGCATGTACCTCGTCCTTTGGCGCACGTACTCCACGATGTCCTCCGCCTTAGTGGTGTAGTGCAGGCGGGAGATGTACACCGGTGTATTCGGCTTTGCGGCACGCAGGCTCACTTCGGGGTCCGTAGGAGCTTTGCCGCAGCGGTTCTTGTTTGTTCGCAATCGGCGCTTGTTCCTTTGCACCGTCACGAAACCATCATCATTATCAGCCCTATTCGGCGCCTTTTCTGGCATGGGCTTGACACTAGGAGCGCCAGGGGCACTCGCGGTAACGCTAGCGAAATTCCTTTGCAAGGGTTTCGCCAGGACTGCAGACACTGGCAGCGGGGACGGGCGGGAATACACTTCCTTGTGGTACACCACATGTACTGTGCTTGTATTCTGATGAAAAAGGCACCTTAACCTGATTTTCATCAATTTTATCAATAATGACTCGTTGTTGTCGGTTACTGAGATATGATTTTATCCACTGAAGTGTAGGACCCCTGATATCTACAAGTTCAAGTTTTTTGAGCAACAGATTGTGAGAAACTAAATCGAAGGCTTTTGAGACATCAAAAAATAGCCCAGTGGTCAGATTTTTCTTATTGATGTTAGTAACTACAGCCTTTACCAGAGAGAATACTGCCAAAGTAGTGGACTTGTTTTTCTAAAAGCCATATTGTTCGTTGCTAATTATATGAAATTTATCACAATAATCAATTATTCTTCCATACATGCACTTTTCATATATTTTGGACTTTATGGATATTAACGTTATAGGACGATAGTTATTAATATCCGATTTTTATATAAAGGCTTGACTATCGAGTATTTCAGGGTATCAGGAAAAGTTCCCGATGCAAACGATAAATTAACTAAATATGTCAGAACAGCAGTTAGTTGATTGGTACACTCTTTAATAATTTTAGTGTTGATTTCATCATAGCCCACAGAATTGGAATTAGACAATAACAGTATTTCTCGTCTAACCTCGCTTTCCTCCATAGGTTAACTCCATACTTACTCCATACTGCTTTACTCCATAGGGTAACTTATGGCGTTGGAATCGTTAGGAAATAAGCTCACACATAAAAAATGGATAAGTACAGTTGTGACTCGTAATATATTGTTAATTTTAATGTAAATCGCTTTGTAGAGCTCAATTACCACTTAGTCTGTTCCAGGCGCTGACTCGATCCGCATGTTGTTAATTATTTCCTTTATGTCATCCACCGTGGGTCCTTAATTTTGCGCGACTGTTACTGGCTTTGTTATTTTAACCGTTGGTAAAAAATCCCATTTGGACATTGGTGTATAAACGTTTATTTTCCGGCATTTTGTTGCTTACTTGTTTTTCCTGTAAAATAGATAAAGTACCTGCATGCGTTTTGATGGATGTTTTTTCTCCAATCCAATAAGAAAGTCCTGCATTCTTTATTTTCCTTTTGGTTTTTAATAATAATTTTGAAGTGCTGCCTGACATTCTCTAACACGATTCTGTCTATTTGGGTTACCTAGTTGTCATCTTTGTAAGAATTTAGCCTTTTGGAGGTTAGCAAGAGCTATACGATGATCCCTAGAGTGACCCGGCTGATGCTTTCATCCGTTGAGTCTACTTCTATGTTTTCCAGTTTTTTTATTAAGCAAGTTTGGTATTTTGCTTTGACGGATTTGATATTGAGAGCGGCATAGTAACATTGTTTGTAATTGAAATCCTTCGTCTCTATTGTTGTCTCATTTTTTCGTGTCTTGTGTTTGATGCCGTCATATTTGTTTATGATGCGACTTGTTCTTAGCTGCCTCCTAATTATTTTATGGTCAGATATGGCCCTACCTGCCCATTTGCCTTTAATATAGTGAAAGAAATTTTCTGTTGCCTGTTGCGTGGTCCAATTGTGATTTTTGCGTGCCTTTTGACCATGTTATTCTTCATGATGATCTCGCTTTTGTTGTTTATATTTGCAATTTTTTCCTGTTGGCTAATCCAATAACATATCCCCATTGTAATTGGAATAATCATGATGAAGATTTTGTTTAATCAATCCTTTGACTTGTTGTATTGTGTGTTGTATCAATATGGGCGTTAGAATCGCCTAGTCTCACTAAAGTACATTCCCTTGGTTTTTGTCTAATCATGTTTAATACCCCTGTGGAGGATCTGGTTGCTTTAGAGGTACATCTGTTGGTGTGAGAGTTAATTATAATATAAGGTGTATCTATACATACACGAAATATTTTAAGAGATACGCCTATAGCTGGTTAAGTAACCATAGCAACAAAAAAAAAAAACTAGGTAATTATATTATTTAAAAAAAATATAATTAAATATTATTCATATTCATTTATTGCATTCCATATTGTATAAAAGATGTTACAAAACGCTTAAAGCTAAGTACAAAAATATGGACCCAGTAAGGGCCCAGCAACAGCATTAAATTTAAATTATTTGTTTATTTATTTTGCATAATGTACACTCAGTTACAGGCTAGGCTAAAACTTATGAGTACATGACGCTGTTAGGGCGCAGCAATATTATACATTTAACTTATATCTAGTTTAAAATATTTGGAAGTTAAACATTATATTGCATACTAACTATCGATATCACATTCATTATTATTACTATTATAACATATTTAATTTAACTTATATTAATTAAAGTCATTGGAAATATATAGTAATACTACCCATTCAGATGTGAACTTTAAGAAGTCTAAGTGCGTAGCGCGGATTTATTTGATCAAAAGTCGTTAGCAGACGTGAACATGCCTACTGTTGTAGGTACACGCGGTTTGTCGCCTCGCAGTTGTCAAAAAATAAACGGGTTACATGGCTTGTCATGTTATGGACGCGTGTCAGCTAAGACGCGCGCGAGCAACACAACACGCGGATTGTGTGGGACTGGACTGGCGAGGCGCGGGCGCCGGGCGGGGGAGGCAGGCGCAACCGCGGCGCGCTCACGTGTTTCTCTTTGATCATTCATAAAAGCCGCGCGCCGTCTCAAATACCGCCGCCCGCGTAAACTAGCGTAATGGATGTTAAAAAAATAAGAAGAACCCAGTATTCATTATGTGTATCAAGTATTATTGAGTATGTTTTAAAGGAAATGTTTCTTTTGCTTGCGTAACTTGCAAAAAAAACAATTCTTTGTTTTAGTAATATCGACCTCAGTAATTTTAGAAAAAAGTTATTATAGTATTAACGAGTTTATGGAAGATAAGAAGCTAAAATAAAGCACAAATGTTATAGGTATCTATGTATAAAATTATTTTATTAAATAGGTAGGCAACGATCAGCTGACGGATACGACTCGACGCATCTTAATAACCTCACAGAGGTCATTAACATGCGAATTCCAGTTGCACCTATCAGCTGTTTATTGGTATTTATTTACCTAGTTTACAGACTGTAGATAAGGATTAAAATTTGTTTTAATCGCATCTTGGTTCCTTTTCGTAAAACTTTAAAGGAGAGAATTTAATAATTTACCTACTTAGATTTAGGTGGTATTGAATTTTAAATTCACATTTATTATCATTGTAAGCGATAAATAATGTATCGAGTTACGAAGTCTAACTGCACACTCTAACGTGCATTCTTTGTAGAGATAGGCAGATTATTTTTTTTAGATATTATTTTCGTACGTCCACCACAGTTCACCATTGATATTGTTAGGTCCCATGTAAAATGAGGTGCGGACAGGTGTTTGCGCCCGGCAGCACACAGACTGGAGTGCGGTAACCGTCAGGACGCGAAGCATGCGAAGCGAACGCAATTTCACCAACACGCTACTCCACACAGGCGCGCGGCGGCGCGTCACCTCTCACCGAGGCGGGCGGGTCGTTCATAGAATATGGAGTAAAGGTTTTATGCAAAATGTCTCAAGCAGTTTTAAAATTATAATATTTACGTAAAATAAAAAACAATGAGATTTTTTTTTTTTTCGTGTTTATAGTTTCTGTGCCAGCCACAGGGACACCTCCTGAAACACCTCGTACATGAATAGTTACACCTTATATAAAGCGGAGCAGGTTTGTCACTTCCCCTATCAACGAGTGATTGACATTACGTCGGTATCGTTCTTCCTGTTTATTATTCCAATTTGGGCATCCTTTCTGATTACAATTGCAAGTCCCCGGTGAGCTTTACCTGCAGTGCCAGATAGGTGCCATTTGCGGAGTTGTATGTTACTAAGTTCATCGCTGTTTCTTGTAGGCAGCCTACGTGAATGCCCCTATTTGAAAGTTCCGCATCTATTTTATCTTTTATGTCCGGTTTCGAGGCCCCACAGACATTCCACGTTGCAATACGCAGGTCTGAGCAAGTATACTAGTTACTTAGTTGCGACAGAAGACTGATTTCTAAGTATAGTATATCCAGTGTCATCCGCGACTTCAGCCGATAACGGTGTAGCTAATGTTTATGTTAATTTTTCATACGGTATTAATGAGCTAGCTAATTTTGGACTGTTCAGGAAGCGGGGTTTTGTAGACTGCCTATGTTCGTCTCTTTTAAATACAACCTTGTATTTGTTACCTACCGTTTTGGTTGTTTCTTGCGTTAGTCTTTGAAGAATATTGTTGTACTGTTCGTCAGGGCTCATGACCCAGCTATCATAGTGAAGATCTTTGTAAAGGATATGTATATTTCCGGGTACTGGTTTGCCGACCGGTGAATACAACAGTGTGTTCCCGTGATTTATATGCACGTGCACATTTATGAGATAAAATTCAGCCGCGGTGATTAGGATAGGTCTTCTCCTCCCTCCCCAAAATGTCTCGTTAAACTATGCGGTTATGTATTTTGTTATCATTTGTTCCTGAGAAAGCTTGATGTTAGCAATAATGTCTTGAATGTTATTCCTTAGTGCTAGGTAAATTCTGGCGTCACCGCGGTTATCCGAAACATAGGGGTTAGTCCCGCTATGGTATGGTCCCGGTATGGCACCCTCTTAAAATACCTATCAAAAAGTCCCGCTATGGTACCCTTCAGTTTTTGGTACTGTTGTAAAGAAAAGTTATACAATGCGTTAAGAAAAAAATAGTATAAATAAAAAATATATTTTCTTAACTATTATAGTTAAGCAAGATAATATTTATTAATACTATTTTTTAAACAAATCACGCTCGGTAATTGTCGTTTCACTTCAGGTAGTTACCTGACCAACCGGTTTTTTCGTAAAACAATAGAGACGAGCCCTTCCTCGAATTCGTATCTAGCTCTTCCCTTTTGTTTTTATGAAAATAGAGAGAGACAGTATTATTCCGGGTTTAGTTTGCTATTTGCAGCTGTACTTTTGCGATATGAGTAATTAGGATAGCTTGTTAGTTTATCTATTGCAATGTCTGGGTCAAGTAGTTCACGTGGTGTAAATTTAATAATTATTGACAGTCGACGCGGTGGAAAAACTTTATTACGTGCCGGACATAAATATATTAAACGCAGAGAAAATAAAAATTCAAGTACTTGGCATTGTGTAAATAGGAGAAATAGTATTAAATGTAGTGGATATATAACTATTGAGAATACCAATAATACAATAATTAAAGATTATAAACACAGTGATCAGTGCGTGCCACATTTTGAAGACAATGAAGTTCAAATGGCTATAAGTGAGTGCAAAAAAGAAGTAAATTCAAATTACGGATCAGTACAGAAAATTTTCGAAAAACACATGGGTAACTTAAAAGACAAAGGTTTACACCTTACAGGAAATGTTCCTGACTATAAAAAATTAAAAACAGTATTATACAGACACCGAAATAAGTCGTTGAACGTACCAAAAACACAATTTAAGAATGTGGAAGAAATTATAATACCAGAAGAATTTAATAAGTATGTATTGGCTGATTATTGTAATGAAGACTGTAATCGAATAATTATATTTTCCTCGACAGAAGTAAAGGAATATATAAAATGTGTAACGCATTACTTTGGTGATGGCACTTTCGACGGCTGCCCAAACCCATTCGAACAAGTTTATGTCATTCATGGAGACATGGGAAGCACTGAGTTATCCACGAATGTAGCACCATTATTTTATATTCTGTTAAAAAACAAAGAAGGGAAAACTTATGAAAAAGTTTTCGAATTGATTAAACAAACTTTGCCTGAATGGCGTCCATCGAAATTTACCTTCGATTATGAAATAGGAGTAATAAATGCAGCAGCGAAGATTTTTCCTGATATCAAAATAAATGGATGTAACGTACATTTTCAAAAGAACGTTATCAAAAAAGCGAAATCTTTAAATCTCATGGAACACGAAGAGTCCTCGAACCATGTTAAGCAATGCATAGGCTTGGCGTTTTTGCCAAAACAAGATATTGAAGACGGCTGGCTGCATATAATGGAAAATAGGTATAATATCTTGGTTACTTTCCAAAATGATGTTTGAGTACTTAACTCTAATTATATGGCAAAAAAGTAAAGAACAACAATATCAGTAAGGACCTGTTAATTTCATTGCTTTACAAGTACGAACGTTTAATAAGTATTTTTTTCAGTTTCGACGATGAAGCTATGACCAAATTCAATGACTATTTTGTCACTCAGTGGCTTGAATATCCAGACCTCATTTGGTGTTGCCATAATGAACGCCATAGAACAACTAACTTGGCGGAATCATGGAATGGCAGATTCAACAAAATTATTGGAAAAAATCCCAGTTTATTATTGTTTCTGCAAACAATTGGCAACGACACATGTCACTTTGATATAAAACAAGCCAAGTAAGTTGTATTTTTTAGACAATATTTTTAAGCAGATATAATATTTTTAAAAGCAGATATATATTTTTTTACATAATACGAGTACATAGAAGAATTTGAAAATGGATTTGATTTTATTTATTTTGGTAGATATTATTGGTTGTCGCCTTCTATTACAGACGGTTACTGAAAAAAATATAGCTTAACTTAAATAACTGATGATTTTTGTTATAGCTTTCGACTAAAAAGATCACCTATAAATTCAAGAAAAAGAACAAGTATAGAAATCGACCGCCAGATTCAAAAGCTAACAAAAAAATACGAAAATAAAGCTATCTCCATTGGTGATTTTCTGATTAACATATCAAAGTCAACATTTCGATCAGAACATTTAAAAAAATAGTTTATTTTAATTTTGTTTTTAGCCTATTAAAATGTTTAATACTTTTTCTCGATGTTGATTATTTTTTGTAGTTTATGTTTACAATTTGCGCCTTTTTCTCCATGTTGATTATTTGTAATTAATATATTTGTCTAGTTGGTTGTTGATTATTTTTGTAGTTTATATAAATTTACAATTACTGCCTTTTCTCAATGTTGATTATTTGTAACTAATATTTATGTCTGGATGTTGTTTTTATTTGTAGTTTATAATATTTACAGTAATACTTTTCTGAGATGTGGATTTTTTATATTTTTTTTATTGTTGATTATTGGTAATTAATATTGTTGATTATTTTAAAAATTACATTGCAATTAATATTTCGTTTTACTGTTTGATATTTTTTTATAAATATTTTGAATTAATAAAAGACTGATTTAATATCGCAAACAGACGTTTTATTGATACACTCCTAAAAGTATTTATTTATAGATACACTTTTCTTTTCAGTTGTACCTTCTATTGTCTAACGTAGATCTAAAAGATGGGTACCATAGCGGGACTTTTTGATAGGTATTTTAAGAGGGTGCCATACCGGGACCATACCATAGCGGGACTAACCCAAACATAGGTAGCGAGGTCTGGCCGGATAGACATGTGGTCGAAAGTTAGGCCCATTATGTTATTTATTTGGTGGGCAATCGCGCTAAACAGACAATTGCCGTCCTTTTGCACGGCTGCTATTATTACCATTGCAAAAATATTGTTTGGGCGTCAGAAATCGCGGCGGGAAAAAACCGCGGCCGTGCGAACAGGTGTACTGCTTTCCTACTTATGCCATTCCAAGCGCGGCACGCGTTTTAATTCCGCCGCGATGCGAACGTAGGCTTATTGTATACTGAGATCAAAAACTTTCGAGTAATGTTACGTTGAATTGTAGCAACATAATGCGTCATAATTACGTTATTCACGATGAGTTTGCTTTGATGTCTATTTAAACCTATATTATGATTAACAAATAAAATAGCGAAAAGAAAGCTTATTTGTTACACGGAATAAATATATTGAACATTAATAAAGACACATAAAGTAACATTAAGAAATTAAACAATTTGGGACTATTTTACCTTGGCCAGAGGCTAAGTATTGCCATACAACGTGGCAATGCAGCCAGTCTCTTGGGTACACTACCAGTCGACAGCGATGCGGATGAATTTTTCGACGCTATATTTTAGTTTGTATAATACTTAGTTAGTTGTATACACATAGGTAATTTTGCTAGACTGTATTAATTTATTCTTTTTATTCCATAACAACGACTTTCGTGTAAAACGGTTTGAGACGGCTTTTTATGGGGCTTTCCCACAGTGCACCGGGCAGGAAGCATGTACTGCTACATTAAAACCCCAAAAAACACGAAATCTAACAGAATTATCTACTTAAATTTATTTTCTGTCCACAGTGCGTCGCACAAGCTCAATGGTATCTGAGAGCAGCAGCGGGTCCAGTTCCATGCCCTCTCGACACAATGCAACTTTACCGCGGCCGTCGCCGCCGCCCCTGCCGGCGCCTGAGCCTTCAGCGCTTCAGCCCAGCTGCACGGGTGGCAGCCCACCCGTGCAGCCCGTGCAGCCCGTGCAGCAGCTGCCGCCTATACCGGCCAAACGTATATATACAATATCGATTTGTTTCTGTCAATCGTTTGAATATGACAGAGACAGAATTATATTTTAAATATAAATAAGATGTTTATAATAATATGTGGTGCACGTCAAATGGGCACATACAAGGCACTTTTGAACGTCACAATTTAGAAAACTTACTTTAAAAAGTATGTTATTTTCAGTTTATCATGTTTTGGCTTAATTTGCTAACAAATTAAAGCCCCCATTGGAATATTGTGACACTATTTTTAACCGACTTCTAAAAAAGGAGGTTATCAATTCGACATGTATGTATGTATTATTATTGGAACTGCAATATTTTCACATAATACTATCTATTAGGGCTATTAGGACTTGAAAGGGGGTGACTATTGAGATGACGACTAAATAGAGAAGTATGGGACAGGGACATGTTGCACCGACCACAAATAAATTGGAATAAGGACAGGAAATGTGATTGTGATTGTGACATTTTTTTTTTATTGGCTTACCTTTACTTCAGCTTAGAGAACAGTGCAAATTTCATCAAAGTCAGTTCAGAAGTTTCTAAGCCTGGCTTATTGATATGAGCTACGGGTGTGGTCGCAAAGGGAAAACATCTCAAAATTTTGGTCAACCACAACAGCCCAAAAAGTGAAAAATAAACAACATTTATGCAATAAAAAAACAATCGACTTCCAAAATTCGATTGATTTTATTGAAAAAAAAGTTTTTTTTTTTTTTCGTTCGATTAAAGGTATGAATTTTAAAATTCCTATGTTGCCAGGCTACACACTGAATACTAACAAGAATCAACAAAAGGGGGGAGAAATTACGAAAGCAGACGACGGCAAACCGCAGGACCTTGTTAGCAAAGGTAATATTATTAATTTTGTGTTAACCTTTAAGGTATATTTTTTCTAACTCGTCTCAAAATTATTCATCGCAATACATACATTAATAAATTCAAGCCTTTATGTCATGGGGATGGGCCGGTGGGCAGAAACTTCACAATTCCACCTGAAACTGATCATCATCTCTCTCTCTCTCTCTTATCCTCTCCTATGGCGGACGTTTTGGGCGTACCTACTACGCACCTCCGTATCCTAAGGGACTACTTGAGTCTAAAATGACGATATTAAAGTTTTAAATGGAAGCTGTTTATAATACTTATGTCGTTGGAATCTTTATGAAATAAGCTGACACATAAAAATGGATAAGTACAGTTGTGCCTCGTAATATATTGTTAATTTTAATGTAAACTCAGGGGGAGGGTCTTGGGGTGCTTGGACAGGAAACCTCCCCGTGTGCCTGTGGGCTGGAATTCCCTTCGGATGCGTCCGGGGGGAAGGCCAGTCTTCAGGACGGTGCACCCTGGGATGCGGGCAATGTCTCCCCATTAGGTACTCTGTGCCTAAGGTGTCCCATTGTCTGCATGCCAATATCCTGTCGGAGGAACGCTCTAACGTGTACTCGGAGAGAGCACACGTTGAGCAGCGTTGCAGCACGGGCTCGGCGTGCACTAACACTGCCGTCGGGCAGGCAGGAGGAAGCCTTCTGCCACCGTTGGTCTCGTAGCCCCGAAGAGTGTCAAGGTCATGTCTCTGGCACTTGACGGGGGTCGAGGGTCTTGGCTTAACCGCCCGGACCGCGAGGAAGAAATCCTCTATAAAAAATTACCCCAAACCTCCAAGCGGCGGCGCACCGTGAGGGAGGTTGTAAGCTTGACTAATGGGTAGCTATTAGATAATTAGTCGCTAGTGCGAACCACTTGTTTTGAGTCAATAAATAAAGTTTTTACTCGTGGGATCAAATATGGAAATTGATAAACAAAAAAAAAACAACGAAGAGGAGAGGAGTGACGCGGGGTCGGAGTCCGACGCTGCGTCTGGCGCGATGAGCTCGGGTCAGAGCTCGGAGCGCGAAGTGGTGGAGGGAGCGGCCGTGAGGAACCGAAAGTTCCTCCGGAAGCGCCCTAAACCGGGGGATGGCCAGGGGTCGTCCGCTGACGAGGGGGTCTCGGGCCAAGGCCACAGGAGGAAGATCCACTCCAGTCGGCGGGGTGCGGCCCGGGGAAAAGGTGTGGGAAGAGGGCTCACCACAAAGAAGGTCGGCGAGCCGAGCCGGGCCAGCCCAGCGGCGCTGGAGAAGCCCTCTACAGAAGAGGAAAGCAACCCTGTAGGGACGAGCACCGTGGCGGCCCCTACAGATTCGGCAGGTGGTGAGCCGGATGCCGCTGGTGGCTCCAAATCGGAGCAAGCGGCCAGGTTTGCGGAGGCTGTGGCTGCCGCTATCAAGGGTTTGGCCTTGAAGAGGACTCAGTCCTCTAAAGACAAGGCCATACCCGCGGTCATGGCATCTATTTTGGCGGCAGCGGAGGCCTATCACCTCAGGCCTCCGTCGGACGGCATGTCCGAGATGCGGGCGGAGGTCGCCCGCTTGACAGCCGCCATGGAGCTTCTCCGAAAGGAGAATGAGGAGCTCCGAGCGGACCTGGCCGGGCTCCGAGGAGCCGGCCCCCGTGAGGTGCCGCAGGGGAGGGAGCAGCATGGGCAGGGCCCCGTGCCTGCGGAGGACCGGGTTCTGACCCTGGTGAGGCAGGAGATGGCTTCTTTGCGGTCTCGTTTTTCCGCGCTAGAAGCCATCGTCCTGCGCCCTCCTCTAGCGGCGAGCAAGCCGGCCTCTGGCCAGCGGAAGGAGGCAACATATGCCAGCACCGCAGCTGCCCGGGCAAAACCAGGTTCGTCTGGGCAGACCAAGGGCGGGACGGCCCCACAGGTGGCGAGGGCCCCGGCCCAGGCGGCGAAGGCTCCGGCCCAGGCGGCGAAGGCCCCGGCCCAGGCGGCGAAACAGCCGCCCCCGCCTCCTCCTAACTCTACTCCGGCTGACGCTGAATGGCAAGTAGCCGGAGAGAAGAGGAAGGCGGCTAAGGCAAAAAGGGCGGCCAAAAACAAAGAGAGGAGGCAGCGGCGCAAGGAACGAAGCATCGCGGCTAGGCTCCGCGCCCCGAAGTCTGCAGCTGTAGTGATAACACTACAGCCAGAGGCGGAGAAAAAGGGCGTGTCCTACCGCGACGTGCTCGCCAAGGTGGGGGCAGCGGTGGACCTCAAGGAGATCGGCGCCGCTGATGGCATCCGGGTAAGAGTCACTGCAACTGGGGCCCGGATGCTGGAGGTCCCCGGTGCGGCAAGCGGCCCGGCCGCTGACGCTCTGGCCGAAAGGCTTAGGGCGTCCCTAAATGCGGATGAGGCCCGAGTGTCCAGGCCCACCAAATGCGCTGACATGCGTATTCAGGGCTTGGACGACTCTGTGACGGAGGGACAGGTGGTGGCCGCTGTCGTTAGGACTGGGGGGTGCTCTGCCGAGCAGGTTAGGGCAGGCGCCATCCGTCCTGACTTCACGGGGATGCGAGCCGTTACGGTGAGCTGCCCCGTGTCGGCGGCCAAGAAAATTGCCGGAGAGGGCCAAAGGTTATTGGTGGGCTGGGTTTCCGCGCAGGTCAAACTGCTGGAACCCAGACCTCTGAGGTGCTACCGCTGCCATGTGGGTAACCACGTGGGAGCTAAATGCACCTCGGAGGTGGACCGCAGCGGTCACTGCTACCGCTGTGGTCAGCCAGGTCACAAGGCCGGCTCATGCGACGCCACGCCGCACTGCGCCGTATGTGCGGCAGCTGGCAAGCCGGCCAATCACCGGGTTGGGAGTAAGGCCTGCGCTCCACCCACCAAAGCTAGGGGAAAGCCACCAGCCACCGCCGTCACAGCCGCAACCTCCGCCACCGCCACCGTTGCCGCCTCCACAGCCGTCGTCGCCGCCGCAGCCGCCGCGGCAGGGCCCTCACAGGGGGCTAAGGAGGGGGCTGACATGGAGTGCCAATAATGGCCCCATTTCGCCTCCTCCAGGCGAACATCAACCACTGCGCCGCAGCTCAGCATCTGTTGCTCCAGAGCATGGCGCAGTGGTCGATTAACATCGCCGTGGTCACTGAGCCGTACTTTGTCCCGCCCAGGGATGACTGGGTGGAGGACCTGAGCGGCTCAGTGGCCCTAATTTCGTCGGCCGCCGCCGGTACCCCGTCCCTCGAGGCTGTTAAGAGAGGACGGGGTTGCGTTGCAGCACGGTTCGGGGAGATTGTCGTGGTAGGGGCATACTTCTCCCCGAACCGAACTCTCGCCGAGTTCCACAACTCCCTTGCGGAGTTGAGAGTCGTCGTCGTCGGGTTCTGTTCCCTCCCCGTGCTCGTCCTCGGGGACTTCAATGCCAAGAATGTGGCTTGGGGTTCCCGGTATACGGACACACGGGGCAGGATGGTGGAGGACTGGGCGCTGGAGACAGGCCTGGTCGTCCTTAACCGGGGTTCTGTCCCCACGTGTGTGCGGATGCGGGGTGAATCGGTGGTGGACATCTCGTTCGCCAGCCCCGCTCTGTCGCCGCGTGTCATTGACTGGCGCGTCATGGAGGGGGTGGAGACCTATTCCGATCACCGGTACATCCGGTTTGACGTCTCCGCCCAGACCTCGAGCGCGCCGGTCCGACAGGCCCCGAGTGGTCCGCGGTGGGCGCTGAAGCAGCTGGACCGGGAGCTCCTCCTGGAAGCCTCGATCGTGCAGGCCTGGGTGTCATCACCGGACAGGCCTGCCGACATCGATGACGAGGCGGAGTGGTTCCGGGAGGCCATGTCCGAGATATGTGACGTGGCAATGCCCCGGGTCCAGCCTGGACGTGCTTCGCGCCAGGTGTACTGGTGGTCGCGACAGCTGACGACACTGCGCAATGCGTGCGTTGCTGCGCGACGCCGGTACACCAGGCACCGCAGGCTCCGTATTCGACCTCCGGATACGGAAGCCATTCAGGCGGAGCTATACGAGGGGTACAGAGCGGCAAAGACCGCCCTCCAAGCGGAGATCTTGCAGGCCAGGGCACTGGCCCGCGAGGAGTCGCTGGAGACTCTGAACAGAGACCCGTGGGGACGCCCATACAAGATGGTGCGGGAGAAACTCCGCCCATGGGCTCCCCCGCTGACGCAGAGTCTCCGGCCACAGCTTGTGGGGGACGTGGTGAGCGCTCTGTTCCCTTCGAGAGGGGAACACGCCTCCCCGCCCATGGCTCCGCCTACTGCGGTGCCTGATGCGGACCACACCGCCGACGACGACGACGATGCTCCGGAGGTGACCGAGGTAGAGATGAGGGTGGCGGTACGTAGGCTGAATGCCAGAAATACCGCCCCAGGACCCGACGGCTTACCTGGGAAAGCCTGGGTCCTGGCCTCAGAGGCTCTCGGGCCTCGACTAAGGGGGCTCTTAAGCGCATGTATGGAGAGGGGCCAGTTTCCACTTCGTTGGAAGACGGGGAAACTGGTCCTAATCAAGAAGCCGGGGCGCCCTGCGGACTCTCCGTCCGCTTACCGGCCCATCGTGCTACTCGACGAGGTGGGCAAGCTCTTTGAAAGAGTAATTGCAGACCGCCTTGTCGGGCGGCTGGTGCGGGTGGGGCCGGATTTGGCGGAGAGCCAGTTTGGTTTCCGCAGGGGGCGCTCCACGGTGGGCGCCATCATGCGCGTGCGAGCCCTCACGACGGGGGATGCGGTGGCTCGGGGTGGGGTCGTCTTGGCGGTGTCTCTAGACATCGCCAACGCCTTCAATACCCTGCCCTGGAGTTGCATCAGGGAGGCACTCCGGTATCACCGGATGCCGACCTACCTCTGTCGTGTGGTCGAGGCCTATTTGACGGACAGGGCCATCATCTACCCCGGTCACCAGGGAGAGTGGAACCGGCGAGAGATGTCGTGCGGTGTCCCACAGGGATCGGTCCTGGGGCCGCATCTGTGGGACATCGGATACGACTGGGTGCTGCGCGCAGACCCCCCTAATGGCGTCAGCGTCGTTTGTTACGCTGACGACACGTTGGTCCTGGCGCAGGGGAGGTCGCACCAGGCGGCGGCTGAACTAGCGACACACGGGGTTGCGACAATCGTGGCCAGAATCCGGCAGTTGGGACTCGAGGTGGCCTTGCACAAGTCCGAGGCCATGTGTTTTCATGGTCCTCGGAACGCGCCACCGTCGGGTTCCCAAATAACGGTAGGAGGGGTTCACATCGGCGTCGAGTCGACGATGAAGTACCTGGGACTCGTCCTCGACAGTCGGTGGAACTTCGTGGAGCATTTCCGACGTTTGGCTCCCAGACTGGAGCGGGCCGGGGCTGCCTTGAAGCGGCTCCTGCCCAATCTAGGGGGTCCAAACGCCTCCTGCCGGAGGCTATACGCGGGGATCGTGCGGTCCATGGCCCTGTACGGGGCACCGGTGTGGGCGCGTTCGTTGAGGCGGCGGCCTGCCCGCAGGTTGAACGCGTCCCAGAGGGTCATGGCCACCCGGCTGGTCCGGGGATACCGCACGGTCTCCGGTGAGGCGGCAAGCCTCCTTGCCGGATTGCCGCCATGGGATCTGGAGGCGAAAGTCCTCGCGCATATTTGGGAGTGGCGCGAGGAGGCGAAACGCCGGGGCTTGACTCCGATGCCGCGAGAAATCGCGGCACAGCGGACAGAGCTCCGACGGGATCTCATGGCGGCATGGAGAGTGCGATTGTCGCAACCCAGTGCTGGGCACGCCACTATTGCGGCGATAAGTCCCCTCTTTGAGGAGTGGCTGGAGAGGCGCCATGGCGTCCTCACCTTCCGCCTGACGCAGGTCCTCACCGGACACGGCTGTTTCGGGAGGTACCTGTTTCGGATAAGGCGGGAGGAAACGCCCGGGTGTCATCACTGCGTGGATCGCCCGGAGGACACGGTGGAGCATACGGTGGAGGTATGCCCGGCTTGGGCAGAGCACCGCCGTGTCCTCGTGGAGGCGATCGGTGGCGGGGATCTCTCGCGTCCGGCCCTGGTCCAGGCCATGGTACGGAGCGAGAGGGCATGGGAGGCCGTCACCTCCTTCTGCGAAGCAGTAATGCTCGCGAAGGAGGAGGCGGAGCGCGTGAGGGAAAGGCAAATTTCGCGCCCTCACGCCCCTAGCCGCCGCAGGAGGAGACGCCCCGGGCGTCGGGAATCGATCGCGGATTCCCGGCCACCGTAGGCGCGGGCTTGCGGACGGTGAGCAATGGGTAGCTCGCCGTCCGGTAAGGACCAAGCCCGGGTCGACGGCGCGTTGTGTTCCACGCGCGCCTCAAAGAGTGTCAGCGAGTGAAGGGGTCCGATGAGACCATTGCCTGCCGGGGTTGCGGGAAAGTCCGAAAGGGATACCGTGGCCCCCTGGCATTGCACAGGCAAGAGAAGGAACACGGGTGGGTTTTAGTCAGTAAGAGTCTGACACGCCCTCCCGCTCCGCCCAGAGCGGGAGACGTCATTTGATGATTTCCCACCCAAAAAAAAAAAAAAAAAAAGGGGGAGGGTCTTTTAAATTTACCGTATTTTAGAAAAAATTTAAAAAAACTGTTTTTTTAACCTTTTTAACATAAAGATACACTATTTTACCTTAATCAATTACAAATACTATACCTCCCCATACATTTTTTTCAAACCACTTAGGACGTCAGCCGGGCAACCCGACACCGCGTGAACAAAGAATCATTTAAAGTCGTGGAATTATGACGAAATGTTGTGGTCACGCCACAGATAATATAGGTCGCGCTTACGATAATTGAGAGTGGTTCCTGGATCCCCAATAGATATCTGTTCGTTTGTTTTGCTGGCAGAATATTCTTAGTACTAGCCCGGCCGGCGTCCAGAACTATGCCCGGTTAATGGTAAAAGACTCGATCCTTAAGACATGGGACTACTACTTGAGTTTTAGAGAATGGCGTTTCTTGCCCGTTCTTCTCCGAACCTAGGATACTACGCTTTGGAATGGGTAAGTAGCTTCATCTTTGTGACTGACCGAATCCCTGTTAATTAAAGTGTCTGTAATTAGTTAAATTGCAATAAATGCATCGAGTTTGACCTACGCCTTAGCGTAATACACATGTGATGATATTATTTCACAATGTTATTTTCAGGTATCGTTCTCGACGATGCGTCTGAAGCCGAATTACTCCTTGCGTTCTTAAAGAAAGCCAGAATTTCAGAGACGGATCTACAGGACCCAGAGACCAGAGAGTTCATATTCGCCTACATAGAGAAGCACGGAGGACTGCCCGCTGTCAAACAAGACCTGGCTAGGGGTGAGCATTATTATAATTATTAAAAAAAAAATACGAGCAGAAAGCAGCATCTATTGCCAGGAAAAGATGACGGTGTGCGATGGAGCTCTTGGTAAAGATTTAGTTATGGAAGATTTCTAAATCTATCATAACGAATATTATCCTTTACTAATTCTAACTATCTTAAGTAATATAATATTATATAATCTTGTGAGTAAAAGTTTGTGAGCGTGTATGTTTGTCTCTTCTTCACGCTAAAGCTACTAAACGGATTTGAATAAAATTTGGCACACGGATAGTTTATAACCTGGATTAACAAATAGGATAGATTTTTATTCCGATATTCCCACGGGATCGAAACTTATGCGGGTGAAACCGCGGGGCGCAGCTAGTAATAATATTATAAATGCGAAAGAGGATTTGTTTATTACGCTTTCACGCTAAAACGGCTGAACAGATTTGGATGAAATTTGGGACATGGGTAGAACATGACCTGGATTAGGACATAGAATACTTTTTATCCTGATATTCCTACGAGATCGAGACTCATGCGGGTGAAGCTAGTACTAGTAATAATATTAATAAAGCTTAAGCAGTTTGTTTCTTTGAACGCACTAATCTCTAGAACTGCCCGTCGGATTTGATTAAATCTTTTTTGCATTTGATAGCCCAATTCTTGAGGAAGGCTACAGGCTATTTAATATTGCGCTACGACCCTTAGGAGCCGAATTAAAAGAACGCCAATAAAAACCGAACTAATAGCGCAGGTGGCGATGCGATGCGATGCGATGCGGTGGGTCGGGGAACAAGCACGCGGACAAGAGACAATTTGTGGGCAGAAGCTAGTAAATAAATATAATAAAATCGTAGCGAAGACGAGATCAAAACTGTTCATTGTTTTTTTTTTAGAATATTTGTCTGTTTATCAGTAGGTATGTCTGTTATCAAACATCATTTTAAAAAAAATTGAAGTACCTAAGCTGTTAATAATATTTTTTTAAATTACATTACTTAAAAATCGTTCTCAAAAAAATATTTTAATCATAGGTCATAAAAAATACAATAACCTAGAATAAAAACCGTTAAATTAGGCGTAAAATATAGTAACCGAACTCCAGTTGTAACTAACACCAATATTTTATGAAAATAAAAAATTAAAAAAGTTCCTTCGAGCCGGATTTGAACCAGCGACCTATGGATACCAATTGTTTACATCTACAGTCCACCGCTCTACCAACTGAGCTATCGAAGGTATACTTTTCACGTCGAAATTATAGTCCACTTTCGCCACGTCTAGAGACTGCGTATTTAACCTTACGTCACGTAATATAACACGTTTTGAAATAAAGTCTACTGATTTATTTTTGTATAATTAAGTATTTCACAAAACAGGAACCAGAGAGACAGATAAGTCACCAGTGCCAATAAAATAAAGCAAGATAAAACTAAAACTGACAAATGTTATCTAATAATATTGTGTACAATTGATAAGAGCTTAACTGTCACTAGCGAGGCAGTATGATTGTAATTCTATAAATAAACATTGGATACGGCCGTGAATCATATTTAGATCAACATACAACATGATGCTGACCTGGAAATTGCAAAAAACGTAAGAAAATTTGGATTACGCGGGCTGCTTTGACGCTTTCGCCTTAACTGGAACCTTTGTTAATTAAAATAATATGTAACACAACTATTATAACTATTCATACGAGTACTTCAGCACGTAGCAAAGTGTTTTATTAAGACCATTTTTCGATTAGGTACTGACAAATGCTTGCACTGACAGGACAGGTCCACTCAAATCTGTGTGGTTCTTTTCTCAAAATACCATTTCAGAATAATCTACATGGTCCTCATATGGCCTGACCAAGATTATGTCTGGACTTTAAAAGAGACTGTGACCTCTGAGTTTGTTTCGGCCTTTCTTCTCAGAGTAGTCAGATAGGAAACGCCGAACTCATCTAGCTAATTTTATTTTATATGTTATATAAATGCATTATTTCATATCCCCATTTCCACGAGATTCCACGCAATTAGGATGTGTTATTTTTGTGGTATATAGGGAAGGTGAAGGGCATAATTTCAGAATAAATAACTTATCCAATTAAGACGGAATTATCGAGAAAAAAAATAAAAACTAAAAACCTCGTTGTCTGAATGTAACGAAGTTCCGAGGTTTATTTGTACTCTAAAATATGCAGCATAAAAAACTCCGTCGATGTTTTTAGTTCACAATTGCGTATCATATTTAGTTTCAGAGAAATGATTTTTTTTCTAAATACCCGGTTAAAGACAAGACTGTTCAAAAAAATTAATCTCAAAAACTAAACATGCTAGTGAAATGGGGATACGAAATATTGCATTTAAATAACTTAAACTATCAGTTTTTTATATAAAAAGGCAATGTCCGAAAAGTGGTCCGCATAAAACACTATGCATACTCGTAGTATAAAAATAAATTATGTTTTAAAACTAGATGAGTTCGGTGTTTCATATCCGACTTTAGATACTCTAAGTAATAAAGACCAAAACAAACTCGGAGGTCACAGTCTCTTTTAAATCGGTACCTACTTTAGAAAAAAATTGTGTCTCAGATCTTATTTTGAGGAAAGAACCACACAGATTTGAGTGGACCTGTCCAGTCAGTGCACGCATTTGTCAGTAATCGTGGAGATCACGCACACGATTTCCAAAACTGATTCGGTGCACAAACACTGCATGTAGGTCATACAAAAGATGTTTCGTTGTAAACATCCACACAGCCCAACATTTAGTAAACAACTCGGAAACAAAATGGCTGACATCAGCTAACAGAATCACGGACAATCAACGGCACACGGCGAAATGCTGAAAATATTTCATCGTGAACGTACCACTAAATTATCTAAATAGAGATCACTCCCCAATCAGACGCGATTTTGAGTCTCGGGATCAAAGATCTACGAGCATTTCGGGTCACGACTGGAAGCAACATGAGTTTGTTGTTTGTCTACACTAGGTACTATAAATTATACAGAGGTATTTTTTTTTGTTTTTGGATTTAGGAGGTAATCTGTGGAAGTACTTATTAATATCCGATTTGGAAAATTTGTTCATTACCAGAGAGCTATACTATTGCCGAGTGCCATAATACCATGTTTTATAGTATAGTTGACTACAATGCGGGTGAAGTTGCGGGAAGAAGTTAGTCCCTTACTAATAGTTTATAATTATGCGAAAATGAGATTGTTTGTTTGACACTTTCACGCTGAAATGGCTGAACGGATTTGGATGAAATTTTAGGACATGGGTAGAGCATGACCTAGGTTAGTACATAGGATACTTTTTATCTCAGTAGTACGTTCCCGTGGGATAATTTCCGACCTCCACGCGGGCGGAAGCTAGAAAATAATGAAATTAAACTTCTGTAGGTTAGATACTAGAGGCTAATGAGTATGCAAAGAGAAGTTAGAAAGCCGGTTGGTGGTTTATGAACTAATCTAGAACAAACTTTAAAACGGTGAAGGAAATTTATACTTGGCACTTACCTTAAGTTTTGAGTTGACCTCCACGATTACTGACAAATGCTTGCACTGACAGGTCCACTCAAATCTGTGTAGTTCTTTTCTCAAAAGACCATTTCAGACACTAATCTACATGGTCCTCATATGGCCTGACCAAGATTATGTCTGGACTTTAAAAGAGACTGCGCCCTCTGAGTTTGTTTCGGCCTTTCTTCTCAGAGTAGTCACATAGAAAACGCCGAAATCATCCAGGCTTGTCTTGTAAAAGTGATTCTAATATCCTATTTACAAAATAAACCATTTCATTTCCTAAACTAAAAATGCCCTTTTGCTCTGAACTGAAAAATATCTGTACTTTTACGTTTGTCTCCTAGACGTGATAAAGCCTGGTGTTGTGACAACTCCTCTGTGACCTGACATCATATTTTATTATGAAAAAAAAAAACATGCACTGGGAACTCGACGAAAACCCCGAAAGAAGGTAGCGCGCCACTAGAAAAAAAACATTGTGCATTTGGAAGGTACGGTTGCTATGAATAACGTTTGAGGCACTTTCTTGAAATGTTGGAAAAAGGTGTGAGAAGTTACAGCCATTTATTATAAAAATAGTTTTGTCCCACATAATAATTATCAGAGTACAGATAGTGCAATCCACGACGACGCGCCCCACTCCGCGATTACTGTACTGTAAGCCGTACTTTAGTACGAGGCGGAGCGGAGTGGGGCGCGTCGTCGTGGATTGCACTATCTATACCTAAACAGTTAGGTCTTAACTGTTATCGGCGTTTTCACTTGCATCCAAGGGAAACAAGTATATTTATCCTTTAACAATTTATGTCAGTCCAAACTGACAAAGATACATACTTTTACATTCTTAATGTGATGACACTTCTAGTATAAACATAGAAGACATTCCTCCCGCAGTCGGATATAGAGCGTTCATCCAAAGATGGCGGGCGGAAGCACGTCGCGCCTGCTGTCATGGCAGCCGGAAGTCCTCTCGCCATTTGATAAATAGTTGTTCTTCAAGTTTTTCTGATGCAAATGAGGGGTCGCATGACTGATGGCATTTGTCACAATCTACCAGAATGGATTTAATTTGAAATTTCTTTAGGGATGTTAATCTGGGCCCCCTTTTTGTGGGGATGCTCTGATTACGCGAATCTGCTGAGTTCGTTTTATTTTTGAGTTGTTTTGTAATGGTATATTGTGTATCCTAAATCCTAATCCTGACTATAACATTATAAATGAAAAAGTGAGTTTGTTTGTTTGTTATGCTTGCACGCTAAAACAGCTGAACAGATTTACATGAAATTTGGCACATGGGTGGACCATGACGTGGGTTAGGACATAGAATACTTTTTGTGCCGATATTCCCACGGGATCGAGACTTATGCGGGTGAAACCCGGGGCGCAGCTAGTCCTAACTAATATTATAAATAAATAATGCGAAAGTGAGTTTGTTTCTTTGTTACGCTTTCACGTTAAAACGGCTGACCGGATTAGGATAAAATTTGGCGCATGGGTAGACCATGACCTGAGGATACTTTTTAACCCGATATTCCTACGGGATTCTGACTTATACGGGTGAAACCGCGGGGTGCAGCTATAGTATCTCACAAACTGCTACTTATGGTGCCAAATATTCTGTTATAATATTCATAACAATATTTATCTGGCTGTCGAGCGCACTTATTACTAACTAGGATATAGCAAATGCATTATAATAATTATGCTAAAACACGAGACAAATAAGACTGTTAAGAAACGTTTATCGTGCGTGGAAAAAAATTTGCTTTCCCTTAAGCGCCTAAAGTTTGATCACCGCAATCACTACCACATCACTATTATTGCTGACACACTTTTTAAGAATTTTATAGATGACTAAAAATCATGTGATCGTATTAATTAAACTAACATAACATAACATCACGCCCGTGTATTTCCCGAAGGGTTAGATAGAGGTGTACCTATTATAATACACCCAAATTTCGCCATAATATGTTTGAGTCCTATGTAATAAGGGGTGAGCCTATTCCCATCAATTGGGCACAAATCTAGACTGAGCTGCTGTTGAAAAACTCCCCTCCTGATAGAAAAACCCAATGACGCAGCCTGATCTGGGAATTGAACCCACGATCTCATGAAATGAAATGAAATTGTTTATTTTGTAAATAATAGGATATTGGAATCACTTTTACACGTAATCTTAAAAAAAAAAATAGCTAGGTGAGTTCGGGGTTTCCTATCTGACTATTCTGAGAAGAAAGGCTGAAACAAACTCAGGAGGTCACAGTATCTATTAAAGTCCAGACATAATCTTGGTCAGGCCATATGAGGACCATGTAGATTAGTTTGAAATGGTCTTTTGAGAAAAGAACCACACAGATTTGAGTGGACCTGTCCTGTCAGTGCAAGCTTTTGTCAGTAATCGTGGAGCTCAACTTGATGAACAATACGAAAGAAAGGACATTTGACATGCTTAGCAGTAGCTCTTACGACCGAGTTATTACTCATTAGACCTAGTAAAATAAAAATGAATTTATGTTCGTTGGTAAGCGCATAACTTGAGAACGGCGGGATCGATTTGGCTATTTACTGTCTAAAAATGTTCGTGCTGATCCAAATCAGTACCCTAATTGCGTAATACACGATCAATCAGAATCTGAATCGTTTTGAAACAGATTGCTAATCCATTGCTTCACAAGTTCGAAAAAAAATACTGCTCAACAACGTAAATAACACAATGAATGTTGTTGGACTGTCAAAATGAAACAGATTAGTCGTACCTAATCGTTTACGAAAAGGTGTTACGTAATTAGGTTACAGGTTCTTACGGAACAAGAAATTATTAAAGTTGCCGTGAAAATTGGTGCATTTTCTATGGGAATTTTGTATGAATTATTGAAAATTGGACAGGAAAACGTCATTTGATCAGCTAGTTTATAGTAAAATTGAGAATAAATGATTTAATATCACGTATTTATATTCAGTGTCCATAAATAAATAAAAAATCATTCATTCTTTTATGCAGAGGATCAACAACCAATTTGAAGCTGAAATACATCATAAATATTTTATTGATTAAAATTGGCTAATAATTAAAAACATATATTATATTATAACTTTATTGATTAACCATAGGTTGCAGGTCCTTCGAGCCGGATACGAGGAGTAGAAACAAGATGCCTTTTACGCGTTCCACTGGAAGAAGAGGCGGCCCAGCGTCAACAAGAGCAGCCAAAACTGATTCTACCACTTATGCTACGGCGAAATCCATAACGGCCACAGAAGGAACCGTGACTACGTCGTCGCGAGCGCCTACCGTGGCTGATTTCGCTCCGACTAGTCAACAGCAAGCCGTCATAGCTACCGACAAATCGGTTAACGACCGACGAAGCAAGCCCACGTCGTCTATACCCAGCAAGAGGTTGTCGAAGGCGCGTCGTCTAGCGAGGGCTAGAACCGAATTGGCCGTCGCCCGCCTCGCCGAAATAGAGGCGGAATCCAGCGACGAAGATTAACTCGCCTTAGTAGGAAAACACAAAATCTTTTAAAATAAATAAATCTTTCCCTTAGAACGGAACGTGTTATCTTTTCAATGGATTTAAATAGTTGTACTGTTGAGTTGGATGAAAGTAGGGAAAAATACGATATTGATAAACTCAAACTCAAAGCCTTTATTTCAATTGAACCATTTACAGGCACTTTTGAATTGTCAAAGTGTCGGTCTGTTAGTAAGAAGTCTAGTTGCCCATTCCAAAACGTAGATCTTTATGGAGAAGAACGGTCAAGAAACTCCAAGGACACTTTTAAATATATGTAGATATTACAAAATCCTGGGTACATTATTCTCGGACGCTGGTGACCCCAACCAACCCACCGGACTGACGCCTGAGTAAGCCGCCCCACTTACACGTGTCTTACTTGGTCCACACACATCAAACATTCTAAATTCTAAATCAAAAGTCATTTAATCAAACTAGGCTGAGAATCAGCACTTTTCAAACGTCAAATTTACATAACACAGTCCCACAAAACGCCCACCCTTCAAAACTTCCTAGTGCTTTCGCTGGGAAGAAGAAGTGGCGCAACAAACTCCCCAGCAGCACAGCTGTCTGTTCAGTTAGAAAAACTTGATTCTATACAATAAGTACTTAAGCAAAATAATTTACATAACGCAACACAAAACATTAAATTATAAATTAATAGCCATATGACAGTAAGCTCTCTCTTTCCTAAGATACAGACAGATTTTCTGCCTTGTTTAGGAAAGGGAGTCCTATGGCCCATTTTATATGATGTGTTGTACTGGTTTTATTTATTTATAACATCTAATTATTTAAGACAACTTTGTATACCATGTACAAATTACTTATTGAATAAATTATTAAAATTATTAAGCACACGCCAATATCCCAACCAAAAACATCGAGATCTATACTCAAGCAGAAATAAAAATAACTAAACTAACTAAATGTTACTATTCAATTAAAGATTTTTTTGATGCGGTCCAAGCCGCGCGGCGATTCCCCCCCCGCCGGTCCGCGCATGAAATCTCACTTTTTTTTTTATGACCGCGCGAGACGCTCTCAACAAAAACGATTACTACTGAAAAACTGTTATAGCTACATTCGAATAAAAAATACTCACGGAAAGCTCAAAGAATCCAAATTTTAATTTAATTACAAGTAAATTACTCTAAATAACAATAAAGGATGAAAATAAATCATAAAGTTGGAGAAATAAAAAAGAAAGGTTTTTTTTTTTTTTCGAGTTTTACAAGAAAATTATAAAAGTTACTGGTTACAATTTTTTTCTATTCTAATAGTATATAATATACCCTTTAAAATGACACCAATATCTCAGTATAAATATTTAGTTTTCTGTCATGAAAAAATAAACAAAGTCAAGTACTTCTCAAAAGGTCCACTCACCAACACTGTAACGAGTTGCATTTTAATCATTTCTAGACCCCATCTCAATATATTTCGTTTGTTAATGGCTATCGTACTAATAGTGAAGAATTATCTTATATTTATTACAAAGAACCAATTAGAATCCAATTAGAATACATGTAAACAATATAGAATCATCAAACGATGATCGCGTAGTGATCATATAGCTTTTCCAGCAAAATTATTCTATGTAACCATTTTGAAAATTTCGTAGTAATGCATATTTCGTCAAGAAAATATCTTCACGTTTAATTTGATGTACAATAACAATAGAAATAAGGTATAAAAACAGCAATCTTACACATTTTACTTTGAGATCCACACACAATAACAGTTTGTTGACAAGAAAGTCAAACTGTCACTTTCACTTTTTTTTTTCTAAATATTATGTTTTCCTTGCACAGGTTAAATTTACTCGCGCGGATGACAAATTTCATATAGCGCCATCTAGTATTTTGTTACTGTACGACTATCACCGGACTTTAGTGCTGTACACGTTTAAAATGAACGATTTCGTTCGGGGAATGTATTCCCCATGGACAGTTAAGGCAATAGTTTTTTGGGGGAATGTAGTACCCTTGGACTGTTCAGTGGATAAAAGCTTTTCCTAATGGGAGTTTTGATTGTGGTATTATAATTAAGATAAATTTATGTTATTTTTTTTTTATTTTTTATATTTCATGTTTGACATTGATTTTTGACACTTTGATTTTTGACATTTATATTCTTTGACAGTTTTGTTTTTTTTTTTTTTTACATTTTGATATTTGACATTCTAATTTTGGTTCTTGACATTCGAATTGTAATAATAATATTGTTAATTGTAATGACATGTCAAATATTCTAATGATAATAATGTATTTTCTTTTGTTACACATATTTAATTTTTTATTTTTATTAATTTGATGATTTAAATAATAATTCAAAAATTAAAAATTGATATACTTAATTGTGATAAGAATGATATAATTAATCTAATCTAATTTTGCATGCCGATTGGTAAAATGTGGCTGAGCTATAATTATGTACTTAATCTTAAGACCTGTATGTAAAACCCATATTTGCGAAATAAAATACTATTACTATTACTATAAACGTAAACAATATCTAAAAAAGAAAATAAAGCCTCCAGGCATAAAGGGCGTGCCCGCTTACATATAGCTGTAACTAGAAGTTATAATTGATAAACTAGGACCATCGAGGTAAAATAAATAAACAGTTAATTACTAATAACAATAACAAAACCATGATCAGCAAGACGACCAGTCACCACAAGCAGCACCCGTTCACGAGCTTAACGCAAAGATCAGTCATTACCCCCCTCGCCATATTTGAGGGAAGGAGGCAACCCGACCCCCGATGCTACCGCAAGCAGTGACCTAAGGGAGCATGACGAACTTGCTGCCGGTTTTTCAGGAAAAAAAAATATGATCAATTTGTCGAGGTCGCTAGCTAACCACATATTGCAATACAACTGATGAAAATCATTCTAATGAGTAGATTATGTCAACAAAAAATTAATAAAATTAAAATAAATTGACTTATAAAGTCAAATAAAATGAACAATTTACCTAAGCTTAATAACCTGTCAGTAGGTAGGCTAATTCTGGAGAAAGAACATAAACATTGTCTTGAGCCAATCACAGCGACCAACTATTCTTATCATTTAAGTAGTCGTTGATAGAATAGTATGCCTTTGAACAAAGGTTGGATTTAACTTTAGTTTTAAACGCATTAAAAGGCAAATCTAGCAAAGAAGAGGGTAGCTTGATGTAAAAGGTTATACCAAGCCCAACAAATGAGTTATGAACCTTATGAAGCCGGTGAAAGGGAGCTCGTAGTTTGTCCTTGTTTCTTGTGTTAACATTGTGAATATCACTGTTTTTAGTGTACAAGTGTATATTTTGCCTAATATATAGAATTTTGGCAAAAATGAATTGTGATGCAACAGTGAGGATACCAATATCTTTAAAAAAATCTCTCAAAGAAGTTCTGGCACCCAGCTGGTAAATTTCTCGAACAGCTCGTTTTTGGAGGACAAATATATTTCTAATATTGGCAGCTTTGCCCCACAGCAGAATACCGTAGGACATAGCGCTATGGAAATAATTAAAATAGACTAACCGAGCTGTATCAACGTCAGTGTATTGTCTTACTTTCCTGACGGCGTAGGCGGCCGAACTGAGCCTTCCCGCTAGGCTAGATATATGATGCCCCCACTGAAGTTTGGCATCTACTGCTATGCCCAGAAACACTGCCGAGTTTACGGTTTCAAGCACCTCTTTATCTAAGACGATGTTGGGTCCTAGATTTCTAACATTACACATTTCGTTTTCTTGGCATTGAGAACTAGGTTATTTGTCGTAAACCAACCCGTAACCATTGAGAGTGCACTGTTTACATCGTCAAAATCCTGTCTGTTCCTGTCTACTTTAAAAATAAGAGAAGTATCATCTGCAAACAGTACAACTTCACAGATACCCTTTAAATAGAATGGTAAGTCATTGATATACACTAAGAACAAGAATGGACCCAGTATTGAGCCTTGAGGTACATCTAACTGAACTGGTAGCCCAATTTATTCATGGTGCACGCAGTCAAAGGCTTTGGAGAGATCACAGAAAACCCCAATAGCATTTTGCGAGTTCACATGCTCTCGGAGTGTGTTATTTGCTAAGTTAATATATATAGTCCTCCAGACCGTATTTCGGCCACGGCGGCCAATCTCTACGGAGACTGGCCTTCGGCGCGGGAAATATTATAGTGCACAAGTGTGTGTGCAGACACAGGGCACTCTCTCTTCCATCACTCTCATTGTCCGATAGGACGGCAATCCGACACGACCGGAGAGAGATCAGGCGTAGGACCAACGGCTTAACGAGCTTGTTAAGTTAATACAGGCACGACGCGCACCGAATCCCAATACACACGCAACACCAAAAAGTCACGCGTTAGATTTGCGGCGCGGGTTAGCAATTCAATCGCTGACATGAGCGTTGTAACACAACACAATGCCGCTCAAACACACATAAGAGCTATAAAATCACTGCGCTACGATGACGCAATGCAATGGCAACGCCCGTGCGGCATCGCTCTATAAGGGCTCGTGCAGACGGCACCGCAGTCGCACCAACACCACTTCGCGTAACCATGTTAACTGAATGCAGAACTACCCGCGCCGTCGCTGCACCGTCGCCGTCGTCACCGCACCAACTCCGCTTGATTTTGCCATATCACTCTACATTTTGCGGCGACCCGGGCGGCGCTGAATCGAAAAAAGGCTCTCAGTTTTTGCTTGAAATTGCTTAGCCAATATTATGCATAAATATATCAGAGGATACAATCTGGTAGGCAAATTGGCAAATTATATTTTTTTTAACAAAAACAATGTATGGAGCTAATGCTTATATCTCTGGAACGGAGAGAGTGAACGTTATATCCTTGCACACGGTGATGTAACTATTTATTTATGATTTTTTGACATACTTGATTTTTTCAGATTAGGTGAGGTTTAAAAAAAAACGCACGTATAGGTCTCTTAATGTGCGGCGCGGCCGGCGTCGCACCGGACAGGCAGCGTTGCATATACACAGCTTAGTTAATTTTTGCACCCGCATGTTTAAGTTATAGTTTGCTATAAATAATTACCCTGACCACCCCTCAAGGTGTAAGTATAAGCGCGTGCGCAGGATAGATGGCAGATGTTTGCAAACCAGTAATGTCAACATACCGTTAAAGGTTTTGCGAAAAAAAAAAATACTTTGTAGGAAGTCAAGTGTAACAAGTACAAGGAAATGTGTTTTATTTATTAATCCTAGAAGCACTGTGTTTATTTTGTAAAACCCTAAAAACACCCTTGGTCCTCCAATATTTCGCTGTATTGATTAATTTGGCTGTTTTTTGTATGGAAATAAGAAATATGGCAAACATTGAATAAGAAATGCAATAATTAATATCGTAACGCCGAATATTTAGTTTTAGATGTAAAAAAGTATTTGGAAACTCTCTTATTGTTATAATTACAATTCATTATTAATATTCTAGTTCTCTAGTTAATGATATTTCCATACAGTAATATTGCCAAATTAATCAAAACAGGTAAATATTTGACAGCTATTTGCGACGTTGCCAACTTTTAGAATAAGTGAGTCTTCAAAATCAAAGTAATGAATGGTGACTTGAAAAAATATGTGTTGCTTAAAAGTATGCGGCCATTATAGTTAATTTTTATACCAACTTTTTATGCTAAAATTCTTTTAACACCGGAAACTTTCTTATTGCAAAAGCTATTATTAATTCATCAACCGTGAATCAAGACATTTTTTCTGCAAAAACTGTGTCTTTTCAACCGCAAAAGGTTAACGACTAAGTGACCACGTGCCCTGAACTTTAAAGACACGAATGACTCACCTCTATCCCGTGCTATACCGACCGTGAACACACCTGGTCACCGTAGCCGTAAGTAATAAATAATTTTAAGCTTTATCTTAAAGATGTTAAGGTAGTGAATCGCGTAAAAAGTTCTAGTTATGTAGTAGACAGGTGGGAATACTTGAAGAATATGAATGAACGTTGATAAATTCATGTATTTTTTTCAAGTTTTATTATTTTAGTAACGGTGGTAGTTACTAGGCAAAATAATAAATAAAAATATCATCGTTTATTTATTTAAAAGCTTCATAATTATATATTTATTAATAACCAATTTATATTTAGGTATTCATATTTTTGTCCAATTAATTTTACGAGCACGAGCTCCTCAAATTTTCTTTTTAAAATAAATGTATTAATTTTATTGACATTTTTAGAAATTAAAAATGATAACCTTTTTTATTATTTTTACTTAAAAGTTTACTGCGTGGCACCGCTACACCCTGCCCTGAAAGATTATATCGTTTAATTAAAAATATTTTCTCATACATTTTTATCACTGGTCACTAACAATCTGCCCTCATGCGTCCGGTCCATTAAAACTAATACGTGACTCGAATAATTCTAAACAATCATCTTCTATCCCTTTCACGCCTTTTTAGCAAAACGGAAGCTGCCAATAAAATAACTTTAAATTCTTAATCAATTTAAAACACGCTTTATTGTAAGTTCCATTACATTCAAATTCTACTGACACAGCATCGTGGCAAGTAAAAAATAATTAATGAGGAAACCAAAATAATTTTGCTGTAGTTATGATTCCTATTTTAAAAACATAAAAGCGAATTTTGAATAACATTGAGTAAAGTAGTAAAATTGTTTGAATATGAATGTCCAGAGAATTTAGAATCACACTACATTGCGAGATGAAAAACTGTCATTATTCTGCATTGAAAAGGGACAGCGCAATACAAAATGAAGCGGTGTTTCTTTCTCGCATGGAAACAGCTCTTAACACTTCGGGTACAAGTAGGGTCAATACATTAATCTGCATAACAATAGGAATGTTTAAAATATGCAGGGACCCCTTTATTTTCGGATGGCGGCTATCAATTGCAAAATAGGAAAAAACTGTCCACTCCATTGGGCAGACGACGAATATTTTCGACAGCAATAGAGTCGAACTATTTTAAATTTTTACTATTCCTGTACACACTCATTTGTTTATTTTTAATCTTGTAGAGATAGCAGAGCACAAAATTAAAACACAGAGAAATACAGAGTAGAAAAACTCCACAACCACTAAAGTGGTTTACTATTTATACAAAATTATATTTATTACAACTCTACTCTACTTACAATGACTTTGTAAGACAACTAATAGGCCAGGGACAAATCCGAGTGCGAAAAAAACGCCACGGAAATTCGCGCGCGAATTGTCTGTTGATTGTGACAAACGTCACAGACGCGCGAGTGTTCCCGCAGTAAGCCCTCGTTCACGGCTTCGAGCGATGCGAATTGCGTCCAGTGGCAAGCCACGATCGTCACGCTCAGTTATATCATTAAGACATACTCGCGTGATCAATCAAGTCGCGTTTGTACATCATAATTCATACAAACGATCGCGTACTTGCACGACGATCGGTTTTGGTTAGCACGCGGGGACACTCGTGCGCATTACTTGTTTCTGTCCATCGCCCCGCAAGTCACATCGGGGTGACTCGTGGCATGCTGTAAACAACTCAACAACTTATTTCATTTTGTTTTCTTCTCAGTCGCTGACGCAAGAAGCGCGTTGCTTGAGCGTGTAGCTCGTGGTCACGGGAACGTCACTGAACTGAACATTTTAGCTTACTTCGATAAGATGGAGCGAAACCGCATTAATTTATTTCGTTGGTCTAGTGGTCACAAGGGCTACTGCTGAGCATGAGGTTCTGGGCTCAATTCCTGGGTCGGGCAAAGTGTTTTTGGTTTTTCCTATCTGGAATTTCTCAACAGCAGCCTGTAGTCTGGATTTGTGCCCGCTTGATGGCAATAGGCTAACCCCCTATTACATGGGACTTAGACATAACTGGTGAAATTTTGGAGTACCTTAAGGTACACTTTTGCCTGGCCCTTTGGGTAATACAGGCGTGATGTTGTGAATACTTTTATATATTAATTTCACCAAACACGACTCCATGCCACGCGAGCTTCAGTCAAAGGGTGATGGGGTCCAATCTTTTGTCCGTATCAAATGACCTCCGCAATTATTATCTATTCACTGCCCGCTCCATTTTCCCATACAAACATACGGGCGCTTTGATTCACGTCCTATTTGAATATGGTCATTATGTATTAGTTAATTAAGCACAATATAAGACATTGTTTGTTGTATACGGGGTTAATTTTAATTGCGCGGGGCAATTTCGTGATAGCCTGAATAGTTGTTGAGAATTTGACCGTAGGTGTTCTGTAATTAAATTTTGTTTGATTAGTTATCAATGGGCGTGATTTGATTGAATAGATTTATTTTATGTACAGGATGTTTCATTGCTACGAGTATTGCACATGGAATGAACGAAGGTATGTAATGAAAATAGGTAATTGTTTAATATGATGAGTTTTATTGATAATTAGAAATGAAAAAAATCTTCAAAGCTGTGTCCATAACATGATTATATAGCCAGATACTATTTATTGAAAAATAAAATTGACCTTTAACATAGTACTTTTTGTACAAAAACAGTAATTCGAAAAAACAATCAGCTGATTTTAAAAGACCACTGATGTACCCTAAAAAAATCTGGGTCCGTGGGTTACGCCCCCGGTGTGTTTTGCCCCCGTGGTGGAAGCCTCCGATTTTAAATTAAGTTATTATAGTTGATTTCGCCGAAATAAAAATATTTTTTACTAGATACAGACGATGAAAAAAGTGTTTCGGAACCAAATACGTAGACAAACTTACTAAATAAGTATTCTAACTAACACAATATTGGATACTATAAACATGCTACAAGGATATTCACTTTATTACTATATTACAATTATTTACTTTAGATGCATTACTTTGTACTTTGTCTAAACGAGGCGCCCGTGCCCGGCCAAACTGGTTTTACACAATAGCCAGATCGAATTCTAAAAGAAAGAGATAGGTAGTCAAAGAAAGGGAAAGATAGGGTTGAAAACAATAGAGTCCTATTTCTATCCCTTTCCCACATAGTTGCAATATGTTACTGATAAGAAAGTTTAGTCGGTCATGTTAACTCAAAATGGCAAGTCCAGGTCCTTCACGGGGTTTAGCACAAACCAATTACAAAATAATTTCAAATAAACTAGGTGGAAGAACGTTACTACATGTCGGATTTGCTTATAATCTTCATAGGAAAAATAATAAATCGAGTGTGTGGACATGCGTAAATAAAAGACATGGCAAGTGTAGTGGTTCTATAAAATTAAGTGAGGAAAGTGACAATGTACAAATCCAAAAGTGTCATAATGCTGAGTGTCAACCTAACTTAATGAAAAATGAAGTTAGAGTTGTTATGGAAAAATTAAAAAAGGAAGTGAAAACGAGTTTCTCGAGCTCTATACAACAAAAATTTGAAACAAAATTTGCCGAGTTAAAAAACACAGACACAGCCTTCGATGAATACATACCCAAATTCAATAATATCAAGCAACAGTTATACAACTCTCGAAAGAAAGCCTTAAATGTAGAAAAGACACAGTTTCGTAATCCAGCTGAAGTCATTATACCTGAGATTTTTCAAAAATATCTATTAGTTGATTACTGTGAGAACGACAACAGAATTATAGTATTCGTATCAGCACAGGCTTTAAAACACATCAAAAATATACAACACTACTTCGGGGATGGTACATTTGATTGTTGTCCAGGTCCATTTTACCAAATATTTACCATTCATGGAGATATGGGAAGTGATGCACAAGCAACCAATATTGTGCCTATATTTTATGTGCTACTAGTTAATAAAGAAAAAAGTACATATGAAGTCATGTTTAAAAAAATTAAAGAAGCTGTGCCGGACTTCAGCCCCATGAAATTCACTGTAGATTTTGAATTAGCTACAATGCTGGCAATAAAAGAGGTATTGCCAGCGGTCACAATACATGGCTGTAATGTTCACTTCCAAAGAGCCATTTACAGAAAAGCGAAGTCTTTAGGTTTATTGGCACACGAAGAAACAACATTGTATGTGAAACTGTGCACCTGTCTAGCATTTCTTCCTAAAGAAGATATAGAAGATGGTTGGCTTTCCGTAATGGAAAACAGGTAATTTTAATTTTCATTTTATTTTAAAGTTTTAACAGCTCATAGATTGTTTTTATAAGTACGCAAAAATAAAAATAATGCTTAGGTATATACGACATGTCATATATATCATAATTTTTGTTTTCAGTATTCCCGATGAAAAAGTCACCCAATTCAACGATTATTTCGTTGAACAATGGCTTGAGCCTCCGGGGATGATCTCAAAGTGGTGTTGCTATAAAGAACGACATAGAACCACAAATTTAGTGGAGGCCTGGAATCAACGGCTTCAGTGCTATCTGGGCCGAAAACCATCATTATTATCGTTTTTGGAAATTATAACAACTGATATTTCTACGTATAGCACAGGTCAAGTGAGGTAAAATGCTGATTACTTACATAACGCTTAATATATCAGTAATTCATTTTTTTTACTCTTAGTAAATAATCTTTATCTTATACTTTCAGATTACGAAGAAATGACAGTCCTATAAGTAAAAGGAAAAAATCTTCAATAATCAATGACAAACTCATTGCTAAGCTGACAGACAAATATGAAAAGAAAGTTTTTGGAACAAATCCGTCCGTATGTGCAAGTCAAGCAAAAATAATCACCTACTTACTTAGCTTAAAAATAATGATTTTGCATGTTTATTGTTACATAATTACTACATTTTAATTTTATATCTATATCAATGTTGTAACCTCCATAGTCACTGCATATAAATGACTTAAATTACATAATTTAATTACAAAGTTCAAATCATCCTAATATTTTTACTATGTTTTTCTTCTTTTGTTACTTTTGTTATCTGTGATTTTAAATGTTAATTGTTTTTATTATATTTTAGTGTTTGAACATTCTGTTACCAATCTTCTAAATATTTAAGTAGATGCCTACCTATATACTTAGTACGTAAATAGTATATAAGTACTTAAAATAATCCTAATTTTAAACTGTGATTTTTAATTTCGTATCTGTGATTTTGCATGTTATTGTTGCTTTATTTTAATGTTTGGTTTTATTTGTTATCAAAGTTGTATTTACGTAGATACCTATTATTATTTATTAGACATTTAATTTAATTTTTATTACATATTAAGTACCTACGTATTACCTATTATTACCCATTAGTACCTATTATTAGATAAGCAAACGTTTGTTACACCGACATTGTTAATAAAGATTTATAATAATAAACTATGATTTTGATTTTAATAATGAACCATGACTTAGACATTTTTTATAATAGGTTACACTTTGCTATCTGACTGTACTTTTGATAAAAATATTTAACTAATAAATATTATAGTACTAAAACGAAATCGGGGGCTTCCACCACGGGGGCAAAACACACTGGGGGCGTAACCTACGGACCCAAAAATCTAAAGTAACCGTTGTTGAATTCAACGCTACATTGTCAGATCATTCATCTGACTATAAATCCTGACTAATATTATAAATGCGAAAGTTTGAGTTCCTTACCCGTTCTTTTCTATATGAACCTGAACACAGAAAACGGAGTCATCCTTTGAGGGTTTCAATTTTTCATTTTGAGGTATGGAATTCTAAAACAGATGTATTATCTGCCTGTTACCTTTCATGCCGTGACGGCTGAACGGTTTTAGATGAAAGGCATACAGATATGCCATAACCTGGGTTAAGACATAGGATACTCTGAATCCCGGTAACACGTTCCTGTGGGACATTTTCCGCCATTCACGCGGGCGAAGCCGCGGGAAAAAAGTTTTGAAATAAATGATTTGTGTTTGAGTTTGGGTTAGTATGTTTGTTACGCTTGCACGCTAAAACGGCTGAACGGATTTGGATGAAATTTGGCACACGAGTAGACCATGACCTGTCAAAAGACATAGGCTACTTTTCATCCAGGATCGACTAAGTCGCGGGCAACAGGTAACAGGTAGTCATAAATAAAATAACACCATGTTAACCAAAAATTCAAAAACATACATCACAGTATAAATAAGTACAGTATTCTATCTTCATAGATACCCGCCAGACAGCCGCCATTAACCGGATTGGATTTTTTTGCTGGAATGGATAGTTCATGAAGAATTCAGATCGCAAAGTGCTAGCCAGCAAAATTGACAGCTGATGACAGCTCGGACCAAACCATCACAGACAACCAATGACAAAACAACGCGCTTCAAAATCTCAGTGTACATCAGTACACAACAGTATCGAGTGCGCGGCAGTTACGCACGGACGTGGAAGGTTTATCTACCGAGTGGCCATAGGTAATTATATCGAAGTCACTGCCGAGAATACTGTTACTTATTTATTCTGTGCACAAACTGACGCATATCCACATCCCAATGAAATCATTAGGCTTTTATTACTGACTACCTATCAGTACTAACTAAATTTAATAGCCCATTACGGCACACACATGTATAAAACGTTAATAAACCTAGGTGCCCCCGGAACCGGCAGTAAACCTTTTACGAGTGGTGCATTCGGAAGAATATTTCGGAAATTCGTGACGTCATTATACTGGTTGACGTTTATTGGCTATTGGTTGGGCACGCGACTCTGCGCGCGACTCTTTTTTAGTGTTGTCCGTTCTTTGGTGGTGATTATTTGATATTTTAATTTTAACACAGACACAATGTAGGTAAATGTTCCTTCAATATTTCCACCCAGTGTAGCTGCGTTCATGTAGCGTTTAAAAAAAACATAATTATGTGCTCTCGTAATACCAGATTCTGATGTTTCTGTCAGTGGAACTTGGTCTTAACTGCTACAAGAATCTTATGGCGTTCGAATAACATTGACAGGGGGCGCTACTAGTAAAAAAAAATGTATAGACGCCAGCAGGTCAACCTACCCGAAACTGTCAAATTTTCCCAATCAACTTTGAACCTTATGCTTTAGTGATAAAGTTGAAAATCTATTAAAGAAATTTGACAGATTGTAGTAGGTTGATGTGCTGGCGTTAGGAAATGTATTGAAAAAAACCAGCCCAATAATGTTCCCACTGCTGGGACACAGGCCTTCTCTCGGTAAGAGTGGGCCATAATGCACCACGCGGGCCCAATGCGGGTGGGTAGATGTCACATAACTTCGAATTTTTGGTTCTAGGATCTGGCCGGTTTCCTCATTATGTCTTTCTTCACCGTTTTGAGAGCAGTGGTGATGAAATAATTTATACAAAGTAAAGCGCTATGTAACTTGTCACGGTTAGGGTTTGATGCCTGGGATTGACAGCTCACATCACCTAAGTTTTCAATCTGAGTTTAAAAAAAAAATATCTATTTACACTAGTCTGACAAACTGATTTTATCGATATAGGGATGTATTTTACGTTCAACCGTGGACGTTTATCGATGACCGTTATTCACGCAACAACGGTTATAATAGACAGCAGTTATTGTTGACTTTTTATTGACTCGATACGATACTCTGGCCGATAGGTTTAGTAGAATCTTTTTATTTCGTAACCAGGGTGTTAAAATTGGGCAGAGCAAGCGCATATTACAGCCGCATGGCTTCGCATTTTAATACAGCAAAGTGTGTAATGGTTTGAAAGCGATGTACCTACCTATATCCTTAGAACAAATATAAAAGCAAGACATAGCACCGTCAACAGTGACGCGAGGCTAGTTTCGTAAACATTTGTGTGTCGTGGCCAGATCTTAAAATATTGATCATTTCATGAAACATCGACCACTGGTCACATCACGATTTGGCCTGGCCAGATCATTGAATACTCAATGTTTAACGATATGAACAGTTAAACGCACGACTTCTTCATGATGTGGCCAAACATTAGTGATCATATCGTATAATAGTTAGATTATCCACCGGTAGAGGCGTTGATGTCACTTTGTTTTTGTTGTGCATCATGGCGGCGGCATACAACAAATCAAACAAAGTAGGGTGACCACACAAAAAAAGTTGATGAACTTTTATTGGGTTTCCATATTATGGAAAGCGATCAACTTGGAAGTAACGCTCGCCGGCCGCTGTCGCGGCGCGAAATGCAACATAGCACTTAAAAAAATCGTTTCTAAATAGTTTCTAATTAGTTCCTAAAAATTTTAAAATTACGCCTCTTATGTGGCACCCCGACCAAATGGGTTAGGTTAGGTTACAACTGTGACCACCCACGTGCGAGCCAAGCGAGCGCTACTTTCAAGTTGATCGCAGCTACTTGAATATTTTTACTACACCTGACACCATGGATACCCTAGATTAATGATATGGCCAAACGTCGACTGACATATCATTAAACGTTGACGTTTAAATGATATGTCCAATGTTAACGGGCTATTTCATGAAATGGTGAATTCTAAGATCTGGCCACGACATGTGCACATAGTGAGGTGTAGCTTGATTGTAGTTTCATTGTAAATGGTTGTAAATGTGTGCGTATGAGCGTGTATGCACAGAGCGGAGGTGTAGTTTTGCCGTGCTTCACTGTATTGTTCGCAGCGCTATGTCTTGGTTTTTTATTTAGTCTGATTCTATAACAAGCGTTGCGTTGCGTTGTGGTCTAGCCCGCCCAAATGTGCGCCAGTGTTAGACCATAGCCACTTTGGTATCAGTGCTTAAAATGCTTTCTATAATAGAGTTCTGTAGCTGAATAGGAAAAACGGAACCATTGTAATTTCGTCATCATGTCCTTCAGTTCATCCGTCCGAATGTCACACAGCCATTTTACTTGGAGACATTTGCACAACATCGATTGAAATTGGAACGAATGTGAACCACTGCCAAATTATGGTGCAATTAAACGACGAAAAAAAGCATTAGGGGTGGCACTCCCTCTACATGTAAGCGAGGAATGATAAAAAAAAAAACAATGCACTGTTTCAGGAAGATACATTTTTCTATTTCAATATCACAGAATCGTCATAATATCACCACAAAAAGCACCGGGTGCATAGCAATCGGGGATCAATTACAGCGCCCTACCGTTTTGCGTCATAATATCTCGACGCAGGCCATAACTGTCCGGTCGTGCGTCCGATCTAATAAAATACAGAAAAATCAGTAGGTCCAATATGCAGTGTATGTGAGATTGATCTAGCTTAGCTAGCAAGTACCTATTATCAAGCCTGATTAAAACAGTGATGGTTGACGCCCGTTGTTGATAATATAACAACGAGAACCTTGAGATAGCCGATAAAATATAGAAATGAAATGTCTTGACATGGCTCGCCAGGTTGTGGCAAGAGCAATATAGACATCAGTGATCCTTATGGCCTTTGGGGTAGACGTGTTTTTGAGTGGAGACCGCGAAACAACAAACGTAAGGTCGCCCTCAGGCTAGGTGGAGCGACACTCTTCGCAGGTTGGGTGGTAGCAGCTGGATGACAGTTGCTGAAGATAGAGCTGAATAGCGTGGAATTTGAGATACCTATGTCCAGCAATGAATTTCATAAAATGGCCACGCCATTAAAAAGGTTTTAAGTTGATGCCACCTCAACATTGGTCAGATGTCTTTGCTATTTTTATCTTTGTCAAAATCATTCAAATCAACTTTTTGCAATAGTCCTCCTTACCTTTACCTTTACATTTTGAAGTTCAAATAAACGGTATGTTCAAATAAACGGTATGTTCAAATAAACGGTATCAATTCACTAGGTTTAAAAGTAAAAATGGGTGTGCCACAAGGCTCGATATTAGGTCCATTCCTCTTTTTAGTGTATATCAATGATCTACTCCATTTATTTAAAAATCAACCACAAATGGTGTTATTTGCTGACGATACTTCCTTAATTTTTAAGGTAGTACAACGTCGGTTTGTAGACGTGCTACAAATTTTGACGACGTAAATAACGCCCTACTGCAGGTCCAAAATTGGTTCACTGCTAATAATTTAGTATTCAATGGAAAAAAAACTAAGTGCATAAAATTTTCTTTACCAAATGTCAAAAGTAGTAATTGTGAAATAGTATTGAATCAAGAGAAACTAGAATTTGTCGATAAAACTGTTTTCCTGGGGATCACGCTCGACTCAAGGCTACAATGGGGTCCTCATTTAACATCTCTTGCAGGACGGCTAAGTTCAGCAGCATATGCTGTCAGAAAAATCCGTCAATTTACTGATGTAGATACCGCGAGGCTAGTCTATTTCAGTTATTTTCATAGTATCATGTCTTACGGTATTTTACTTTGGGGACGGGCTGCAGACATCGAGTCTATTTTTATTCTGCAGAAAAGAGCGATCAGAGCCATTTATTATCTCCGCAGGCGCGACTCTCTTAGGGAACTGTTTAAGGATATTAACATCATGACACATCTCTGATAAAAATGCTTGGCTCATTGCTGGTCCTGCTCCACAACTAATTGACGTACACACTGATTAACATTTTGAAAATACTGTGGGAGCTGCTGAAGATTGTAAGACCTTGTATTGTATAAACTCAATTTCCTTTGTATTATATAATTGCATAGCACAGGTGTGAGTACTATGTACTAAAGAGCTACCATTTACCGGGTAATATGTAGTATTTCATTGACTTGAATGTGCCCTGGCGGCTGTGAGTATGTCATGCTCACTCAAATGTCTCGCTGATGGTGGCGCGTGTGTTGGATCATTTTAGCTCCCTTCAAAATGGTTGAGCTGAATGGTGCTGATCCATGCATCATGTTCGTGAACGGGCGCCGTCAGTTGAGACTGGTCATCTCTTAGCTGCCATGGCTTATTTTAATTTATTTTAAGTTTTTGAATGATTCTTTATTTTTTCTTTTTATTACGGACGCTTTTACGAACGTGCACGTCTTTCTACATTGTTCTCACATGCATAATTTCAAAATGAATGATGTAACCAATATTTTGTATCAATTTTTTTATTTAAAAGAGTGTCCGTGGAGTTTCTTGCCCGTTCTTCTCCATAGGTACCTACTACGCTTTGGAATGGGCAACTAGCTTCATTTTTTTTTTTGACTGACCGACCCCTTGACAATTCAAAAGTGCCTGTAAATGGTTTAATTGAAATAAATGGTTTGAGTTTGAGTTTGAAGCTACGGAGCTTCAATGTGTGTGTTGTCCTGAATTAATAAAGGACAGAACTTGAAAACTGACAAAGATATGCATAATCCAGCCTATAATTTATAGAGACGCCAGCGGGTCAACCTACCCGAAACTGTCAAATTTTCCCAATCAACTTTGAACATTATGCTATAGTGATAAAGTTGAAAAAATTAAAGAAATTTGACCGATTGTAGTAGGTTGATGTGCTGGCGTCTGTACAATTGTTTTAGGAAATGTATTGAAAAAACAAAATGGCGGCGTTAGTTCGGATTTTCGCCACGCGCCTAATGATCCTTGTACAGCTAACAGTGCGTTTGCACTGGCGAAACACCACAACAAAACATGTTGAAATCTCTAGTTCCTGTCAAATATTGTATTTAACATTGACAAAAAATAAAGACTTTATCATGTTTTGTTGTAAATGTTTCGCTAGTGCACACGCGCAGTTAGTTTAACCAGCCTATAATGCTACCATTTTTGGGACACAGGCCTCCTCTGTGTGAGAGGGAGTGGGCTGTAATCCACCACGCGGGCCCAGTGCGGGTTGGTAGATGTCACATGTCTTAAAATTTTTGGTTCTAGGACATGCCGGTTTCCTCACGATGTTTTCTTTCGCCGTTTTGAGAGCAGTGGTGATAAAATAACTTACATGAAGTAAAGCGCCTGTCAGAGTTTTATCCTACGAGCTACAACTGGTAAGTTGCGGCCATTACCGCTGGGCCACCACTAGATATAAAATATTTGAATATAGATATATCTATTTATTTTAATCTTTAACATCTTTTTTCTCGTGGGAAATAACCTGTCGCAATTATATTAGTTTTTACATATTTTAGGTGATGATAATACCTGCAATTTTTTTTTTTTTTTAATTATTTTATTTTTGGCATTATTTGGCAGTGTGTTATATATTTTATTCCACAATAATTTTACGGCGGCACGGTTGGCGCAGTGGTCAATGCAATTGACTGCTGCACTGCGTGTTGCGGGTTCGATTCCCGCACGGAAAAAATGTTTGTATGGCCTACAAGTAGTTGTTCCGGGTCTGGCTGTTTGTGTATGTGAGTTTAAATGTTTGTAAACTCACCCACGATACAGGAGAAATTCCTAGTGTGGGGCAAAGTTTAAAAAAAAAAAACGATATCTAGACGTCGACGACCTGTAATTGGCTGTCAGATTATCATACTGTTATTTATCATAATAATTAATAAAAAAATATAAACGGAATAATAGGTAATATTGGGTAACTTTTATATACTAGCTAAACTTCTACAATTATTACACTGTGGTGAGCCGGTCAGATATTTACGAGTGTAGGCCCTGACACTTTATGATTATGTTCCAATGCTGATTGAATGGTCGCCACCCTTCGCTCGCAATTATTGTTTGCCATTATTGTCCTGATCATGGTTTTTGTGGAGTACCTATATGTAGGTATTGTAAGCTGGGAAGACATTTTGTATAGAATAGAATATTCTTTATTATGGACACCATAAAAATTACAAATATAAATGTAGTATTTTTTTGCAACTTTTTTTTTATCCTCCGCTTGGTAGCTCTTGGCCTAAATCTCACCTGATGGTAAGTGGTCATCAGGACGAAGGTGGAAGCGAGCTTAACCCGGAATCCTCAACCACTGAGGAAATGGCTATCTTGCCTCTAGAAATGCTGTTAACATTGTTGTTATGGCGACAGACTTAGATAAGATGGTGGTAGCTAGCCAGACGGACTTAGAACAAGCCCTACCTCCAACCAAAACCGAGCACAAAACTTAGCCCCCACTGGGAATCGAGCTCGGGACAGGTGGTTTAACCACTATAATAGACCACAGATGCGGTTACTTCATGGCTTTGTTGTAAGTTGTCAGTAACTAACTAATTTGGTTTTCAAGATAGCCAGCACCTTAATAAAATTGCGTAACACACTTTCTTCCACAATCGGAAAAATTTGGAAAGAAATTCCTAATCCTTTGCTTTGCGTTTGAAAAAATCGTCTACTTGACAACGCAATGCAATGAATATTGTTGAATTGTCAAAATATACTTTTAGTTCTGATATCTGACTGGGGACAGTCAGACATTAGAATGGTTGAGCTGTAGGAACGGAACGTTATGACAGGATAGTGAAACGAGATGTAAAGATGAATGACAGATGTGAAGCAGAAACGAGTGATGAGATGAGATATGAATGTACAAGGTAGTCAAGGAGTGAAAGAGATAGAGAATGAATGTACAAAATGTAGAATGAGCTGAAGTTGAGATGAAAAAAGAAGAAGAAAAGTGCAAGACGTTTGAGTAAAAAGACGAAAATAAAAATATAATATTCAAGAAGCAGAAACATGAGTTTAATTAAATTATTATTGAGCTTATCCCACAACTTTTTGGGTGTTACGCAATTACCCCACAGGTTTTTGGTTCCAAAACTGCACGAGTTATTGACAAATCTGCATTCAATGGATCCAAAACATGTTTTTGAGAATAGAACAAGTCAAAATCAATTGGAATTTTATCTAAAATTCTTACTAGTCCCAACTATATACTATCATAAATTTGAAAATGAGTTTGTTTGTTTGTTACGTTTTCACGCTAAAACGGCTGAACAGATTTAGATAAAATTTGGCACATAGGTAGACCATGACGCGGGTGAGTACATAAGATACTTATTATCCCGATATTCCCACGGGATCTAGACTTATGCGGGTAAAACTGCGAGGCATAGCTAGTCTTTGAATAAATTTTGTTAACGTCAACTTTTCATAAATAACAAACCAATGAAACCAATTTCTAAAACAGAACTCTATTTGGAGAGGCTCGTGGCTAAATGATAACAGTCACACGGTCAGTTCATGGATGGGTGACCATCCATTAACATATTGAGACCCCTCCGTGCGTCGGAAAGGACCATAAGCCGTTGGTCCCGACTGTCATTCGTAGATCTTTGACAGTCGTTACGGGTAGTCAGAAGCCCAAAGCCTGACAACCAGTCTTACCAAGGGGTATCGTATTACCCAGTAACTCGGTTGTGGAGGTCAGATAGGCATAACATAATGGTATTCAGCTGTATCTGTTTACACTGGAAGGAAGCCAACCTTTAACATAATTGGGAAAAGGCTAGACAGATTGGCTGATGGAGAAGTCTATTTGAAGTTAGTACTATCGGTCTGCTCCCCATAATATTATTTTATTATTATTATTTTTTATTTCTAAAACACTTATCCTAATTTACATTTCGGTTTTAGCCACACAACGAAAACCTCTCAGGGTTTATCTGTGTGTTGGCGAGCCGTTCACTTAATTTTTACAAAAATATTAATTACTGATATGATGATATGATGATACATAAAATATTTTATAATAATGATTTGTGATGATGATAAATGATGATAATAACATAGGGTACAATACATTGTATACATTATGAGAAATGTTGTGTAAGGAAACGTTTAGATTTGTATTTATAACTTTTCGAACTCTGTTTGTATAAGGTTTGCAAGTCTTCTGGAAGTGTATTAATAAAAAAAGGTACTAAATATGCTGCAACCCTCATCCCGTATACGTTGTTAAATTTTGGTAAGATGTATTTATTTTTAAGTGGTATCGTTCTCAGAAAGTCCGGTCTTGTTTTTTCGGTTAGCAGCTCCGGTCTATTGACTTCCGCAAGAGTAAAAAATTTAACTTTATTGAACACATTCATAACATTACAATATTTAAAGAGGTCGTCGTCACGTAAAATGTCAGCATTACATGGTACATAGATTTCATGGTGTCACGGTGAAGGAAGACATCGTGAGGACACCGGTTTGCCTAAGAGATATTTATCGACGATTTAAATTGACTCCAATTTCAGAGCCTTAATTTTTCAGTGATATTCAATCAAATTGAACCAACTTGGTTGAACTGTGTAGGTACCTAATATTGCCATTTCGAGAGACTTACGTGCAGTAAGATACTTTTATGCTAAGCATAATGCATGCGACGACGATGAAATACAACTATCTTAAACAAATGTGCTAAAAAGACAAACGTTTTGTTTGGTACCGGCGCGCATCGCTGCGGGACATATGATAATAGCTTTGCTTTGAAATCCCTTACTATCGGAATATCTTTAAGTGGCCTTTAAGGATTTTGCTTGCATCTTCTCTCAGAATTCTGTTCCCCAAAATTTACAAAGAAATATAACGTAAGGAAGTTTTATTATACGTATTGCAAGATATTTATGTATTTATTTTATTCTGGTCAGGAAACTTCCAGTGAGCGTATCAATAGTGTTTGTCGTATTGAAGGCCTTTTAATTCTCTTGTAGAAGAAATTTCGCTTACAATGAACATCATTACCACTTACACAGGTGAACACACAAATAATCATTCATCATTATTCCCTTATCCTTATCATTATCCTGCCTTTATCCCAATTTATCTGGGGTAAGTGCAAAAAAAAGAAAGAAAGAAAGACAATAAATTTATTTGATTTGGTACACAACATTCACACAAAAATAAAAATAACTAACTAATACTTTTGTTGTTGTTGTATTGTGTTATGCTGTAGCATTTTAATTCTAGGCAATTTTGGATAAGGGCCTATAACTACTTCAAATTGCTTATCATAGTCCTCCGTTATATCGAAAATATTGCAGCATTAATTTTGAAAAAAATTAAAGAAAGAAGAAGAAGTAGTAGTTTTTATATGGTAAAGTTGAGGAATAATGTTAAGTACTAAGTTTGACAAAAACGATTCCTTAAAAAAATCTCTATAGAAAAAAAAACAAAGTTACCTCCAAACCGAAAAATAAACCGGTGGTATTTAAAAAATACTTCAAATTATATAATGAAACTTTGCATGATAACTGAACTGACTATAAAGCAGCGACTACGATTTTTGTTTTTTTTTTAATTACCATTATTTTCGCCGTAAAAAGAGATTACCTGAACTATCGGCGCCTTGGAGCCACCCACTCCTTCTCGCTCATAAAAAGTGAATTTGAGCTGTTGGATTCTTTTTTTAACACAATTATGTAGGGGTTATTCTAAAAAATATTATGAGATCAAATCCCCATGCGTAACCTGATACAAAGTATATATTTGTGATGATATTGTATCTTCACGACCCTGTGATATGCTGAATTGAACATTCAAGGCAAAGAAGCAACACTATACTTGAGAAACGTCACATTAGTGTCTGTCCATCAAATTGAAGTGACGTAGTAGTGATAACCATCGTAAAGCAATTTAAATGTTTTCTCGGTAGCTTTTTACTCCAGACAAAGTAAAAAACACAAAAATCTGCCTCGTTGGTATAGTGGTCGAAAGTGCTACTGCTGAGCATGAGGTCCTGGGTGTGATTCCCAGGTCGGGCAAAGGTTTATAGGGTTTTTTTTGTCTGCAATTTCTCAGGAGCAGCCTGAAATCTGGATTTTTGCCCGGTTGATGGCAATAGGCTCGCCCCTTTTTACATGATGGGACTTAAATATAATTGTCAAAATGTGGGTGAACTATTATAGGTACACCTCTGCCTAACCCTTAAGTGAAGACAAAGTGACATTTCCTTTCTTTATATTTGACATCGCACCATCGAAATATTTCTACAATCTGTCATATTGTCTTTGTTAATTGCTAGTACGCGTTCTGATTGGTAAATGTAACAATGGCATGCAAGTGCAAGATACTGGCAAACTTTTATGCAAACTACGGGCATGTGTATTACATGCTTTATGAACATTATTATTATGCACAAAATATACCAAACTAGCTTGTTCGTCACCCACTGCTCGTCTGTACGCCTCTTTTTTCTTGTGCCAATCCTCACGCTCACTGCCAGCCTCATCCAGCTTCTATCCGCGATGTTAACAATGTTATCTATTCAGGGCCTCGAGTCTGCTATTACAATAGTGTCAGAATGGTCTATCATTGATTTCATAATTGTTGATTTTGACAAGTCTGGTAATCTACTAATATATTGGCGTCATTATGACTTTCCCATGGTCAGCCACTGACACTTCATTGAAAGAAATGGCATCTATTGGTAATCTCGTACATAATGACAAATGAATGACTGACTTAGGCGGTAATCTGCTAAAATTTTGACAGTTCCTTTGATCAGTGACCTACCATTAGAACGTCATTGTGCAGTCATTGCTTTTAATTCGTTACGAGTATCGTATCGTGTTTATGGAATACAATGATCAACCAATGATCGACCATTATGAATTTAGCAGATTACGAACTTTTAGCAAAATTACAATGGGATTGTGTTGGAATGACGAATTTATAAAAATAGCAGATTTGGGCCCCAGCTCGTCGTCGGACGACCAACACTTCGTCTTCCAGACCTTTCACGCCACTCGGTCACTGCCTTACTCCACCTGTCTTCACTACGCCTTGCCAGGTGTCCTGCCCAACTCCATTTGAGTTTCATAATTCGTTATCCGATATCCAAAACTCGCTAGTTAGCAAAAACTATTCCTTCTTAAACAAATGGTAAGGCACACTACCACTTCACTACTACCAAGGAAGACTCGGGAGAATATTTAGAGAATAAACTTTATGTATTCCTTGGCAGTTTATGTTACAGGGAACTCGTTTTACTCTGAACAAGTTCCTGTATTTTGGATAGTTGCAGCGAATATGCAGGAAAATGAGTAAGAAGTGTTTTAGTAAAATATGAAAGTGTCGTTTGAAAAATAGTGTCTGGCAAATTTGCTTTGTATTTTTGCTCAAGTTAGTCTATTCTTGAGTTAGGTTTTAATAATGTAATAATGACCTTTTTCCTAAAGCTGTAGCTTCCCACGACTGTGTACAGGTCCCTGTCATAAATATGCAGGTGACAGCTCTTCCTCGACCTTCTTCAACTATGTGTACATTTGGATTTAAAAAACCGTCTTTCCTCTTCTCTACCTTGAATCGCTATCATTGTCTACTGTTTCCAGCTTTTATCAAACGCCTCTTATGAACTTCTATTTCATCTACCTATCTACACTAAGATTTCATAATATCTTCTGGCAAATTAAGCATGATATAACTTTTAATGAATAAACCAGTCTTAGATCTTCTCTTTCAAAATCCACTGAAACTTCGTAACTTTTCGGCCCCGTTAATTCCCGGATAAACACGACGATCAGTTTAAATTAACAATAAATTAATTACAGCTCCATTGAACTCAAAGGATTGAAGGTTGAGAATTATATTGATGCCTCAATACAAATTAACCTCGAATGAATAGATTTATTCAAAGATTCAAGCAAAACAAATACAATAGGTATCTATAGACATTTTATCAAAACCAGACTAACAACTTTATACCATGTTTAAAAACCACTACCATGGTTAAACACGTATCTTATCTCTCTCTCCAAAGGAGTGTACAGACGCCAGCACAGCAACCTACTATAATCTGTCAATTTATTTAAATAGATTTTCATCTTTATCACTAAAGAATAAGGTTCAAAGTTGATTGGGAAAATTTGACAGTTTCGGGTAGGTTGACCTACTGGCGTCTGTACCTAGGTAAATAATAATTATTATGGTGTTAAATTGGAGACGGGGAATATAATCAGCCTATAAATTCCCACTGTTGGGACACAGACCTCCTGTCTTCGAGAGGGAGTGGGCTGTGATCTACCACGCGGGCCCAGTGCGGGTTGGTAGATGTCTAATCTTCAAATTTTTGGTTCTAGGACTTCCTCAAGAAGTTTTCCTTTACCGTTTTGAGAGCAGTGTGATGAAATTACTTACATAAAGTAAAGCGCTTGCCTGGGTTCGACCCACGACCTACAACTCGTAAGCCGGGGCTTTTATCACTGAGCCACCGCTGCAACACGGGGGGGTGCCGGACGGGGTACCTATTGCACATAAAACATTGATTTACTGAAACACAATGCACAGCCTAATTCGCTGGGTCCTGCAGCATGACATGAGGATTTTGTAATATCTATATTTAAAAGAGTGTCCTTGGAGTTTATTGCCCATTCTTTTCCATAGAGATCTACGTTTTGGAATGGACAACTAGCTTCAACTTTCTGACTAACTGACCGACTCTTTGACAGTTCAAAAGTGCCTGTAAATGGTTTAATTGAAATAAATGGTTTGAGTTTGAAGGTCACAAGAGTTCCTAGTAATAACGAAGGTGAGCACTGAGGAGGATTTTTTTAAATTCATCTCCTAAAGGAGTCAAATAAGGGATGGCCGTTTGTATGAAAGTTCGTCCTTTTTTGCCAATGGGATATCTCATCGAAAATACGGCTTGTTTTGAAAAAGATGTGCTTTTTCCATCAAGTCAAGAAGTCTTTACCAACTGGAGTGGTTGTTATAGTTTTTATTGTTAACATGAGATTTTTTCTTTACCAGGTCCCAAAAAAACAATACTTACCAAAATGTCAGATAACTTTCCAAATCATTAATCAAGAGTCTGATAATCCGAATCTAATTAAAACACGCATGCACCACATAACTCCAGTCCCTTTACTCCCATGGGCAGCAAATTCCCTATCAAAATAATTACTAGTTCGTAAGACGGGATTATTTTACCCCTTTGCCAGCCAATTAATTTTGCTTGGTTTAAGCTCTGTTCATTAGCGGCGTTGCTGTACATATTGTTAACATTTTTGATTTTAAATCAAGGGGTACATGTTGTGATTTTTAGACCGGGTAAAACCATATCAGTCAGTTGACTGAAGGTTAATAATACCGTTAATACCCGATTTTTTTTTACCGAAGTAGTTACTTAGTCAAAATTATGTCAAATATGATAAAATAAATCAATTAGTTCAAACTTTTACCCTTAATCTAGGTGGAGAGAGGCATCTGTCCCACAAAGCTATTGCTAGAACAAAACGAGTTGGCGAGCAGCGAGCAGCGGGTCGGCGACGGGAACGTACGAATGAGCGATATTATATCGAGGTGCGAGTCTAATGGCGAGGAATCAATTCTCTCTTGATAGCTCTTTTCGTTGCGACAAACTAGTACTCGCCGGCGGTGTGAACAATCAGCGATCAACTATATTAATACATGTATCAATTTTACTTACTCGGGGTCTACAATCTTTTGTACGTTTCTTGATCGAGAAAATCGTTGATAGCTCGTCGCTCGGTGGTGGGACAGGTGTCTTTTAGGCTGCCTGTCTATTGACGCGGAGCAAGGCTGCGGAGCGGAGCGAGGCAGTAATGCGGAGTGGAGTTGCGGACTGTGTCTGGCGATTGATACGAAGCGAGGTAGTGCGGAGCAGCGTTGCGGACTGTGCGGAGCTAGGCCGAGTTCACGCGACGAGTAATTGAGGCGGGCGGTGCGGTGGTGGGACATCAGTTCCCTGCTCCGTTTCCCCGCTCCGCTTCCCCTCTCCGCTTTCCGGTTTTGTAGGTTTTTTTTAACTAGTTCGTAAATCCCAGTCCACTGAAGCGTAGTGGAGATTATATCAGCGGAGAATATTGGCACAGTTTCACTACGCTCCTCTCCTCTCCGCTCCAGTGGACAGTCAGATCCTGAACGTTATTGATTACTCTTTTGTGTTTACACCCCCTAAAGTGACACGGTCCTTATGTAGGTATATATTATAATATTTGTAATTTAAAAATACTGTCGAATCTCACGATCTAAATTAAGTGTGTTGAGCCTTTGTTCTTACCTTCAAGAAATGCCGTAATGGAAAATACAGGCTACAGATGCTGTCCAGTCCCGTAAATTGAAATTCAATCCGCTCCATAAACCACCTACACAAGAAATGCAAACCTAAGTCCACTCAAAGGCGGACCGCACTTCAAAAGCACGTGACGTCATGGAAAAGGCCAAATCAAATTCAAAAAGCCACAAGTGAGGCTGGAGTGAGATTGGTTTTGACGCTCCAACGCCCAGGCCGATGCTTGATCGCGTTGGTCCGAGCGTACAAAAGGACTTGGGAAAAGAGCACAGAATAAAAGTTTGTAGATGTGAATGTCCCGTTGGATTTATCACCGTGTTGAACGAGAGGGCAGTGAATAAAAGTGACACAGCAATACTTTAGGTACATACATAAATTCACGCCATACATACATAATCTGAGCCATGAGGGTAGGCAGAAACTACAGACTGCCACCTGCTACGATCCTTAATCCTTTTGCTTCGTTTACGTTCATACATCTGGTCATAATCGCACGCCGGTTGCGAGTGCAACGCACCTAACCTTTTTGAAGAACATATCCTTCTAGGGCTCAGACAAGTGATAATAGCTTTCAAAGCATTTCGTATTTTTAATACTTTCAACAGGATTTACATTAGCTTTTGTGTAGAGTATGTCAATTCAATCAGCTGGCGTCCCTCAGGGCGGTATATTATCTCCTCTTTTGTTCTCCATTTTTATTAATCTCATTACCACTGAACTTCAGACTGCGTATCATCTTTATGCTGACGATTTGCAGCTTTACTGCCAGGCAAGTGTGGACAGCATATCCGATGCGATTGAGGAGCTAAACCGGGATTTAGGTGTGGTTAAAAGCTGGTCTGATCGTTTTGAGTTGGCGGTTAATCCTACCAAGTGTCAGGCTATCATTGTAGGGAGCACCTACAGTACGAGGAAGCTGAATGGCTTAATTGTGCCACCTGTAATGTTTGACAACTCAGTCATCCCGTTTGGCTCCGATGTTAAGGATCTTGGTCTGCATGTAGACACATGTCTTGACTGGCGAAAGCAGGTCACGACTGTAAGTAAAAAAGTCACCGGAACGCTGCGGTCGCTCTATCGGTTGAAAAACCTTCTCCCATCACACATAAAGGCAATGCTTGTACAGTCCCTAATCTTTCCCATAATAGACTATGGTGATGTATGTTACTATGACCTGAATGCAGATCTCCTCAATAAACTTGACCGCCTTCTAAATAACTGCATTCGATTCGTGTTCAATCTCCGTAAGTATGATCATGTGTCTGCGCATCGATTGCTTTTAAAATGGTTACCCATTCGTCAGCGCAGAGAGTTGAGGGCTCTGTTAATGTTGTATTCTATACTCGACAAACCCACTTCTCCGTCTTACCTGACTTCCCATGTTCAATACCTTTGCTCTGCCCATAGCAAAAATCTTCGTTCTACCAACAATCGTCTTCTACGATGTCCTTCTCACCGCTCTGGTTTTATTCACTCTTCTTTCTTTGTCCAGGCGGTATTTCTTTGGAATGCGCTTCCTCTGAATATCAGGATGGCAACCAGTCGGTTATCTTTCAAGTTGATGGCACGTAAACATATTCGTGAAAAGTTGGCAGAATCTTTGCAGCGTTGATTTGCTGGATTTGTTTTCTCCTCTACCTATCGTTATTTCTCCTGACAAAGTTGATTCGGTTTATATGTATGTATCTATGTATGTTTTATGTATTAGTAGGTATTCATTATCAAGTTATCTATCACTTATGTTGCACCTGCCATGTTTTGTCTCTGCACCACCCTAAGGTTGACTGGTAGAAAATGCCTCAGGCATTAAGTCCGCCTTTGTACAGTATTTTTTTTACTTGTGCATAAAGTTTTAATAAAATAAATAAATATTTTTCGACGGCATGTGAAGCCAAGTCAGAGGCCCGTGGCGGCTTTAAAACTCTGACACCAGGTTAGTTTACTAACCACACGAAACGAAGAAGATCGCTGATAGAATTTCTCTTTTCTTGGTGCTCAGGCAAAAAATACGTCATGTAATTTTCATAGAACAGGCAGCAAGCGGTTTTTTCGACAGGTGTGTCGTTACTCTAGAAGGTAACGATTAGCATCAAGATTACACAAAGGACAACAAAAGAATGAAGATACACAAACTTGGAGAAAGAGAAATAGGAATGCCCAGAAAAATGTATTAGGCCAACGCTACGATATCGGCCACCAGAATTCGAAAATTTATGATTAGGTATACGTCTAACCATACTTAATGGAGTTAGTCTTTGATCCCGATACACGAAAGGTTTCGACCTATTTCTGCGTTTTCCTTTGTGAATCAGTAATGTATGCACGAGTGGGGCGGGTCTGTTTGTCAATGATAAAGAAGTGACGGTTCGGAAACTATTGTTGTCCATTGTTTGCTTGTAAGTACTTGTTAAATAGGAGCGCTTTGGATTTATAATGGAGGTGTCTTCGTCACTCTTTAGTGTGTTTTGGCAGTATTCATATTGTTCTTAATCAATAGTTTATTGTACTTCATTCTCAGCTGTATCTTTACCTGTACTGGTTGCTTCTTGTGATAAATTCATCTGAACTATGGAACCCTTCATTGTGTTTGTTCTGACACGCACTTGGCTGTTTTTTCCTAAAGAAAAAAAAAGTTATTTACTCTTTTTAACACCGACCAATGTTTCAATTGTCCTCCTGAACTATCTTGAGCATAAACTCTATCAAATTGAACAACGTTCAATACAATATGCTAAGACGTATGTCCCCATACATCTTCCCTTTGATTCATGGTGTTCTATTGAAATTGTATGCAAATCTCAAGAGTACGCCCATCGTGCTTGTAAAGTGGTCACAAGTGCCTGTGTGATTTAGGATGTGAACGGTAAGGGCACATGGTTATGAAGAGTAGACTGTATCCTAATCGAATAACATATCAATAGTGGAAATATTATGAAATTTAAATAACGAAAGGGACATTTTGTCGAAAATGAGGTTTATTGTTGTTTATACACCGTTTGACTCACAATTTCTTGCTCTATTGGTTGGTGTATTTAAAATCTCTTTATGTAAATGTCGTTAATGTGGGTTTTATAGTAAATTAATATTATGCAAACTAAAATATAACGTCGAAAAATTCATCCGCATCGCTGTCGACTGGTAGTGTTCCCAAGAGACTGGCCGCATTGCCACGTTGTATGGCAATGCTTAGCCTCTGGCCAAGGTAAAAACCAGCCCTTGGGTCACGAGAAGTGTCAACCAGTCGTTTAGAGATTTCAGTGAATAGACCATGAGCACTCCGACCCCACGGCCCTAGGGTTTCAACCCCAAACGGCTCGAAAATATAGTTGCCTATGAGGTTATTATACTTTCGCCTCTTGAGGTTTTCTGCAGCCGCAGCGGCAGCGCCAGCACAGCACGCTGAGCCAGGAAGATGGGATGGCGCAAGAGTATCAACACACGTTGCGTCCCACACTAAAGGCCTACCCACCTTCCATGGAAATAAAGACATGCCGTCCGGTCTCTTGCCATCATCGCGTGCCAAACCATTACGTTCTAGCACAGCTGGAACGCCGACGGTGACAAGAGCTCGTCGGATGATGTCATGTTCGCGTATATCATTTTTTTATTAAAATCTTGTTTTAAATGACATTACATGACATATTTTTATAACAATCAAAGTAAGTCTGATGATCATCAGTATTTTACAAGGAGCGACTGCCTATCTGACCTCTACACCCCAGCTACTGGGTAAGGGTCAGTTCACACCGAGACGCGACGTGACAAGACTCTGCGCGCACTTTTAAACAAAATATCGAACTTATTTTCTTCACGAAAAGGTATAATTTCAGTGCGAGCGTGAACGCGTGTCGAAGTACGCTGAGATGCGCGGTGCTGCGCAGCGCAAGTACCTTATTGTGTAATAAATAAATTCAATATTGTATCGGATCTTAAAAAAGTGATACTCCTTGGTAGGACTGGTGGTCAGACTTGAACTTCTGACAACTCGTAACGTCTGTCAAAGATCTACGAATGACAGCAGGGACCAACGGCTTTCCGAGGCATGGAGGTGTCTCGATAGGTAATGGTGATGGATGGTTGGGTCCATGAATTGACCGCAGCGAGCGTAGTTTAACCTTCAATCGACCCGTTACCCACGAACCCCTCGAATAAATCAACACAAAAATGAAATTATAGGTACAACAATGATGTATGAACGTAAACGCGGCAAAAGGAGTATGTAAGGATCGTAGCAGGTGGCTTTCTGTAATTTCTGCCTACCCCCATGGGAAGAAGGCGTGAGCTTATGTATGTATGTAAGTACAACCAAAACAAAGTTGAAAAGAAACTTGAAACTCTTTTCACCCTACCTTACTTTCCCGCATTCAAAAACCCAATCACTAACCACGCATTCTTGAATAATCCTCAAAGTTTAATCCGACAATGCGGGACGAGACACTAAAATCATTTATTCTTCAGCATTGAAACCACTTGATTTCCCATCAGAATCCAATATAAATTGAAAAATTCAAGTGCTCTTCAATAAATACAATTTGCATAGCTTAAGATGTAATGCATTAAGCTTTTGTGTCTTCAAAGTCCCTTAGGACCTCAAGTGGTACAAGTATGCGGGCAGTATGTGAACCAAACTCCTTGTTATTAGATAGAGAATTTGCATAATTTTTTCAAGTATGGCGGAGGGTTTAAAGTTTAGGTTAAGTTGCTCTTTAGGGTGAGATGTTTAGAGCGTTATTTTTTATCGTTCAGTCTGCTTTCAAAACGGTGAATGAAAACATTGTGAGGAAACCAGCATGTCCTAGAACCAAAAATTCGAAGTCATGTGACATCTACCAACCTGCACTGGCCCTTTTTTTTTTTTTTTTTTTGGCTGGGAAATCATCTAGTGACTTCTCCCGCTCTGGGTGGCGCGGGAGGGCGTGTCAGACTCTTACTGACTAAAACCCACCCGTGTTCCTTCTGTTGCCTGTGCAATGGCAGGGGGCCACGGTATCCCTTTCGGACTTTCCCGCAACCCCGGCAGGCAATGGTCTCATCGGACCCCTTCACTCGCTGACATCTCTTTGGGGCTTGATCCTTACCGGACGGCGAGTGGCTACCCATTGCTCACCGTCCGCAAGCCCGCGCCTACGGTGGCCGGGAATCGGCTATGGATTCCCGACGCCCAGGGCGTCTCCTCCTGCGGTGGCTAGGGGCGTGAGGGTGCAAATTTTGCCTCTCCCTCACGCATTCCGCCTCCTCCTTTGCGAGCATTACTGCTTCGCAGATGAAGGTGACGGCCTCCCATGCCCTCTCGCTCCGTACCATGGCCTGGACCAGGGCCGGACGCGAGAGATCCTCGCCACCGATCGCCTCCACGAGGAAACCTGCACTGGCCCTGCGTGATTAATTACGATCCACTTCCTTTCACCGAGAGAAGGTTTGTGTTCCAGCAGTGGAAACATTACCTATAGGCTGATTATAAAGAAATATTTTTTTATTTTTTATTATGTGTATGCGTTCATTCTGGTTTCTTGTTGGTTTCTTGTTAGATAGGTATTGATATTTAATTTTAAATTAGATTCTTAGAAGCACGTTCCAAATAAAACATGTAGGCATTTACCATTCAATTGGAATCACAACTAATGCCGTTTTTAACATTTCTAACGTGACGATATTATTATGGACGACCATCGCTATGACACAGGGAAGTAAAATGTATAAAATATAATGAAGCCGCTTTTAAACCGTCCACGATAAAATTATAACGTGCATTGAGCAAGCGATCACCACGCTTGCTCAAAACACGTTATAATATACACGACGGCACGGTTAGCGCACTGGTTAAGCGATTGACTGCTGCGCTGCATGTCGCGGGTTCGATTCCCGCACGGAACAAATATTTGTATGACCTACAAGTAGTTGTTTCGGGTCTGCCTGTTTGTGTATGTGAGTATAAATGTTTGTAAACGCACCCACGATACAGGAGAAATCCTAGTGTGTCCAACGTTTTTAAAAACAAACAAACGTGCCTTCTCTGTATGAGAAGAGGCCTTTGCTCTGCAATCAATCTGCCTAGCCTTTTCGGTCGGCTTCTAGTCTAACCGGATGCAGGACCAGTATTTTACATGGAGCGACTGCCTATCTGACCTCCACAACCCAGTAACTGGGTAATACGATACCCCTTGGTAAGACTGGTTGTCAGACTTTCGGGCTTCTGACGACCCGTAACGACTGTCACAGATCCACAAATGACAGCCGGGACCAACGGCTTATCGTGCTTTCCTAGGCACGGAGGAATCTCAGACCAACCCCGGCAAGCGTAGCTTAACCTGATGGATTGACCCGTGCCTAGGAGGTAGGAGCTCGTGGCTAAGTAATAACGGCTGTTATTATACACGAGCTCCTCCGCTTTGCCTTTGCGAGGCTTTTGCTCGGCAGTATAATAATTATAATAGTAAGTATATAGGTATAAGGCGAGTACTTGCACAGACACAATCTAGTGGCTAGGATTATCCACCAGCAACTTGCCATGCAGTACAACCTTGTGGAGTCCGAAGTACCATACTAGAGGTATGTGCCCGACCCAGTTCTCGAGAATGGTCACGCCATATTGTAATGGGATCGATCTATTAACACTGACAGGACTAGGTAGCCAATAAGCCTGATATTGTGGTGATAGATCGACGAGAGCGCCGTGCAATGATTGTTGATATCGCTGTCCCTCATGACGAGAATCTCGTGACAGCTAAAAAGATTAAAAAAAACAAGTATCTTGACTTAGCACACGAGGTTGTGGACACATGGGACGTGGACTCTGCAATCATTGTACCGATAATCGTTTCAGTTAGTGGCCTAATAGCGGAGAGCCTCGATCAACACCCCAGGAGGCTCTCATACTCATCTCATTTCACCTCGGAGGTGGACCGCAGCGGTCACTGCTACCGCTGTGGTCAGCCCGGTCACAAGGCCGGCTCCTGCGAAGCCACGCCGCATTGCGTCGTATGTGCGGCGGCTGGCAAGCCAGCCGGCCACCGGATTGGGAGCAAGGCCTGCGCTCCACCCACCAAGGCTAGAGGCAAGCCACCTGCCACCGCCGTCACAGCCGCAACCGCCGCCACCACCGCCGTTGCCGCCTCCACAGCCGTCGTCGCCGCCGCAGCCGCCGCGGCAGGGCCCTCACAGGGGGCTAAGGAGGGGGCTGACATGGAGTGCCAATAATGGCCCCATTTCGCCTCCTCCAGGCGAATATCAACCACTGCGCCGCAGCTCAGCATCTGTTGCTCCAGAGCATGGCGCAGTGGTCGATTAACATCGCCGTGGTCGCTGAGCCGTACTTTGTCCCGCCCAGGGATGACTGGGTGGAGGACCTTAGCGGCTCAGTGGCCCTAATTTCGTCGGCCGCCACCGGTACCCCGTCCCTCGAGGCTGTTAAGAGAGGACGGGGTTGCGTTGCAGCACGGTTTGGGGAGATTGTCGTGGTAGGGACATACTTCTCCCCGAACCGAACTCTCGCCGAGTTCCACAACTCCCTTGCGGAGTTGAGAGTCGTCGTCGTCGGGTTCTGTTCCCTGCCCGTGTTCGTCCTCAGGGACTTCAATGCCAAGAATGTGGCTTGGGGTTCCCGGTATACGGATACACGGGGCAGAATGGTGGAGGACTGGGCGCTGGAGACAGGCCTGGTCGTCCTTAACCGGGGTTCTGTCCCCACGTGTGTGCGGATGCGGGGTGAATCAGTGGTGGACATCTCGTTCGCCAGCCCCGCTCTGTCGCCGCGTGTCATTGACTGGCGCGTCATGGAGGGGGTGGAGACGTATTCCGATCACCGGTACATCCGGTTTGACGTCTCCGCCCAGACCTCGAGCGCGCCGGTCCGACAGGCCCCGAGTGGTCCGCGGTGGGCGCTGAAGCAGCTGGACCGGGAGCTCCTCCTGGAAGCCTCGATCGTGCAGGCCTGGGTGTCATCACCGGACAGGCCTGCCGACATCAACGACGAGGCGGAGTGGTTCCGGGAGGCCATGTCCGAGATATGCGACGTGGCAATGCCCCGGGTCCAGCCCGGACGTGCTTCGCGCCAGGTGTACTGGTGGTCGCGTCAGCTGACGACACTGCGCAATGCGTGCGTTGCTGCGCGACGCCGGTACACTAGGCACCGCAGGCTGCGTATTCGACCTCCGGATACGGAAGCCATTCAGGCGGAGCTGTACGAGGGGTACAGAGCGGCGAAGACCGCCCTCCAAGCGGAGATCCTGCGGGCCAGGGCACTGGCCCGCGGGGAGTCGCTGGAGACTCTGAACAGAGACCCGTGGGGACGCCCATATAAAATGGTGCGGGAGAAACTCCGCCCATGGGCTCCCCCGCTGACGCAGAGTCTCCGGCCGCAGCTTGTGGGGGACGTGGTGAGCGCTCTGTTCCCTTCGAGAGGGGAACACGCCTCCCCGCCCATGGCTCCGCCTACTGCGGTGCCTGATGCGGACCACACCGCCGACGACGACGACGATGCTCTGAAGGTGACCGAGGTAGAGATGAGGGTGGCGGTACGTAGGCTGAATGCCAGAAATACCGCCCCAGGACCCGACGGCTTACCTGGGAAAGCCTGGGTCCTGGCCTCAGAGGCTCTCGGGCCTCGACTAAGGGGGCTCCTAAGCGCATGCTTGGAGAGGGGCCAGTTCCCGCTTCGTTGGAAGACGGGGAAACTGGTCCTCATCAAAAAGCCGGGGCGCCCTGCGGACTCTCCGTCCGCTTACCGGCCCATAGTGCTGCTCGACGAGGTGGGCAAGCTCTTTGAAAGAGTCATTGCAGACCGCCTCGTCGGGCGGCTGGTGCGGGTGGGGCCGGATTTGGCGGAGAGCCAGTTTGGTTTCCGCAGGGGGCGCTCCACGGTGGACGCCATCATGCGCGTGCGAGCCCTCACGACGGGGGATGCGGTGGCTCGGGGTGGGGTCGTCTTGGCGGTGTCTCTAGACATCGCCAACGCCTTCAATACCCTGCCCTGGAGTTGCATCAGGGAGGCTCTCCGGTATCACCGGATGCCGACCTACCTCTGTCGTGTGGTCGAGGCCTATCTGGCTGACAGGGCCATCATCTACCCCGGTCACCAGGGAGATTGGAACCGGCGAGAGATGTCGTGCGGTGTCCCACAGGGATCGGTCCTGGGGCCGCATCTGTGGGACATCGGATACGACTGGGTGCTGCGCGCAGACCTCCCCAATGGCGTCAGCGTCGTTTGTTACGCTGACGACACGTTGGTCCTGGCGCAGGGGAGGTCGCACCAGGCGGCGGTCGAACTAGCGACACACGGGGTTGCGACAATCGTGGCCAGAATCCGGCAGTTGGGACTCGAGGTGGCCTTGCACAAGTCCGAGGCCATGTGTTTTCATGGTCCTCGGAATGCGCCACCGTCGGGTTCCCAAATAACGGTAGGAGGGGTTCACATCGGCGTCGAGTCGACGATGAAGTACTTGGGACTCGTCCTCGACAGTCGGTGGAACTTCGTGGAGCATTTCCGACGTTTGGCTCCCAGACTGGACCGGGCCGGGGCTGCCTTGAAGCGGCTCCTGCCCAATCTAGGGGGTCCAAACGCCTCCTGCCGGAGGCTATACGCGGGGATCGTGCGGTCCATGGCCCTGTACGGGGCACCGGTGTGGGCGCATTCGTTGAGGCGGCGGCCTGCCCGCCGGTTGAACGCGTCCCAGAGGGTCATGGCCACCCGGCTGGTCCGGGGATACCGCACGGTCTCCGGTGAGGCGGCGAGCCTCCTTGCCGGATTGCCGCCATGGGATCTGGAGGCAAAAGTCCTCGCGCATATTTGGGAGTGGCGCGAGGAGGCGAAACGCCGGGGCTTGACTCCGATGCCGCGAGAAATCGCGGCACAGCGGACAGAGCTCCGACGGGATCTCATGGCAGCATGGAGAGTGCGATTGTCGCAACCCAGTGCTGGGCACGCCACTATTGCGGCGATAAGTCCCCTCTTTGAGGAGTGGCTGGAGAGGCGCCACGGCGTCCTCACCTTCCGCCTGACGCAGGTCCTCACCGGACACGGCTGTTTCGGGAGGTACCTGTTTCGGATAAGGCGGGAGGATACGCCCGGGTGTCATCACTGCGTGGATCGCCCGGAGGACACGGTGGAGCATACGGTGGAGGTATGCCCGGCTTGGGCAGAGCACCGCCGTGTCCTGGTGGAGGCGATCGGTGGCGGGGATCTCTCGCGTCCGGCCCTGGTCCAGGCCATGGTACGGAGCGAGAGGGCATGGGAAGCCGTCACCTCCTTCTGCGAAGCAGTAATGCTCGCGAAGGAGGAGGCGGAGCGCGTGAGGGAAAGGCAAATTTCGCGCCCTCACGCCCCTAGCCGCCGCAGGAGGAGACGCCCCGGGCGTCGGGAATCGATCGCGGATTCCCGGCCACCGTAGGCGCGGGCTTGCGGACGGTGAGCAATGGGTAGCTAGCCGTCCGGTAAGGACCAAGCCCGGGTCGACGGCGCGTTGTGTTCCACGCGCGCCTCAAAGAGATGTCAGCGAGTGAAGGGGTCCGATGAGACCATTGCCTGCCGGGGTTGCGGGAAAGTCCGAAAGGGATACCGTGCCCCCCTGGCATTGCACAGGCAAGAGAAGGAACACGGGTGGGTTTTAGTCAGTAAGAGTCTGACACGCCCTCCCGCTCCACCCAGAGCGGGAGGAGTCATTTGATGATTTCCCACCCAAAAAAAAAAAAAAAAAAAGGAGGCTCTCATAGCGCGGCTGGGTCAAGGGATTGATTCAGAAAGCAGTACTTCTGGACACGGCACGCATAGTGAGGAGGTATCTCTCTCTAGAGCCCTGACCACCGGCAGCTTGGACCCTGTTTCTGATGCCGATGGGCCACTATTTTTAATATTTTTATATATTTTTTTAATATAATTTATGTGTATGTAACTTAAAATAAAGGAAATAATAGTAATAATAGGTTCGTGTTATAAATACCGACTTAAATTTAAACATCAAAATTAAAATAACAATCTTTCCAAACAATTTAAATAGTAGTGATGAACTGACTATAGGTTTTGCCAATCAGCCGACTAACATGACCTGGTTGGATATCATGCGTTTGATTGAATATTTGACAATACTCCATAGGTTTAGATAACTATATAAAGGTAAACAAAAACAACCACGTGTCGTGACAGCTGTCAAGTAACCGACTAAACGTAATTTTCAGTTGTCATGTACGTCACAGTTGTTGTACTATTCAATTTAGCAACGTTATAATTCGTTGACGTTTAGAGTTCGGGCTCTTTACAATAGACAGGTTACAAAATATTATATTATTATTATAAATCTAACTAAAAAATTGTGCTCAAGCAGTTACATCTACGAAGTGCTTAAGAATACATGATAAAGTTAAACATCACACTAATATTATAAAGGCGAAAGTTTGTGAGTGTGTATGTTTGTCTCTTCTTCACGCTAAAACTACTGAATAGATTTGGATAAAATTTGGCACAGAGATAGTTTATAGCCTGGATTAACACATAAAATACTTTTTATCCAGATATTCCCACGGAATTAAAACTTATGCGGGTGAAACCGTGGGGCGCAGCTAGAACATAAATAAAAGAAGAAACTATTGTAAAAATCTAAAATAAATTTCATTTGGTTTTATCGTGTTTTTAAACAAGAAAGTGTCATCTACTTATATTACCCTTGTATACCCTTTTTACGATTTATTTACTTTTATTTAACTACCTGAACCTATGGAGCTTAAGTAGTTCCTATTGTTTTACCAATATAAATTGTATAATCGCTCCATCTCTATGACAGTATATTTAATTAGACATCATCTATCTAGTTTAGTATACATATAGATTAGGTTTAGTACGCACCTCGATCATGTATCTAACAGGTAGTCTCAACATGTACAGATATATCAATATCGCTTACTCTATCATCACAAACACACGGTCCTTGAAGAGAAACAACTTGTTCTATTTATTTTCCCAATAAGATTACTCTTTCTGTATCTATTGATGTTTCATCTTCCTTGTTTGTTTCTGTTATGAACTGGGAACGAGTGAAGTGGTGGAATATTTTTATAGGAAATTGCTTTTGTATGGTAGTTATTAATTTTGGGTAAAGAACATTATTGTTTTGTTTTGCATTACTTATTTTTTATTTTTTTTATTCTTCGGAAAGATTACATTCTAATATCTATATAGGTAAGTAATCTATATTTAGCGCTTAAAACTGCCAATTCCAATTTAAGCTTCCACAAATTTAAAACAGTATCTAAGTACCAAAATTTTTTTTAAAAAAAAAAACGGGATCGATTAACAAAAAAAAGTTAAAAATAATAAGTAAAAATAAGGAGAGAAACACAAAAATAAAAACTCCTAAAACTTCTTACTTAACAAATTCTTTCAAATTACAGTGATTGTTAAACGAACGTCATTATATTATTCTAAGGGAATATAGTACCTACTCTTGAAAATTGACCACTTTTAATATGGGACCAACTCAATAAATGTGAAAAAAAAAATGCTGTTCCATTTATTTTTGCAGCTCAGAGTTAGTCTCATATTAACAGTTATTCTTCTCCATGAGTAGGTACTACATTACTCCAAAGAATGTCCCTCGTTTAGCCAAACACCTTGTATATTTTATTTACTTAGTATGAAGAGGGTCATATAGTATATATATTAATATGATAATTTTTAAGTAATCTTGGGAAAAAAACTGTAATTTTGAACATGATTTTCCTTATTTCCCTCAATAGACGGTACTACTTAGAAAATGTAGTTACGATTCCGCTAACTGTTTAGTTTTTTGTAAATGGCTAATAATGGTTGAGGCTAAATTTTAATGATGATAGCCGCACGGGTCAATCGAAGGTTAAGCTACGCTTGCCGCCGTCGGTTCTTGATGGGTGACTATCTATTACTTAATTATCGAGACCCCTCCGTGCCTCGGAAAGCACGTCCCCCGGCTGTCATTCGTAGATCATTGACAGTTGTTACGGGTCGACAAAAGCACGAAAGTCTGACAATCAGTCGAGTCTCGTGGTCCGAGAGGTATCGTGTACCCAGTAACTGGCTTGTGGAAGTCCGATAGGCAGTCGCTCCATTTAAAATACTAGCTATTCAGCTGCATCCTATTACACAGGAAGCGGACCCCAACCGAGTTGGGAAAAGGCTTAATAGTTTGATATTGATTGAGCGTACAGTGTGACTGATCTGGGACACCAAAGACCTGCGATTATTTCAAGTGATTCGCTTCATCATATGTAGTAGACAACGCAATAGTTTCTGCGGTCGGGTGCGTTTCATTTGTTTTTACCATCGACTTCCTTCACCCGTGAAGACCATGGCACCACAGACTAAGTAGTAATAAGGCACTGTCACCAACGAAATGGTCGGCCCATAGTAGCACATAAAGTTATTGATAAATATTATATTTTGTAAAAATGTTTGATCAACCATTTTTACCCAGATTAGATGTTAAAATGTTGGTATCATTTTTGTTTCTAAAAATGTCTCTTATCTATTATTTTTACTGCACTAAGGTCAGTACACATGTTTTCATCACAAAATAAACACTAAAAGTGGGTGTTTAGTTCACCACACGTACAAAATACAAAAGGAACATCACCCAATATTGGGTGTCAAATAAATTTAAAAATTAAACACAGTACATAGATTTAGGAATGTATGTTACGAACAATAAGAAAGGGTGGCGGTCCATTGTACCGATTCAATTTGTAACTTAAAATTTTAAAAGGGTTCGTTGGCACAACATTTCTTTTCCACCCTATCGACATATTGTCGATACGTCACACAAAAGAAATAACATTAAATTGACATACCATTAAAAATATTGCTTGAAAAATTCAATGAACAAATCATGCGGAAGATATAACTGCAAATGTGACAACCCTACAGTGACGTCATAAAATCATAATTTATATCGCGACAACCCTAATGAATAATTAACGGATACGATAGTGATGTGCGTAATTAGCATAATTTTAACTTTTTGATTGATCGATGTCGTAAAATCGTTTTTTGTAAAAATTTAATGACGCAATAGTGTTGACACTTTTTTGCATAAATATTAAAAGCATGACAAGGGATTTTATTGAAAAATATGCAAATTATTATAAACATTAATTTGTAACGGTTGATTTGTTAATACGAAGGATATTTGCATAATCATGCTAATAGTACCTACTATAAACGATCAAACGTCAGTGAAAAGGATGACTTTTAGCACCTATTTGATGTATCGATAGTAAAACTAAATATGTATAGTTAAAACTAACGTCTCTATTTAACGGGTTGTAAAATAAAAATTGGATATCTGCGGTTGTTAAAGAAATTTATTTAAATCTGAGGATTTAATCAAATTAACACGACAATGAGAATCAAATAAAAAAAATCTTTTATTATAACCACAGATTTAAATTAATTTATATTGAAAATATATATAAATTCTTCATCACTAGCTATTTCTGCCTAACAAACAAGAAACAACTTAATGTTTGTTTTTTGTACATTATTTTTTGTAAAATAAAGATCTGATATGAAGCAATGTTAAAATACGAATTATAATACAATTTTCCAAAGCAATGACTAATGAACAAAAAATTTGCAATAAATTATTTCAATTTCCACTTTCCCACGATTGTAAAAAAACAACCAAATTCTCAAAGGGTTAATTTAAAGTGACAGTTTTAAAATCGCGTCAAGATTCGTCACGGTAGGTACTGGAGTGCATTACTTTGATATTGCGTCAAATCTGAGTGACAATTGACGCCTGTGATAAATCGGGCCTCGTGCGAAAGTTTTATAATTGACAATGTTGCTGGTGGAAATAATTTGTTGCATTGATCGCTGGTTTTGTCAAATATTAATGTTTGTTTCGTTTACGTTATTATTTGAGCATTGTGTTATGGCAAGTAGTCATGGAAAAACAGATATTGAAATGTTGAAGTAAATAAAGAGTAATTGTATATTCTGCATTAGAAGCACATTACAAAAAACGACATAAAATACACACACTAATACAGAGTTAATGTCAGTGTCATTTCTGAAATTGCATTACTTGCTGCTTCATTGTTACAAGATAAATAAAGATATTTTTTTTGCAAAAAGAAGAATCAATTGACACTTCGTAAACTAAATAGCATAATAGATATTATTTTACCCTGCTTATTATTACAAAACACAATGTAAGAAAATAATTAATAACCCTTTACAGAAATAATAATCCCGTACCAATTAGATGCTGCTGACATTAAACAAGACGTCGTAAAAGCGAGCCAAGTTCTTTTGTTTTTAGTGCCTTCAGGGAGATGTTAATGCCAAGAAAGGGTTTTATAGTTGTTTTGTATGGACGAATAAAGATGGCTCATGAAATAATTTGATTATGCGATGACAGCTTTGTTTATTAATATTTTGATGAGTTCAGTAAGAAGTACGGCGCGAACGTCATTGCCAATGGATCGGAATGTTGCCTTTTAAATATTATATTTATATAAAGATTTATAACTTGCATTGTATATATTTTTTTTGTATCTCATTTTATGCTGCACCGGTAGACGGAATTACGTCATACATGCCGGCTGTCGCTGAAAACCAACGCTTTGGCTCTTTCTCGCATAGGGTCACAGCATTATGCTGAGCGATGGCCGTTTTACGCGGACGTGACGCATATTTTCCCTCATTTTTTTTTTGGTGTCATTTAGTTTTTGCGTCATATCTAAATAACCACTTTTCACAGAAAAAATTAGTAAAATTTTTAAGTAGGTAGGGAACATCGCCAAGACGTAGTATTGTGTTCTGGCTAACCAATATCTTCGAGACATTTCATTTTTATATCTGTGTTTATAAAATGTAGATATCCATATTATTAGAAATAATTTACAAAAGTAATGTAATGTCAGATGCATAAACCTGTATGACAGGTTGTAGGAGCTCATACGTTAAAGTAAAAACTCTTTGCATTTCTTCGTATATAATAATATGTAAGCAAATAATGTGGTCTACAATGCATTCTCAGTTTTATTTTCCTCGGTAACCTAGAGCAATTAATCTCCTTGTACAAATATTTGCAGACACCGCTGTTTCATTAGGTTGTAACACCGAGCGCCAGATGGCGCTGAGATCGTAACTCCTATTTATTTTGTTTTATTAGGCTACTGGGCTGTGTGCTGTGTTCCTAGAAGAGGAGAATGTAGTGTTGTACTGTGTAGTATGTTATTTTTGTTTTTGTGGGTAAATAAAATAAATAAAGTATTTGCTTTTAAAATTAAGATAAATAAAATAATACGTGCGACACCTGTGTAGGTCATTAATAAAACTATAAATAACATAACATTACGCCTGTATTCCCCGAAGGGTTACACGGGACATGTACTTACCATCGAAGAAGTTCATATCTATACACTCTGTAAAGACTATTTCTGCTTGCAGCGCTCGGCCGCTATAGAACCGGGGCGGTAATAGATGTGGTCATTGTCTTCACGGGATTTTGTTTTCAAACTGCTTAGATATGAAGTTCTTCGATAGTACGTATAGTACAACCACATTCCGCCAGTTATGTGTAAGTCCCATGTACTAGGGGGCGAGTCTATTGCCATCAACCGTGCACAAATCCAGACTCCAGGCTACTACTAAGAAATTCCAAATGGAAAAACCCAATAACATGTTGCTCGACCCGGGAACCGAACCCAGGACCACATGCTTAGCAGTAGCACATGCGACCACCAAACCAAGTTTGGCAGATTAAAAACTATAAATTTTGGTTGTATTTTTACGCAGTCTGGGGAAATATAAATTTTGATGCTATTTGTTTTTATCAATAGCATTCAATTAAAATTAAAAAAAACTATAAAAGAAGAAAAAATGTACCAATTTCTTTCATAATTACACATTGCAACGACAAAAAAGAAAAAAAACCAAAAAAGATGACATAAAACAGATAAAAATAATAAAATTAATTGGGTATTTGTCAAAGTGACACTGTGAAACACCGTTCCTGATTAGGTTGATAGCGACCCCAAAAATTGCGTGAAAATGATTATCTTGCGTCAATCGCGGGGCAATAATTATAGCAATTTGTCGCCCTCAAATGTAAGGAAAAAGAAATGTTGTGTCTATTAATTTTATTTTTATTGAATTATGTTTGAATTTGTGTTTTGACCGAGGTAATAATTGGGTGATGAGAGTTTTTTTTTCAGAAATCTTATGGACTTAATTAATGTATTTTATATTTTATTTGAATGTTGAGTTATTTATTTTATTTATGTGCAAATTTTATATCAATATAAAATTTAATGTTTTTAATTATTTTAGATGTTGTTTTTTTTTTTTTTTACTTTTCCTAAAAAGTTAGTTATTATTATTTGTAAAATACATCTTTTTTCCTTAGTACATGATTGACCAAAAGTTTATTTTTTACATTTATTGAGTCTTTCCTTTACATATTATGTATGACGTCGAAAATGTACTTAATTTCATGTTCTTGTTTTTGTATAACTTAACTTTTTCTTTTCCATTTAGCATTTTTATCAAAAACGAACAAGTGTAACAGTAATTAGTAGATAACGTGACAAATCAGGCCGGGTTGGGTTACGTGTCTGACACATAATTTATCTTTAACTGGTCACATATGGCACAGTTTTTATGGTAATCGTTTTGTTCTTGATAATTTTAATAGGTATTCTAAGGTAATGAGTAGACACAATACAAATTTTCTCTACGTCAAAATAAAATAGTCTCAGAGGCTGTTATGTTGTAAGATGGTTCTAAGTTTCAAGCGGTTGACTTCTTACTGTACTTACTTACTTCATATTTTCTTTTTTCATCTGAAAACCACGCTGCTTCTGGCGAAAAAATATTTTTGTATATACAGCTTTTGCCAGACTATCAAATTCTGGGTGATTGAAAGATAAAAGTAAAAAAATAACCCGGACTCAAAAAAATAATCTAATAAGTAAAAAAAAAAAAAAAAAATGGCCGTAAAGTTTCATAATTATAAAATTTAGGTAAAATTTTGATCAGAGCGTCCTTGCGTCAAGGAACGGCTAGTAAAAATAGGAAGTTAACAGCAAATATCCTTTCTACAATAGCTTACATTCATTATTGTTAAGTATAAGCTTAGTCTGTTTGCCGTTTTCAACTCGATCAGACCTGTGGAAGATGCTCACATCCAATTATCAACTAGAAAAGAAATGATAATCTTCAAACGACAACTGATTTTCTTCAATCATAGCTAAGAACACTCTCTATCAAGTCACCTTTCAAACAAAACAAAAGAAAAAAAAGTTGGCTCAGCCGTTTGGGAGCTGCGATGCCGCAGACAGACACACATATACACAGGTTAAACCCCCGAAAAAAACAAAATGAAAAAATACGTTTACAAAAACATGACGCAAATACAAATACAAAAAAGTATTCGAATTTCGTGATTTTTATTGCGCATGTTCATTTTGCACATAAGTGGAATATCAAGATCTAAAGTTGACGATGATAATATTATAACTATGATCATGTGCCAAACAAATATTTTTTTTTAGTTCGGTGTTCTCACGATAAGAATTTTCTTACCAGAACCAGCTAACCAAAGACCCTTTGTAACCAGCCGACCACAACGTCATAACAATTTCCATAACCCTAAACATTTCACGGTGGAACTATGACTAGGTAATCTAATTACGTCATCATTTGGCCACTGTACGGCTCAACCCATTAGATGGCCTTGTATGGGGTTACAATTTGCGACACGGGGCTGCAAATTGGATTAGATTGGTCTTTCACAGGTTTCATGGGAAGATTGTTCCCTTTATTGTGTAGTAGGAAGGTATAGTCTTTAGGGTCTGGCATAAACTGCTGGTGGGCTGGTTCTGTACTAATAGTATACCCACGTTTCACCAGTTAAATTTAAGTCCCATGTCATTAAATAGGGGGCGAGCCTATTGCCATCAACCGGGCACAGATCCTGACTCCGGGCTGATACTGAGAAATTTCTGATAGAAAACCATAATAACACTTTGCTCGACCTGGGAATCGAACTTAGGATCTCATGCTCAGCAGTAGCACTTGCAACCATTAGACCAACCATTCAGTTTAGTCTATTACGGTTATTACTATAACCAATCCCCACAAAGAACCTACAGGCAGAAATAAGCACATCTTTCAACAAGAATATCACAGAACTACGTTTGCCAGGCGCCAGTATTACATCACCAGCACAAAATTATATAACACTTTAAACAAAGTATTAAAATTATCCACAAAATCAAAATATCAATGCAAACACACGTTACATAATTACTTATTAACATTGACTCAACAACACACAGAGGATCTTCTTTTAGGCAACCTTTAAAGTTAAATATAAAACTAATTACAATTTTCCACACACAACACACACACACATTCATACACACACCATCACATACAACACACTCATACACACCTCAATCACACATTAACGGCATACTTTCACTTCTTTTGATTTGTAAAAGTATAACCTAAATTTTTATTTGGCGATGTTTAGTAGCTGTCCTAGAGCTGTAAAAATTTCTGGCTTGTAACATTGTTGCGGAGGGACACTGATCGTCTAAGATACAGGTACTAACCTAGTTTAGAGGTCAGGGTTTCAATGTATTACTACCTAGCATAAGCCTCTCAATGTATGTACTTCTACTATATCATTGTAATAGTTATTTAGGCTTTTAGTTCAATAAATAAATAAATAAATAAATAAAATCAGTAGACACTACTTCACATTCACACGTTCAAATATCATAATGGTACATTCACTCTGTCGCGAATGATACAGACATAAAATTCGAATGCGAACACGCGCTCGAATTAATTTGCGCGGGAGACGCGTATGATATTTATTGGTAATAAACAGTAAGTGTACGTTTACAACGTCAGTACAACACTTGGATATATAAACATTAGACTATATTGATTTTGGATCGGAAAATGGGAATTACGGTTCACAGACTGCAAATTATAGATCAGATAATCAGAGGGGTGCTGATTATCTGATCTTGCGTAATTGCGTAACAAACACACTTTCAATCACGGTCTGAAGGAAGAGGTCGATACTTTTCATGCCAACGGAACACAATACTTTTTTTAGGCGTTTTGACGACGTAGTATCTAGTAGTATCTATTCGGGTTGAGTTGACTCGGGCCGAGCTATCACTGACCCGGATTTTGAAGGATCCATTGATTCATAATTTGAAAAGTTAATTTACTCGACAACATAAATAACTCAATGAATGTTGTTGAATGGGCAAAATGAGAGGCATTATCATTGCAAGTGTGAGACGCAAGTACGCAACGGATTCAATTAGGTAGACAGCTTTTTGTTTAAAGAACCCTTTTCCAGTACACATAAACCAAAATAAATATTCATATTCAAAATTATAGAATAAGGATGATGACTAAAAAAAAATAACATACACGTATATTTTATTTTTTTACGTTATAAAAAGATTACGGCGATACATTGAGTTAAAATGTGCCATGACGTCACGAGTATGTAGATTTTATACATACTTGTGACGTAGCGACACAACTCCAATCCCCAACTTTAATGCGTTTTATCTAAATCATTTTTTATTAATATGATAAAGCAAAAAATACGAGTCTAATATTTTTTTAATTATCTGACTGACGGACTAAATAGAATTTCTTTTTTTTTGACCCAGGCATCATCCCTATTATAAATAACAAAGAACTGATGACTACCGTTATTTAAAGTACAAGTCGCAGAGACAGCAGAAACAGCTGAGCATAGACAGCTATTTTTGAGAATTCGTGAGAGCTTTATTCACAATTTCATCAACAACTCGACATCACAAATCTCGCTGAAGGGCGTCTCCCAATAAATATTCGGACATCATAAACATGATGCGCCATCATTCGGGGGACGCGGTGACATTACACGCGCGTGCAACGTTATCGTAAATTTTTACGACGCTGCAAGATCACTGCGGCTGGACGGCTTCCGGTGAAGATATTGTTATTATTCCATTGTTGTATGTTTGTAATTTTTTTAATGGAAATTTCGGTGATGTGCTCGGGAAATGAGTTGATTGGTGTTCAAAATTATGGGGAAGTTAATTGTGCAAAGTTTTTATGTTTGACTTTGTGTATTGCGTATTGCGTGTTGTTTTTCAAAAAGAAAGTTTAGAGATTCATCAATAACTTACTTTGTATCTACGTCGAAAAAATATTAAAAATATTTTATTTCAACTAGGCTGGAACTTTCATTTTCAGAAATAACACACATAACATAATATCACGCCTTGTCTCCTTACGGAGGTGTACTTATAGTACCTACACCTAAATTTCGCCAGTTATGTTTAAGTCCCATTTAATAGGGAGCGAGCCTATTGCCACCAACAGGGCTAAAATTCAGACTCTGAAAGAACAGAACAACCGACAATGCAAAATATAAAAATAATGACCTTAACTTTTTGGTCTGCCTTTAAAGTAAGTGTGAACAGGCATCTTCTGGGCACGCTATTTCCATCATAGACCTCATCCATTGGTTTCCATCAGGCGAGATCAGCGAAGAGCAGGCCCATCGTAAAATAAAATAAAAAATTCAAAGTCCAATAATTTATTTTAACTAGGCACATAAAAGGCAATTGAACGTCAAAATTTACAAAAAACAGAATCGATTCTGGTCACTCCTTCAAAAAGGTAGTTTTCGTATAGAGAAGAATGGGCAAGAAACTCCACCGTTTTAAAATGTTTTCACATTATCTTGTATACATTAATTATATTATTATATGTGAAGACGATCCACCTTGAATAAGATTAATATAACACTAGCACTACAGGAAAAAAAATGAATACCATTTATGAACGCCTAGACAGTTATCAATAAGGCATACATACCAATTAGATACATACATACATAAACTCACGCCTTCTTCCCATGGGAGTAGGCAGAAACTACAGAATGCCACCTGCTACGATCCTTACATACTCCTTTTGCCTCGTTTACGTTCATACATCTGGTCATACACGCACGCCGGTTGCGAGTACTACGCACCTGTCCTTTCTGAAGAACATCACCAATAAGGTCAGTATATGAATGAATGAATGTGTACCAATTAGATGATATACACAATTACACATAATCCACGAAATTGTCGCGAAGCATTGAACAAAACGGAAGCAATTCAACTCAAACTCGCTGAACCAACACAAAGAAACTAAAAGAACATCAAAATAATATGACAAAGCACTCGGAAAAATACAATCCTCCACAAATTCCACGATAAATTAAGCCTAACGTTATCACCAAGAGCCTCTCTATTTACAAAAAAAAAAACCTCCCCCAATACATTTTGTGAGAAAAAAATGTGTTAACAAACAAAAAGATTTATTTTCAAGTGGTAGATACGCTTCTCCACGTCTCCCTGCCACAATCGGAAGGAACGTTAAATAAATATAGTGAAAAACCCAATAAAAGTATATGGCCTAATCTCTATCCAATATTTTCTTAGTTTCGACGGGAGGTTTCCTTTTAGTAAGATGGTTGGTGTAGTGTGGATGCGCCTTTATTATTTATTTTTTATTAAATCAAAATAGCCTGCCCATTTTGAGCTCGTGGCTAAGTAATAACAGCCGCATGATTCGATCCATCAGGTTAAGCTACGCTTGCCGGGGTTGGTCCGTGGATGAGTGGTCACACTCTTTACATAACGACTCCTCCGTGCCTCGAAAAGCACGATAAGCCGTTGGTCCTAGCTGTCATTCGTGGATCTTTGACAGTCGTTACGAGTCGTCAGAAGCCCGAAAGTCTGACACCAGTCTTACCAAGGGGTATCATATTAACCAGTTACTGGGTTGTGGAGTTCAGATAAGCAGTCTCTCCATGTAAAATACTGGTATTCAGCTGCATCCGGTTAGACTGGAAGCTGACCCCTACATAGTTGGGAAAAGGCTAGGCAGAGTAGAGTAGTAGTAGTTTTATTGTTTCACGGTTAGGGACTTGCTTCAAATAAATACTATGATAATTATGTAACTCTTACTACTTACAAGTGGTGATACTGTACAACCTTCAATTTGTAGACTGGCTATACGGGATGTAGGAGACATCGATGTGCAAACCGTTACAATGAAATCAGCAAACTTTTCGTCGTGCTAAAAAATCTGCTGTTTCATTCAAATTTGCAATACCTACACAGTCAAAATGTATCAAACATCATTTTTGAGACCTTCCTCAAGAATTCGGCTACCAAAAATAATTTTTCAAAATCCGACTTGTATAGTTCCCGAGATTAGCGCGTTCAAATATCCTCTATATCTTTAGTCAATTAGTATAGATTTCAATTCCTTTGTCTCCGTTGATCCACACTATTCCAACGTTCCACCGTTTCCACCTTATGCTTTTATCGCTAGAGTAACTGTTAGCCATACCGGTTTTCTGTTATCTCACAATTATTTAGGAGACGCGTTCTTACCGATGAAATAAACACTCGAATGTAATGGAGGAAGAGGGGATAAAATTATAACTTATGGTAATGAAAATATTTTGAGAAAATACCGAAGGTTTTGTGTGTCGCCTGAGCCATTATTGGAGTAAGATTATTATTAAAATAAGTTTGTCGACTCATTTTATACCATTTTTTTATTATTACGGGGGAACTCCTCTTGGATGTCCTCCGCCCTGGGGAGGGTGGAGGGGTCTGTCAGACTCTTACTGACTAAAACCACCCCGGTGTTCCGTCTCACACTTGCGCCGGAGATCACGGGATCTAATGCGATTTCCGCGATGACTCATTTTATACCATAACACAACTTCACGCCTGTAATACTTGAATGGTTAGGCAGAGGTATACCTACAATTTACTACACCCACATTTCGCCGGATAAGTTTAAGTCCCATGTAATAGATGTGAAGCCTATTGCCATCAACCGGGCACAAATCCAGACTCCGGGACTTCCTGCTACTGAGAAATTACTGATGGAAAAACATAGTAACACTACCCGACCTGGGATACACAGGACCAAATCTTTTTTTGAATTACAAAAAAAACCCGTCTTGATCTAATATGCACCCATAGAGGTATGGTGGTAGTGTTTTCCAGGACGAGCTCCCTCCCAAAGCGATTTCTATAGTCCAAGTGCTTGCAGCACATGTATCATTATTGTATAAACAGGACAACCCATGATTTCCCACGGCATACAAATAATATTAGCGTAATCTGACCAAATTAAGCGTCAAAATAGGATTTATGTTAACAACCCTTTAAAGTTACAACTGACCGGTGGACAGTTGTCCGGGGATTTGGACATAGTTTGTTAATGAACGTGGGATACTATGAATTTTGTTCAAAACAGTCTGGTGGCCTAGCGGTAGACGACATCACACATCACACAACACACACACACAAACATCACGTCACATATCGACGAGTGGGCCCAGCAATATCCAACAATATCAGTATTTCAATTGACATCAATTATCATGCATTTCATTCCAAGGACATCTCTATCCTATTATAAAGCCGTGGGCAGATTGACCACTGCTGCGGTCAATAATCCGATTCCGTATCGGTCACCGTGTCCGGTTAGGTAGGAAATATAATTAGCGAGATGTGAGAATTTGGATTATGTGGTTTTCTCATACTGAGGAAATAAGGTTAGTCTGTGTGTGTGCACAATATTGGATTCCCTGTAAGGAGAAATTATTTTGGTAATAGTAAATTAGTGGTAATAGTAAATAAATATTCGCTTGAAAATTTATCAAATAAAGAAAATGCATAAAAAACAGTTAATATTGTACGTCTTTAAATAATGTAGAGGAGGTCTATATTATTTGACTACTAACTGGACGTGGTTCATAATATTATGGAGGAGTTCTCTTCAGTATAAATGTTTAGTTGACCAACATTGTACACATACATATCAATAAAAATACAAAGACAGAACGCTCAATGGGAAAACAACGGAAGCATTTTCTTGTAATGCAACTGCAAAGAAAATTAAACCACGAAGTATACCTTCTAACAACAGCGAACAACAATAGATACCTAGTTGTTTTTTAATAAAAGCAAGCGTCACGAACGCTGCGTTTAATCCCCCGTTGATCGTAAATGTTTACGATCGGGACTCGCTGCGGTGCGACGAATGTGGACGCGCCCTTATGACGCCTAGTAGTGACAACGAGTCCTTAGTGTTGGGACACAATGAGTTTTTAATAAATTGCAAAAATATGAATACTTCCATGACCGGTCACTCAAAGCTGGGAAGTACATACCGGGAAGAAAACTGGTATTTGTTTCGCTTTTGGTGATTATTTGATTTAATTAAAACAAGGAGTTAAGGAAGAGTCTAAGTTTCCCTGCCCGTTCTTCTCCATTGAAATCCATGCTTTGCAACAGCGACTAGCTATTATGATGACTGACTCACCTTCTTTTTGACAGTCTAAAAGTGCCTGTAATTTTTTAATTTGAAATATGTAAATTCTTTGGCTTTTATTATGATGCCGTTCGTTGGTTTCTATTATTGTCTCACTGCAGGTCAAAAGCCTCATCTCATACAGAGAAGTCACGAGCATTGATCACCACGCTTGCTCAAGACGGTTTAGGAGCATGCTTGTTTCATTTTTCCTCATGAGGAACAGGGTGTAAAGTTCACTCATCCACCATAGAAAAGGGAGGATCCTCCAACCAGATGGGTGTTGTGTCTGGCGGGCCGACTGCCCGACTATTGATGTCGGATAGTCTTAAATATGTCGTTCGCGCAGTAAACTCTAATTGCGCGATGCAGGATTTGTGTGACGTCATGTCTTTGATGCGTAGTTCGTATGTGGCGGTGTAACCGTTACAACGGGTTGGTGATTTCAGACTTATTTTGACTATAAGTCCAGGTTTCCTCACGATGCTATTCCTTCACCGATGTCATTAATGTCCAAGAAAACTCATAAAGTACATAAATGAATTGAAAACACACGTCACATTGGCCACTACCCACTTACTGGACCTTAACACTATTAGATGTATAAAGATGCTAAAAAAAAAAAACATTACCTGCAGTGTGTCCCAGCCTTGAACTCACGCGAACGCTTTCCGTCTCCAATATTGGTACTTATTGTATTTTGTATTATTTACCCACTTTTACGATCTGTATCCTCCATATTTTCAACTGAGTCCGAACTACTTAAATTTTTATGACGACGTTTTCCACTACAATAATGGTGGACGATTTTTATTGTGAAAAATATAAAATATTTTCTCCTTATTAATTGGATGAGGTAAGAGCATATTTTGTCTTGTTTCATTGATTAAAAACATAACATAATATCACGCCTGTAATCCAGCAAGGATTAGGCAGAGGTATACTTATAGTACACCCAGATTTCGGCAGCTATCTTTATCATTTATTCTGAAAGTGGGCAACGTCGCAAATAAATGTCAAATATTTCGCTGTTTTGATTAATTTGGCAATAATACTGTATGAAAACAAGAAATGTGGCTAACTAGCGAACTAGAATATTAATAATGAATAAATTGCAATTATAACACTGAATTTGATGTTTTAACCGTTTTATGTGTATAAAAGGCATTTGGAAAGATTCCAAATACTTTTTTTACATCTAAAACGAAATATTCGGTGTTACGATATTAATTATTTCATTTCATAATCAATATTTTAGTTCACTATACTGTTTGCGGTGTAGCGTAGTGCGGGTGACAGGTGACAGAAAGGGTCTTTTTTTAAATTTTGTACAGTTATTACCGAGTCCGTATTATGTACACAATCTGTATGTAGGTACGGATCATAGTAAAATACAGAATCAGTAAAAACAAGTAAATTATAATATATTTTACCCTTTCTGTCACCTGTCACCAAAACCATGCTACACCGCAAACAGTATAGTTAGCCACATTTCTTATTTCCATATAGTAACATTGCCAAATAAATCAAAATAGGTAAATATTTGACAGCTATTGGCGACGACGTTGCCAACTTTAAGGATAATCGCTCTTATGTCTCAAGTAATAGGGGGAGAGCCTATTGCCATCAACCGGGCACATCCAGACTCCAGGTTGGCTAGTGACAAATTCTTGATTCTTTATATAAAAACCCAATAACACTTTGCCCGACCTGGAATCGAACCCACGACCCCATGATCAGTAGTAGCAATTGTGACCAACGAGGTTTTTGATTGATTGAAAACTGTATTAATTCATTTGAAAAAAAAAAAAGACAATCTACTTCCTTTGGTTTTAATATTGGATTGGTAGCTAAGCGTTCGTCATTTTCAACCGACTTCAAAAAGGAGGAGTTTCTCAATTCGGTTGTGTGTGTTTTTTTTTTTTTTTTTGTATGTTTATTACGCGGTTACTCCGCCAATTATGAATTGATTTTGATGATTCTTTTTTTATTTGTTAGGGCATACTTCAGAAATAGTCCCATATAAATTTGGTCAAGATCTGATGAGGGGTTTTTGATTTAGCTTCAATAATACGTATTTTTCCCATCTAGTATATGTGGACGATATTCTAATAGTTCCTGTCACTGTAATTTACATAGCAGGTAATGGGTATTCAAATTTTGTGGGGGTTTTGTGTAGGTACCACAACTAAAAAGTGAAAAATAAAAACTTTTTCACAAAAAATAAAATCGATTTCCAAAAAAAACACTACAAAGTGAAAAATAACTTTGATTTCGGAAGTCGGTGTCAAAAAAACGAAAATAAACCCCAAAGACACCAACTACCGAAATCAAAGTTATTTTTCACTTTGTAGTGCTTTTTTTGGAAGTCGGTTTTATGTTTTGTGAAAAAGTTTTTGTTGTAAGAAATCCGACAAATGAAAAAAAAAAACTATATTTTTTAGTTCCATGACTAAACAAGACACCTCACAAAATTAATACTACCAAAAAAACTCAAAATTCAATCACAAATCTATGAGAATGTCACAAACACTATCATCACACCATTTATCTTACGAAACCAATTCTCTTCGAATCTAAAATCATTAACAGATCATCTGTTTTGACAAACCATTAAGTTCTTGTCAATTGTTATTTGACAGTCACACGTCCATTATATCTTGAAATTCTTTGGCGCGCTGCTTGTCAAGGCGTAAATCAATTCCCAGTACATTTTACACTTTAGTTCTAAATTTTGCCGCATGTCATTATAAACTGGCCGAAGTGTCAAATTCGATGTCATATTTTACAGTAGACGTCATTTTAACAATGATTGTTGACGTTAATAGAGTTTGTTTGCTTTAAAGTGTCGTGTTTTTTTTTTTAATAAATGGTTTTAGTATTTATTCTATTTGCTTTAATAGTATTAGGTGTTGAGTGCTGTAATCACGGATGCCTATGGCTGTAAATAATAGATTTTTTTACTTTTGATCAGTTTGATTTTCTAATAATAGTGTTTTAAATTTTTGAAGTTACTATTAATAATGCTGTTATAAACGGAAATAAAGACTGAGAGATCGTGAATTTTGTCAGAGATCAAACTCAGAACCATTTGGTCCATGGGTAATTATGGTGGTCGCAAGAGCTTAGTCAATTTCTAATAATATGTAAATTATGCTGTTAAAATAGCTCAATTAAAATACTCATATAACGATAAAATCATCGTGCCATCGTTTTAATGAACTGATTAGCAGATGATATATATATTAAAACACACATCAGATAAAAAATGTCATGTCCCAGTTATTTAAGGGTTGATAAGACTATTAATTAATTAGTGTTAATTACTTTAACCCTTTCACTGATGTACGCAGTTTTTAGTTGTTCATTTGAATTGATAAACTGCATTTTAATTATTTTTAAAGGCTTCTATGTGCTTGTTAAAGGGCGAGGGTCTTGTATTAACTATTATAATAAATGTGATTTAATTTTATTTATTTATATAATAACCGATTAATTGGCTTTTCTAAACATAGCCGTTTTTCCTATTAGATGTTGGTTAAATTAATAAATTTCTCTTGAATGATTGCTCTGTAAATGAGTTTTATTTATTTATTTAAATTTAATTAATTATTAGGTGGTTACATTCATTTATTAAAACTAAAACTTATCATGAACTTACACAAGATAAATTCTAATAGTTATATTCCGTCATTTACACTGTTACTTCAATAACACTAAAATTAAAATGTCCATATCCACCACAAAAACCACATAAATCCACTAACCCTCAAAATGCAACATGCTTTTAAATTACCAATATTGAGCGTGTCGGTCAAAATGACCACACGTGGTAGCCAGATTTACATCGCAACAATGTCTTAATAGAAGTGTGACCACATCAATTAACAAATGTTGTGTAAAGATTTAATCTTTTGGACGCTGTAGTGGACTGGGCGGAGTGGGATTCGTATTCGTGACATATTTTGCATGATTTTATGGCTGTGGTTAAGATTTTGGGGCTTACTTTAGACATAAAAGTAAAGTATGTTGTCAGTGTTTTTTCTGGTCCTAAAAAGAAAAAACATTTCGATAAAACAAAAAACAAAGATAAAGCGGAAATCGGATGAATATGTAGTCAATAAAACCGGTTCATATATGTACTTGAGATTATCAGTTCTGCTAATCTTAAAATAAAAAATGGACAGTTAATTAAGATCTATTAAATATCAAAAAACCGCGACAGTCATAGTATATTGAAAATAAATAACTTCTAAATTCTAAACTCTACGCCTTAACAAGAATGTCATTGTTAACACTAAAATGAGGTGTGACGGGTCGCAATGATCCTAGAATTCACGGACAATGTATTTTAAGGATATTCCGTTCGATTCAAGTGTGAATGCGATGGAATTAGTTCCAGGCCGAGACAAAGGGTCAATTTTTGAACATTCTCGCCATTTTGTTTTGGCTACTCATAGTTTGATATATTTATGTGTTTTCGCTAACAAGCGTTCAGATGTGGGTGTATAGATCTGTCAATAGAAACAAAATTTATTACTACTACTTGCAAAATTAAATTATTTTATTTAGGCATCTATTGTTTTTTTTTTTCGCACTTTTAAAGTCAAATTCAAAGATTTATATGCAGATAAATATGGTTACAAAAGTTCTTGCAATGGAGTATATAATAGTAGCTTAATATATTCAATCATAACATAATGACATTCAATTTTTTTTACACAAACAAAAAAAAAAACAAAAAAAATAGGTAGGTATTAGATACCTACCTATATAGATAATACCTATTTTATTAAGTTTAAATGAACAGTGAACTCTAATAAATAAAGCATTCTATTTTGTAGATTGCAGCTAAAGCCTTTTATTTGATGTTATAGGTTAGAATCGGATACCGTCGGCTTTTTGGCCAGCCTAAAAAAATGTTTCAATAACCCTATTACTTATGTCTTATAATAATGACAAATGAAACTCTCAAATAGATTTAAAAGAAATTTCTATTTACCCCAAACAAATCGAAAGGGTGTGGCCATTACTTTTATTAATGATGTATTTGAAAAGGCATATAAGAAATCAACCCAACCGTAATTTCGCCACAAACAATCTTTTAGAAGAAAACTATTTATCATGAACGTGACAATTGACAAAAAAGATATTATGGGTATTCGATGTTACTACAGAAAGGGGTTACTTTCAATTTTTATTATTGGTTCTGTATCAGCTGCTTATCGGGGAGGTGTTTGCTATCACTAGGATTTCATTGTTTTTTTTGGAAATATCAATCGATGTACACTTTTATAATTTCTAATGTCACGATATTATCGTGGATCTCAACGTCCACGTTCATAAAGTGTATGGAAATACGTGCACGTTGTAAAGTTATCATGGACGGAAATGTAAAAGCATCTTCATAATATATTTCAGAAAATGATCTGTCCTAAATATTTTGTAGAGTTATACAAAATGTATAAAGCCACTTATGTATAGTTTCTGATGAATTATTAACGACGATTGACGGCACAGTTGGCGCAGTGGTTAAGCGATTGACTGCTGCACTGCGTGTCGCGGGTTCGATTCCCGCACGGAACAAATATTTGTATGACCTACAATTAGTTGTTCCGGGTCTGGCTGTTTGTGTTTGTGAGTTTAAATGTACGTAAATATACTCAGAATACAGAAGAAATTCCTAGTGTGAAGCAAAGTAAAAAAATAATAATTGTGCCTGTTACTTATCAAAATCACATGCCTAAAAAAAACATAGTATTCAGAAATATAGGACGGTATGTTTTACCCTCCACTTACCAGTTAAGGATAAAATACTACCCACAGCAGAAAGGGGTTAAGCAATGTCGTTAATACTCAACACACTCCGATGATTTTATATGGGGGAGAGAAAACATTTTTTACGTAAATCGAGTTTTGACGCGCGGATATTACCAAAATTGGAGTGACCCGAGGGAAAAACAAAATTATTGAGTGTGGAACCGTTAAATGTGTTTATTGGATTTATATGGATAAACGGGTTTTGTTGAGTGTATTAGCAGTGTTTTTTATTTATAAAAAAATATTTGCAAAAAATGCTTTTGTGCGGGTTAAAGAGGGTTAAGTTAGAGAAAATAAACCTAGTTTGTAAATAAACCTGAATCTAAAAATATTTTATTGAGCTTTATTTTTTTTTACTTAGTTATAAGCTGAGTCCTAAAAATTTACAATGAAATACAAAAAGTCTTTCTAAAACACCAAACATTTCATGCACATAAAAAAAACCCTAAAATGCTACTGCCATTTTTTTTCTCAAAAATCAATTATCAAAACACTGGGGGTAATTTTCAAATCGTGTCAGTACCAATTCAACGAATTTGAACCTCGTAAAGTTAAATGGACTGTGGAACAGAGAGGAGCATGTGTACTACTACTAATGGATTTAAAATTTATTATTATTGACGCCCACTTTATATTTTCCATCGAGTTTTGAATACGTTTAGTAAAGCTCCTATTCTGACGCAGTAAAGGCGAGTATTGAATGATAATTATGTAATTAGAATTAAAGTTGTGGTAGATTATGTATTTGCAGTGGGCTATAGATTAAGTGACTTTAAAATATTGGGCTCAGTTTTTTTTCGCGAATACCTTTTTACTCCTCCACAGGTTTAACTGAACAGCTTGTGCTTATCGAAAAAACAAATGTTTTATTTCCTGAGCGTTCCCGGGCCAATACCAGCAGGAATTTTTCAGTAGCAGCCACGGCGTCTGGAGTTGCGCCCAGAATGGCTGGCGTCCCCTGTAACATGAGACTTCCACACAACTAGCGAAATTTGTTGGTACTATACAAGACTGGCAAAATGTGGGTGTACTATACAGCATGCGAAAAAATTATCAACCATCCCATACATTTGGGTCGAGTAAGTTTTACGAGTTTATGGGACAGTAATTGATTGGTCCTATGGAGAAATTTTTCAGTTTGATGGTCTGTCCCATACCCTTAAATACAACCACACCTTTTGATATACGACATTTACCTACAGTACTTTATGTTATTTGGAATGACTCACGAATCCTATGCGAAGCATGCAGTAAAACACTTCATAGCTTCAAAAAGCATGTGAAGAGCCACTGATCGTAAATCTCGACATAGAATCGTGTATACCACGTTAACCCGTCGGATGTCAATCGTAAAGTTTTACGATATCGACTAGTTTCCGAAAGGGTTCGTAAAGGACATGTATCGGACATATTGCAAAGTTATGTTACGACATAATTTAGCACAGTATGCTGTGCATTATGCTAGCTTGCATGTGGAGGGACTGTTGTCTAAAGAGGTGGTTTAAAATGATAGTTCTTTACAAGGTGTGTTTTCAAATAGACAACTGTATATCAAAGAAGGCTGCTTCATAAACCGTAGTGCTAGCGATAAGTTTCTTTTTGGATTAAACAATTCTAAAGGGTATTTATTTATTTATTTTAAAGACAAATTCACATAATCCCTAGAAACTAGAACAGAATAGAATAAACAAAATTAGACGACAAGATTTGTCAATTTTGGGAAGGATTTGGATGTGCAAAGTGTGTATAGAAACAATAGATACTTGGTTAATACCTATAATTAAAGACTAAATTAGTCGTCATTTTGAAATTTTGACAAAGGTCTCAAAATAAAAAAGAGAAATTTTCTCGAATAATCTGTGAACTTATGATCCATGTGATTCTATCAGTTTACAGCAGATAATATATAGTTGTCCCTAAACTTAATAACATTCCCTTCAGGTATAGAGACTGGTGCTATTGAGGTATCTTTGAATGCAGGCTATTCAAAGATACCACGATAGCATCAACCTTTTCGTAAACATTACAATAGTTTGGAACACAATTCCAACCGTTCCATAACGTTCCGTTCCATATGGAAATTGCTCCCACTCAAATGGATTGCTTCCATTTTCAATTGAAAAGTTAAACTCGGTGATTTCTTCGAATTTACTCTGAGATTTTTATGCCCTGTGACTTTTACTTTACTTATTTTTGTGATGTTATCCTAGCGTTTCTCAGGGCATGGGCATGTGATGCGAAAGAATTTAGAAAACGATGGAGGGACTTTGTGAAAGATGATAATATGGCTAGAAAGGGGGTGATACCGAGTTGACGACTGATAGAGAAGTATGGAAGAAACAGAAATGTTGCGCTGAGACCAAATAAATTTAGTTAAGGGCGGAGAATGCCAATGATAAAACGTTAAAAAAAAATGTTTTTCGTCACCATGCGTTGGATTCTGGGTGGACGATATGGAAAAACTTGAAAAAAAAAATGAAACTGAATTTAACCGAAATAAAAATGGAATTTACTTTGGGTAATTATTTCTTGCCGTACTTTTTTCTGAGCACTGAAATCTCAGACTACTTAAATAATTAATTAAAGACAGCTTTTTAATTTAAACACTTTCCACATACAGTGATAATAAATTCAAATAAAATTCATCTCATAACAATAAAGCGCTATACAAACAAACTTTACAATGTTTAACCCTTAACCGCCGCTTTGGTATTTGATACCAGCACTATAAAATTCCCGGTATCGCTCCGTGGGTTCGTTAAAAATCGCATTAGTCGCATTTATCGATGTCGTTAACGTGAGCTTAAACTGTTTTGGCTTCGGACTGTGTTTCTCAATGTTGGTAAATTAAAATTTGAGTGATAAAATTAAAATTATTTAAATTTAATTTTTTGTGCAGGTTTTTAGACATAAGAAAAAATATTGAATGCTTATTAAGTAGAAGGCAGATAGTCAAATTATTCTGAATGACGAATTATTAAAATGTGCTTCTTTGCTACTTTCTTTACAGAATTAATTTAGATAATTTATTTGTCGCATAATTTCGGACACTTTCGATGATGCCGTAGGTACACTTACATAAACTGAAAGTTAAGCACAATTTAATGCAAAATTTTAACACTCCCATAAACCAGTGTACTCGCAATTTTGAGAACCAGCCGGATATTGTCAGAATTTAACATCGCAACTACATCAGCATCACAATACTTGCAGACATTTGTACGCGGAAGCTAAAAGTTGTAAATTTTTACTACTTTCTGTCGCTCGCAATTACCGCTGCAGGGAAGGGTTGGATTGCATCGGGGAAAAAAACGTATGAGTTTCTCTTTCGTACTTCTTGTTTTATTTTTTTCGTAATATCAGTTTATTTTTTATGTTTGTTTACCTAATACTTCTTTTTTCCATGATGAATTATTGATTGAAAATTATGTGGTTTTAATAAACTAACCTCTACGGTAGACAAGCAATACCTACCATAACAAAGTTCAGTAAGTACATATTTAGTAGGTGGGATAAAAATCACTTTCATGACTTTAGTGGAGTGCTACGGCGTAGACACCGTAAGAATTTGGTCATTCTCTTTAATATACTGCTACGCCGTAGACGTTTGCGTTGTAGGTAGGTCTACGAAGGTTGGTGTTGTGATGACAGAAAATAGACAAACCGCACTGTCAAATTAATCACGAACGACAGTTTGATGTACCGTGGTTTTGAACAGCTTCTTTTGAATCTACTTAATAAATCATTTTTTAAATTAACTTATCGTAGCTGTTGGATTTTCAACTTTCGTCGCTGTGCCAAGCGTTGAAAATCCAATAGCGGCCTTTTATTAAGGCACGCGTTAAGGCTCGTGCAGACCAGCGCGACGCGACGGCGCGACACGACTCGAACAATACAATTTCTAAGAAGACTTCACTGTATCGCGTCACGCTAGTCTGAACGAAGCTTTAAGGTGTCGCCTAGTGTTAGTTTAATCGGGCACTAGTATATGGATATTGGCACAGCCTGAGGGCTTCCGTTTGCAAGTACAACACACTTGAGTTAATAAGGTGTGTGTTTGCTTATTAAATGTAAACACCAGTATATTAGGTAGATACATATATTTATATGATCTAATTAGAGCTGTAGTTGGGTAATGAGAAGAGAATAGAAATTATGTAACAATTATGTCAAACTCAAACTCAAAGCATTTATTTAAATTAAACCATTTACACACACTTTTGAATTGTCAAAGATTCGGTCAGTTAGTCAGAAAGTTGAAACTAGTTGCCCATTCCAAAACGTAGATCTCTATGGAGAAGAACAGGCAAGAAACTCCAAGGACACTCTTTTAAATATAGAAATTACAAAATCCCGGATACATTATTCTTGTTGCTTCTAAAAATGTAAAAAAAAAAACGATTAAAATAAGTCCTGACAGATAAAAGATGACCAGTCTAAACTGACGGCGCCCGTTCACAAACATGACGCCTGGATCAGCACCATCCAGCTCAACCATTTTGTATTTTTAATATAAATTATGAACGATGGATAATTCTCAAATAGCTGTATTTATTGGTAAAAAAACTAATTTTTGTTTTATGTTGTCTTAGTTTTATCCTGTATAACTTATTTATTTATTGTGCGAGTAAATATATATTTTTTTAAATGTCTACTTTATTAGACGGAAATATAATCAGCCGTTCCATACATTTTGGTCGAGTATGTTTTGAAGGTTTGTATGGAACAGTTGATATTTTTCGCCACTAATATATTAGTCGCATGGAGAAAGTTGTTCAACTTGATGGTCTGTACGACATCCTTTAAATATTACGACCACACCTTTCTAATACATGATGTTTACATAATAATTTCATGTAGCTACATATAGTGTACGTTCAAAGCATACTCCAAAGAAACAACTCAACTTGAATGTCCCATTCACACGTCAAAATTAAATTGTCCACAAATTATCGTATTTCGAAGACCGGTTCCCACGTTCGACACGTGTGTCCTCACGTTAAGAGGGAAGGGCTTGTCCTCAACAAATATTGTCTTTGAGGACACCCTACACGGTCTTGACTGTTTAAGAGTTGAGTGTTTTGTGACAATGAGTGCTGAGTATAGTTGAGTAATAGTGGGGTATTATTAATTTGATTTATTGTAATAATGTTTAATAATGGAGCTTCGTATAGGATGTTAACGCGGTTGAATGAAAGGTGCGGTAAACATAAATTTGCAAAAAAAAAAATAGCCTGCTCCGAAAAAAAAACACTACAAAGTGAAAAATATCTTTAATTTCGGAAGTCGGTGGCAAAAAACCAAAATTCCAAACCAAAGACACCGTTTTTGTTTTTCACTTTTTAGTTGTGATACCTAACCCCACATAGGTAAGTTTGAATATCACTACTACCCGCTATGTAAATAACAGTGACAGGAACTCTGTATATTATTTTAACATCACCTATAAAGACTAAATGGAAAAATACGTACTATTGAAGCTAACTCAAAAACTACCTAAGCAATATTAATCAAATTTATCTGGGATCACCTCAAAAGTATGACCTACCAAACAAAAAAAGAATCATCATAATTAATTCATATTTGGTGGAGCAATCGCGTGACAAGCAAAAACAAAAAAAACACACATGCGAATTGAGAACCTCCTCCTATTTGAAGTCGGCTAAAAATGTGGAGAGCGTACCTAAGCTTAAAATTTAATTAAATCTCAATTTTGAAATAATGCTTGCCTATTTTTCTCCGCCTTCAGTGACAAAATATCTGACGAAAAACGGTAATTTGATACAGCATTTCAACAGTCTATTTATTTAGGCTTCTTCTAGTAAGTTAAACGATCAGTCCAAAACTAAAAAATAAACATTTTGTCCAAGATTGTAATCCTACATAACACTAAGCTTCAACAATGTCATCATTAAAACCACTTCACATCGGTCGGAAATACCAAATAATCCGCATAACAACGAACCCTACAATGCCTCCTTCAAAAAATCCCTTTTCAAGGTCCACTACTCGAGGTCCAGGAGTTCAACAATACGATACCAATAATCGCACTCCCTATTAATTATAATTGACATATTTCGTAGTCTGAAAGCAATTTGTCGATCGTTTCAATGGACACGTGGCATCCGTGTTTGTTTTGATGTCCAAGGGTATGATGGACCGGCCACGATCATTAGAGGGTTATGTACCTCTTCAGTTGAGTATATAATGGGAGATTTCGGAATTTCGAATTTCGAACAATTGATGTTCGAAGGTGTTTAGGTACCTATATTATCTCCTGTATGCTCCTTTATGGCAGTAGATCAGAAAATGTTCCTGTGGATGCTAATTTGTAGTGCCACTTACAAATGAGTGATTTGATTAGATTATTTGAAGTTTTTCATTTGACAATTGGGGTTCGTTTTATAACCTCATTTTTCGTTGATATTTTTTCAATTACAATTTAATAATGTTATTCGAAAAATAAATGTTGGAAAATGTTGTGAGATATAAAGTTGTAACCTTCTAAATTCTGATGAAAGTGTTACTAATTCTCTTTACTGAGTGTTTGCGTAAGAATTTAACCTAAATAGGGTTTGTTTACAGTACTACTATGTATATTGTATTTATATGAATAAGTTTATGCTTTATGTATGTATGTACATATTTATTGTATATATAGATGGTACAGCGATGACTACCTGCAGTATTGTCTCTCCTGTTACCTTTAATCCATCCAAAGGTTGTCTGTAAGGTATCTCTTTAAGCGATAAGACCGCCCATTGTGTCACCCTATGTAAAATTTCTAAATTTATGTCTCCAATTTTTATGGTGTACAATAAAGAGTATTCTATATATCTATCTATCTATCTACACTTTCAAGAGATACTTTTGGAACTTACCATAGGAACTTAGGTCCCTACGTAGGTATTGCTCCATTGTTAAACAAAATGCAAGTTTTCGCCTGATTAGGGACTGTTTTACAAAGTTCTTCCGCGTGGTCAAAAGACGCATTGATTAACCCGTCGCGCGCGCAATTAGTGACACAATAGAACTTTATTGTTATTTGCACACATGGAGTGCAATCGACATTTTAAGAGTTAACGAGATTTCTTATATTTTTGAGCACAAAAGGCAACAAAACAAGAACTTAGCACGTTCCCTGTTAGTTTGGCAATAAATTAACTAACAAAAGACTCAGTAGCCACTAATTCCCACGTCCGACATCATTCAACCCTCAAATGCGCTAATTTCCAAACATTAACTTCACTGTTTAGTTAAACACGTAGCCACGCGATAGCCGCGGGCGGTTAAAAACAAAAAATGTATTAACAATAACCATTTGGGAGTACGCAATGAATAAAACATTGGGGCACTGGTTTAGATTTTTTTAGGGGTCCGCAAATTTTTGGACCCCGTTTGAGATACATTGAACCTAACCTTTATTGAATCTACTGAACTACCTCGTTGGTCTAGTGTTCACAAGCGCTACTGCTGAGCATGAAGTCCTAGGTTCGATTCCCATATCGGGCTAAGTGTTATTAGGTTTTTCCATCTGGAATTTCTCAGTAGTAGCCCGGAATCTGGCTTTGTGCCCGGTTGATGGCAATAGGCTCGCCCCTATTACATGGGACTTAAACATAGCTGGCGAAATGTGGGTGTACCTACCAACTACAGGTAAAACTCTGCCAAACCCTCTGGAAAACAAAGTGTTATGTTATGGACCTTGACATCCATGGTAAAAGGCAAAAACAGCAATCCTAAAAACGATATTGGATGGTATTCTGCTAGAGATATGTTTGAATTGATATATGATATAATGTCATAAGTCAATTACTTAACTGTAGTGCGTTTTGGAGCACCTTTAGAATAATCAATAATGGTGCCGATTCTCTTGTACACCGGACTAAACTAACTAAACTATCACTAAAATTCCTTACTTTTGGCTATGAGAATCTTAACGCTATTCTGTAGTAAAAAGTCTCTAAATTTAAAAAATATTTTGACACAACTATATTGAATTTGACAATTGCGACTCCACGTGGTACATACTTGTTTGCCCTACCACGTGAGTTTTTTTCGAGCCGGAGGCGCGCAGTGGGGGCATCCTCGACGTGTTTTATATGTATTTTTTCACTTTTTGTATGGAAAATAAAAAAAATATTACCTACGTGTTGAGGATTAGGGGTATAAGGGTTTCATAAAGGGGGTCGAAATTTTCATTATTTTTGCGATCGGACACACCATTTTCGAGATACAAGCAAAAGAAAAGAAAAAAATCCAGTACAGTACTGTTTTTTCACCCGAAGTCGAGATGTTCGTGTGAATTTTAGTTCATGACAACTAATAATATTCCACACCATTTTCAGTGGCAATTAAAAATGGTCAGAATTAGTTAGAAAATTAAAATTTTAGGTGAAAAACGTCAAATTCAGAATAGCAATATTGACATTTTCACTAAATTAAAATCTCAGTACAATCTTAGTGCTGTCAAACTAAAATATAGTTAAGTTGTGCCACTTTAGTCTATTTCAGAATGGGAAATCATCGTTTGACAGGATTAAACTAAATTTTGGTGATTTTTAGTCTAGTTTAGACGCATTTGTGACAGGAGAATTGGCACCAGTATTCCCCACTGATTACTATGTTGCAGAGTTCAAATAAGAGTTGCAACATTGATTTATGAAATCAAAATTATTGAAGGTTCATAGCGTTTTCGTTCAGAATCTTTCGGTGTTTTTATATTCATTTACATTAGATCTGCCAAATAATTTTGAAATGTTGAAAATCGTGAACAAAATACTTAAACTGGACTGAATTATTCAGTAGCCTGTGTCTATTCTGTTTCTATGCGGTAATAGTGCACATTCCTAGTGCGCAGTGTTTGGGCTAGCTCCAGCGGCATCCTAAGGGCATTCGTGCAGAGGTTCTACTGTCAGTACCAGAACCATTGCTGTTGCTTTATGGAAGAGAAGTCTTTTCAATTGTATGTCTTTTTTATTGGACCTACTAATGATCCTTTGTTGGTCGTAAAAAACGTTTATTGTTTTCATTTAAACCGATTTCGTCTAAGGAAGACAAAAAAATATTTTTCATATACAGAACCATTACACTTTCTGAACATGACAATATTTACCTAACATTTTTGTGCCAGCAAATTCTATTTGTATATTTTGTTTCAAATCATTATTCAATCGTTCATGGGAGACTTGGCCATGTGGGATGTAGCCTTGAGCGATTCACGAGAACGTTTGCGGAAATAATGTTTAACAATATGTTTAGATTATTTTGGAGTGCCAACTTGTTTTTTATGCTGGTACATTATGGTAATTAATTGAATTGACTGATTCGTTGGTCTCGCAAGCGCTACTGCTAAACATGAGGTCCTGGGTTCCATTCCCAGGTCGGGCAAAGTGTCATTGGGTTTTTATTTCTGAAATTTCTTAGTAGCAGCCCGGAGTCTGTATTTGTAACCGATTGATGGCAATAGGCTCGACCCCTACTACATGGGACTTAAACATAACTGGCGAAATGTGGGTGTACTATAGGTACACCTCTGCCCTACACTTCGCGGAAACAAGGCGTGATGTTATTTATTTATTTTAGCTTACACAAAGTTCTTAAATATACAATCTAGCATGGTATGAAATTCTCACTAACAGAAGACGTAGAATATTAGACAGCGGGTCCCAAAATAGGCACAGCCTGTATCTTGGTGACCCAAACACTACTCATAGTTAACAATTTAAGGTGTTCTGCTAGCGCAATATTATTATCAAAGTTAATTACAAAATTTACAATAATTTAAATACAAATAAAAAAATAAAAAACATAGATTATACACAAACAGTTGAGTAAGTGTGTGGTGTAAGTGTAAGGGTATGTATTCTTTCAGAGAGTGTGTATTAATATGTGCTGCAAAGAAAAGAAGATGAAAATTATGAGTTAATTGAAGAAAAAAATTAACATGATATCGTTACTCTGTCTAATGCGCAAGATAAAAATAATACGATACTTAAATACTTACGGTATGTGTGTCTCATAAATGCTAGCAAGATGTTACAGAAATCGAAATAGCTATAATATTAATTTTATAAAATTACAGAGGATACCTATCAAAAGTGAGCACTGATTTTAAGAGGTTTCTGAAAGTGGGCAACATCGTAAATAGATGTCAAATATTTCGCTGTTTTGATTAATTTGACAATATTACCGTATGGAATTAAGAAATATGGCTAACTAGCGAACTAGAATATTAATAATGAATTGCAATTGTAACACTGAATTTGATGTTGTAGGTAACCGTTTTAGGTGTAAAAAAGGCATTTGGAAAGTTTACAAAATAATACTTTTTTTACATCTGAAACTAAATATTCGGTGTTACGATATTAATTACTGCAATGAATCAATATTTTAGTTTACTAGTTCAGCCACATTTTCATTCAGTAATATACCCAAATTATATCAAAATAGGTACCTAAATACATTTTTGGCAGCTATTTGCGACGTTGCCAACTTTTGCTGTTAAAATAATGCTCAGCAACTTTATTGTTATTTGTATAATATAAATAACATATTTTTATTAAGTTTCAAAAGACAAATAGATAGTCTTTTAAAGCGCTAATACAGGGTTAACATCCCGAGTCGTAGTGCGTACCTACCTATTATCATAATTAATATGTATTAAGAGCGCTGTTAATAAACCAATGATTCTATTCAGAAAAAACGTAAAAAAACCTATTATAATTATACAAATAACTAAATTCTCTAATAGCGTAATTATCAGAATAAATACCCGAAAAAAATTAACACGAGGGTGGTAAGACCTCCTTATTGACATTTGAAACTACAATTACTTGCCCCTAGTTCCCTGAGGCTGTTTGTATGTTTTGTATGTAATGTTCATACAATCATTCAAATGTATTGAAGCGTTTGTGTTTGATAAGTGGTGGGAGTGTATTGAGGTTGGAATTGGGGGGGTTAAAGTGTATCATAGTTTTTTTTTTAAACGTACACAAATAAAAGCACACATTGGCTCGTACAGACTAGCGCAACTTGACGCGCGACGTGACACCAATTATTCTACTTGACAACATACTTGTTCTACCGTGAAGTTTTCTTAGAAATTGTTTTAATAGAGTTGCGTCGCGCCTGTTTGCAGGAGCCTTTAAAGATTTTGGGTAGTTTTTGCTGACATCACATCTTTAAGTTGGTGAAAGCCTTAGTTAAGAATGGCCATATTATTGTATTGTTGCAACTCTCCTTTTTTCATTTTCTTCCTCCTTTCTTTAGAATTAAAAATACCTTCGTACGTATTTTTCGGCTCCTTTCTAAATATAATATAATAAAAAAATATTTTATATAGTGTACGGTTTTATTTACGAGTAAATTTGTGTATGTACTCCTATATAAAGTGTTAAATAAATAAATCTAAAGAAAAGTATTGAGCATGTCTTTGAATCCTCTTTGTGAAAAAATTTTGATGCTAAAACAATACTTAGTACAAAATAACTCATTCGCCAAAAGTTAATACGACGCAAATAACCCACCAGACCCACAGAGAGGTCGAAACTCAAACTCAATGATAATTTTATATTCGATCGCTCATAGATCTCAGGGACACCCCAAGGAAGAACAAAGGGGGCACGCGTTTGGGTACCGACGTGCCCGATGGACGGGTCACGTGACCGGCACGTGGACCCGACGTGATGGGCACCGGAAAATTGATGCACTGAGTTGAATTTTGTGATGGATGAAAAGGGATGGAGTAGGTTGAGTTTCTCTCTTTTTTTGCTGTTTTAGATTGTTATGGCAATTGGTTATATTTGTAAGTTATGAAATTAATTTTGCAATCATTTGCATAAAAGATTCGTAAAATGTACAAAAATACTTCAAGCTGCTGGTAAAATCATAGACTACATCGACTATACAAATAAAAAAACAAACAAGTTTTTTTATTTTTATTATTGTCATAATATAAAAGTTACTCATAGGCATGCATGTATGTATTTTTAGAATGTACCTAAAAACAATCTAAAAAGACTAAACGAATAATAGAGAAAAACCAAAAACAAGGCTATTCAAATCTAAATAAAATAATAACCAACATCAAACACACCACTCCATTCATTTCTATGTTCTCAATCCGACATCTTCCATTTACGTACGTTTGATTCGACGCTGATTTTTGTCAAAGCCATCGTAAAACACTACTGCGTCCGCGATTGTTTTTATACAATTTACTTTACGCACTCTTTATTCAGTCATTTAGACATGGTGTGTGCCATTATTTAGTTTGATTCGAGACTGACAGTTTTTGTTATTTTTATATAAATACATGGTGTTTTGTTGTGATATCTGCTCAGTTTTCTTTGGTGCGTGTCAGAGTTTTGATTGTCTGTCAAATCTTTATTGTGATGCCGCGATTTGCGTCGTGAGAATGTTTTTTGATGTTTATTTTTGTGGTGTTATGTTGTAGTGTTAAATTGTTGTGTTATAATAAACAGATAGATAGTGGAAGGGTTCGTTGTTGTTAATTCTGTATGATGTTTTCAATGATACTAATATTATAAATAATTACAAATTCAAGGCCATAGAGTTACTGAAATGCTTGATTTAATATAATGCATGATTTAATATACACAAAATCCTGTAATATTTGGTAATGCTAAGCTTTACAAAATCTACCTAGGTTAGGTAATAAGATTGTTCACTATCTAACACATTAAAAAAAAACAAATGCGGTATTTTCTTCCCAGAAACGATATCTAGACTAGAGCATAGAATATTTTATTTCTGAATATTATTTGAACAGGTTGGCGGAAATTCAAAATGGCTCTGAGAAATACTCACTCATATATGCATTAAAAAAAACTGTCTTTCTTGTCTGTTTATATACATACATACATAGACTCACGCCTTCTTCCCATGGGGGAAGGCAGAAACTACAGAACGCCACCTGCTACGATCCTTACATACTCCTTTTGCCTCGTTTACGTTCATATAATTATCTGGTCATACACGCACGCCGGTTGCGAGTACTACACAGCCGTCCTTTCTGAAGAACTGTTGTTTTCTGTCTGTTTATATGTGTGTACATAAACTGTTAAATAAATAAAATATGAAAAATGTATGCTCATTGTTTTGATTGTCTCGTAATTTTCCTCTTAAAACTTTCCACTCAGAATCGCACGAGATCGTAATCGCTCATACGCTAAAATTCATTAAACTCAACACGCTTGGTCTGTTTTAAAGTCACCCCCTGCACGATCCAATAATTACATACGTTTTAACCGATAGCCACCCTCTTTATATTTGAATATGGGTTTATTTCAATTGACTTAACTAGAACACACCTAAAATTCTACGCCGCAGGAATGATTTTGATCCTTGCACCATTTTCATAAAGTTTATTTTTGTGTGCGTTTTTTGAGTTATTAAGGGTGGTATTGTGTAGATTTTGATTGGGATATTAATACAATTTTTGTTCTTATAAAACGTAACTCTATTTGTAGTATTGTCACCGCCACTTAAAAGGCCACATGTCGCCTCGAGGGCTTCCCATTTTATTGTGTTGCAATTTGAGTTTATTTTTGCTTTGAACTTGAGATATGCCTGATTTGACAGTATTCAATTAGGAGCACAGATTTTTATTGAAAGTATCCATATGAGTTATGCCAAATACTTACACAAAATACTTATATAAATGAAACCGAATCTACGAGTATAATAATATTACGACAATATTACTGGCAGTTTCTAAGAGGAAGGTAAATAAATTGTCAGACTATCATTAAAATCGTTTATTTTTTTCTAATTTAACATTTTTGAGTTACTTGAGAAAAAAACGAATTAGTTCTTACAAACTAGCATCAAAACCAGCAAGTTACTGAAACCAAACCTACACAAATTAACCAAAAGAACACAATATTTTTACGATAAACAGTAGGTATAAAATAAAAATCCAAACTCTCACTTGACCGCTACTAACGCGAAACAATCCAGCATCGTAACTTAGAGCGAATAAAACTTCAATCGGGGTTTAATAGCTTTTAAAATTCCGCAGTGACGGGCAAACGCTCACAGTATTTGTTTAATGGACAACGGGCAAACCGCGAAATGCCCGGACACGGAACAAAACTTAAAATAATTGGTCCGCAATACGCTTCGGCGACCGACACCCGGGATTGTGGGTAGATGAAATCGTTTTGATACTTTGTTTTTGTACATTTGTAGCTTAACTTGCTTGGTAATTATCTAAATAATTAGCAAGCAAGCTAAGTTTGTCTACGCACTGTTTTTCTAGTTACTTACCTGTGAGCTCACAGTTACCATAAAATTACATTTACTTGTATCAATATGTTTTGTAAAATTAAAACAATTTGAGGAGCAATTTGCAGAAAAAATACGTCGTTGACTTGGTGTCTAAGCTTAAAAGTAAAAACGATTAAATTAGAATTGGCAAACAGAAAGTTATTAAAGATAAACATGTATAAACAGGTAATCATTTGTGATAATAAAATAATCATAATCATTTATACAATTTTCGTCTTAATTAGTTAGGTAAGTCAATGGTCTCATCACATTATGCCACGTGTGGCGTGCAAATATTAGGTACATATATAAATTACAGGACCGAAATTATGATAATCAGGTACCAATTGCGCAAAACGTTCACATAACAAAAGGAAAGGGATGCCTTTGCCCTGCACTGGGAACATACAAGACAGTAGGACCATAGTAGATTATATTAGAATTATTAATCAACTAGGCACACCTTAAGTGCCTACCAAGTGGAGCGAAGTAAAATAGCCTGGTCATACCATGAAAAAAAAAAAAGGAAAAATATTTTTAGTAAACCAAATGAAGTACTTACAGTTTTAACAAAAGAATTGAAAATTGTTAATTCTGCACAAACAAGACGCACATAACAAAAAAAGATATAAAATACACATACTAATACAAAATAGCCAATAGTAGTGGTATTCCACAAATTAAAGTTCAAAGTTTGACATTGCTGGCCAATGACAATACACATTGCGTAATTACTCTGTGTTGAGACATTGGCAAATTTGAATGACAACAAACAAACAAAATGCCGTTTGCCGAGAGGAAAATAACTGCTTTACATGACACAGATACTATAAAAAAACCAAAGTATCAAAACCACTCCAGTCCATCTTCCAAACATCCACGAAAGAGTTATACCGTCGCTGACTATACGCGTAAGTCATTAACTAATACAAATAAATTAGATTTACGGCAAAAAATGGCGGATCAGTGCCGTGGACGGTAAATACTTCCCCGGGGATGGTGGTGAACTGACTGTATAAAGGCTGTTGTTAATATAATAGATTTTGAGAAGGAAACTTAAGGTAATTTATTGCTTTTATTATTTTGTTACTTGTTATTTTTCAGTTTTACCCCAACATAGTTGGGAAAAGAACTGCCCCGTTGGTCTCGTGGTTGCAAGTGCGACTACTGAGTGTGGTCTTGGGTTCGATTCCCGGGTCGGGCAAAGTGTTATTGGGTTTTTCCATTAGGAATTTCATAGTAACAGCCCTGAGTTTGGAAGTTGGTGGTGTGATACCCCCGTGCCTCGGAGAGCACGTTAAGCCGCGTTGGTCCTACGCCTGATCTCTCTCCGGTCGTGTCGGATTGCCGCCCCATCGGCCTATGAGAGTGAGGGAAGAGAGAGTGCACTTGTGTCTGCGCACTATAATATCTCCCGCGCCGAAGGCTAGTCTCCGTTGAGATTGGCCGCCGTGGCCGAAATACGGTCTGGAGGACTATACAGGGTGTTAAAGTAATTGCGTGCCATAGCTTAGGGGTAGGTTCAGTATCGATAAAGAAAGCCAGAAAAAAAAAGTACTTGGAATTGTACGTACCTACCTAGTTACCTGTCCTTCACCCGGCGTTATCGAAGTGTTCGGGTGTAAGTATTTCATTGCGTTCGATAGTATGTAGGTAACTCTAGGAAATTATTAATTAGCATTAAAAAAAAAAAAAAAACATTATTATTGCATCGCCGTACGAAGGGAAAATTCGAATTGTAATTTACATACCGTCGTAGTTAGTTCGATTCGCGTTCGATAGTAGGTAAGTATCTAAAGAATTTAAACAAATAAAATCATTTTAATTCGAAACTATTGCTATTTTAAGTTAGTAGGTGTTTGTTTTTTTTTTCTGACTTCCTTTATCGATACTGAACCTACCCCTAAGCTATGGCACGCAATTACTTTAACACCCTGTATAGTTGGGAAAAGTCTAGGCAGATTGATCGTTATTTTGTATTGTGATCAAGTTTCTTCTTTTTTTTCTTTATGCAGATTAATAAAAACAACCTAATGCATACAAAGTAAAGCCCTGTAATTTTTTCATTATAATGGATATACTTTCATTCATGAACATTTCTAAAATTATGCGACACCAGAACTGCCATTCTCCTTTAACTTGCATAAATTCAAACTCAAATCAAATTCAAACTGGAATGTTGAACAATCTCATAGAAAAGAATTTTACTTGCTCAAAGTACGAAAAACGGTTACTGTTAGATTTTAACATGACGACTTTGTACCGCGATTATTCATTATGCAATATCCAAGTTAATTGTCCCATCTCTAGACGGCTCTGGACTCGATCAAACTTGAAACTTGTTATGTGTTGTCAGTCAACAATATGGAGAAAGATTTTGTGAGAAAATAAAGCAATAGAATAGAATACTCTCCATAAATCCATCCAAAATAAAAATAAAATATAAATCCAACTAAATAAAGAACAAAAAAAAACCTCAATCCATCTAATCCAAACGAGTATTTAGTGGTAAAAAAAGTTACTATAAATTCTAATTTAAAACTAGCAAGCCTTTGGTAACAAGTATTACACAGCCCTAATTAAAACAAGTTTAATTACAGACTATAAACAGCTCTGAAATAAAAACATGTTTCACTTGTCCGCCGTTGTTTAAAATAATATCCAATTTATTTAATACACGAACAGCTACGAAAATAAATAGGAAAGCGAAGAGTGGCATTTAATTAAGCAGTATAAAGTTTTAGAAAACATGAAACTGTCTGTTTAGCTTGCATTTACAAAACGAGTGTGTTTGGACGTATGTTTGTGAAAGCAGTGTTACATGTTTGGAAGGTAAATTGATATATTTCCTTGTAAATGTTTGTAGAGAAATGAGCATAATAATGGCTATGAAAAATGAGGTAAGAAAACAAGGCGAAAAAATACTGCGTTAATAAAGACGGCTTGGAAGAAACAGAAGGCGCTACTACATTTTTACAAACTTGTATTGCTAAAAATAAACTAAACCGATACTCAGAAAAAAAACATTGTACACAAAATGTCTGGCAATAATACACATGATTCATAAATAGCTGTAATGAGCACCCGTTTTTATGCTTCAAGTAAAAGAAAAAAACGTTAATAAGCTCAAAATAAAATGAATTATACCATCTCATGAAAAATAAAACACGCTCTATACCGTTAGTTCAGGATGACATAGTCCCAACCTTTTCCGCAATCTAATTACTGTAAGTGCTTTCCAGTATACGATTGTGATATAAATGACTGGCGAGCATTCGAGACAAATTAGCCTTTGACTGTACCTAACAATCAGTGCATAACATTGTATTCAGTAAAGCAGTAATCGAACATAGTATACCTCATTTATTGATTACTTACGACCCGCTCCTTGCTTCACACAGTTTTCATATTTTTATATGTATCTAAGTTTAAAATAAATGTATTTAACACATAAACATTTCGGAATAAATTATCTTAATGGTGTTGAAAACTGCATCTAAATTCGTTGCGTAGCTTAGAAGAAATAAGCGGTTCAGACAGACAGACACTATGAGCGACTATAATTTATAATATGTATTAGACTAGCTGTTATACTACGTCTAAGTGTATATTGTAAATAACAAATTTTTTTGATGAAAAGTAGCTGATGCTAAATCCAGGTTAAATATCTGCATATCGGAAAACAACAAACCTGTTGGTGGGGTATCGTTGGAAAGATCGGTTAAAATATTGTGAGTTTGTGGAAATCATTTTTGGATTTAGGGATCCGCTTGCGAAATATTAAGCTTTAAAGTTTTTTTTTAGAGTCCAGTGCCAACCCCCCCCCCCCCCTTGCTAGCTAAATGGTTGGTTCTGGATATGTGACACAATTCACAGCAGTAGTTTATATAACGAAATTAAAAGGAAAACTATTATAGCTAAGTAGGCTCTATGAGTAATAATCAACCAACTTACATTTGCAACTACACTGTTAAGTTTGTTCTTGGGATAAATTTATCCTATCTACGGAACCCTTCATTATACGCGTGGTCCGACACGCACTTGAACGGTTTTTTTATTTATTTTGTTACAGGCATCTTTCATTTTGGTGTTTCGTATGTACCTGAGAAGCTTATGAAATTGTATCAATGCAAGAAGTAGCGTAAATCAGGCGAAGGTGAAGAAGTACGACGGGCTCCACATCATCACTGTCTTCATTCTACACCCTTTTTCAGGATCGTTTTAGCGGTTGTTTTATTTTCTGCCATGTTCTTCAAAGATTCAAATCTAGAATGCTTTACCTTGCCCATTTCATACCATCTTTAACATAATCCATAAAAAATTTGGGTTCCGTACCTCAAAAGGAAAAAACGGAACCCATATAGGATCACTTCGTTGTCCGTCCGTCTGTCTATCAAGAACCATTTTCCCAGGAACGCGTACCGATGTCAAGTTGAATTCATATTAAAAATACGTATACCTATGTTCCCTTGGAGCTCTAAGAAAATCAAGCTTCTAAGTCAACGCAAAAAATACCGCCATTTATTTTGATACTCGCAAATAAATCAAAACCTACAGGGTACATCCCGTGGACCTAGAATCATGAAATTTGGCAGGAAGCAAGGTCTCATAGCACAAATAAAGCGAAAATTCCGAAAATTGATAATTTGTAGTTATATCACACTTTTCTTTTTGTAATTACAAACTTACATTTGCAGTTGGAGAGGTATCGAGGCGTATATCGATGTATGGGAGAACATGTTACTTAACTACTAAGTTAAGTTTGTTCTTGGGAAAAAATCCATCGTCACAATTGGACGGGTATTTTTACGAGTACGAAGTTTTTTTTTTTTTTTTTTTTTTTTTAACTTAGCCCCACTCTAGGATTTTCTCCTGTATCGTGGGTGCGTTTACATACATTTAAACTCACATACACAAACAGCCAGACCCGGAACAACTAATTGTAGGTTATACAAATATTTGTTCCGTGCGGGAATTGAACCCGCGACACGCAGCGCAGCAGTCAATAGCTTAACCACTGCGCCAACCATGCCATCTTGAATGTCCAAGAAAAATCCAAGTTGAATGCACACTATAAAAATCTATTAAAATACCGGAATTCAGCTGCATACGTTAGACTGGAAGCCGACCCCTACTTAGTTGATAAAAGGCTAGACAGATCGAGATCTACTTTCCGACCGAACAATTAATACGAAGGGAGTGCCTCTTCGTTCTCTCACATTAACAAACTTTTTACTTACAATAACAAAATAACAGCATTTCTACCTTCATCATAACAAAAGCAGTTTCTAGGTAATATAATCTTCATCATAACAAAAGCAGTTTCTAGGTAATATAATCTACCGGTATTCAACACATAATTAGTTAAATGAAGACTGCATTTACGGCGGCTATCGCGTGACGTAGGTTCTCGTGTGCCGTTACATGATGCACAAATGTTGAAATAATTAGCCTGTATTGCTAGCTAATAGTTTGGGGATGAATTGTCGAATAGTTGACGTTTTGTATGATTAATTGTTTATTAGTTGAGTGTTAATTTATTAAGTCGATTTAATTTTTATTTTTAACTTTTTCATATGTACCTACATACATACATAAACTCACGCCTTCTTCCCATGGGGGTAGGCAGAAAGTACAGAACGCTACCTGCTACGATCCTTACATACTCCTTTTGCCTCGTTTACGTTCATACATCTGGTCATACACGCACGCCGGTTGCGAGTACTACGCACCTGTCCTTTCTGAAGAACATCACCAATAAGGTCAGTATATGTCCTCCCAGGGCGTCCCCTCCCGGCGTTTCCATTCACATTAGGCATTTTTCATATGTTGTTTATATAAAAGCTAATAGTTTTAAAATAATAATAATAATATGTACAAGGGTATAGAAAAAGTGGGGAGAGGATGTATTCTATTTTTTTGTTATGGCAAGCATAGCCGGTGTCGACCATTCTGCCAATGTCTAAAGCTAGCAGGGAATAGCTAAAAAATATATTTAAATCTTCGATGATCAGTTGAACTTAATGTAAATCTTGTAGGGTTAGTTGGGAAATAATCATAGTGCATCAAGAATTCGTCCGCATCGCTGTCAACAGGAAAAGTGCCCAAAAGGCACTTCTGGGCACTTTTCCATGGCCATTGCCACGTAAGAGTTAATTTATTAACATTGGTGTTGTAGTTACATAACATAACATAACATCACGCCTTGTTTCCCCGAAGGGTTGGGCAGAGGTGTACCTGTAGTAGGTACACCCACATTTCGCCAGTTATGTTTTGAAGTCCCATGTAATAAGGGGCGAGCCTATTGCCATCAACCGGGCACATATCCAGACTCCGGGCTACTACTGAGAAATTCCAGATAGAAAAACCCAATAACACTTTGCCCGACCCGGGAATCGAACCCAGGACCTCATGCTCAGCAGTAGCGCTTGCAACCACTAGACCAACGAGGCAGTTGTCGGTTGTTGTCGGTGTTGTTGTTGGCGGTTGTAGTTATTTGAATGATATTCTAGTATTTTGCACTTATTTATTTAATTTATTAAGGTCAACCAACAATTGTTTACACCAGTACATTAGCAGCGTATTATTTATAATAGGATACAATTGCGGGTGCAACAATTAATTATAGATTAACACCGCTAGCCCAAAAAACAGTGGTAAAACCATTAATTATTAAATTAAAACAGATTCATAAAAAAAAAATGAATGATTGAAGTTATGATTATAAAATATTCGTTAGCAAGTCGAGGAAGTCAACGATGTAACACAGTGCTATGCTGTAACCATCTCACCGTGAAAACTTAGGTGAAGTGAGCTCGGAGTGAGCTGTCAGTCCCTAGCAGCAGGTGGAATGACAGCTCACTTCACCTAAGTTTTCACCGTGAGATTATTATAGAATAGACCGGCTGGTAACACCAAATCAGATGGAATAGAAGATGCTTTAATATTGATCACCACTTATTGTAATCCGGGGTACGAGGAGCTCGTGGCTAAGTAATAACTGCCGCACGGGTCGATCCATCAGGTTAAGCTATGTTTGCCGGGGTTGGTCTGTGGATGGGTGACCATCTTTAGGTAGCGAGACTCCTCCGTGCCTCGGAAAGCACGTTAAGCCGTTGGTCCTGGCTGTCATTCGTGGATCTTTGACAGTCGGATCAGAAACCCGAAAATCTGACAACCACTCTTACCAAGGGATATCGTATTACCCAGTTACTGGGTTGTGGAGGTCAGATAGGCAGTCGTTCCATGTAAAATACTGGTATTCAGCTGCATCCGGTTAGACTGGAAGCCGAGCCCAATATAGTTGTGAAAAAGCTAGGCAGATTGATTGATTTATTGTAATCCGAGGTCTCTTTCATTCATAGGAATGTTGACAGGGAAAAATAAACCTATTTAGTCTGTCAGTCAGATATTAAAAACATAATATTAGACAAGTATTTTTTGCTTTATCATGTAATAAAAATGATTTACACAAATCAGTATAAAATCAACCGGGGAGTGACGTCATGCCACATTTAACGTAGTGCCTACTCAATGTATTGCCGTAATATTTTAATTACGTAAAAAAAGAAAAAAAAATACGTGTCCAATATTTTTTTATAACATAAATATGAGGTAGGAAAAAAAATTGTCGAAATCCTTATTGTTATTTAGATGGGGCAAATTCTTGAAAATAACTGCTGGTCTATCCTCTAAAAACCGTCTCTACTAAACTAAACTCATCGGAAAATTTTTGGTGAAGTAAGCTTGAAGTCAACTATCATCCTACATGACGCCTAGTGGTTGAAGCTACAAACTCACTTTACCTAAGATTTTTACGGAATAACATTACTGTACCTATGTCTCTTGTAAAGTTTACGTTCAACCATAATCTAGACAATGCGGTTGAAACCGCATGCACCATACGATTAATTTCATCAACGCCGGATTACGTTCGTCTGACCCGCTCCATAACTAAGGGACAACCATACAAGGCATATCGATAGCTAAGTTCAAACAGACAGAGGGGACATGCGGACATCTGTATCGGTATGTCCCTTCAAACGGAATACTATTGAGAATGGTATGGACCAATTAATCGGAGATTCGTGCCCTCAGGCTGATCAGACAAACGTGTCCTCTCGCCTGGTCGTTTGCGAATGACAAGCGAAATGACCACCTTCCGTGTTCCCTTGCATATTACTTACTTATTGTACAAATATGATAGAACACTCCGATTTAAACATGTACGTATTGATTGACTAACGTTTCGAGAATCAAAATTTTCACAAATTTTTAGTTTTTATCGTATACCGGGCTGGTGTTTACAACTCCGCTTCCAATCGCGTATTTTGCGTACGGTAGTTGTAGGCCGTTTCCTCATTGGTCGGTGCGGTGTCGTTTTGGTATAGTATGCTCTACATACCGAAACGATACCGCACTTCTTTCATTTACGGACCTGACCTTTGGACCTGACGATATTTTCGGTATAATTTGTGCAGTACCGCTTAAAGGCTCGTGCAGACCAGCGCGACGCGAATAGAACAATACAATTTCTAAGAAAACTTCACGGTATAACAATAGCCGGTGTCGCGTCGTGCTAGTCTGCACGAAGCTTAATTCCTCGCGAGAAAATGTCGTCTTCGAGTGATGACGATGTTGTGATACCTATTTATCTCCGTTTACGAAAAAGACCAAACCGCAAATAAAAAAAAAGCACGTGACGTGTCTCAAAACAGCAAGCGGGCACTGGATGTTTCTAAAGAGACGCGGGAGCGGGGCGCGATCGCTTCGGTGATAAACCGAAGCGATCGCGCCCCGCTCCCGCGCATACCGAGCCAATTAGGAAACGCTCATTGAAATATAGCCACTTGCTTCCTCCACCATACACAGTAGCCATTTTACGATTATTAAAACAAAAAAAGAACGCACTTTATCCCATCCCTAATAAGTACAGACGAGCACAGATAATATTACAGAGAGGACCATCTGTCAAAGTGACAGTTGTCACGTGATCAAAATTAATACAAGGGTCCTATTAAGTGAATTAGTATACAGAGGTGCAATTATCAAATTAAAAATGTATTTCTGTAAAGAGGTTGCTGATGAATTTTAAATTGTCCCCTGTTTGTATGATTGTTTCATGTAATTTGTTTAATTGTATGATTTTTATCGTGTTTTTATTGTTTTTATGAGATAAGTTATGAGTTTGTTGATTACGAGTCGTTTATGTCATGTTAATTTGTAGCAACTTGTCACTGTTATTAATCAAGTGTTGAAATTGTGTCTTACTGTTAAAAATGGCTACGAAGCACATTTCGTTGTTGTTATTTTTAATAGGATATAATGAAATAGTTCTACAAGAACCATTGTGTACAAAAGTGCACTATACATTTTAATATAAATAAAAAGTAAGTGAATATAAACAACGTGCCGCTACAATGGCGACTTAACACACGGGATGGGCTAGAGGCCAGTTATCATAAAAATTATAATAAGATTTAAATAAAACGTAAATTGAAAAAAAAAAGACACTTCTCATGCTCTGAAAGTGCTTATTTGTGCAGGATATAGGCCCAAGTGCATTAAAGTATCTACTCATAAATGTATCTATATTAAGGCAAAGAAAATGAGCCATACAGCCAAACACTATAAGAAGTTCATAGATAGAATTTGTTATTTTATAACATTTACTTTAATTTATTTGCCTTATTGTGTTTTTTAAGACATAAAAGATATTAAAATTTAAATTTAAGTACGGTAGGTTATTTAATTAATTTAAGAAAATTACTATTACAAAATTAATTGAATGGTAGGCTGTATAGGTCTGCAGCCCAAGCCTAACATCAATCTCATAAGATTAAAAAAAAAAAAGCGGCGGAAAACAGCTCTTGTTATTTCGTGCGTTTATTATATAATTAAAGAAATGTTATTTTATACTACTGTTTTATTTCCTCACAATCGAAGTGAAAAGCAGAGTTTATAACTCGTCCACAAAACCATTTTATCCTCGATATTACTATCAGCCCTCGCCTTCGTCTCGGGCTGCTAAAAGTCTCGGATAAAAATGGTTCGTTTTGTGCACTAGTTGTAAAATCTACTATTAACACTTGCCGACATTTCTTTTCTTCAATTCGCCTACTCTTTGCACGTTATTCGTTTTAATTTCTTTGATGCGATGTTATGATCCGTGACCCCGGTCAATGACTCTGCGCAACAGTTCTTTAAGTACAGGTTGCCCCAATATGCTATTGGGGATGCTGTGGGATATGCCATATATAGAAAATAATTAATTAAATAATAACGTTTAAAATTTAAATATCTTCATAAAACGAAAACGCGAAACCGTATTAATGTCGCTATTAAAGCGGCTAGCTGTATGATAGAATACTCTTTACTATGTACACCATAAAATATTACAGGTAAATGTGGAAATTTTACATAGGGTGACACAATGCGGTCTTATCTCTATCGGCGATTTTTTAAAGACAAACTTTGTATAGATTAAGGAAGAAGTAGAGATAATACTGATGGTAGACTGTGGTGTATCATTTTTATATACCGGAGATCCCGATTTCCGCATACAGCCGAACAGATTTGGATGAAGTTTGACGACCCTAAAACATGATCGAATCCGCGGGCCACGATCTAGTACTTACACATAAATCTTTCAAGTTCCTATGATATATAGCAGTGATAGCCTAGTGGTGTGACCGTCGGACTGCCAAGCCATAGGTCTCGAGTTCAAACCCAAGGTATTATCACTTGCTTCAAAAACGGTGAAGGAAATAATCGTGTGCCTGAGAGATATTTCTCGACGGCAAGTGAAGCCAAGTCTGAGTCCCATGGGTGGCATAAAAATTCTGACACCAAGTTAGTCACAAACCACACGAAAAAGAAAGAAAATAAGTTCCTATACATAAGTTTTCTATAGGAAAACTAGTATAAACACTTAAACCCACTGTCCCACGTAAAACAAACGCAATTAGATAGCTAAGGGTGTAAACAGACTGATATTATCGACTCAGTGTTGTCGGAGCTCGGAGTAAATACATCGTGATCTTTGTTCGAGCGCAAAGAGGTTTCATGAGATAATATTTTTTCAGGATAGAGCCTTAGTAATTGTTTATTTGGTGTTGAAATAGATTTTATTCACGTTGTAAATGAAATGAAATTGGTTATTCTGTAAATGAAATGTCGACTATCAAGCGATTTTTTTTTTGTATCATGTGTAAATTGATTCCGATATCCTATTTAAAAAAATAATCAATTTCATTTAATTTCAGTACATCAATAAAAAAAAGATTTAATGTTAACAAGATAGTATTCAATATCAAATCTTTTTTACGATAACAAAAGCAATCCCCACTAGAATCTATTAACCAGACACATATCAGAGTAGCAACTAATGACAGATGTTTCGACGTTTCGTGTACGAAAATTAATCCCGGGTACAGTTGTGGAAAGAACAGTAATCCCTCTCGAGCAATCACTTGTCACCAGAAACCACTCATGCGCAATGTGGCTAAATCACAATTTGTGTGTGATTTTACAGCACTTTTGGCGCTTGAAGCAGATTATATTGATCATCATAATAAGGTTGTTCAGAGGATAGAATCTTACATTTGATTAGATTTTTTGTTGACGGTTTTATTGAAATTAAAATCAATTAATTTATATTAGTATCTAATATTGACATAAAAAACTAATTTGGTTGTACTAGTTTCGTTTATTGGTTTTTGGTCAGCAATTAGTTTAGTAGGTTTATTCTGACTTGTAATAAGACACTGACAGTTATTTCTAAAAAATGATGTGTGATGGAATACTAACTCTTCAAGGTATCCAGAAACCTTACCCCAATGATTCATTGGTGTTCATAAAAATTGCTATGTAGCTCAGCTTACATAAAAGCATATTATTAAAAGCGATGAAAGCGCTTCAAATCCCTCGGTCCAGTGTTGCAAGCTAATACAAAATAGAACAGCAATAAACGATTTTTTCGCTCCAAAACATTTTGACAAAAGGTGTCAGATTGACACTTACACATTAGTGGCAAGTGTAAAAATTGTCGACGACAAGTGAAATGGGGTGGATTTCATTTTACGGTTTTATAATTTGCTATAGAGATAATTTCGGTTTCAATTCTTTTGTAAGGGACATAAAAGAGGTAATGTGGGTTGTGGTAGACGATTTACAATATAAAATTTTGTACCTGAGATGAATAAAATTGTTGGTGTGTCCGAAATGATCAGGCAAGGTCTTTAACACAATACATACACGTAACATTACATAACGACTGTAATCCCCGAAAGGTTAGGCAGAGGTATTCCAATGCCTACGATGTCATCATTTGCCTAGCCTTTTTCCAACTACATACGTTTGGGTCAACATCCAAACCAACCGGATGCATCTGCCTCAGATATTTAGAAAGAAAAAGGAGGAAAGAAGAAAATAGACTATGCACCACGCTTGCTTTTAGCAGCTTCTTATTATAATAATTTCGAGTTTATTTCGTCCTAGTGAAACCTAAATAAGTAAAAGGCCTTTATCAGTAAAAAAAAAAAGTTTCTGGTAGAACAATCCATTAAGTTTTCGTAGAAATTGTTCTACTAGAGTCGCATGGCGCAGTCCTCGCGTCGAGCATGACAGCGCGAGCCTTTAAGAGGGAATAGGGCCTGTGAGGAATTTGAAAGATAGATATTTGAAGAAACTATTGCCGTCGTCTTACCTCAAGTCTGTCTTATCTCAAGTCTGCCGTACGCAAAATACGCGCTTTGACGCGGAGTTGCGAAAACCAGCCCGTATTACCTATTACCTCAAGTCTGCCCCCGTAGAGTGCGATAGGGACAGCAGCAGATCAGACCGATTATATCACAAAAAAATTGACGAGTTCGACGTTTCGTATTCCCCTTTTCTCTCCTCAAAAACTGAGCCGATTCAATTATTTTTACTTTCAAATTTTAAGAAAGAGTATATCTAAGTTCCTATCATTTTATTTTATGATAAAAAAGACGAATTTTTCTGGTAGTCCTCTAATCATGGCGGTAAAAATGGGTTTAATTTTTGGTGTGTCATATTTTCTTTACCAATAAGTCACTGAAAAAAAGGAAGTAACAGGGACGTGTCTACAGCAGACCTCGATCTTATGGAAATAAATGGTTGCTCTAGAAGTCTAGAGAAATTATTCAGGAAGAAATAAGGGGAATACATTTGTATGCAGAATCGCAGGCCCTGTTCCCTCTTAAGTTTTTCCTTAAATAATAATTATTATTACTATATATTAATTCCATAGATGATTCCCTTATTATTGTGTTAACATATTGGATCTATTTAATGATATTAAGATGAACAATAAAGACATCGTCACTTTAGCATGACAAACGGATCGTAAACATTCAAATAAGTCGATTTGAATGAGTACGATCCGTTTCTTATGAATCAATCCTGCCTTTAGAGCAATTAAATGGAGTATTTAAATGGTGTTACAAGTCAAGGAATTTAAGCGATTTGAATTATATATTTTCAAAATGTTACTTCGTGATAGCTGATAACAAAAACATTGTCATCTATGAACCGATATGGCCCATTTAATTATCGTTAAGATAGACGTAGCGTTAGACGGCCTCCGATAAGGTGGACCGACGACCTTGTGAAGGCCGCAGGAACCCGCTGGATGCGGGAAAAACAGATCCGGTCGAAGTGGCAGTGCTTGGGAGAGGCACATGTCCAGCAGTGGACGGCTGCAATGATGATAACGACATAAAACAGGCGTGAAATGAATGAATTAATTGCGTGAATTGGAATGGTGTTCTCAAATGCCTAAACGTGAATCCCGTGATGGACATCGAACTTGTGAGTCACGCTCGCTCGCTCACTCACCATCAAGGCACCGCGTTTTCATGTTTCCATGTGTATGGTACATAATATTGTACACTGCCCGACGCGCTTGTGAACACGAGACCAACGGGGCAGTTTGTTATTTAGTAAGTGGTGTGATACCCCCATGCCTTAGAAAGCACGTTAAGTCGTTGGTCCTGCATCCGATCTCTCTCCGGTTATGTCGGATTGCCATCCCATCGGACTATAAAAGTGAGGCAAGAGAGAGTGCACCTGTGTCAGCGCACTCACTTGGGCACTATAATATCTCCCTCTTCGATGCCGCGTTGAGACTTACACCATGGCCGAAATTCGGTCAGAAGGACTACGTTGGTTACAAATTTATGCCAATCGCTAAACGTTCATAATATGCGCTGGTCCTTGAAGACGGCCGCAACACCAAGTTAACTGGAAGCGATCTCGTGACTCGGGTTATGAGTCAACTGGGCGATGTATGCAGTAAAGCTTTATAAACAAAGATCAAATTGATGTACACAGATTGGACACACAGTTCATATCCGACAGGTAGTTTTTTTGTGCTGATTTGATTTTTTGAGGAAACAATGTAATCTATCTATTGAATTATGTACAAACATTATACGATAAAATCAGTTGCTCTTGAGTATTTGTAGGTATTTCCAGCAGTATCATAAGGCTCCATTTACAATGTTTTGATACAAGATGCGTTACAGACAAACCAATTATGAAGTAATATCATGTAACAAAATTACAATTAAAATAAGTATCTGAATAAATTATAAAATATGCATTAATTATTACTTATGATTATTGGGAGATCCAACCATAATGTGTAACACATGTAAGTGCCCGACCATTACGTCATCTAGTGGCTGAGTCTATTTTGTTATAATCTCATCGTGAAATCTTAGGTGAAGTCAGTTTGATAGTGTTATCATTCCGCCAGATATAGTTTGATTCAAAGTTAATGGCGGCTCGGAAGTTAGCTGCTCGCTGCGCAATACCGCAACCCCTCACCCCCGCTGACCTTGAATTTCTTACTGCGCAGCGACTCGCCTCATGTTCCGAGCCGCCATTAAGTTTGAATCGGGCTGTACTAGGGATTGATATTATTGACGCCTCACTTCAAGTTCACTATACCTAAGTTTTCACTGTACTTCAGATTTTTACACAAAAGAATGGCAGCTGTCGTTATTTCATTCATAGTCTTGTAACTTCTGTAAATGGGGTCATTCAAACTCAAAAACTCAAACTCAAAGCATTTATTTAAAATAAACCAATTACATCTAGACACTTTTGAATTGTCAAGGAATCAGTCAGAAAGATGAAGCTAGTTGCCTATTCCAAAGCGTAGTAGGCTCTGGAGAAGAACGGGCAAGGAACTCCATGGACACTCTTTTAAATAAAAATATTATAACAAAATATTGGTTACATCATTCATGTTGAAAACACATGTGAAAACAATGTAGAAAGACGTGCACGTTAAAAGAGTCCGTAATTAAAAGTATTTTTTTTTTAATTAAAAATAATAAGCCATGGCAGCTAAGAGATTATGACCAGTTCATAATGATGGCGCCCGTAGATCTACAATACTATCTGCAACCCACCTGTTCACTCTTTGCCCAACTGCGAAGGAACTTATAATTGAATTTCTGTTAACTGCACCCAACTGACTGCCGAGTCTTGCTCATAACTTGATGGCACACAAATCCTTTGTCCTGCAACATTGTATTAGATTATTTCAATCGTTATATCCACCATTACGTGTTATGTTGGCATGCTTATAAGATTGACGGCTTTCTTACTGGCAATGTATAAGTATGTAATGGAATTTGTGAATTCTGCGGTTTGGGTATATCGAATTGAATTTCTTTAATGGTGACACGTAAGGAAGATTGATTCTGAGTAAAAGCCTGTTTTTAAATGTATCTCAATTATTTGCACTATTTAAAATTGCTTTTGATCAGTTATGTGTTGTGGCTTTTGGATTTTTTACATTATGTGGATAATTTTTTTCTTGGCTAAGGCCGGGCGATGGAGAAACCTATGTCCAGCATTTGCCTGGCATAGGCTAATAATGATGATGATAACTATTGGTCATCACCATGAATTAAGAGGTTGATAATTTTCATACTGACGATACAACACCACTTTTATAGGCGTTGTGACTACGTACTATCTGGTGTTTTGTTGTTATTCGGGTTGAGCTGCCTCGGGTCGATCTGTCACTGACCCGATCTTCCTAGCCGTTTTCCCAACGAGTTTGGGATCGGCTTCCAATCTTACAGTATGCTGCTGAATACCAGTATTTTACATGAAAAGATTACCAATACTACGAGTAGGTAACACACAGGCATAATGATAAGATAAGATAAGATAGATAAGTCTTTATTTGCCTTAAACATGGTATAATGGTGTTACAGTCTAATTTAAATACAATGTCCACATGTTTAGCTATACAGAATATGTATCAATTGCATGCAAAAACAATTATGATGTCAAAATAACAGTGAGTAGTAATTATATAATTCAAATTAATAGATAATATATATTATAAATGTATGTCAAAGAAATCCTTAATGTCATAGAAATTATGTCCATTCAGCCATTTATACAGCTTGTTTTTAAATGAATTAGCATTGTTTATACATGCTAGCAGAACTAGCCAAGCCAACGTACAATCAAAAAGAAAAGCTCTCAACAAAAACAAACCCAACCAAAGCCTTATTGATAAAAAGAAAATTCCAATCGCGAACTCTAGTAATAAATCACAGAGTTTAAGTATATGAATCATACGGATTATCTCAATAAATATAATGGCATAACGTCTTGAGAATACAAAGAAATAGAGTAAATAAATAAACGTATCTCTTATCGGTCCCTACGGTCACCGGTTCTTTGTTTTATCCGGAAAACCATTTTTTATGGTTTGCTGAAGATATGAGTTTTCGGTATTGTAATTTTTGTAGTGGAGAAAGGAAATAGAAAATGTTGCGATGAAAGTGTGAGAATTATAATAAAAATATATATGTGGTTGTAATGAGCACCTGTGTCAAAGAACTTCATAAAAAGATGGATTGTCAGTAATCTCATTTCTAAAAGATTAATTATTTTTAAGACTCATGAGCTCACTTCACGTTCACTTCACCTAAGTTTTCACCGTGAGATTATTACAGAATAGACCGGCAGATACTCGTACATGAATTCAATAAAGTGATTAATAGCATTTTAGACCTGTCTTTTCACTGTTAGTACTTATTCAAACAAGGCTATACATATACCATATTTGAGCTGCTATAGCATAATTGCTGCTATTCACAACTGTTTGTCAGGCTTCCATATCTAAAATGATACATTTTGGGTTATCTGATTTGCCTAGGCCTCGACAGCAAATAGAAGCATATCAGTCGAATTTGTGAACACTTCACAAATCTTGGAATGTTATCGAACTCCTTCGATAACATTGATTGATGTTCCACTCGGTACGGAAACGTATCGAATGGTTGTACATAGCTATGCTGGTATTTGCTATTATTTGGTTAAGATTTAATCAGTAGGTGCATAATCTAGTCTCATCTCAACATTACCACAGCACGTTCATCAACATAACCCACACAAACACACTATAATCGTGTGCATGTTGAACACGACCACAAAGCTGACGGCTATGATTTATGTTGAACAGCGATACCTCACAGTTATTGATGACAACTAAATACTGTGCGAATTTGTGGATAGTTACAATTGAGTAAGTTAATTGTTCTCTTTATATGTTGATATAAAGAGAACAATTAAGTTATTTCTAACTCTTTTTCTTCTAACTGCCGAAACACAACAATGCTGTTAACATTGTTGGTGTGGCGACCGACTTAGATAAGATGGTGGTAGCTAGCCAGGCGGACTTAGAACCAGAACTATCTCCAACCAAACAGAGCAGAAAATGTTGCTCCCACTGGGACCTTTAACTATGAGACAGGTGGTCACTAACACAGTGGCGTTCTTAAGGCCATCCGAGGTGCAGGTGAACGGGCACTTAGAAGACTTCAGAAATTGGGGCATGGTCTGCAATAGCAGTGTCTTAACAATATTACTGTTAGTTTAAGTCACAGTAGGTACACAAACTATTTGTAAATAATCCATTGCTATCCGTCCATCTTGGTGTTAGATAACAGTGATGGCTTCTAATAAGAACACAAACATACTCCAAAGACAGTCAAGTGACACTCTGGTATTCCACTATCCACTAAAATCTTCACTATATATAAAAGAATGCATCTCGATTGCCACTAACAAAAGGTATTTCAATTAGAGACATTAGTCTTGTCACTACACGCTACAGATGGACTCAGCAATTTAATTAAAACGGTAAATATTACCGAATTCTGTTGGCGTTTAGAATGGTTAAGGACATGTCTTTTCTGAAGGGAAACTATTTTACGAGCCTGCCTAAATCTTGATGAAAGAAGTAAATTGTATCACTTGTAAATCCTAACGATAACATTTTAAATGCGGAAGTGACTTTGTTTGTTACGCTTTCACGCAAAAACGGCTGAACGGATTTGGATGAAATTTGGCATAGGGGTAACCCTTGACCTGGAGAAGGACATAGGCTACTTTTATCCTGGATCGTGGATGAAGTCGCGGGTAACTGCTAGTAATGTAATACACTCGAGAGCAATGAATCCGGGTCACTTAAAGAATCCTAAAAATCTCGGAAACTAAAAATGCTAGGTTAATGCAATAAATTGTATTTAATAGACAATGTAATACTCCTTAAATGAAGGTATTAAAACTTCTTAGTTATTGTAAAGTTATATCATAAAAAAATCAAATTTGAAAAAGGGCCACTTTCGAAGATGGAACTACGAAATTACAGCATTTGGTTTTGCTTTTGTTTGTAATCTGTCATTTATGTGGGTACATAAACCATGTTGATAGTGCTCTATATTCATTATTCAAGCTGAAATTATGTCGCTTACGCCTGAAGAATGCACCAGAATACTTACAATGCTGGAAACCGGCCGGAGTCAGCGCGATACAGCCAGGACTGTCGGTGTGTCACTGTCAACAGTACAAAGAGCTCTCCGACGTTACGAAGAAACTGGTTCTAACCTACGCAGACCAGGAACGGGCAGAACCAGGTGTACCACAGCACGAGAAGACCGATACTTGGTGAACACCATGCTTCGAAATCGCTTTCTTACAGGAACTGAACTCACAAATCAGTTTCGACGCCTCGGAGGAAGTAACCCAAGTGCATGGACAGTAAGATGTCGGCTTGCTGAATCTAACTTAAAACCCCTTAGACCTGCAAACGGCCCTAAACTGGAGCGTGGGCATCGTATTTCAAGACTAAGATATGCCCAGAGCCACGTAAATTGGAGTATTGAAGATTGGTCAAAAGTTATGTTCTCCGACGAATCAAAATTTATGCTCTACAAGCACGATGGAAGACACAGAGTGTATCGAAGACCAGGGGAAAGATTCAAGCAAGCATGCATCGAAGAAAAAGTAGCCTACGGTGGTGGGTCTGTACTTGTGTGGGCCGGAATTTCTTCTGAAAGTCGCACAGAGCTGGTGATCATAGAAAACGGCTCTTTAACTAGCGAAAGATATGTGGAAGAAATCCTCAATGATCACGTTGGTCCATTTATGGTCAATTTAGGTGAGGATGCTATATTTATGCATGACAATGCCCGACCTCATACAGGTAGGATTGTGAATGACTACCTTCAAGAGATGAACATTACTCGTATGGAGTGGCCAGCGCGCAGCCCGGATATCAACCCGATCGAGCATGCTTGGGACGAGCTAGGCAGATGCGTAAAACAACGAAACCCTCCCCCAATCACGCTTCGTGAGCTCAAAATTGCTCTCACAGAGGAATGGGAGAATATTCCCCAAAATCGTATAAGGAACTTGGTGTACAGCATGCCAAACCGCGTAAACGCAGTAATGGAAGCACGAGGAGGCAATACGAAGTATTAAAATTCAAGAAAATCGTAATAAAGTTCAAAAATTTCATGTTTCCTATTTTTGTTTTAAGGAGAGATCAGCAGTTTTTTTCTTTATGTAATTTTGTGTTAATAAAATGTATGGTGACTCATATTTTTTTAACTTTCATTTAAGGAGTATTACATTGTCTATTAAATACAATTTATTGCATTAACCTATCATTTTTAGTTTCCGAGATTTTTAACATTCTTTAAGTGACCCGGATTCATTGCTCTCGAGTGTATTTACTTTCTTAAATTGTTATGTTAGTTTTCTCATCGAATTCTTTAAATTATAGTTAACTTCATTAAACTTTTATTTAACCTTTATCTATGACAGCCTCGTTAGTCTAGTGGTCATAAGTTTTACTGCTGAATATGGGTTCTTGGGTCCAATTCCCAGGTCGGGCAAAATGTTATTGGATTTTTCCGTCAGGGATTTGTCAGTAGCCGTCTGGATTTTTGCCCGATTGATGACCTATGATTTACTCTTCAGGAATTACAAGCGTGATGTTATGTATGTTAATGTTAATCTTTATCTAAACTAATAATATAGGTAATGAGAAAATATTCGATTTTTTTGTATGTTTGTATGATTGTTCATTACGCTTTCACGCTAAAACGGATCAACGGATTTGGATAAAATTTGGCACATGGATAGACTATGAACTGGGTTAGGACAACAGATACTTTTTATTTCGATATATCTACGGGATCAGGACTTACGGGTGAAAACGTGGGGCGCAGCTCGTTGCCTATAAAAACCTTTAATGTAGGTATGGATAAATACCGATTGCACCTTTGATTGTTAGACACTGATCAATAAGTACTAAATCTAGATTAAAAGACAAAATTAATGTAGAAAATAATTATTGTTTTGTTTTGTGGTGTAATAAAGTTCAGTATTGTTTTAAGCTCATAGAAAGCAATGAAATAAAAATAATGTGGTTTACAGATTTTTGATTATTTTGTAGATCAACTAATATTCAATTGAATTAACCCGTTGATCCCTGCTATCATTTGTAGATCTTAGACAGTCGTTACGGGTAGTCAGAAGCCTGAAAGTCTGACAACCAGTAATCTGCCAGTTGACCAGTGTCAAGGGGTATCGTATTACGCTACTGGAAAGTTTGGCGAGTAAAACTGTAAAAGCAACAAATACTCGTAATGTACTACCTATTGAGAATATTTAAAAAAAGAAGTAGCTGAATGGCTTGTGGAGGTCAGATAGGCAGTCGCTCCATGTAAAATACTGGTATTCAGCTGCATGCGGTTAGACAGAAAGCCGACCCTAACATAGTTGGAACAAGGCTAGGATGAATGGGAAAGAAGTAGAAAAATTTGAACCTACATAGCAGTATGGTTTTATAGAAAAAAAGAAAGAAAATACGTTTATTTGCGGTAAAAACTCGTATGACGCAAGCAAAGAAAAAAAAACAAATAAACACGAAAATAACAATTTGGAGGAAAATATGCGTCACATCCACGCAAAACGGCCATCGCTCAGCATAATGCTGAGACCCTATGCGAGACAAAGCCCCAGCGCTGGTTTTCAGCGACAACCGGGCGTTGACGTGATGACGTCAACCAGTGCAGCATATAGAGAAATAACAAAATAAGACAAAAAATAATAATATATAAACACAATTTACACAATAGTTCTAAATAAATTGTTTACTTACAAAGTACAATGGGATTTGTATAATGGAAATAGGTCAGCGTGATTCATGCAACTGCAGTCTATGAAACTTCTCTATTCATCACTGTTTGTAAGTACATGCACATGCAAACGATTCAAGGTAATTTAACAAATGAACATGCTTTCTGAGGCATGGAGGGGTCTTGGCATGTAAAGATTGTCACCCATCCACGGACCAACCGCAGCAAGCGTGACTTCAACTAAACGATCGACCCGTGTGGCTGTTATTACATAGCCACAAGCCAAGCCAAGCTTAGATTACTTCTGTCATAATGTTAGACTTGGGCTAACTCATGTTAGACGTGAGCGAACTGGCGAAATGTGTGTGTTCTTACACACATATTTCGCCAGTTAGTCCACGTTCGAACGTTCGTACGTAAAATCGTGGCGATTTTTTTCGTGCACTGAATTTTCAACGCTCTGCTTGGCGCCGAGAGTTGAAAATCCAACAGTGTGTTTTTTCAACGTGCTGGGATGAGAGTGAGTCTCAACGGATTTTCAACGCTCGGCCCAACACCGAGAGTTGAAAATCCAGTGTACAAAAAAAAAACGCCGCAATAAAAACACGTCAGTGCGAGCTTGGGCTTATGTTTAAGATCCATGTAATAGGGGGCGAGCCTATTACTGCCTATGACTTATTTTGCGCCTGTTACTTAAATATTTTACAACGATTATTTTCATTATCCTCTAATGGAATGAACTAATGGCCGATTTCTATAATTTATGGACCATTCTTGGTTAAAATGAAGACTCCTGTATCTTTACCAATAATGAAGCAGACCTCATAGCTTTGCATAGTAGACGCTCCCATATGGAAGTAAGACAGGTAAAATTAGATATATGCCCAGCTTGACAATAAAACAGTTAAGCGATTCGTTTTGTTTATAGGAACCGAGCATAAGTCAATTATAGATAGTGCAATCCACGACGACGCGCCCCGCTCCGCTCCGTACTAAAGTACAGCTTACAGTACAGTAATCGCGGAGTTTGGCGCGCTGTCGTGGATTGCTCTATCTATACACCATTTAAATAGTAATATGAAATTAGTACTTCAGTTACTATTCAATTATTTTTTCCAGATACAATTGTTATCCTAAACTCAGACGTACGATATGGCTGAGTTTAGGATGAATTATGGCCGGTATTATAAGGTTTAGGGGCATGAGGAACAGGGTGTAAAGTTCACTCATCCACCATAGAAAAGGGAGGATCCTCCGACCAGACGGGTGTTGTGTCTGGCAGGCCGACTGCCCGACTGTTGATGTCGGATAGTCTTATTATTATGTCGTTCGCGCGGCAAACTCTAATTGCGCGATGCAGGATTTGTGTGACGTCATGTCTTTGATGCGTAATTCGAATGTGGCGGTGTAACCGCTACGAAGGTATTACCCATACTTGCTCAAAGAGACAGAAAGAAAGAAACAAAGATATTTTATTTGGGACACAGTGTTTGTGTTACAGTAGAATAACGAAAATAATAAAAAAGTAGCATTTAAAAACTAACAAAATAATAACGACGCCAAACTTATCTCAGCATATTACGGAGATATTTAAAAAAAAAACAGCTATCAAGTTATTCATCAAAATGATCCTACCTAATCAGTTTCCGATACCTAGAACCAATAACAAAATGGAAATACCTATACAATTACAAGCCTTTAAATACTAATATACCCCGTTAATAGAAGTAAATTATACGGACACAATCGTACGGTAATACCTAAACAAAAAAAGTTAAACAACACATGCGCGGTAACCGCAGCGCGCCTTTGGTGACTCATCGCAACACTAGCCGTTTAGTGATGCGACAAGCTAAATTAATTATTCATAGATTTTTATTTTCTCGGAAAATTATTTTTTGTTTGGACTTTCAACTGTGTCAATAAAACTTGTGTCCGATTTTTTTGTACTTTGTTATTTAACGTAGTTAAACGAAAGTATAATTCTTTTTTTTATGAGTAATCTTTTTTAAATTCCCAATTTATTAGCTGCTAATACTTTTTTTGACTTGTTTTTGTATTATTGTTTAAGTGTGGTTACAGAAGGCAAAGGTAGGTATTGCTTTTATTTTACTAACATTAGGTACTTATTGTTGTGGAGATGAGATAGGCAGTCGCTTCATGTAAAGCACTGGTAATCAGCTGCATCCGGTTAGACTAGAAGCCAACCTCAACCTCCAGTAGTCAGATAGGGAACGCCGAACTCATCTAGCTAATTTTTTTTTTTTTTTAAGATGACGTGTAAAAGTGATTCCAATATCCTATTTACAGAATAAACAATTTCATTTAATTTCCTCAACATAGTTGGGATAAGGCTAGGTAGATTGATTAAACATTAGGTACTTATTAGGTACCTAATGAGTACCTATCTAATGTAACTAAAAATAAAAGCCATAATAGGTCTTCAGTTTAAAACATACCATTACCACCATAGTCGAGTTACTAATAAGGCCTAATAAGGGCTTCGATAAGTACCTATGTATTTATCTAAAACCAGGAAAAATCACACTGTAATTTAAAAACATTACTTTAAAAGAAAAACAACTTTTTTAGTCACCCGTACAATTTCACATAAAATATTTAAATTCTAACTACCATTGTCACTGCATGATTGAATAATTGTTGCCAATTATAGGGACAAAGCGTTGGCATATTTGAACAAGAAAATGCCGTGTTTTCTGTAATTACATGTTTTCTTATAAAGGAGTAATGGAGTAATTCTATGGTTACTGTTTTTACAGCACATAGTTTGCTTCTTTTATTAATGTGATACCATTTTAGGATTAGTGAGTATGTGAATTCAAGAAAATATATTATTTCACTAAAATATTTCAAGTCATAGTAGTTTAATAAACAATAGCAAACAAACCCTTATTTAAATCAACTGTCAAAAGCTCCGCCAAACCGATTGTTCAAAAGTCACAAGGACACCCACAACTTTATCAAATGCCCCATCGACCAATAAAATAAAATAAATAATTCATAATATCGATGTGTTTCCGAGGTGCACATCACTAGCAGTAAAGGGTGACCGGCGGCGTGTCACCGCGGTAACGAGGGCGTTACTAGTCAGGGCTGACACTTTTACTAATTTATATTATTTTAAACGTATATTGTCAATATTGTAAAAAATAGGTATAAATGAAAACTATTTCGTGATTATATTATATTATTATTATTATATTTATTCTGTAGTACACATTTTAGATGATGCAAACAAAGTCAAGGAATTTTACCGTGCACCATAATCATCGACTACATAATTCAGAGAATCAACTTATTTAATTAAAATTAAACCACAAAGAAATTGCAACGAGGGTTTTAAGCGAAAAACTTATCTATTAGTAACGAACGAGCCAACATCGGTGACCGATATGGCCGTCCTTAAAGCAAAAGTGTAGGAGGAATGGGTTTGAATTGAAACAAAAGTATGTTTTTAGTTATAGTTAATTAAAAAAAGAAAGTAAAGAAGTAGAAACTACTAAGAATAAAGTTGTCTTCCAACTCGGTACGAAATTATTTAGGGCCCTAAAATGATTGAATGGTAGTTTAAGAACGAACACTTTAATAAAATTGAAAGTTTGTCATAAAATCACAAACAAATTTTTAAACAGACTATATTAATGATACTCGACGTCATCGACAGCCCTACAAAGGGGGAGGGGTGGCAGAAATATGCGACTTACTAGGGGGGAGCTATTGTCCAGGAGAAGGTAATATATCAACGTTGAATATCAATGATGTACATCTATCGTATTCGTGGGCTCTTATTCGGCATAATTCGGTTATTGTAGCCATTTCTTTAGTTGATCACGTGATTATGAAGATCAATGGATGTATGTCAAGTTGTGAATGACAGTAAATAGAGTTGTTTGGTGATATATATCGTGTCGTTTTGTTGTTGTTTGCTTAGGAAGTTTATAGTAAATCAGAGCCATAGAGATCTACGTTTTGGAATGGGTAACTAGCTTCTACTTTCTGACTAACTGACCGACTCTTTGACAATATAAAAGAGCCTGAAAATAGTTACGGTGAGAGCAGTGATAGCCCAGAAGTAACGTCCGTGACTTACGAGTTGTAGGTTGTAGGTTCGAGCCCTGACAGGTGCGTTACTTTGTTTGAATTATTTCATCACCACTGCTCTCAAAATGGTGAAGGAAAACATTGTGAGGAAACCGGTGTCCTAGAACCAAAAAATTTGAAGACATCTACCAACCAGGGGCCCAAGTCTGCTATTTTTATAAATTCGTCATTCCGACACGATCCCATTGTCAGTATGCTAAAAGTTCGTAATCTGCTAAATTCATAATGGTCGATCACTGGATGATCATTGTATTCCACAAACACGATACTCGTAACGAATTAAAAGCAATGACTGCACAATGACGTTCTCATGGTAGGTCACTGATCAAAGAAACTGTCAAAATTTTAGCAGATTACCGCCTAAGTCAGTCATTTATTTTTAGATAGAGAGATATTACCAATAGATTCAATTTCTTTCAATGGAGTGTCAGTGGCTGACCATTGGAAAGTCGTAATGACGCCAATATATTAGTAGATTACCAAACTTGTCAAAATCAATAATTATGAAATCAATGATAGACCATTCTGACACTATTGTAATAGCAGACTTGAAGCTCAGTACTGGGCCCGTCTGGTGGATTAACTAAATGAAATAAAGGCTTTGAATTTATAAAATTAGTCTGTTTAGAGAGATTTCCGCCTATTGAGAGGCTAATAATTTTAACAGTAATACAATATATGTTTATCCTGTACCCTAATTACGTAATGCACAATCAATCCGAATCGGAATCGTTTTGAAACATATTGCTAATACATTGCTTCGTAAGTTCGAAAAAATATCTGCAGAGCAACGTAAATAACGCAATGAATGTTGTTGAACTGTCAAAATGAAACAGATTAGTCGTAATCGCTTACGAAAATAAGTTGCGTAATTACATAGCTGATTATATTTGATTTTGGTCAGTAGGTAAACAAAAATAATAGCATTGCTGTAGTTTCTACGCTCATTTCTGATAAAGGTATCAGACTCAATAAATAAACTAATCACAAACGTGAACTAAATAGATCAGTATACATTCGTATATACCTAGTTTAAATATACAAGGTGTTCCTTTTGATGTCTCGTACCTGTAAGGTTATTATACTATTCGTATAAGTAAAAATAATAGAACAAGTATTCCAAAAATACATAGTTTCGAAGATAACATAACATAAAACACTCGATGTGTGTCTAAATATCATTGATAAGTACGAGTATATCATTTTCATTCAAAACCAATCATTTATACCTATTTAAAGCTAAGAAAATGCGACGTTATCATATTTCATGTAAGGGTGTTTTACAAAAATATGAATTATTTTGTAGGAAAAAGTGAAATCGAAAAAGAAAGTACACTGGCCAGTTCGTTCTTTGACATGTCTCATTAATACCCTAGAGTTATGGGGACATTGTACAAACCGGACCCCTGAATTATATCAAATTCTATTTTTGTCTATCTAAAACATAACAGATATCTCATAATTTTCCGTTACAAAGCAAACAAAATACAAATTAAAATTATTTATCTTCTGCACCTGTGTGTAATCTTCACATATAAATAAAACGGTTTTGACAGAAATCACCTTTTTTATAGGATAGGTCAAAGGTGATCAGATATATTTTAATCACGAGATGCCAAAGTTCAAAATGGGGAATGCAATTAAGAAGGGGTTCGAAATAATTGTTTAAAACCCCTAATTGATGCGGCTTTTGTTAAAGATTTTGAAAACAATGGAAATGTAATTTTTATTTTAACGTGTGTTTTAGATGTAGCTAATGTTATGTGTGGTAACGTACTAATTAGTAATTTTAGTGAAAAGGAAGTAAGATTAGGTAGCGATTAAATAGTGTTAACAGAATTTATATGAATTCAGAATTTGATGAAAAATATTGTGCTATAGTGAATGCATTTACATGACGGCACGGTTAGCGCAGTGGATTAAGCGATTGACTGCTGCACTGCGTGTCGCGGGTTCGATTCCCGCACGGAACAAATATTTGTATGACCTATAAGTAGTTGTTTTGGGTTTGGCTGTTTGTATATGTGAGTATAAATGTTTTTAAACGCACCCACGATATAGAAGAAATTCTTAGTGTGGGGCAACGATTGAAAAAGAAAAAAAAAGATGAACAATATTTATGAAATTGAAGCTTATCATAGTTTATAGTTTTATAGCGGCATTAAATTATAGCGATGACAACAAGCATACGAAGAGTACTAAAAGGTTGGAAATAAAATTGTTGAAAACAGTTTACATGGGTTATGTTTTTTTTTTATTTAAAAAAAAACGTTGCCCCACACTAGGAATTTCTCCTGTATTGTGGGTGCGTTTACTAAAATTTAAACTCACATACACAAACAGCCAGACCCGGAACAACTAATTGTAGGTCATACAAATATTTGTTCCGTGCGGGAATCAAACCCGCGACACGCAGCGCAGCAGTCAATCGCTTACCCACTGCGCCAACCATTCGTTATAAAAAACATAAAATAAAAAAAAACGAAAACAGTAACGTTTCATTGGTAGAAATTATTAAACACGCGATGAATGACTAAAAAACAAATGGCAAAATCTGAACAAATTCCCATAGCTACAGCGAAAAAACTATTACACATATTCACAATGAAAACTACATTATTAGTTGAACAGCAAACAATGCAAACATATTTATTGCTATTTTGGCTGCACACATTTGTTAACTCTAGTAACTTGTCTAGCCTTAATAAAGGGCCGTCTACAACTGACCCCTTTTCTTTGAAAGGGTTGAAATAAACATGTGTAATCTGCTTTATTTATGGTCAATTATGTCCTGCAAACGGACCTATTGAATTATGTTGAATATTAGAGCCATTACTATTTTCTATGGACGGTAGTTTGGGATTTAGTTGTCTTGGTTTGCCTTGTTCTAGTGGAGATGATTTGTATCTTTATTTTTTTCTATGTCGATGTGAAGTTTTATGGCACAAATTTTAGAGGTATCATGTTAAAAGAACAATACGTGACGTGACGTGTAGCTATTTATGTAGTATCAATTAGAATGAGAATTAAAACGAATTTAAAAAAATTGATTTTGTTAACATTTTCAATATAATGCTGCCTCCTTTTTTCTTCATTATCAATCTGCAGCAATCCATGCTGGACAATCAACAATAGATTTCTAAGAGTTAAATCAACTATTTTTTAAATCGAACGTTATCTAAGCAAATAGCGCTATCTTGGAACTCGCGCTCACTGTGTGAATATAAAATAGAAGTTACAACACAGCAAATAAAAAAACTTACCGACTCAACACCTTTCGCAAACAATACTAAAGCAATGCTACTACATTGTAATAACTCAGTAAAAATTTGTCCCACTAACTCAACAACATTGTCAAAAAAGAAAGGTGCCACCAAAAAGAGACCATGTCGCATTTTATAGGACTAGTCTGAGGTCATAAATTCTATAGTTTATGACCTAGAATTAATGCACCGACCTCATTACTGGGTATTCTTACATTCTGTTCTTCAGAAGGGTGTTTGTCTGGGTCAAGAAAGAGTTATGGTGTGAATAGCATGGGGGAATTTGAAGGGGCTTAGTTTTTGTTCAATGGGATTAAGATTTCAGGTACCAATGTTAAAGGGTTTAAGAATTGTATTCATGTTATCAATAACTTAAAGAAAAATAATGCTTGTACGATTTTGTCTGCAAAAAATAACTTTTGGGTATTTCCTGAATAAAATTTTCACCTTCCTCCTACTATAACAGATATTGCAGTAACTACTTTAACTACTGCCGTTCTGTAATATGAAGAATAAATATTAAGACAAACACATGCACGTCCATAAATGTGTGACATTACTCATAAAATATTACAAGTGAACATTTCACACAATAAAGATTTTATCAAAAGCAACACATCAAGTGAACCGGTTTTAAGAAAATAACAAAACACAACTATCTATTGAAGAGATCACGCTTATTACCTTGTTTAATAAACATTGCAACACTGTTGATTATAGTCCTAAACCGGTTTTAGCTCCTTACAAAGGATTAGCCCCAAAACAAGTGACAAATGTGCAAAAAATCAAAACTAACAATGAAAGACAACCAGAAGTACATTTTAATATCCTTGTTATAATAGCCCTTGAATCAGTTACATTTTTAATGGACGATAAATATCCTATGGCTATTATGGTACTCGATGAGAAACTTATTAATTTGGACAAATTTTTAATATGTAACGACTTTGATGACTGTAGTGGTGAGAAATTTTGCTATATAATTTTTAGTTTCTTGATTAGCGAGTTGGATTTCATTTAGAACCTGGTGGGTCTTGACTTTAGTTAGTAAAGTTTTGTGATTGTAATGAATTCAAGTGTAACTTGTATTCAAATTACTGAAAGGAAAGCTAAAATTTATATCATCTACAAGTACCTACTGATTCATTTTTTTATTACAATACATAAAGTATTGTAATAAAAAAATTAAACATTAACTATTTATAATAATTCTGACAAATGGCTGTTGTTACATTTCCACAAATAATGTTACGGATTGTTTTATCTTTGTCAATTTGAAATATGAAACTTTACTTAGAATAAAGTTTTCTTAAACGAACTTAAAAAAAATGTAGTTAACCAACGCTTTATAACGACATATTTGCAAATGTAATAAACGTTCGCACATAGGAAACAAAAAAATTGGGTCACCTTTACATTATGTCGACAAAGAAGATCCGTTACACGCATTTGATATCATTATTACACGTTCCACCAAACATTAAACGACATTTTAACACAGAAGAACAATGATCTCACATCATTAACACTGAAATGGTCAAATAATGACCATGAATAAATGATATGCTCAGATAAGGGACTTACACAAAAGAACCCCTAAGGCAACCCACAGGGAGATATCTTAGGACCACTATTATTTTAATGATATGTGACGAAACTGTATCACAATATGGCTTTAGATTGATGTGTTATATTGTGATACTGTCTAATGATTGTCATTTGGAATTGAAAGGAACAGACATTCTGTTTTTTTGAGGAGTGAGGTCTCGAGGGAATGTATTTGTAGGTCATTTATATGGAATAGTAATGTTGATAAATTGCATTTATAAATATAAGGACGTTACAGTACATTATAAGAGTATAGAGTAAATATGAAAAAATAAAGAAATAATTAAGCGATGTAAAATGTTCTTGCAAAATGTTAAATGCATAATCACGGAGCATCACTGGCTTGGCTTCACAAGTTTTTTGTATAAACTCAAATCATAAAAAAAAAACATTATGGATCTTAATAAAGTGGAACATACAAATTCCATAATAATAGACGGTAATTTATTTATTTACAAGAAAGCATTTAGAAAAACTCAACCTGACAATAATGTCGGCTATAGAAACTGGACTGACATGACATGTGTCTTAAATAGATCAAAACCAAATCATGACAAACAAATCCAAGATGACTCACAATCACGATAATTTTAATCCCTCGGTCTATGACCCTTTAGAACGAGGATTTTTTTATATTCACGACAAAAGGCGAACGCCACCTCAGTTCACAGGTCATAATGTATTCAAAATATGCATTGTGTGTGGTACCTTTTCAAAGGTATTTAAACAATGATTTTGAAGGATCCTTATAAGAGGACAAAAAATATTGGTCCCTTTTCAATGAAGAAGTGATGGACAATAATTTTGAAACGGATCATTAAGCTGATAAGATCGGTCATGTAATCAAGTTTTTTTGGTAAGATTAAGTTCTGTGTTGAGATTATTTTCACATGAGAATTTGGTACAGTTGTCGTGTTTCTTTGAAGTGACTTATTCTAGTTATAATAATAAAATATTGTTTCTAAGAAACTGTAATTAATAAGTGTAGAACTTTAAAAATCATTTACGTATTTGTAAATATTGGTAAACAATATAAAGAAAGAAAGAAAATAAATATATATATAATAATATGTGGATTTTATATAATTATGTATTGAATGTTATATTATAATCACAATCGTATCACCATATTTTACCTTGCGGGATGAAATTAAACCAATAACATTTTTTATATACTCAAAATAACCTAAACGAGAATTAAAAAAAAGGTTGTTAATTTAGAGCCACGAACTCATATCTATTTTGATTTTGACCTCTAATAATATTTTTTTTTCGAGCCCATATTAAGTAATGTTTTTTTTTTTTTATAGTCTTTATCATACATTTTTGTATGAAGACCCAAGGACGCAAATTGTCATTTGCAACTACGATCATCATCCGCCACGGAATATCCACACATTTCTCTCTACCTCAAGGAAGCACGATTTTCATCCACAATACAGGTTTTTCCTTCAGTATTTTCTTAACCGTAATTCCGTTGGTCAGCTAAGCGTGCCGGACAATGGGAACCACTATCTGCTGTATATTCGCTGCATTCACGTACATTACGACAGTTCTTACGTCCCTATTTGTTTCATCCCTATATGTACGGTGCAATATGGTGCCTTGAAAAGAATATTATTTATGGGAAGTAGGGAAACAGGGATGGGAGCAGTTGCTACCGTAAGTATAGTTTTAGAAGGTTTTTTTTTTAGCTTTGGAATTATTGGTTGTGGAGAGAAAACTTAGACAGGTTCATCCCAAACCAAATAGTAAAAAGGATACAAAAGAAAATCGCTTGGTTAAAGGTAAATGTTAAATTATCGTGCTCGATTTTTTCGTAATTACACTGCAATAATGGCTGAACACGATGTTATGTATATAACCTACATTTTAATATAATTGAGAGAAAAACCTATTGCAAATATTTTTAGGGGCATGAGGAACAGAGGTGTACAGTTCACTCATCCACCATAGAAAAGAGAGGATCCTCCGACCAGACGGGTGTTGTGTCTGACGGGAAACTGCCCAGGTGATCGTGGGATGTCGCGACGCCCCCGCCAGGGGGCGTGGCGAGCGAGGTCAGGGCTTCGCCCCTCGCCCGCGGAGGCATACAGTGGCCCGCTGCTACGGGCCCTCTCACTCTGTTCGGCCTACTACGGCCTGTAGCATTTGGCGTAGCAAGCTACGCCTGTGTGAATGGTTGCTATGAATATTTCTGTAGGCGCGTCGCGACGCTATTTCACATAGCGCCGCTTGCTTCACGACACCACGGCGGTCAGTCCCCATCAGGTGAGACCTCCAGTTACCTGGAGGAGGCCCGATGAAGACGACCAGCGACAGTGATGCCGACTCGACGCACCTACAGGTAGATATGTAGTTTACCCTCGCCCCGCTTACAGATCTAGCCGTTTACGGATTGAGGGATAAACAGTCGTGTTTGTGTGAGCGGCTTGTGTTGTTGTGTAACACCGCTCAGTGTCAACGTGCGTCGCGGCCCGCGTCGCGCCTGCACGTGTTATGTTGGATGCATGTGTAGTTAAGGTTGTCTGTATTTAGTTACGTGATATGCCTATATTAACTTAGAACACACCACGCAACAGATGTATGTGTACATCTGTAGAGTCTTTTTATTTCGAGTAAGCTGCGTGTAACCTGGGTGCGGCTTACTCGAGGCGTCATATCCGGTGCGATGGGGTCAGTTGTCCGCTACCAGGTCGCGGGGCAGGGGTCTCGCGTCAGGTGGGCGCGCGTGCAATGGCGCTATCTGCTTGACATGGGGCCAGGCAGAAGCGTCGGCACGCGCGAACATTACCTTCGCGAGTCGCCCTACAAACTCGTCCAGGCTCTCAATCCCGAGGTCCCGGTGGAGTACGTCGTTCCTCACGAAGCGAGGAGCGTCAACAATGGTCCGCAGCGCAAGGTTTTGTTGCGCGCGGAGCGTCTTGCGGCTCGACTCCTTCGTGAGGGCGAACCACGCTGGGGCGGCGTACGTCAAGATTGGGCGTATGTACGTTTTGTACACGCCCAACTTGACGCGCGCCGGGATGCGGGATGAGAGCACAGGTTTAAGGAGGTTGCGGGCGACCCTACCCTGCGCGGCGACCTTGCGGACATGGGGCCCCATCGTGAGGCGGCGGTCGATGGTCACACCCAGGTACTTGGCCCGGGGCGACCAATCGACGTCGACCCCATGTAGTTTCAGGGGTGGCGGGACGGGCGAGTATCCGACGACCATCGCCTGCGTCTTACCCACGTTCACCGATAGCCGCCACTTCGACAGCCACTCGGGAAGCAGATCGAGGGCGCGCTGCATTTTGAGCGCCGCGTGCTTCGCATTGAGCGAAGTGGTGATGTACGCGGCGTCGTCAGCATACAGCGCGAGCGTCGTCTCTGTCGTGGTGGGGATATCGTCGGTGTAACGCGCGTAACACGCCGGCGACACGCAACTGCCCTGCGGCACACCTGCCAGCACTGGGCGAGCGCCGGATAGCGCCCCGTCGACCACCACCCTGAAGGATCTGTTGGACAGAAAGGATGCAACCACCTTTACAACGCGACGGGGCGCGTCGGAGGTGGCGAGTTTGTATATAAGACCGTCGTGCCACACACGGTCGAAGGCCTTCTCCATGTCGAGGAATACTGCCACCGAGCATTCCTTTTTGTCTAGCGCTGTCGTCAGGTAGTGCAGTACCCTCGACAGCTGAAGCGTCGTGCTATGCTCCGCCCTGAACCCAAATTGCTCGGGGCGTGGGGCGATATGTTGGGTGAGGTGTCGCAGCAGGAGTACTTCGAACACCTTGGAGACTGTCGGCAGCAGAGTGATAGGCCGATAGCTCTCCGGCTTCGCTGTGTTCTTTCCCGCCTTGGGCAGCATAATGACGCGCCCCTCCTTCCACGAGGTGGGAAAGACCCCCGTGCGCAGTATCGCCGTGAACAGGCGCGCCAGTGCCGCTACTGCACGGAACGGCAGGTGGCGCAGCGCTGTGTTGGTGATACCGTCAGCACCGGGGGCCTTTCTGGGCTTCGTTCTTAGGATGGCGCGTCTAACTGCGCCAGGCGAGAAGAAGATAGGGTTCTCCTCGGGAGCTACCGGCTGTGCGAAGTAGTCTCCTAGGTGTTGCTCGACCGCTGCGACATGCTCGACGTCGTCGGTCGGGTTAGGGCGGAACTGACGCTCCAGGTGCTCGGCGAAGACCTCCGCCCGGTCCTCTGCTACATACTTAAGCGCCCCGTCGCTGTTAAGTAGAGGGCGCACCGGGGCTGGGGTATTCGACAGCTGGCGGCAAAGACGGTGTACAGACGGCCAGCTGTCGACAGCGGCGTCTATTCTCTCTTCCCAGCCCGCGGCGGCGTGGGCCGATAACTCGGCCTTGACCTTCTCCGCGAGACGGTTGAGCTCTCTCTTCATGGTCGGGCATCTAGTCTGTTGCCACTGCTTGCGAAGGCGCCTTTTCGCGGCAACCATCGCGCTGATACGCGCCGGTAGGGGCGGCAGTAGCCCTCTCCCCTCCGGTTGAATCGTCGTCGCCGCTTCTAAGGCGCTCTGGATGCAAGCAGTGACGTCATCCGCCGCTTGTTCCACGTCCGCGGAGGAAACTATGGGCCGAGTCGGCGTGGTGGTATGCATCCTTTCTGTGAACAGAGTCCAGTCCGTTGATCGGCGTGGCGCTAATGGCTTCAGTCGGGTCGGCTGCTCCGCTAGGACGACGAGTACCGGTTGGTGGTCCGACTGTAGCTCGTCGTCTATCACATGTTGCGTGATCTGGCGGTGCAGCCCTCGGTGGACTACGATATCCAGGACGTCCGGCGTATATGCCGCCGGGTCCGGGTAATGGGTGGGCGTCTCCGGGCCGGACACCGTAAACCCGAAGGCTTCCGCGTCCGCGAAGAGTCGCCGGCCGTCGCTGTTTGTTTGTGCGGAGTTCCACGCCGGGTGCTTACTGTTAAGGTCGCCGGCAAGGATGGTGGCGTTGCCATGCGTGCTAAGTAGCGCCCGCAGCTCAGCCATGACAAGGCGAGACGCGGGCGGCTTGTAGCACGCATAGATGTTAATGTCCTCGCCGGCGACATGCAGCTGTACACCCAGGGCGTAGAAGCTGGACAGCGACGGCAAGGGGAGCTCCTGGTGGACGACTCTTCGCCTCACTAGTACCGCCAGACCACGGTAGCGGGCGTGATGAGCCGACCTTTCATCCTTACGGTAGACGTGATAACCCGGGAACCTGACCCTATCTTCGGTTCCCAGGTGCGTCTCACTGATTAGCGCCACGTCGATATCTTGTTCCCGAAGGAGGTGGCGGAGGGGGGCGACCTTATCCCTAAGGCCGCGGGCATTCCAGTGTACAATCCTCAACGGCCTAGCCATCACAGAGCGACAGCAACGTGGCCAGACCGTCGAGGATGACCGCCTCAATATCTCGGCCCTGCCTTATAGCTCTGATAAGATCCATCAGGAGCTTTATCGCGCAGGTTGTGAATTCTCTGTTCGTCGTCGCGCTTTGCGCGGTAGGGGCGACACCACTCGCCGCCGCAGGGAAACTTCCCTTGGCCTTGATTGGCCGTTGTGCCATCATGGCGTCGGCGGCGACGGTGGTGGTGCCTTGCGGCTTTTGGGCGAACCTACTAGCTGTAGTTCCCGCGTTCCGCCGCTGCGTCGTTTTGTCGCTACTAGTAGGTTCGTCCACTAGCGCGTGCGCCGTCCGTCGGTCGACAACCTGCGCGATGGAGGCAGGGCCGGCCTCAGGGATGGCTTCTGTCTCTTCCTGTGTCGCCGGGGGGGTGGTTTTCTTCCTCCCCCTCCCCCCCCTCTTCTTCTTCCTCCGCTTAGAGGAGGCGGAGGCTTGGCCTCTTTGTGTGGGCTCGTTGGCCGCCGCCATCAGCGTCGGTCCATCGGCCTCCACGATGGCCACTGTTTGTGGCCCGGCCGCTACTCTGTGTGTAGCCGTAATGGCGGCGGTCCCCGCTCGCTTGTTCCGAGTTTCCTTCGTGAACACGGGGCACTTGATGAAGCTCGCGGGGTGCGGGCCACCGCAGTTAACGCATGTGGCCGGCTCCTCCCGCGGGCGTGGGCAGTCTCGTGCCGCGTGCTCACCCCCGCATCGCACACAAGCGAGCGGTCGGTGGCACTGGTGCGAGCTGTGCCGGAAGCGCTGGCACCGGTGACACTGCGCCGGCCCACGTTTTCCACGCCAAGCCTCGATCTTGACACCACGCATGTACATGAACACGGTGGTGTCATAGATCTCTCTGACGTCCGGGGTTTTCCTTAGTATTGCGTGAAACACGCAACCGGGTCGTCCTTGTGCGCCCTTTATGTGGCGCACATACTCCGGTTGGTATCCCAACGCCCGGAGTTCCTCCTCTATCTCCTTCGGGTCCGTATCCGCCGGTAGGCCCCTGATGGCGACTTTGAGGTTGCGGTCCGCTGGTAGTGAGTACGCGAACCACGACACGCCTGCACTCTTTTCCAGGCCAGTCAAATAGCGCTGGACCAGCCGATACTCGTCTTCGGTATCCGGGGTGAATCTCACCCCGGTCCCGTACGGACGAGCATTCGGGGGCCGGCCCAGCTGCGCGTGAATGGCCCGGAAGTGCGAGGCCCAGTTCGGCAGCGTCTCCACTACCAGCGGAGGGTACCTCAGCTTCTTTCTGTTCTTCCCCTTCTGCTGCTGCGACGTAGTCGGCGCCGAGGACGAGGCGCCGGCGGCGGGGGCAGGGGGGGGAATATTAGTGCCAGGGGGGGGGGGCGAGTTGGTGGGTCTCGCCCCTGTGTGTGTCGGTGCGGACGCCGGAGGTGTCGGCGACCGCGGTGGTGTGCGGCGGGCCACGCCGGCGAAGGTAGGCGACATTGGCGTACCCCGACCCCGCGTCGCGCTTTCGCGCTGTGGACGCGGCGGGTCGAGGCAGTACCGCTTCGCCTCCTCCGACGCGGCCTCGCCGGAGCTTCTTCTCCGCCGCTGGGGTCTGGCCTCGAGCTCAAACTCGAAGTTAAACCCCAGCGATGGTGTAGGCGACGCCGGCGACATCAGTGCGGCGGCGGCGGTCGTGCCGCCCACGGTGGACCGCGATCCGGGTCGTGAGGTCATGTCCGGGGACATGTCTCCACGATCGGACGCGGCCGAGCCCACGGACGCCAGCGACATGCTCGACCCAGCACGGGAGGAGCATGCCGACAGCATCGCGGGCGAGTCGCAGGCGGACATCCGGGGTGGCGCCGGCGAAGCGGGCGTCTGCGTCGTTGTGGGTGCCGGCCTGTAACGTTGGCCGGCACTTGCTGGCCGCTCCCGCTCAGCCATCACCGGCCCCGCCAGCGAGCGGCGGGGGTCGGGAACGGCGGTGCGCGGAGCGGGCACAGCTTGGGCTGCCTTTCGCGTCGCGCCGGTAGAGGGCGCGGGCGGCGAGATGAACCGCGGCGGTGGAGCAGCGGCGCATGTTGGGGGCACGCGGGCCCGTGCGGACGACACGGGGGTACGCGGCGGCGGGAGCGCGGGGTAGGCGGCGCGGGGCGCGGTAGTGCGCGCGGCGGGCGCGGAAGGACGCGCAGCGGGCGCGGTTGGTGGCGCGGGCGCAGCAGCACGCGTCGACGTCGACGGTGCGCGCGCTTGCGGTGCGCGGCTGGGGTTCGCGGCCGGCCCCGGGGCCTGGATCGGCACCGGGCGGAACGCGGCGGGACGGACGGCTACCGCATGCGGCCGGCTCGACGACGGCGTTGGCGCAACGCGCGCAGGCGCCGATGTCGTCGGTGGGCCGGCGGGCACAGCGGCAGGGGTCCCCCCCCCCGGTTCCTCTTCCGGTCGCGTCTTCTTCGTCGTCTTCTTCCTCTTCTGGGCTCCGGCCAGTGATGCACCGGACGCCGCATCGCCTATATTAGGCAGAGACGACGCCCGATCCAGCACTGGACGGTCCTCCGGAGACCCGGCATCGCGGCCCAGTGAGCCGCGCGTGCCGGGTTTCGGCATCTTAATTGGGCGTGGGCCTCCGCGACCGCTGCGGTGATTTCTCACCGGGCAGCACGGGGCGGCTCCCTCTGTGTTTGCACAGGTACCGGCTGTATCCTGTACACACACAGAGAGAACGGGTTAAAAATATTGCGGTCCGCACGGAAAAATTACGCGATACGTAGGCGGATTATCGCGCAGGGCACACGAGCTAATCCTGCCCAGGTGTTGATGTCGGATAGTCTTATATAAGTCGTTCGCGCGGTAATTCTAATTGCGCGATGCAAGATTTGTGTGATGTCATGTCTTTGATGCGTAGTTCGTATATGGCGGTGTAACCGCTACATATTCTAGCATTTTTTTTACCAATTTCGTAAAAAAAATATGACATTTTAATCATTTATTTTTCCTTCCACAGGATCCTGAATAATTTTTTGTCGTGTCACATCACTAAAGGATGAGGTAATATTAAGCTGGGAGTAAAAATTTCTACGTTCCGTGCACAAGATGTCAACATAAATTGTGTCTTGTAAAAGCTTGCTAATGGCATACGATTGTGTGGCCTCGATATTAAAAAAATCTCCAAAGATTTCGAAGGAAATATTAGGAAACATAAATAAAAATGTACGTTTGAAATTATGTCTCTGAATCATGTTTTTCCTTGTAACCAATGAATAAGTGGTACTGTGTTAGAAACTATGTTTTCATAGCTGCTAAATAAAAATGATAAACTAATTCACTGAGAAGAGTCAGATAACGCACTACCTAATGGTCTAAAATCATGAAAATTGCACATGAGTTCCTGTAATAACGAAAGTGAGAACTAAGGAAGGATTTTTGAAAATTCATCCCATAATGGTTTCAAATAGGGGTTGAAAGTTTGAATGGAAATTTGTAACATTTTCCGACTTGAAAATGAAATGGTAAGGAAGGTAATTTTTTTTTTTTTTTTTTTTAATAGGTTTACCAACAATTATTGTTTACACAATTACATTAAAAAACACATGCTTAACAATAAAATTACAGTGCAACAATCACTAAAGGTAAACACCATATGCTTAAATTACCTACTATCAGATCAGAAGTCAAGCTAACTTACTCAGTAATAAGGACATACTCGTACTTTGATGATCATAATAAAAATGATGAAATTTGACATTGATAATTAAAATTGGCAAAAAATTATATAATCGATTATTATAAAATTATAGTAAAAGTGATATTTTAAAAACAATAGATATAAAATATTCAAATTAGAATTAATTGATATAACTAAAATTAAATTAAATTTAAATACATAACATCCATATTATATTAAATTCATATAAATGAATAAAAATTGTAAAAAAATAGTAGTTAATTACAAAAATTACATGACAATGATTAAACACAATTAACGGTCACTTGGTAATCGATTGAGAGTGGTTTTCAGTTTAGCAAGAGAGTCTAGCTAGAGAGAGAGAGAAGTGTAGATCAACAACATTACTATAGCCATTCACTGCATTATACAAACATTCTTGCATAAGGTGAACTGCAGTGCTATTCTGATGAACTGTTTTGGATCCAGATCCAAAACAGTTCTTCTAAAAGGTGGACTAAGTAGCGTGATGGTCTAATAATACTGTCCAGATGCGGCGTAAAAGTTATTTTTTTGTCAAATATATACCAAGGTCTTTTATTGTCTCAACCTCCTCAATTTTGTTACCCAGGATATGGTAATTGCTACGTATAGGGATGTAATCTTTCGAAAACAATCTTGTTTCAAATCAAAAGCGAAGCTACAAATTTTAATTACGCTCTCTGGTCAGAAAACAGACTTTTACTGCCACTCATTCACACTTGAACCCATAAAACAGAAGTAATCAGATAACCAACGATTCGCAACGAAGCTCTGATTAAAACTAGCGGGGCTGCAATAAAATCTGTCCACGTCAGAGTTAATATGTGAAACCACACATTTCGGGACATTCCCGCAACAATGTTGGCGTACATTGACGGCGAAAAATTAAATTAAACTGACAAAGAGATGTACTGGAATAATATTACATACTGGAAATGAACATTAACATAACATCACGCCTTGTTTCCCCGAAGGGTTAGGCAGAGGTGTACCTATAGTACACCCACATTTCGCCAGTTATGTTTTATTCCCATGTAATAGGGGGCGAGCCTATTTCCATCAACCGGGCACAAATCTAGACTCCGGGCTGCTACTCAGAAATTCCAGAAAGAAAAACTCAATGACACTTTGCCCGACCTGGGAATTGAACCCAGGACCTCCTGTTCAGCAGTAGCGCTTGCAACCACTAGACCAAAGAGGCAGTCTGGAAATTACTTTATTTATTATTTAATACTTCAAGCACACATGTACAAAGGCGGACTTAATGCCACAGACATTTTCTACCAGTCAACCTATGGGTGATACAGAGACAAACAGTGGTAGGTGCTATAACGAAAATTGAGAAATCAATATTTATTTACATACTTACTTGCTTTTATTGACTTTATATTTATTGTCTTAAAAGTTTGGTAGCTAAACATTATTTTCTTTCAGTTTGTAAATTTACATTTTTTTTGTAACCACTTCATGTTGGCAGCACCCAGAGAAAAGTAATAGTTATTTATGCAACTATTGTATAATAAGGGGTATTAAAACACGAATGTGGGTGTGGGTAGTCTATCACATGAGTGTTTTAATACCTAATTATGTACAGTTGCATACAAGACTTTATCTACACCCATGTTATGAATCCTCTATAAAAACGTTCTGAAACCATAGGGTGTTGTACAGTGTTGTAAGAATTCTATGTAAATTCATAGAAAGTTTAATTGCTGAGTATCTAATACCTACAAACAAACTATATAAAGGAGAAAAAAAAAAAAAAAAAACGAAACAATCGAAAAAAAAAATTGCAATATTAATATTGAACACAAATGGCGTAATACGACGTTAATTCGAATAACCAATAAGTTTTTTTTTTTTAATTATGGCGCTATGGTAGTGAAATGTTCTTTTTTTTAAAAGGAGATGCATAATGAAATTCAGTACAAAATTATAACTCCCGTTTGGATGCTATTATGGTTACTATGACACTGGGTGTTTTAATGTTGGCAATAAGCTGTTTCAGAAACTTATACAGAGGATTTATAGCATGGGCGTAGATAAAGTTATTTAATAAAGTAGTAGCTCCTTGGCTTAAAAAATCTAGTCTTTGATAGACTTATTGTACACAAGAAGAGAGAAGCAATCATAGTGTAATGAACCTATAATGTTGGCCACCATGCGGGCCCAGTGCGGGTTAATAGATGTTTCCTCACGATGTTTTCCTTCACCGTTTTGAGAGCAGTGATGATGGAATTATTTACTAAATACATTTTGAAAATAATTAAGTGTATAATTAAATGTACCTGTTTTGTAAATAAGTTCGTTCGAACCCATGAACTAAACTCGTTAGTCAGCGCCATTACCACTGGGCCACCACTGTAAAGAAAAGAAAACAAAAAAGTTTATACAAAACCAGCAAAGCAGGCCAGACTACGTAAAACAGAAAGCGTCACTGACCTACGACAACCGTCTGGATTTTCATTTTATTGAGTTTACGAAACTAGTTGACGTGAAAAGGCTTAGCTATATCTACTATGATAGTTATAGCATACACGATGAAAACCCAGGATTAAGTTCGCCAGACAAAAGAAGACGAAAAATGGAATACGATACTAAGGCACATGTCCCACCGCGAACGAGGAAGCGACTAGCTCTCAAAGATTTTCTCGAAGCATACAGAAAAAGAAAAGAAAAAAAGAAAGAATAATACGTATTTTGCCACAGTTCGTGAAACACATAATAAAAAAAAAAAAAAATTGAAAATAATCATAAAACAAAAATAGTGTGTGCCTCACGGCTGCGCCAAATAGGTTGGGTTGGGTCAGAAGATTGTAGGTCCCATGTAAGTAAAAGAGATGCATTATATTAATAGTTGATCGCTGACTGATCACACCGTCTGTTGCCGAGTACTCGTTTGTAGCAGCTTTTTTTTTTTGATTAGGGCATCTCTCAGTTTACCTCAGAGGGAGGGTCGTAGCTACTTAACCAGACTTTCCTGTGGCTGTCTTAAGCTGTTAAACTCAAAGCCTCCAGCCAGGGGCAAAAACTATTCTAATTATAAAAAAGGCGAGCGCTCGCTAAGGGCCTGTGGGCCCTGTGGGACCTCGGCTTAGGGCGTCGCTGGGGGAGGACAGCAAGATGGGACAGGCTGGATCAAAGATATATTATTATTTACAATCGGGTAATTTAAAGCTACAGACTCAGCATCGACGCGGGCTGGCGCATCGTCGAGCAAGGGATTATTTACTCGGGAGGGTCGCGATCGCGGAGGACCTCGGCGGTGAGGTCGGAATGCGGGTCATCATTTGTGCTTGTATACTGTGCTGGTGGCCCTACTGCTCTCCTGGAGGAGTTGGGTTGTAGAGTCATCTGGGTCGGTCAGAGTTTGTCGCAGCGACAAGAGCTATCATATTTTAATACTTGCTCAGTGACGGTCGTCGGCGTCGCGCACTCGATGCTCGTTACTCGCCAACTTGTTCATAGTTGCTAGCTCTACTCGCGCGCCGGTGGGACAGATGCCTGGACAATAATAAAAACAAAAATCACTTGGCGACAATAAAAACTTGTGTGATCTTGTATGGCTCTTCCGATATTTACACGTCCAATGACGTATGCTATAAACTGTATAATGTAGACTGTAAAGATATGTTAACAGGTTCCATGACCTGGCGTGATAGCTGTCAAAAATATGTTATGGTCTTCAAAGTCATACATATATTTTTAATGAATGTAGAATGGCCTAACTATATATTTTTGAAAATACAATCTAACACTAAATTAAATGACTATACAAATAAATTAATAATATAATAATAGAAACATATTCATTCACTCCTATATTCCCCAAAAGGATAAGCAGAGGTGTACATTGTACATGTAGTACACCCACATTTACGTTTAAGTACCATGTAATAGGGGTGAACCTATTAACTTCAACCAGGCACTGCGGACTTTTGCGGCATTTGTGCCCGGTTGAGAAGCTTCTGATGGAAAAAACCCAATAAAACTTTGCCCCAACCGGGAATCTAATCAAGGACCTCAAAAAAGAAAGTTGTTTATTGGTACCAGAAAAATCATTCACAATATTATTATTTCTAACTAAAAAGTTACCTTAATCGCAGGAGTTGGTGATACTGGTTCCCAAACTAACCTATCGCTTGTATTTTGTTTAGTCGTGGATATTGGTACAAGTTGGTTTGTTTTGGAACATTTGTTGTGAATGTGAAATTTATTTTATTTACTTTATTTTTATAATTTTAAGAGGTTATATTAAGGTGAAGAGGTGAGTGTGTGTATGTGTTTAAGTGTGAGTGTGTGTGTGTGTGTGGGTAGCACGTGGGTCATGGAATACACAGTGAATTTTAGTAAATCTTCAGTCTTTTGATGGTCCATTTTCAATAGCCAATCAGTAACTTTACGTAGCCAAGCACTGAGTTCAATAACGTGCGGTTGAAGAAACCCAACTGTGGTCTGCTAGATGAAGATCTAAAAGTCAATCAAGTTTCGAACTACAGGAGTGACTTTTACCTTGTCTTACCTAATGACAACATTGAGTTTCAATTTAACGTTCTGTCCAAAGAACAAAGGAGCATTGACATTTAAAGAATCATCCACGGACTGTCCGTGGCAAGTAGGTACAATATAACCTCGCTGATTAATTAATGAGGCCAGCAGTGGTCGTCTTTCGGCTGAAATAATGATCCTTCAATCAATCTACCATCGAGGTTTTAATATCTCTTAATCTCAGTCATCACTATTGTCGTTGAAATCTTATGCTTTTTAAGGACCTAAGGAGATCATGAGAGAACTTCAATCTTCAATGCCTTCCATAAATCTGGCCAGTGATTTTAGCATTTACGTCAGATAATAAAATTTGTAACTGACCTACGCCAACTAGTAAGTTCTTGCAATACACTCAACTTTTAACAGTGTCAGTAATAAAATACTGCCGTTTGACTTATGTCGTTAATCCATTGTGCAGTTAGGTGCAGAGGCGAAAAAGCAGTCTACATTGTGAATACAATATTGTTTGGTGGTACTTTTGACTTAAATAGAGAGTGCCGTGATAAACTGGTGAGTTCAATGTTCATGTTCAATCAATTCAAAGAGGCGGAGGTTCTCCATTCGAAAGTTGTTTATTTTTTTTTGTTTGTGACGTGATTACTCCGCCAGTTATGAAATGATTTTGATAATTCTTTATGTTTGGTAGGTCATATTTCAGAGGGGGTTCTATATAAATTTTATTAATTTTGCAGGGGTAGTATTTGAGTTAGCTTCAATTATATGTATTTTTTCCACTTAGTCTATATGGATGATGTTATAAGTTCCTGTTACTGTTTTTTACTTAGGTATTATTTTATTATTATTCAAATTTGTGTTGGGTAGGTACCACAACAACAAAAGTGAAAAATTTACAAAAATAGACACCGACTTCCGAAATTAAAGTTAGTTTGCACTTTTTCGTGGTTTTTTAGAAGTTGGTTCAGTTTTTTGTAAAAAGTTTTTATTTTAATACTTGGTAAAACCACCCAGGCCGATAGACCACCGCTCGACTTAGATGGGTTAAGTCGAGCGTTTTTATCAGATTTTTCTATTAGAAATCTCTCAGTCGGAGCCCAGTGTCTGGATTAGACTAGGGTCTAATCCACTAATCCAGACACTGGGCTCCGACTGAGAGTTTTTTTTTTCTAGTTTATGACCAATAAATAGGGTCTAAAAGATATTGACGCGGAAACTACCGATTTAGATTTAGATTTGGCCTGACTAGCCTTTTCCCAGGTTTACCGCGCGAACGACATATATAAGACTATCCGACACAACACCCGTCTGGTCGGAGGATCCTCCCTTTTCTATGGTGGATGAGTGAACTTTACACCCTGTTCCTCATGCCTCTAAACCAGTATTTTACATAGAGCGACTGCCTATCTGACCTCTACAACCAGTTACTGGGTAACACGATACCCCTTGCTAAGACTGGTTGTCAAACTTTCGGGCTTCTAACTGAATGTCAAAAATCCAAGATTGACCAACGGCTTAAGTGCTTTCCAAGGCACGGAGGGGTCTCGGTATGTTAAGATGGTCACCCATTCACGGACTGACCGCGACAAGCGTAGCTTAACCTGATCAATCGACCCGTGCGTCTGTTACAATTTAGTCATGAGCCCCTTTTAGATTTAGATTTGGCGAAAGTAAAAAATAAAAAAAAAACAACTATAAGAAACAGCAGATATAAAAAAAAAAAACTACAGACATTTTCAACGCTGGAGGTTCTAGAATAATGTGCTGGGTTCAAGGCATCAGTTTTAGCGTCGAAATCACTTACATTGTGATGAATGTGGATACACCTCGCTATGCTCTGGCGTAATTTATTCTGTTATTTTAAATTTGGCAGAAGCTTTGAAGACATCGCTGTCTGCTCATCCAGTGAGGTGATGGGCAAAACTGAACGACTTCTTCTCGACAACCCTTAGTTGGAACCACACATAATAATATGTTTACAGAACCGGGATTTAATATCCAAGGTAATAAAGGAGAGATGGAAAATATTTTCATTACCCACGTAGGACATGACAGTATTTGTTGGAATAATAATAATAATAAGTCGGAACGACGTGGACGAGACGGCTAAACACTGTCGCCAGAACTTTTTAATAACGTTTCAACTAACTATGTTGTTAAGGAAGAATTTTTGTGAGATGGACGGTGATTTTCAATTGTGTTTACTCGTATTATGTACTAGTAAGAAAACCGGCGAACTGGGTAGACGACATTGTTGCCATAGGGGGTTAAAACTGGATGAGGCTAACACATGATGAAGATGATGCTGTGGATGAAGATGATGCTGAAAAGAACCTTGGGTAGGAGGTCAGGTTAGGTGGAGACACGGTCTTCGACGGGTGGCGGGTATCAGTTGGATGAGAGAAGTCGAGGTGTCAGTAATAAGGCGTGCGATTGGAGAGGCCTTTTTCCAGAAGTGCACCGCTATTCTGCCAATAATTTAATATGTTATTTCTTCTTGTTCAAGCCTTAATAGTTTCATTTTAGTAGACGATACGTAAGTGATTGTGCCTTAGTTACCAATTTCGGTACGTAGATTGGTGATCCTTAGAATTAATTATTATGAGCACAAGGATGCTTCTCTTATAATTACTGTTACATGCAAGCCTTTTTTGTCCAACCACAAACCTAAAGACATCACCAATAATATGGAAAAAGTATGTGTAATTATTTGTATAGACTAGTTTAAATAACACCTACATTTGTAATTGGCAATATGATGGCAATGGCAATACTGATTCTTAGCACAAAGAATCAGTATTGCCATATAACGTGGCAATGCTCAAAATTCTAAAGTCATTTAATCAAACTAGGCTGAGAATCAGCACTTTTCGAACGTCAAAGTTACATAAGACAGTCTCCCAAAACACCCACCCTCCTCCACTTTCTAGTGCTTTAGCTGGGAAGAAGAAGTGGCGCAACAAACTCCCCAGCAGCACAGCTGTCTGTTCAGTTAGAAAAAAAAAAGATTCTATATAATAGTATGCAAGATAATTTACATTACGCAAAACATAATTTAAATTATAAATTAATAGCCATATGACAGCTAGCACACGCCAATATATACCAACCAAAAACATCGAGAACTATACTCAAGCAGAAATAAAAATAACTAAACTTAAACAATATCTAAAAAAGAAAAAAAGCCTCCAGGCATAAATCGGCGTGTCCGCTTACATATAACAGTAACTAGAAGTTATAATTGATAAACTAGGACCATCGAGGTAAAATAAATAATTGTCGAGGTCGCTAGCTAACCACATATTGCAATACAACTCATTAAAAAAAAAACTTTGTAATGAGTAGATTATGTCAACAATAAATTAAAATAAATTGACTTATAAAGCTGCCAGCCTTTTGGGCACTTTTCCCGCTGACAGCAATGCGGACGAACTTTTCGATGCCGAATGAGCTCTTCTCTTAATTTTATTTTCTTATTTGTATAGTTAGTTAGTTTTTAATTTAGTGTTAGATTGTATATTGTAATCTTTAAATTATTAACGTGGTCCACTAAGTAAATTAATTATAAATTCCAGAATCAATGACGAACAACGATAATTTTTCAAGCAAAAAATAAAATACTTTTCTAACAGTTAACAATTTCCATAAATCCCTGTATATACTAATTTAGAATTCCCCAGACGCCTGTAATTTCACTATAATTCATACAAATCAAACAGTACCGTTGTATCATCACGCTAATATCAGAATGGCGTGGTGGACAGTCTACGTCGTGTTATCGCCAACACGCCCTCTTTAACCATGTAAAAGACTCATCAGTGTCGACAATGTTTGTTTGTGTCCAATTGTTGGTTTGTTGGATCCAATATTTGGTTTTCAAACCTGTTTTCTTTAATTGTTTTTTTTTTTACCAAAGCATCAAGGAGGTCCTAAGCCATATCGCTAAGACAGTCTTGGACCTACACTTAGGTATAACCTTACTGTATTTAAAAAAAAAGGATAAAAATCTGATTATTTATTATGTATGCCTATCCTCAAGAAGAGGACAGAAATGGAGTGCCCACAATTAAATGATAACTAAAAATAGGTATTGATTACTTCATATGTATTTGCCAGAGTTTGGCAAAAACATTATACATTTAATTTAAATAGTTTCTAATGATAACATTAGATAACAATAGTTTATTTCCTCAAAAAGCTGTGAGGTATATGTTATTTTACGCCATCGCATTGATTCCCCACATCCGACTTTTTATTGTCCCCATCAACCAACATTGGCCAACACATCACACAAAGTGGCATAGGAAATGCGTGCACTAAGCGTTTTTATCACGTTTTGATTGCGTGCTATCAGATAAATGGCTTCCGTATAAGTTTTCATATTTTTCCGGTCATTATATCGATGCTTTCAATCGGCAACTTTAGATTGCTTGTGTGGTGCAGTGAGTTTGCTAAGTATCAGGTTGGTAGGTATATAACTAATGGAAAATCGATTCAGGGAATCAAAAGTCAACGTCATTATTATCATTTGGCATGTATTTAGTCGGACCTCAAATGATTCCGGAGATAATTATTGCGCACACATAAAATTCCAATTAATCGCAATGGGTATCATTTGGACAGTTCACCCAAGTTTATTACGTTATTTAGCAGACGATTTTTTAAAACCTATGCAGCAAAAAAAAACTCTCGGGTTGTCTTGAAACTGCGTTACGCAATTAGGAGTGCCATTTTCCGCTCCTAAAAATATTATTAAAAAAGCGTTCGTGATAGAAGGTAAATAAGTTGTTAGTCGATCAGTTAAATATTTCCTTTATTATTTTGACACTTAATGAATATTTCCGTTATTATTTTGACACTTAATGCTCGCAGGTCGATCTTTAGCAGGTTTTTGGCTGCAGAACCAGACCGGACATTCCATTTATTTGGCATTGACTGCAGAAGTCGTGGGTTCAACCTTAAGGAGGTTTGTGGATCGGAATTTCCTCATAAGGAACTCAGCTTTGATCGTCACCGGTGTGTGGGTAGTTATGGACAAGCTGGGTATGGTTAAGATTAATTAAGGGGTGATTTTATAGCCTCAGGTAAGTACAGCGGCGCGAGAGGTATGGACAGGGTCGTCGAACCGGCCTTAGCGACGAGGACGAAATGACGACGGTCCGTGCTTGTTTAGGTAATGTAGGTATTTGCAATGGTTTCTTTTTTACATGAAGTCTTAAATTAACATTATAAATTGATTTAAATAAACTGGCGAAATGTGGGTGTACTATAGGTGCACATCTGCTGAACCCATGCGGGAATACAGGCGTGATGTTATGTTATGTTTAAATAAAGATAAATTACGAGGTCATGGTTCCCCATTACATGAGTCTTAGAACATAACAGGTGAAATTTTGGTAATACTAGTACTACATAGTAGGTACTGCAGAGGTTTATCGGCTGGTTGCTTATATTAAGACTGGCAGACATTCTATCATTCAAATATAGAACTACTAGCATTTGTTCTAGGAGATAGATCGGTCACAGTGATCGGTTTAGGCAATGATATTAGAAGTATATAAAAAAGTACTCTGTGATTAGAAGTAAAAAGACGTAGATAGGTTACCTACCTAACATTTTATCTTCAAAAACGGCACTGTGTCACACTATTATATGACACGTGGCAGTAGGAGGGCATGTCGTAATTATAGGGAGCGAAAAAGAGACAAAACGAAGAAAATGTGGCTGGTTAGCCAACTTTTGACGTGCCACTTGCGGAACGTTTATAACCTATCTACCTCTTTTTACATATAATATCATTGGGTTTAGGGCCATGTGAAGCAAGCGTTGTTCTATAAGTTGTAATTTATTTATGGGTTTCTAATACAGCGGTCCTCTGGACCTCTTAAAGTACCTCCGCAGTTTATTATTATTTGTTTGTAGTGTAACTACAAATAATAAACTGAGGAGCCCTCAGCGAGGGCGATGATGCTATGTGTGTTGTGATTAAATAATAAAGGTACCATTCCGTACCAGACCGCAGGCAGCAGCAGTCCGTATTCCAGTCGGTAGATAGAAGATAGAAAAAGTGTTATCGCTCGAGCGTTCGCGGCACTACTACTGGTCTGCGGTCGGGCTACACGTGTCGCCTGTCGCTCGCCCTTAGCTGCCAACGACGTGCCGCTAGCTACGGAAGGTATTTCATAGAAATTCATAGAAACCAGACACGTTGCCTGCAGTTGCCTCCTGCTGTCGGGTACGGAATGGTACCTTTAGAGTTGCCCGTATCTTCATCTGCGTGTATTCTATATTTCATCATTTTGTATAAATATATCCAAAATTAATATTAGCCTATGTCCTTCTCCAAGTCCCAGGTTATCTATCTGTCATATGGTTTATTCGTGGAAAGGGTAATAGACAGACAGACAGTTTTATACTAACAAATATGTATTTTGCGAATTTGAGCCATAATACTACTAAAATTTTTACAACTGACAGGTGTCATTCTCTCGACAGCCGGACTATTTATGAAGTATTATGAATTGTTAAACCAAAACACCATCTACAAACATTTTTCTCTCAAGCAAAAATAAATTACATAGTAAACTTTATGTATCACGTCCAGTAAATTATGACGTTCAGCTATAAAAACCACAATTATTCCAACAAAGGGTAATAAAGGCCTTCTTACACTAACTTTTATTTTATTTCAAACAGTCGGCTCTGTGCGGCCTATTTTGTGTCACGAACTGCAACTTTTAAAACGATATGCTTCAGAATCTCAAGGAAAAACGTGGAGACGACTTCTAACAAAAAAAATTTATTCAGAAAAATTATCATGAGCAATATGAGCATCTGTTAAGTCCACAACACAATAAACAGATTATGGTTAGAGAGCATGATTAACTGTGTGGTCATAGGTTAAAGAACAAAGCAAGTCAATTAAGTGTAAAAGGGGTGTTTGAGCTACTACTGAGAAATGGTAATAGAAAAACCAAAACAACACTTTGCCCTACCTACATGCTCATTATGTGACGAGAACTTTGTGTGTTCTTCATAAAGCATAGCTTATCACAAACGTAATATAAACATCAGTTAGTATATTCATATATTTTCATAAAACAACAGAAAAAAAAAGTAGCAAATCCAAAAAAAAATGTTCGCACACAACTCCACCCCACACTGTTAGGTCCACTTCAGCGATGAATCACCTGGTGACTCACGTTCTAGCAAAGGAAGAGTGCACCTGATGAAATCATGGGCCATTGACCTACGGACCATAGTTTTCAACGCTCTACTGACTTTGGCGTGTTTCCTCCTAGTGCGGAGTTATTTCTGTAATTATGGAATGTGACCCGTGAACCAGTTTAATATATCCTGTATATTATCCTAACTATAATCACACTAATATTATAAAGACGAAAGTTTATGAGTGTGTATGTTTGTCTCTTCTTCACGCTAAAACTACTGAACGGATTTGGATAAAATTTGTCACACAGATAGTTTATAACCTGGATTATCACATAGGGTACTTTTTTATCTCAATATTCCCACGGGATCGAAAATTATGCGGGTGAAACCGCGGGGCTCAGCTAGTTATAAATATAAACACACTTTTCGTCTGTCTGTGTGACGGCTTTAATTTTCTAAGCTACGCAATGTATTTTCATATGATTTTCACCATCATTTACAACATTTATTCTGGAATGTTTATATGTTTCGGAATAATGTACCGGAATATATTTTTTTTCTCTCGTGTAATGCAAGGGCAGGTCACTAGTAGATTATATGATATGTCATTTTTTCGTTACGCGTTATTATTTATTTAATTTGCGGATTTTCCTGCACCACTGAAGACATGTCGGTGGCGCAGACAGTATATACTACCTATTAAAATCTACCGATTGCGCCTGCGCCACCGACATGACGCAGGTCACAGGTGCATCGCGCCGCATGGATTATTGTCCTTTCATATCGGTGCGTCACAGTGAGAGATTTATGTAGTAAAATGCTACAAGAATCTTTTGGCGCCTAAATCACATTGACAGGGCGTAGTTGGTACAAATTTGTGAAATTTTCACACAAATTGTATTGACTAACAAAATAAAGGCTCAGATTCTGGCCACGTGCCAAAAGAACCTTGTCGCGTTGTACCTATAAAATTATTTATTTTTATTACCTACGTTAAATTCCTCCAATATTTGCATGAACTACCACTCTTTAAGCGGATAGACTGTAGTTGTAAGAGAAACTATTGAGAAGCGTCCTTGGTTTGATCCATACCTGGGGTAGAGTACGTGCATAAACCTGGAAGCTTTGGCCTGAACATTTAATTGAGATAATTCGGAAATGCCTCGCGGCGTAGCGCGACGCTTCACGAAGCAGCGATGCTTCGCCAAAAGGCTCGGCCTCCAGCGCCTGCCAGCGACTTCACGATGCGCCTCGCGAAGTTGCGCTGCGTCTCGCCGCGCTGTTCAGCGCGAAACCACTGGCCTCTTCTAGCATTGCCTCATCTCGCCAATACTGTAGCTTCCCATTAGTGAAAGAATTTTCGTATTGGATCAGTAGTTCCGAAGATTACCCCCTAGGTACCATCGAAGAAGTTCATATCTATACACACCGTAAGGACTATTTCTGCTTGCAGCGCTCGGCCGCTATAGAACCGGGGCGGTAACAGATGATTGTAATCATCGTGTTCACGTGATATAGTTTACCAGATGTTCACGTGTTTATATGACCATTACACATACTTCAATATTTACTTCTACGACAAGGTTTAAATGGAAATAAAAAAAAACAAGTTATCTAATATAAAATAAACCGAAATATTTATTCTTGGGCAATTACAATTTTCACGTTACATAAAACTATTGAGAAAAACCAACTTTTCACCACCACGAGAATCCTGTCTACGCCGTCTTTCTGAAAAAATAAGATAAAAAATTGACTATTTTATAAAATAGATCTATGTAGGTCAGTCAATCGTTAGTCCGTGCCACCACTCGAGTTCGATAGACGCGGCGTTAGTGCCTATGATATTGCATCAAATTGCATTTAAAAAAGGCAGTGTACTCTATCCACATTGGATAAAGTGCCGTTAGCGGCATACTAGTGGCACTGCCTCGGCTCGGCTAAAGTCTCCTCAGATTTCCATTGTCAGTGTCACTATCACTGAGTCACTGTCACTTGTTATTTTGTTTGATTGTTGAGGTTAAGTCGCTGTAAAACACTACATTCCCAAAACATTACATTCTCTTGTGCCTAAACTGACCCTGGCACTCGCCGGCCGCTGCTGCGGCACCGCTCACTACGCTCGCTCAGCTCGTGCGTTGTGTGGTCACAGTTCTATCCTAACCTAACCTATCTTATCTTTCAGCCATTTTAATTTTGCTACTTCATTTTTCGTAAATTCAGTCAATGTAGTGAATTCTGATATATACTGACTGGCTGTGATTCTATATAATTAAATATATAAAGGGCATTATAATAAAGGGCCTAAAACCTCAACAATGAAACAAAATAACAAGAGGAAGTGACAATGACAATGCAAATACGGCACTTTAGCCGGGCCGAAGCAGTGCCACTAGCATGCCGCAAATTGCGGCACTTTATCCGATACGGATAAAGTGCCGCCAGCGGCATTCTATACACTTCCTTTAAAAAAAATGTAGCTCTGCAATTTTCCGCCGGCTTTCAATGGTGGCGCGAACTCAAGATCTGTTTTTCAACTTTATTCATAAAATAAAGTACATTAACTTGTGCAGTATTTCTGAAAATCATCATTATCATTAATTAGACCAATTAGAATTGTATAAAAGGGTTGAGGCTTACCCTTTTATACCATTCTAATTTTATTGATCTTGAAAAATATATTCCAAATCTGAGTGCTTGGATATTTGTGAGTCTACGGTTTCCTAGAAGACCGGTGGCCAACCACACAATGGCCGCAGTGACGGCCGCCATGGCCTTTACGGTGTCAAAAATCGTTCTCTAGAAAAACACCAACTTACTTTCATAAATAACGTTTTAGTGACGTCATCCACCGGTGGCCACTGCAGTCTTATGTGCTATTTTTATGTAGGAAGTACACAGATATTGGGTAATTAGTTTAGCTGCTCATGTTTCATTTGTGCTCATTAATCACAACGCAACGCACACACCCATGTATGTCACAACATTTTATTTGATTTTGTACGAGTTTATTTTATTTTTTATATTACCTTTAATTTGTTTATTATAACGGACAGAAACTTCCCTATGTTTATTATTCTAGCGTATGGGAGACGTGGGTTGCAGCTGAAAATCAGCATCAGGTGATACGTTTTGTGTTTTCATCTGACATTATGCTGAGCTGAGGCCCTTTTGGCATTATAATAACTTGTTTTCTGTTTGTATAGTTTTTAGGTGTATTTTTTGTAATGACAATAAACGCATATTTTTCTGTCTTTCTTTTCTTTCTTTCTTTCTTTACTTTCTTTCTTTCTTACAAAACCCTACCTTGAGGCAGTTATTCAACGAAAATTATCGCAAAACTGCAATAATTATCGCCTTTGAAACTGCTCTTGAAGGCACTATAGTTAAAGACATACAAGTAAATTATGTTTTGAATTCAAATCTTAGGTACCTACCTACTTTTTATGCAAGTGGGTACATGTATTATTTTCCCTAGTATGTGAGTAAAACCACAGACAATAGCTAGTTGTTCTATAAAAAGAAACGTGAATAAAAACCTGGACATGGTTTTGATATGAAAAGCAACAATTTTTCCATTCCCATGCGAAGCTGTAAACTGTTCTATTTTCTAATCACAACCAGCATTTCTTTTTAATAAAAAGGATGCATATAATACTGGTCCTGGTTTACAGTACAATTGTCTGCACGATCAATTGAAACTGCGCTGCCTCTGGCCATATTGTCTTCCAATCTATTCAAACCTGATGAATATGACAGTGGTCCTCAACATTTATGTTAGGAGTACAAAGATGGTGGAAGCAACAATAGAAGATGATGAACAATCATAGTTAAAGGAGAAGAATAATTGTTAGCTATTGAGAGTGAACCATGAACTTCTCGACATTCTAAAACAAAATGGTTAAAATGGTTTTCCGATTTAATTATTTTGTAATATTTATTGTTATTCGGCATGATATTATATTGTAATTTATGTGTAAAAATTTTGCATGCCCAAGTGACGGCAAAGCAAGCATCTATATCCATGTTGGCAAAAAATAATTGATTTGATTTGATGACAATGAAACATTGGTAGTAACATACCTACTGTCTTGGCTTCTGTAAATTGTTTTTTTGTTGTTTGAGTCACAAAGCTGGTCTTTAACAATGATGATATGATGAAAAGAAATAATAATGAAATGCTCATTATTTTCTCCATAATATATTAATAGTTACATTGCGCTACAAAGTTTCAATGACACATAAAGTACCGATATCTTGAAGCCGATTTAACGTGCCACACAAATAAAAAAGCCTTTGCATATTTTGTTACGGTCTTCGCAAATTTAAACAGGGGCAGAGAGTACTAATATCTAACAAACAAAAAAAGTGTGAAATGATCCCAAATATTGAAAAGGCATCACAAAAACTTTGGTAACCATTGTCCTAAACCAAACGCAATCCGAAATGTAATTGACATGCGTTTACCTAAAAAAAGCCATAGAAACGCCCATGCGGACGGCCTCAAAGCTACAACGGGCATGACTCACAAACGATCGGAACGTAACAAATAAAAATGTTTAAAACGGAAAAACAAGTGATGATTTGTCCAAATACAAACTTATTCCTGCAGCTACTCAACTTGAAATTGAACCTTATGATCAAGACAAAGAATCTATCGATATGAATGCTGATGACAATGTTTAAATTGTTTAAAGTCTCTGTGGGTGGTGAATAGGCGGCAGGTTTGCAAACAACGAAAGAAAAGAAGGCGGTGCCGAATTCAATACAAATATGGAAGCGACTCAAGCTTGAATAGAAGACGCGACAGTAAGTGACCTTTATGTGGAAACAAAGACACAAATGGCGAAGGGAAATGCCCTGCTGTGCAGAAATAAGGTATAACGTCTTTACTGTTGACCGTTTGGCTGTTTTGATGGGATTTTACGTAGGGCTGCCTAAAGATACATTAATACAATATCGAAATTATTTCTGTAAAAGTATATTAATGTGAGGTTTGGTTTATGTAGGATTATAATGCAATTATAAGACTTGACTAAGAATATATTCACAAAACATGACGTCTAATTTGCAGAATAAATTCATTAAAAAAAATACGTTGAATATTAAATCCGATTTTCACAACTAATCTCTGAACACGGAATATTATATTAAAGATAGTGAAATCAAGGAATATTAATAGTTAAAGGTGAAAAAACGGCATGTTTACTCCTACAACAGCAAAATACAAGCAATAAATAATAAAGCAACAATCTATTCCGTTACTTCTTAACAGCAGTAATAGCCTAGTGGTGTGACGATCGGACTACCAAGTCAAGTCGAGCTCGAATCGGTTAGTCACTAACCTCACGAAAAAAAAAGAAGAAGAAGAAGACTTCTTAATACAAAACGTAATAATTAGACCCTTAAAATAATTTTACTGCCCCAATTAACATCCAGTAACAACCCTAATTTTTATAACCCCCAATATTTATAGCAGCTTGCGTCCAATGTCTACTAACTTCTTCATTATCTGCTTCACAATGTATGACTACTATCCTGTGTCCAAAAATAGCCCTTTTTAGTCCCTTTTCAATATTTTTATAGCCATAATTAGTTCCGTCTGCAATTTCAAAAGCAATTTCATCCTCACAGACTGTTGTTCATTTAGTTTTCAATACAAACGGTTTCCTAGGCAATTGTCGGGAAACAATTATTGCTTTTGATGGCGACAAAGAAGAGAGTTTGCATAATATTGACGTTTTTGTATACAGGTAGATATTTTTGGTTGGATAGCGAGCCGCTACTAATTGTACCTTTTTTAAATATATTTTTTACAAAGCTTTACTATTATTATAGTAGTTGTGATAATATCTTGGGTCCTTTTAAAAATGTGCGAATTATAGTGTAATGAATTGACACTGGCATTTAGTTCAGCAGTATTGTTGTCTACTATTTCTATTCCGATGGCAATTAAAGATCTGTATTTTCACCTAGTAATTTCAATCATAGTAAATCTACTGATACAATTGCTACGTTTAATGGGACTGATTCCTTTGCTGGAAAAAAGTCTCTCTCCATGACTTCCAGCTCTTACAATCCAGGGCTAATTGGTCCACCACTGGTTGTTTGCTCCAATTAATATAAATTAATTTTACATAGGCTATTCAGGAGGATATTTGAGATGGGGCAGTAAGGGCAGGTAACTTAAACGTTGCACGTTATAGCTACAGGAAAATGGTATTAAGAGAATTACCTTATTTTTTTGAATTTGAATTGGAATTTTTGATGCCCTTTCACAGATTTTGAAAGAAATGTACAATGAGCAAGAAAATGGTCCATTTTCACAAAACCTTTTTTTGATGCCAATCGATCCTGTTTCTTATAAAAGTAAAAAATGTATATAGGACCAACTGAGTTTTGAGTTCTAGAAAAGTCGGAAACTGTAAAAATCTTTTCCCGTAGGAAATGTATGTACTTACTTTATATGATGAATAGACTATCAATGATGATAGGAAAGTTGCTGATTACGTTAACGACACTAATGATTATCACGATGATAATGACGAAATTGATAATAAAGATAAAAGAACAAGTATAAGTAACAACATGAAATATACTAACTTTATCACGCAAGCCTTTGGATCCATAGACATAAGGAAGTGATTCAGGCTATTCTCGCAGTTGATGTAAGCCATGCCAAAGCCAAGGCCACCTCCGATATACATCGGCCATTTTCTAAAACCTTTAAGGAAAAAGCTGCCCACCATGCTCCCGATAATGACGCCCGCAGCTGAGTCAGGAAGGATATGAAACAAAACAAATGATTGTTTTAGGCCTGATTTTTCAATGGTCAAATAACTTATAACTAAAGACTAGCAGTGCCTTTTTAATTTTTTCTGTTGTGATCCTTCTCCACACACAAGAACTCACCAAAGTTTCATCACAGTTGGTCTAGCCATTTTCGAATTTTGGCGAGACTTACGCACGGCAATTGATTTTTATATTATAGATTTTTATTTATGATTTTTTCATAAGATAGTTAGATGACAGGTTGACAGATTTTCTATACAAAAGCTGTCATAACTCCTGAGATAAAAGTTATCTGACTTTTTCAAAATCAATTTTTGAGCCTTTTGCCGTGTCTTCTGGATCAATAGGATAAATTACCATAGTATTCCTAACGTTCTATAAATATTTTCAGTGGCTCATTTTAAATGATTATTCGTTCTTGCTTTGACAGAGTAAAAATCCTTCAAACAATTTGTTTATGTGTATCGTTTTTTTTTTTGTTCCTCATTTTTCGTAACTACACCTACCACTGTTTGTCTCATCGCATCACCCAAAGGTCTACTGATAGAAAATGTCTATGGCATTAAGTCTGCCTTTGTACATTTTTGTGCTAGAAGTGTTAAATAAATAAAAAAATAAACTATTTCAAATGATTCACCAGTTTTTAAGCCGAAATCAATGAAGCATGCAGAATATCTTGCTTCAAAGTCCCTTACGTCTTTTGTCTTCTTCATACCTTAGGTAAGCGCCAGGTTATAAAAATACATTCTGACAACGACACACTTAACTAAAATAAAAAATACTTATAATAATATATTTAAACTCTTTTTTTAATAATATTTCATCAGTTATAGAAACACAAGACAAATTTTGAACGTGACACTCTTGTGACACTGAAAAACACCGTGGAAAAAAAAACTATTTTTGTTTATGTTTATTTTGTGCCTGTTATAAAAAGTTACTGTTCTATTCTATAGGTTTTATATAATTGGAATGCTAAAAAGGGGCAGCAGATTAATTAATAAAATAATTCTTGTTGGGGACTTTGCTGCTGGGGAGTTTGTTGCGCCACTTCTTCTTCCCAGCAAAAGCACTAGGAAGTGGTGAAGAGTGGGCGTTTTGGGGGACTGTCTTATGTAATTTTGACGTTCGAAAAGTGCTGATTCTCAGCCTAGTTTGAATATATGACTTTTGAATTTTGTATTTATGTTTTTTTTTTTTAATGCATTTCATCTCAGAGATTTGCAGTTTTTTCGCAAATATTATTTTGCCGAGGCAATGGTTCTCACGGAAAGTATTGAGTTCAGACAAAAGCGGTAGAAGCTTGTTATTGAATTTTTGCACATTTATAAGTATTTTTATGCTAGCTAAACCATCTTGATTGTGTGGAACTTAATAATTTGGGTCTAAGCATCAAGTAAATTACCACTTTTGCCACTATCTACCACCATCCGATTTTCCACTCAAATCCGCATGACCAGGTAGCCAATTAAGGGTACCGACCACACTCTAAGCCCCGATAGATTAGCCGGATTACGCCTTAGTCCCTGAACACAATTAATATGGTTATTATGGTTTCAATCACCAACGTAACGTTGATTTGATTTGCTTGATTTAGTTAATTGATTTAAGCAGGACTTGATTTATGGCTAATTAGTTAAATAATTATAATTAGTAGCTTATGAGGTGTGACAATCATTATGTGGGTACCTACCTAACTATAAATTATTGGTATATGGTCATTTAATGTAAATCACGAATCTTAATACGAATAGTTTTTTAAGAACGAATAATCTTCAGGGGACTTAGTTCAAAGATGACAAAATATTATGTTGAAATAGGAGTTGATCTAAATTGGATACTAACGTGAGAACATTTATGGCCAAAAATTAGCAACTCTTATCTGGCTGCCACCCTGCGAAGTGCTGATTCTCAGCCCAGTTTGAATAAATGACTTTTGAATTTTGAATTTTCTCTTGTGGCGGCGCCTACGTCGCCACATTCACACTATGCATCAAAGAGCTGACGTCATACAAATCCTGAATCGTGCAATTAGAGTTTACTGCGCGAACAGCAAACATATAACATCCCGACATCCATCGTTGCGCAGTTGCTCGCCATACACGACACCCGTCTGGTCAAAAGATCCTCCCTTTTCTATAGAGAATGAGTGAACTTTAAACCCTGATCCTCATGCCCCTAAACTCTACCGGATCACCGATCGATAATCCACTTCACTTTTAAGTCTCTTAAACCCGTGTAAAATTTTCAGAACCTTAAGTTTTGCTATAAGACAATTCTGGTTTCTAATATATTACCATAACATATACATAAACTCATGCCTTCTTCCCCTGTGGGTAGGCAGTTCACCTCTTCAGCACAAGGTATAGTTTATTGTACATATGGCTCAGTCCTATTTATGATTTATTGTAACTTAAGTGACGCCTGCGCTAAGATTCCAAGCTTGAAGCGTTGAGCATCTTGCGATGACCGTTTTAGAAGGCGCGTTTTAAATCTGTTCAAAACATCGTCGAGTTTACATTATACGGTCTTACTTTTTATTTGGTTAGAATTAGGAATCACGGCTTGTAGAACAAATGTTTAATCTTTTTATAACATAATTGTAATGCATCAAACTAACCTATTTCGTTATGTTCTTCTTGAACATCTTAAGCAAAATTGCAGAACTGCTGATCATCATCCACTCGATGCGATATTTTCCTGCACCATATTTTTACAACACACCTAACAGAACAGTGTTGTGTACATTTTTTGGGGAAACGCGGGACAAAGCTTTTGGCACAGTATGTATGATACTAAGTCAGAATACATACCAACAATGAAATCTCAGTTGCCATAAAAATGTAACTTGCAAATAAACAGACGACGTATTCTTAACTTGACCAATACATCTAGATCTTAAACTAACGTCTAAACTAAACTTACACTAAAATACTGTGTTCTCACTAAACAGACATTCAATCTGAACACTGGGCACGTTCAATTTAAACCAAATCACACATAATTGATCCGGAGCAATGCCCAAATAGTGATGTTATCCAAAATGATATCTGAAAAGTGTTAAGATTATACGAAATTTTGTTAAAGTATAATCAATTTGCAACAAAGTGTGTAATACCAATATTAGTGCTCGTTGAAATATGTTCTATTCGTTTGGTTTCAAAATGATAATTTTAAAAGGATCAGTGTAATGATGGATGGCTGTCATTTTACCTGATTTTCACTAACCAAATTGAAATACGTAAATCGACTAACTTATCCCGAAATACGGTACTTTGCCTAAAATATAACTACTTTGCCCGATGCATTTTAATGAGTCTAATAAAAAGCTTTACACTTTACTTCTTCAACGTAGGTTGTCAAAAGCAGGTCACTATAAAAAATATCCCAACATAATATCCGAACCAATCCCATATCCGAAAAAATATCCGCAAACTCCCATCCCTTCTAGTAATAGACAAAGGATTTAGTGCTAAACAAGCTGCAAGCCTAATGATTGCCCGGACAAGGATGCCACCGTCCATAATCCTATCTGCATGTCTTATCAAAGCGGTTTCTACGTAACGAACCAAAATTGACAACCCTGATTGAATGGGCGATGTGCAGTCAGTGAAGACGTCCAATGACAGATTGAATTAAGAGGATTATAATGTCGACTGTGGTAGGTAAAGGGGTGAGCAGATATCTAGATTAAAGCGAAAAGGAAATGATTTTATTTTAATATTAATATTTCATCGTTTTTATTTAACATGACATGACATCACGCTTGTAGACCCCAAGGGGCTATGCAGAGGTGGACCAATAGTATATAATTCCACATATCACCAGTTATGTTTAAGTCCCATGTAATAGGGGGTGAGCTTCTTGCCATCAACCGGTTACAAATCCAGACTCCGAGCTCCTACTGAGAAAACTAAAGCCTCGAGCAGACAGGCGCGCGACACCGGTAATTGCTCTAACGTGATGTTTTCTTAGAAATTGTTTTGTAAGAGTCGTGTTGCGTCAGTCTGCACGAGGCTCAATGCTGCTGATTCTTTTAAAATCGTTGTCTTTTTAATTATAGTGCTTTTTTACATCCTTTTAGTGACTAATTTTTTAGGGTTCCGTACCCAAACGGTAAAAACGGGACCCTATTACTAAAACTTCGCTGTCCGTCCGTCCGTCTATCACCAGGCTGTATCTCATGAACCGTGATAGTTGGACAGTTGAAATTTTCACAGATGATGTATTTTTGTCGCCACTATAACATCAAATACTAAAAACAGAACAAAATAAATATGGGGTTTCCATACAACAGACATAATTTTTTGCCGTTTTTATAGATAATGGTACGGAACCCTTCGTGCGCGAGTCCGACTCGCACTTGGCCGATTTTAATTTTAAAAATTTTCACGTTTCAAGAATCGACGGAAAATTTGACAGTTTCGGGTAGGTTGATGTGCTGGCCTCTGTACAAATATACACAATTTTTTGGGTTCTGTACCCGAATGGTCCCGAACGGAACCCTATCACTAAGCCTCAGCTGTCCGTTCGTCTGTTTATCAGCGGGTGTAATCTCATAAACCATGATAGGTAGACATATGATTTTTTTACAGATTATGTATTTATTTTAATTGCCGCTATAAAAAGATATACCTAATAAAATTAAATTTAAAAAGAGGGGGTCTTTTTAAATTTTATTTTATTGTATTTTTTAAATTTTAATTTTTAACTTTATTTTAATTTTATTATTCTCGAGCTTGTGGCTAAGTAATAACTGCCGCACGGGTCGATCCATCAGGTTAAGCTATGCTTCCCGGGGTTGGGTCTGTGGATGCGTGACCATCTTTACATAACGAGACTCCTCCGTGCCTCGGAAAGCACGTTAAGCCGTTGGTCCCGGCTGTCATTCGTGGATCTTTCACCGTCGTTACGGGTCGTCAGAAGCCCGCAAATCTGACAACCAGTCTTACCAAGGGGTATCGTATTACCCAGTTAGGTACTGGGTTGTGGAGGTCAGATAGGCAGTCGCTCCATGTAAAATACTGGTATTCAGCTGCATCCGGTTAGACTGGAAGCCGACCCCAATGTAGTTGAGAAAAGGCTAGGCAGATTGGCAGATTGATTTTAATTTTATTATTTCTTGATTATCATATTTTATCATTTATATCATATTCCCCATACAAGAAACGTGTTTTTTTCGGCGTTTCTGCTAAATATTGAACGGTGGTACGGAACCCTTCGTCTGCGAGTCTGACTCGCACTTATTGGCCGGTTTTTTTTTTACTTATCATGATTTCTGCCCTCCCTCATAATATTATCACTTAGCGTTATGCAAATGTCAAAATGCTTTGACAGTATAATTTGTTTAATTGTCAAATAGGCCGCAAGCTGTTTACAATATTCTCAAAATGTTGATACATTTTATTGCATGTAATTTTGCTCTGACTTTGCTTGGTCTTATTTTATCTATGTAATTCAATGTAAGTAGAAGTTACAGTAAATTATTGTTACCGCTGAGTGAAGTAGGTTCCTTAAAGTAGGTAGGTACCTAATAATCATTACAAAGTCATAATATTGATTTGACAAAAAAAAAAGAAAAATAAAGTGTTTCCTAAGCAAATAATATTGAATTGTCAATGGATGAATAATTTATTTATTTTATTTATTTATTTATTTATTGGATCTCCAACAGAAGCTACACAATTTCATGCAAGCTTACATTCTAAGAATAGGGACAAATACAGTGTGCGCTTCCAATTATAGGAGACCACATCATTCTCTTATAATCTAGGTAGAAACATTAAGTTTGACAATCCGAAAATAATGATAATAATAAAAATAAAAACACGAATACAACACGAAATCATAGAATTAAACAAAATGAAATTCAAAACAAATTAATAATAAAAACATTAAATTATATAAAAAAATAATAGCCATAAAAGACCACAGACAAAAATTAATTAAGGCTTGGATATTAAGACTAATGACGAATAATGTACAATACTTATTGGTTACCGATGATTTTGATGTCGAAAAAACCTCAAAAAGTCTTTTTTCAGCAAGTTTTATTGAATTCTTTGTAAGAATAACATTTTTATTCACAACCACCTGACGAAGTTGTCCTGTCTATGTTTCAATTGGTCGGTTGTTCCCAAATTTGAAAATATTCCCGGAAACTTTTCCAATTTTTCTTCAATCAAATAGGAAAATTTAAAAAGAAAAAATAGCGAAATCCGTCCAGCCGTTCTCGAGTGATGTGCTTACCAACCAACAGCATTCATTTTTATTTAAATAGATTATCGATATATTTTTTTTACAAACCGACGGGCTCATTTATAACCATTTAACTATGTATCACTTATAATGTGCAGTCAGTACCTAGTCTGTGTTTATTATTCAAACGTTTCAAGTATCTGCCTGCAAGGCAAATTGTCATCAAAGAGTATTTAGAAGGGATGATGACATAATTAATTCTGAACTTTTAAGCATTTTGTGTTTAAATTAGGATTAGTGACTGAAAATGTATTTAGTTATGCTTTTGCCTAAGGCTCAGTAGGCTAAGTGGCTAAATTAAGTAATAAAATATGTACCTATTGTTTTAAAGTATTCAATGGCAGGGGTGGATTATAACGGTGGCGGGGATCTCTCGCGTCCGGCCCTGGTCCCGGCCATGGTACGGAGCGAGAGGGCATGGGTGGCGGGGATCTCTCGCGTCCGGCCCTGGTCCCGGCCATGGTACGGAGCGAGAGGGCATGGGAGGCCGTCACCTCCTTCTGCGAAGCAGTAATGCTCGCGAAGGAGGAGGCGGAGCGCGTGAGGGAGAGGCAAATTTCGCGCCCTCACGCCCGTAGCCGCCGCAGGAGGAGACGACCTGGGCGTCGGGAATCAATTGCTGATTCCCGGCCACCGTAGGCGCGGGCTTGCGGACGGTGAGCAATGGGTAGCTCGCCGTCCGGTAAGGACCAAGCCCGGGTCAACGGCGCGTTGTGTTCCACGCGCGCCTCAAAGAGATGTCAGCGAATGAAGGGGTCCGATGAGACCATTGCCTGCCGGGGTTGCGGGAAAATCCGAAAGGGATACCGTTGCCCCCTGGCATTGCACAGGCAAGAGAAGGAACACGGGTGGGTTTTAGTCAGTAAGAGTCTTCCCGCTCCACCCAGAGCGGGAGGAGTCATTTGAAGATTTCCCATCCGAAAAAAAAAAAAAAAAAAAAAAAGTGGTGGATTATAAGCGTCGGGAATCAATCGCTGATTCCCGGCCACCGTAGGCGCGGGCTTGCGGACGGTGAGTAATGGGTAGCTCGCCGTCAGATAAGGAACAGGGCCGGGTCGACGGCGCGTTGTGTTCCACGCGCGCCTCAAAGTGATCTCAGCACAAATACTGAATGGGTCCGATAGGACTGATGCCTGCCTGGGTCGCGGGAAAGTCCGAAAGGGCTACCGTGGCCCCTGGCAATGTACAGGCAACTGAAGGAACACGGGTGGGTTTTAGTCAGTAAGAGTCTGAAACGCCCTCCCACTCCGCTCAGAGCGGGAGAAGTTATTCGATAATTTCCACCCAAAAAAAAAGGGTTGGATTATAAGGTCATTGCATAGAACCAGGTCCTTGTTATGATAATTATCTGTATTTTTTTGTAAAAATTAATTTCCCCATTTTATAGAATCTTGTTGCAAATCGAATTTCGACCATGGCGGCCAATCTCAGCGGAGACTAGCCATCAGCGTGGGAAATATTAATAAAATAAAATAAAAACTATTTATTTCAGATTTAAGGAATCCATAGAATGTTAGTACAGTAAGAAAAACTTAAACAATTAATGTTAGTAACTAAAATGAAAGAATACAAAAATTCATAATAACCATTATTTCATCATATGGATCCTGACCCAGTGTTGGATGTATCGGGTGTCCAACCTATCTGCTATAACGGTCAGGATGCAGTTGGTGCTGGCGCGCAGTCTGCACAGCGCCGCCGCAGCGTATCGCTGGCGGAGCACGGCGTGAAAGCCGTCTACGTGCGCAACCGCGAACATGCCCGACGCACTGCACCAGCGCGGCAGCCCCAACAACGCCCTGAACGCGTTGTTGTACTGGACGCGCAGAGCGCTGAATGATCGTTGCGTATAATGAGCCCACAGGCTGCACGTGTAAAGCGCAAAAGCGTATTATAGCATATTATAGCGCAAAAGTGTGTGCGTAGACACAGGTGCACTCTCTCTGCCCTCACTCTCAATAGGGTATTACACCTATTTTTGAAAAGTATCTCAATTAGATTCTATAGTGCTAATTAACCACAAAAAAATTAAAAAAAAAAAAACAATCGTTAAGTTCCATAAAAGTGCATTTAAGTTTTGCATTTTCAAGTTTCGCGCGTAATTTGACGAAAACGCTGGACACAGTTGACGCCTAATTGCTCTGTGGTCATGACGTCGGTTGGCTGTGTAAACAAATTTATAGATTAAAGGTACGCTGATAGTTGACAGTTAACACTTTCTAAGTTTACATAGCCGTATGACGTAATAACATGGCGACTACTATCTAATGGTGTTATGAAACAGATTAGAAAAGCTGAAACCTTTGAATTGAGTATTAAAATTTAGTTTGCTATTTTATGAACTAAAACTAACGTTTTCCGACTGCTTTTTGCCTAAGCTATCTCAATAAAATATTTTTAGATTTTTTCTCATAAAGAGTAAAACACCCTATTCTTTATTTTTTGGGTGTTTAGTGACTAACCCGGTGTCAGAGTTTTTATACCACCCATGGACCTCTGACATCACATGCCGTCAAGAAATATCTCTCAGGCATGCCTGTTTCCTTTACCGGTTTTGAAGCAAATGATAATTTTACAATACGCACATGAATCCGAAAAGTCACAGGTGCGTGCTTTTGGTTTGAAATCGAGACCTTTGAATTAGTAGTCTGACGATTACACCACTAAGCCAGTGGTGCTAATTATAAACTAGGCGAGCGCTCGGTAAGGGCACCCCCAGTGGGGTACGAAACTCGGCTTAGGGCGTCGCTGGGGGGAGGACAGCGAGATGGGACAGGCTGGATCAAAGATATATTATTAATCGGGGAATTTAAAGCTACAGGCATCGACGTGGGCTGGCGCATCGTCGAGCAAGGGTCGGGAGGGTAGAGCCATCAACCCCACTTATATAGTCTTACTGCTCGATCCACCTCGGCTAGGATAGTTATCAGCTCGGGGCGGACAATCACAGCAACGGTGACCTTGGAATACTGGTATTTAATTCGTTCAACAGTGTAACGTTTCCTATATTATTTTTTGCCATTCCTAAACTCTCTAATACTGACATACTGGGAACCTTTATCACATGTGTGTCAAATTTTGAAATCGTTATTATTATCTAACGAATGACCTGAATCTATTAACACATAACATCACGCCTTGTTTCTCCGTAGGGTTGGGCAGAGGTGTACCTATAGTACACCCACATTTCGCCAGTTATATTTTTAAGTCCCGTGTAATAGGGGGCGAGCCTATTGCCATCAACCGACCACAAATCTAGATTCCAGATGGAAAAAAACCCAATAACTCTATGCCCGACTCGGGAATCTCTTGGAAATTCCTTAATTTCCTGAAAAACCCAATAATAAGAGAGAATCTATTAAGTGTTGAGCAAAATGGGATCTTTCTGAATAACTATTCCTGTACGTGTGTGTGGGTGTGTGTCGCTGTACTAAATATACGTCATCTTATTGTATTTTATAATGGATTTCCGCAAAGTCACGCCAGATTCTTTTAACTAAATTCAATTTGGAAAACTTTGAAAGCTACTAGAGTAAATGATTAATTTTCGATGTCCTGTGAATTTTTGGTGAAAATACATCGGAAATAAATCTTTGAAATATACTCGTAGTTTGAATTTTGAATAAAATTTATATCTTGCTTAAAGACCGACAACCCGACCCCCGCGCGCATCTACGCTCGCACTCATCAACATGTGGACAGAGCCACACTCTATAGGCCAAAGAGCCGCATGTGGCTCGTGAGCCGCGGTTTGCCGACCTTATGGAGCCTTATTATGAAGTATTAATGCCATCGTTATTCCACTGCGAAAAAGGGATAGTGTTAGCGGCCTTGTATAGCTCCGTCTCTCACTCACACTGGAATAATGGTGGCATTAATACGTCATAATACGGCCCCTGCACTAGGCCATCACTGCTTCACTCTCAATGTGAACACATAATTATAACAACAACAATAATTAACATACGATTTCACCACAAATTCAATTTAATAGGCTTTCAACTACCTACAGCAACCTTACCGGATATTGCTGTAATCACTTCGTAGATAGGTTGCCAATTGCAATAGTCCTATAGAGCTACAAGAGATCTATACAGATACTGCCTAATCAGGACAAATTGTGTGCCTAGGTACCCATAGGGTGCTTTGATACTTTCTAACGTGACAATATATCACGGTCACGTCCACCTCCATAAAATGTATGGAAATACGTGCACGTTATGACATTACAGTGGACAGAAAAAAAACGTCTTCAAATATTTCCAAACATTTTACTTTCCTGTGTTATGGACGTGTAAGTTCAAGATAATATCACGACCTTAAATTCAAATTAAAAATATTTTATTTCACATAAACCTACAAGAGCACTTATGAAACGTCAGAAGCTAGCACGGTTCCAATTGGTCGTTTCCTATGGAGAAGAGCCGGCAAGAAACTCCACGGTTACTCTTTTAAAAGTAAATGGTATTTACAATCTTTTGAAGTTACAGTGTTTATAGGTATGAGAGGACACTGTTAGAGCTATCAACAAGTACCAGGTACTTAGCAACATAGAAAATGATCGACAGATCTAAAAGTCGGTTATGCCTACAACGTTCTCACATTCACAAAATATAAAAGAGGAGAATCTATATAAAAAAAAAAACAAATTAAAAACCTATTTAAACCAAATGACATGACTGCCACTAAAGCTGTAACGAATCTAATTTAATAAAAAATATAGTATAGTGAAGTAGCTTAGAAATTAACATACATAACATCACGCCTTGTTTCCCCCAAGGGTTGGGCAGAGGTGTACCTATAGTACACCCACATTTCGCCAGTTATGTTTAAGTCCAATGTAATAGGCTATAGAGTCTATTGCCATCAACCGACCACAAATCCAGATTCCAGATGGAAAAAAACCCAATAACTCTGCCCGACTCGGGAATCGAACCCAAGACCTCATGCTCAGCAGTAGCGCTTGCGACCACTAGACCAACGAGGCAGTCAAGAATAATAGAAATTATAAAAATGCATAAAATTGTTTCAAAATATTAAAAGACAGGAATTTATATTTAAACTAGCTGCGCCCCGTGGTTTCACCCGCATAAGTTTCGATGACGTGGGAATATCTGGATAAAAATATTCTATGTATTAATCGAGGTTATAACCTATCTGTGTGCATCTGTGTGCCAAATTTTATCCAAATCCGTTCGATAGTTTTAGCGTGAAGAAGAGACAAACATACACACTCACAAACTTTCGCCTTTATAATATTAGTAAGATTAATATAGTGTGATAATTTTAATTAAAATACGTAGGGTGTTTTTTTGACAAAGCGCGTATTTCACACCTCCTCACTCAGATTTTTGCGTACCTACCTACCCCCATTGCCAAAATTACCGAGAACAAAGTCCTCATTCATCGTCACGAAGTTACGACAGCAAATTGCAAGATTTATCTCATCACCGCCATGCTTACGAATGTCTTCATTTTGTTTACGAGGTTCGATACCCGGTTGAGCCAAGTTTTATAGTTGCCTTAATTTTATAGCCTTTGATTAGTTTCTTTATGGAAGTCGGTTGATTTACTTATTGGAAAGTGACGTAATGAGGTAGGAACATTTTTTTCGTGCAATGTTTGATTTTGACTCACTGAGATTGGGTTTATCGAATGTTTTCGGTCTTCTGGACGTGGTGTTCCGTGGCTTCCACGGAAAAGTTCCACAGGACAGTACAAAGTCAAGATAGTGCAAAGTGAAGTGCTACTAACATAGTCTAAGCCTTATTTATTAACACAAGTTTCTGTTATTAAAATATGTATGTTAAGGTTAAGGTATTTTTCTATAGGCCTGTGTCGCCTGAAATAAATGGTATATATTATTATTATTATTAATGTCAAAGATTTATATCGTTAGATTTGCTCTCATCGTACTAAGCCACGCGAAAAAGTGCCCGTACTGAAAAGAGTGAGCTCACGCAATAATGGGGTTCCATGACAATCAATTCAAGTCTCTGCGACATTGTGTGTGTCAGAGCGAATCTACGATTTAAATCTTGGTTTTATGTCTAAAACCAAAGTACAAAGTATCACTAATTTAAAAACTAGGCTATTCTTGTCTGGTTCTCGGATGAACATCTACCTAAATAGTATTTGAAACCCAATAAAATCAAAGGAAAGTGTTTTCCAGACAATCAAAACTGCCGTTTTAGTTATCAGCTAAATCCAGTATAAAGCATCCAATCCATTGACTAGTATTTCGCTTTACGGGGCTTAATTAAATAAATATATATCTTCTCTAGCTCGTGGCTGAGTAATAACAACCGCTCGGGTCGATCCATCAGGTTAAGCTACGATTGCCTGGGTTGATCCGTGGATGGGTGACCATCTTTACATACCGAGACTCCTTCGTGCCTCGGAAAGCACGTTAAGCCGTTTGATCTCGGCTGTCGTTCGTGGATCTTGGACAGTCGTTACGGGTCGTCAGAAGCCCGAAAGTCTGAGAACCAGTCTTACCAAGGGGTACCGTATTACTAAGTTAATGAGTTGAGGGGGTCAGATAGGCAGTCGCTCCTTGTAAAATACTGGTATTCAGCAGTTAGACTGGAAGCTGACCCCAACATAGTCGGGAAAAGGCTAGGCAGATTGATTTTGATGCTCTTACTAGGTAATTAGTAATTCTTTAATCGTGCTTTTGTATGCTGTGCTGTTTTTTCTGTGCACTAAATAAACGAATTATCTATCTTCAAAATCACCATTCATAATATTATGAAAACCTCTTCTCTGACCACCATTCATTATCAACACCATGAATATCTATTTTTATCTGAACCACGAAGAAAGCTCAATTAACCACCCACACAGATTCCTCGTGACAATAGCCATCCATCAAATATCTTCGTTTTGTTTACACAGTCCTAATTTAGACGTTGGTGCCATTTGCATCACCGTGGCACTAAACGTACCGTTTGCATTACCGTGACACTTAATGTACCGGTTGATTGTGACCATGTGACGATTTGGTGGACGTTGTGTTAAAAGTAGAATTTTGTTGTGAAGTAATTTGATGTTTGGTGATAAATGGGTTGCTCGGGTTACTCTTGGGAAAGGGGAGCCCCAGAAATGTCAATATTATTACTATTAGTTGTGAAAATTTTCTGAATATCGTATTCTTTTACAATGTTTGTAAATATATGAGCACAATAATTATTATATCTATAAAATAATTAATTTATCTATCATTGCTTAATTTTTAGGGTTTCGTACCCAAAGGGTAAAAACGGAACCCTATTACTAAGATTTTGCTGTCCGTTCGTCCGTCTGTCACCAGGCTGTATACTCATGAACCGTGATAGTTAGACAGTTGAAATTTTCACAGGCGATGTATTTCCGTAGCCGCTATAATAACAAATATTAAAAACAAAATAAAATAAATATTTAAGGGGGCTCCCATACAACCGTTTTTTTTTTTGCCGTTTTTATAGATAATGGTACGGAACCCTTCGTGCGCGAGTCCGACTCGCACTTGGCCGGTTTTAATTATTTTTACCTATTGTGTGTGGTATAGGCATCTAATTCCGGGTGCATCGTCTTCACATATTATTATATAATTAACGTATACTCACAAAATATTGTAAAACATTTTAAAAGGGTAACAGTGAAGATTCTTGCCCGTTCTTCTCCATACGAAAACTACCTTTTGGAAGGGGCGACTAGAATCAATTCAATTTTCTTGTAAATTTTGACGTTCAAAAGTGCCTTTTATGTGCCTAATTGAAATGACTGACCCAGGTTTTTTTTTTTGATTTTATAGTTTTGTTTACCTAAGTACGCCTAATGTATACTATGATTGCCTGCATAAAAAATAATATTAATTTAATACGGGGTAAAAGTCTTTTTTTTTTTTTTTTACTATGGCATCTCGCAGGTATACCCCTAAGGTATTTACTGCTCAACCGAACAATCCTGTGGCTGCCTTAAGCACTACACTCAAAGCCTCCAGCCAGGAGCAAAACTATTCTAAATTAAAATTAGGCGAACGCTCGCTAAGGGCACCCCCTGTGGGGTACGAACCTCGGCTTAGGGCGTCGCTGAGGGGAGGACAGCAAGATGGGACAGGCTGGATCAAGGATGTCTCATTATTATTATACGGGGAATTTAAAGCTACGCGCTCAGCTGCGGCGCGGGCTAGCGCTTCATCGGACAAGGGGGTAAAAGTCGACAGTTATCTAACCTTTATACAAGAAATCTACGCTAATATTAAGAAGTGGCAGTTTGTGAGTCTGGATGTAGGAGGTAATCTCCGAAACTACTTATCCAATTTCAAAAAATCTTCACTTGAAGCTACACTGTTGCCGTCTGCTATAGGATATATTTTATGGTACAGTTGACTTTCACGCAGTTGCGGGAGAAGCTTGTCTAAACTAATTATAAAGAAAAAATATATTTATTTTTGTTTATAATGAATAACCTCAAAAACTACTGGACCGATTTTAAAAATTCTTTCACCAATAGAATGCTATATTATCACTGAGTAACATATGCTATAAATTATAACGACAACACGTGGAAGGTAGTCCTAACTAATATCATAAATGCGAAAGTGACTTTGTTTCTTTGTTTCGCTCTCACGCATAAACGGCTGAAAGTATTTGTATGAAATTTGGTACATGTGTAAACCATGACCTGGATTAGGACATGACATACCTTTTATCCCGATATTCTCTCGGTATTAGGGCTTAAACCGCGGGTATGATATAAAGAACAAAATGTCCTAGGCAATTTTTAATTTCTGCTCCAATGATGACGTCTCCAATTTCCAAATAACCCGTACATCATTACCCTTCATTGCCGTAAAAGGATCAATAATTACTTTAATTGTTCATTCTCTAACAATGAATGCACATGAAGAGACGCACGCACTCGTAAACTCGCCCTGATGAGTTTCATGCAAATTTTGACGACTGTAAAGTCTGAAGTGCTCTCTTTACCCTGCTATCCTGTGATGAACCGTCCGACTGAGTATAGTGGGGAGATGTAGCTGGGATTAATATTTGGGACCATAATAGACAGTGAATCGCAATGGCAGCTTTGCCATAGCATTTTTAGAGGTATGACCATATTATACAAGGTGTTTTTTTCATAGGTAATCAAAATGGTTGCTTACTTACCCTCAAATAATTATTTACTCGAAAGCGTTGTTTATGATACTCTAAATGAAAGAAAGAAAGAAATAATAATATTTTATTTGGGACATGCACAGGAAATACAAACAGTAATAATAATATAAAAAATCATCATCACTGACAGGACTATTGTTGCCAATAAGCCTGATATAGTGGTGTTGGATCGAGGAGAGTGGCGCACAATTATCATTGACATAACGATCCCGCATGACGGGAACCTCGTGAAAGCCGAGAAAGATAAACAAATTAAGTATCTTGACTTGGCTCGCGAGGTTGTCGACATGTGGGATGTGGACTCAGCGATCATTGTGCCGATAGTCGTATCTGCCAATGGCTTAATTGCCAAGAGCCTCGACCAACACCTAAGGAGGCTCACGTTGGGCAGCTGGATTAAGGGCTTGATCCAGAAAGCGGTACTCCTGGACACGGCTCGCATTGTTAGGAGGTTCCTCTCTCTAGAGCCCTGACCGCCGGTAGCTTGGACCCTGCTCCCGATACCGGTGGGCTACTATTTTTTATATTTTTAAATGTTTTTATATGTTTTATTCTAATATTTAAAAATATAATTTATATGTATTAATGTTAAATAAAGGAAATATAAAAAAAAAAACAATAAAAAGGAGCATAAAAAAATAAAAAATTAATAACGACCTGTGCAAGGCCAAAGAGGCCTCTATCTCAGCATAATACGGCGATGATTTAACATCAAATCTTCATGGATGTTTTTAATTTGAAACAACATAAAATTTTGCCCATACGGTAAAGCCTGTCTGTCTGCTACCTTTTCAAAAATCAAAATATGTAAAAAAAAAAAAAAAAATAATATTTATTTTACAAACATGGAGGACTAACAGCTACATTAACACAAGATGGTAATAGAATAGTAAACAGTGAGCCAATAATAAGTCCTCACGTTTAGAAATTTAATTGAAAGCGCTGTTTCTGATACTCTGAATGATTATTTAAAATCAAATCTTCATGGATCTTTTTTATTTGAGATTACTTACATTTTTTCCCATACGGTATAAAGCCTGTCGCTGCTATCTTTTCAAAAATCAAAATAAGTCTTTTTTTTTTTTATCCAGTAAAACTTCCATACATACATTACACCACCATTGTCACGTAATCCCATACATACGTTGCATACTAAATAATAAAAATAAGACAAACACAATAAAAACTTATCTTTAACGTAACCTGTAAGATCGACGATAAAATCGGCGAATTACTTACAAAACAACTTTACACTTACCAACAAAATACACAAAATTGTACCCTATGTTCCAAACAATACGATCTACATAAAAGTTTTTCAGCAGCCAAAAGATTGTGGTAGTAATTTGAAGGGCGCACAGTGTGCTAAAATGCTCGGATTAGAAGACAAAATGCATAGGTAGTAAATTTTACGGCTATGCAAATGTAATACCGTATTGGACAGTAAAATCTAAGCCCTGGTTGATATGTCAGGCGTGGATAGCAATATTAAACGCAAGGAACATTTTTAAGATCGTAAAGATTTTTGATTTTTATTAGTCCTCTTTTATAGTAATAAGGGATGTATGCAGTAAGATGTTATGCATTGTAATAAGATTTTTTTACGATATTATTCGTCTTCATAAAAAATTATGCAATTTTTTTTATTTTTTAAGTTTTTACATTTAGGTCTAACGAAAAGCAAATAAAACTTTAAATGGTTTAGATGCAAATATATTCACAGTTAATTTTCGAGTATTTAATTGATTTTCGTACGCTTGCAATTGCTTTTCTATAAAACTGGAAGATTTAGTATACATTGTAACAGCGTATCAATTTTCAATCGCCTCCTCATCAACACTAGGTCAAATATTTTTTTAATACTCGCATAGCTCATGACCTAAAGAGGTTGTACCATAAAGAATATGAATTTAAAAAAATAACGCGATATTTCGCGGGTTAAAGCTAGTTTGTACGTTTTACCGGCGTTCGTTTTTTACGAATACAAAATTACCACCGAAATAAAAGATAAGTACCTACCTCTTATAGCTTTAGTGTGTACTGAATTATTCAAGTCATTAGTTAACTAATTATTTATGTCATTTTGAATTATGTATTAAAAAATCAACATAAAAAGTCATTTATTCAAATTAGGCTGAGAAACATTGCATGCATTCTTAAAAAAAATTATTGGCGTATGTGTCGATGACCGTTCGTCCGCAATCTTTCCAAGAACATCAATATAACCCAAAAAATATTACCAAAGTGTGAGTGGTGATGGGCCCCCATCACCACTTACACTTTGGTAATAATTCTGCGGGACTCTAAAAAAAATATATAATTAAAATTATAGGTAAAAATTATATTTTTGGGAGTACCTCTGTAACCGACGTTGTTGTTACGCAAAAAATATTTCAAATTCAAGTCATTTATTCAAACTAGGCTGAGAATCATCACTTTTTAACGTCAACATTACATTAGAGAGTCCCGCAAAACGCCCGCCCTTCACCACTTGTTAGTTCCTTAGCTGGGAAGAAGAAGTGGCGCAACAAACTCCCCAGCAGGACATAAGAACAAAGTCAACTTTCTTTCACCCTATAAACGCAGACGCATCGACATCATAGTACCCACGACAATGTGTCGCTATCCCATAAAACTGAATCAAGATAAACTCCTTTATGTCAACGGGATTAAAAATTTGATCGTAAAACCAGGACGTAATAGTTACATAGGATTTGCTCAGTTTACGACTAAATGTTACGGATTTCATGTAATCTTAGTTCGTGGGTTTTGTGATGACAATTATCTCTGTGGTTGTAATTAGGGAGTTAGGTCGTTATGAGATGGGGTGAATTACGACTCGTTAGTTTATAGTTATGGTGGCAGGGCTCGTGGCTAAGTACCTCATATCAGCCGCACACGTCGGTCGTTCGTGGATTGGTGATGCCGAAACCCCTCCGTGCCTCGGAAAGCATGTTAAGCCGTTGGTCCCGGTTGTCAATCGTGGACCTTTGGCAGTCTTTACAGAAGCCTGAAAATCTGACAACCAGTCTTACTAAAGGGTATCATATTACCCAATAACTTGGCAACTGAGTTTTGAAGGTCGGATAGGCAATCGCATGTAAAATACTGGTATTCAGCAGCAGTCGGTTAGACTGGAAGCCAACCCCAACATAGTTGTTAAAAGGCTAGGCATAATTATGATGACTTTAAAGTTACAGTTATATCGTATCTTTTGGACAGTTTCTGAAGTATATTTTACTGGGCCTTTTTTTTTTTTTTTTTTTTTTGGGTGGGAAATCATCAAATGACGTCTCCCGCTCTGGGTGGAGCGGGAGGGCGTGTCAGACTCTTACTGACTAAAACCCACCCGTGTTCCTTCTCTTGCCTGTGCAATGCCAGGGGGCCACGGTATCCATATTTTACTGGGCCTGAGGTTCACGTATTGCTACAAATTGGTATATTATGTTTGGAAAAAAAATGAACTAACCTTAAACCTTGTAAAATACATGTTTGCTCGCTCATTGAGGTTTGTTTATGAAGCAATTGAAAAAATATTTGTTCCTGCTAATAGTTTTACAGGACTGAAATTAAATGCAGGGTGTAAGAAACATCGACACGCAATCAGATAACCTTATCATAAATATAGGACTTTTTTTGTCATATGATAAAAAAACAGCTATGTCATACACGGACAAAATGTATAGAACTTAACTGGTAGGCTAGAATCATATACTTAGATACAAAATTCATGGTAACAATTGGCACGCCGATGTCACACCCTGTATATAATAGTGTATAGTGCGCTTCGTCAATCATCGTTAATCTTCGTAAATACGAAAGCGCGATGATGAGATTTAATATCGAGCTATTAAAACCATGAAAGCGTTTGCCCATTTTGTATTACCATGGATATACCAACGAGATACCAACTCTATGCAATTTCAAATAACTTATTAGTGACAGATGACGAGGTGCGACCAGCAGGGCTAACATGACAAGCGCGAGAAAGCTCTTTATCTCGTTTTGTCGAAATTTGTCTACGATTCTGACGTCATTCTAATCCCTAACATGACCGTAAACGACGAGATATCTCGAAAAAGGCACTTTGACAGTTCTATATCTCGCGACGAGAAACCATGTTTCAAGTTATTAAAAACAAATTATTTTTATGATAGCAACATCGGCTTGAGATTCCGTTTCATTCATTCAATGGTGCCGATTTTCTTGTCACAAATGCCTCTAAACTAGACTAAAAATCAGCAAAATTTAGATTATTCCTGTCAACCGACGATTTTACATTCTGAAATAGACTAAAGTGACACAACTTAACTATATTTTAGTTTGACGGCACTGAGCTATTAATTTAGTGAAAATGGCAATTTAACTATTCAGAATTTTACGTTCTTCACTTATAATGTTGATTGTCTAAGTATTTAATCGCGATTAAAAAATGAACTAAAATTCACACCAACACCTCGAAGGTGCAAAAACAATACTGTCTTTTTTTTTTTCTTTTGCGTATATCTCGAAAACGGTGTGTCCTATCGCAAAAATAATGAAAATTTCGACCCCCTTTATGAAACCATAAACCCCTAACACTCAACATGTAGGTAATATTTTTTCATATTTTCCATACAAAAAACGAAAAATTCCATATAAAACACGTCGTTCCAATATAAATAGTAGTTTAAAAACTAAGTATTTTCATTATTAATATATTGTAAAATAAAATGATGACTAAAATAAGTACAATTATGAAACTGCCATGTTATTTTGGAGTTTTTTTTTGTATCATAATTTTGTCTACTCTTCTCGTCGTCAAAATCGACGACGAGTAAATACGACTAAATGATAGAAAAATCGGAGATTATCTCGTGTTGAATTGTCAAAAATCGAGATAACTATGGTGCCATGTTAGAGTTTATAGAGAAAACATCAATTTTGACAGAAGGAGTCGACTATTTTGTATGGAAGTGCTGTCAGAAATCGAGAAAGTGACCGAAATAGACAAAAATTACGCACGCGAGAGCGAGTAATTGTCGTGTGTGTCATGTTAGGCCTGCAGGCGTAGGTGATCCGAGAGAAAGAAAACTTCATACAAACACACAATGATAGGTGCATTACTAAAAAACCGGCAGTACATACTTAGAGGCTTAGCCTCTGGGTTACTCTGTGGCGCGACGTTCGCGATCATTTGGAAACATGAATATCACCGAAGCGCATACATTTTCTGGTTTAACTATACCTATGCTAGTATACTCGTACAGAGACCGGAAAGGGACGGCAACAATAATACTAACCAGCAATTTTCTGATTAATAAAAAATATTGAACAAATTATCGCCACAAATAGGAAGTATGGAAATTGTCATTGTTGAATAGATGCAATAATTCATAACAAAAAGTAATTGCTATCAACCTAATCATTACTTTACGAATTTTGATTTTTGATAACCATCAATTTCGGAATCAAACAACAATGTTGCAAGTAATTCCTGGAATTTAAAATCGGAATCAAACTTGTTACCCATTGAATCATAAAGTATCATTACGCAAACTACTCATCAACTGACTATAACCGTATAATTAAGTACCAAAACATTAAAAAATTAAATCAATAAAAATCTTTTATAAATATTCTACAAATCAAAACGAATTTAAACTCTAAGCTATAAAACTTTAAGTTTTGGAATTGAGTACGAAATTAATTCAAAATAATGATACGTTTGTTTCGACAAAATTACGTTTACACTCCACAGATCCCGTCATATACCGTAACTTTTCCTCCATAAAGTTTTAAATTGCTTGAATATTAGTTCATAGAACGCAAATAAAGTGATGTTTTACACACAATAAAGGTACGCTCAGGTGCGTAACAAACTAATTAATTCAAAAGCCCGCATTTGATTAAACAAATCAAATGGTTTGTAGTGTGACTGTGTGAGGGGGGTGAAATGAGAAATCGCTAAGAAATTTTATCCGTCACGTTCATGTAACGTTTCCTGCTTTTTGTTTGTGACGCCTCATTATTGTGTAGTGTGAACAAGGGCTAGATAGGTGTAGGGTTTTAATTGAATTTAATTCTGTAACGGTTTGTGGGAAAGAAGGTCAGATGAAAACTGAGTAAGTTAAGATTTTATTAATTTAAGGAAAAAGGACCACACAGCCAGGCTGGCAAAGAGCAAAAAACCAATCCACGCGAGTAAATAAAGTAGCTGAAAAAAACTTTTTTTCAGAAAAAATCAACCGACTTAAAAAAAAAAACACTACAGAGTGAAAAATAACTAAACGGAAGTCGGTGTCTGATAATTTTTTCGTTATTTGCCTCATAAACAAATATATATACAAATATTGCTCATTTAATAGTGTATAGAATAGGAAAAAAAAATAATGATTGTGACTTTCTATCTTTAATATCTTTCTATCTTCTGATCTAAAAGTAACTAAAAGCGAAAACACCGTGCTTAAAACTGCAAAAAAAAAAATAAGCAGTCAAAAGTTTTTTTTTTTTTTCACGATGACACCTCTATCGCACCATTAGGTCTGCTGACACCCTCGCACAGGTGTCGTCGATTCACACGACGTCCTTTATGATAGCTCGTTTATTATTATATGCAGTAATTACTCTGCCTACCCACTGACCGCTGTTATGGTTTGTTGTTGAACGAAATAAAGATATGGTAATTGGACATGGTTGGTTAAGTAAGTACATATTTTTGGCAAGAGCAATGAATGTTACTGAAAAGAAGAAGGCTCTAGGAACTAAACTGAAGGCTGGATTAAGAAAAAAAATTGAAGTAACACGCATAACATATAACATAGCCATCATTCCTGTAATCCTTAAAGGGTTAGGCAGAGGTATGGGTAATCATAATCATAATCATAATCATAACGTGGCGTGGCGCATAACCCGGGAGTGCTGCGACACCTACAGCTGTACGTGCCCGACCGGTACGTGTCGAGGCGGCAACGCCCGCCCCTGCTCGCTGTGCCTGCAGCCAAGACCAACCTACTGGCGAAAACTCCTCTCACTAGAGCCATACGCGTGGTGAATGAGGTTCACGGGAGGGTTGATGTATTGTGGTGCAACTTGAGTGAATTCGCAAAAGTTACACTATATGTAATAAGTTATTTAGATTAAGATAAGGTATAAGGTGTAGATTTAGGATTTAGTTGGTAAGGCCACTCTGTCGCATTGGATCATAGATCTGTAATGATAGTGTAGGCAAGATTGTTATAGATAAATAAATAATAATTTATTTATCAGAAGAGAAAGACGTCCAATGCTGAACATAGGCCTCCCCCAAGCACCGTCACTTCGACCGGTTCTGTGCTTCCCGCAAAGTCAAAGTCAAAGTCAAATAATTTATTTCAATTAGGCACAAAAAAGGCACTTTTGAACGTCAAACTTTACAAAAAATAATAAAACTGATTCTAGTCGCCCATTCCAAAAGGTAGTTTTCGTATGGAGAAGAAGGGACAAGAAACTCCACCGTTACTCTTTTAAAAAAATCATTATTGTCTTGTATACACTTATTATATAATTATATGTGAAGACAAGCACATCCAGCGGATTCCAGCGGCCTTTACAAGGAATATGGTACATTATAATTATGGTATTAAGATTAGTCAATGTTATCACCACCTACCTGGTAGTACACCCACATTTCACCAGTTATGATAAAGTCCCATGTAATAGGGGGCAAGTTGTAAACAGGAATACATTTTTATTTTAGGAATGTAATTTTTGCCTAAATTCCTGTATAAAGAAATAGTATCTGGGCGACAGAGCTCTGCTCTGATGAAGCAAGAGCATGCTTTTAATTGTATAGGATATTTCATGCTAATTCGATTTAAAGTATATACTAATTCCATGCTGCCATGATGAGTAGTTACTAAATGGCTAGACCGATAAAAAAAAAAAAAATTGTTCATATAACAGTATAGGAATAGGATAATAATTGCAAGCATGAAGCACGCGACCAAAATTTATAAATACACTCGAGAGCAATGAATCCGGGTCACTTAAAGAATCCTAAAAATCTCGGAAACTAAAAATGCTAGGTTAATGCAATAAATTGTATTTAATAGACAATGTAATACTCCTTAAATGAAGGTATTAAAACTTCTTAGTTATTGTAAAGTTATATCATAAAAAATCAAATTTGAAAAAGGGCCACTTTCGAAGATGGAACTACGAAATTACAGCATTTGGTTTTGCTTTTGTTTGTAATCTGTCATTTATGTGGGTACATAAACCATGTTGATAGTGCTCTATATTCATTATTCAAGCTGAAATTATGTCGCTTACGCCTAAAGAATGCACCAGAATACTTACAATGCTGGAAACCGGCCGGAGTCAGCGCGATACAGCCAGGACTGTCGGTGTGTCGCTGTCAACAGTACAAAGAGTTCTCCGACGTTACGAAGAAACTGGTTCTAACCTACGCAGACCAGGAACGGGCAGAACCAGGTGTACCACAGCACGAGAAGACCGATACTTGGTGAACACCATGCTTCGAAATCGCTTTCTTACAGGAACTGAACTCACAAATCAGTTTCAACGCCTCGGAGGAAGTAACCCAAGTGCATGGACAGTAAGACGTCGGCTTGCTGAATCTAACTTAAAACCCCTTAGACCTGCAAACGGCCCTAAACTGGAGCGTGGGCATCGTATTTCAAGACTAAGATATGCCCAGAGCCACGTAAATTGGAGTATTGAAGATTGGTCAAAAGTTATGTTCTCCGACGAATCAAAATTTATGCTCTACAAGCACGATGGAAGACACAGAGTGTATCGAAGACCAGGGGAAAGATTCAAGCAAGCATGCATCGAAGAAAAAGTAGCCTACGGTGGTGGGTCTGTACTTGTGTGGGCCGGAATTTCTTCTGAAAGTCGCACAGAGCTGGTGATCATAGAAAACGGCTCTTTAACTAGCGAAAGATATGTGGAAGAAATCCTCAATGATCACGTTGGTCCATTTATGGTCAATTTAGGTGAGGATGCTATATTTATGCATGACAATGCCGGACCTCATACAGGTAGGATTGTGAATGACTACCTTCAAGAGATGAACATTACTCGTATGGAGTGGCCAGCGCGCAGCCCGGATATCAACCCGATCGAGCATGCTTGGGACGAGCTAGGCAGATGCGTAAAACAACGAAACCCTCCCCCAATCACGCTTCGTGAGCTCAAAATTGCTCTCACAGAGGAATGGGAGAATATTCCCCAAAATCGTATAAGGAACTTGGTGTACAGCATGCCAAACCGCGTAAACGCAGTAATGGAAGCACGAGGAGGCAATACGAAGTATTAAAATTCAAGAAAATTGTAATAAAGTTCAAAAATTTCATGTTTCCTATTTTTGTTTTAAGAAGAGATCAGCAGTTTTTTTCTTTATGTAATTTTGTGTTAATAAAATGTATGGTGACTCATATTTTTTTACTTTCATTTAAGGAGTATTACATTGTCTATTAAATACAATTTATTGCATTAACCTATCATTTTTAGTTTCCGAGATTTTTAACATTCTTTAAGTGACCCGGATTCATTGCTCTCGAGTGTAGTCTTAATGCAAGTGCTCGTGAAATAGAATTAGGTAATAAATTAATTGACTTAATACGTTTTCTTGCCAGTATTTAAAAAAATATTAAAACCTCAGCCACGTTGGTCTAGTAGTCGCAAAGCGCTACTGCTAAGCATGAGGTCCTGGGTTCGATTCCCAGGCTGGGCAGTGTTATTGGGGTTTTCCATCTGGAATTTGTCAGTAGCAGCTCGGAGTCTGGATTTGAGCCCTGTTAATGGCAATAGGCTCGCTCCCTATTACTTGGGACTTAAACATAGCTGGCAAAATATGGGAGTAGTTGAGGTACCACCTCTGCCTAACCCTTCGGGGATTATAGGCTTGATGTTATGTTATTAAAAAGTCTCGATCCAAAGTTCAAATACCCATCACTCAAAGTTCACAAAACACAGTTACTATCATAGAATTTAGTCATCATTATTATACCATTAGTTTCAATGATCCGTGACCTTTTAAACCCCATAAAATACTTCCCAACACAATTAGATGGCAAATTGATTCTCCCACAAATAATGAAAAAAATCATAACTGGCCAAAAATACAAGAAAAAAAAAACAAACGCCCCTTTTAAAAAAATGGAAAATATATTAACCGCAAAACGCTTTCACCCCATGTCTACACGCATTCCCACGGAGTTTGAAAAACGAAAAAAACTGCAAAATGATGATTCATTATTATTTAGTGATGGGGAAGGAGTACCGTTTAAAAAACGAAGAGATTTTGTTTCCTGTTAGTTTATTTAATAAATATTTTTGTATAATGTTGAGCTCTCCAGTTCCTGGGTAACTGTTTAATTAAAAGAAGCCTGGAAGGTGACTGCTAGAATTAAACATTTGACTGCTAATTTAAGGTCATATAAAGGTACCTACCATTCCGTAGTCGACCACAGGCGGCAGCAGCAGGCGTACGTGTCGCCGCGACACGTCGGTTTCATAGAAATACATAGAAACCAGTCGTGTCGCGGCGACACGTCACCTGCTGCTGTCGCGCCGTATTATACCCTACAGGTCTCTTCGGTATTAACATACATACATTGTATGCCCAACAAATTCTAAAACAAATCCACTTTTTCATTTCCAAAACATTAAGCATACAACGAAACAACCTGTTACTATTAAAGAAAATTAATGATTACATCTAAAACAGCGCGAAAGTAGCCCCAAATGGATACGCTTTTAATTAAATTAATAGTTAGCTCATGCGATATAAATGACGAGCAACAAAACCAACGAAAAAATAGATCTAAAAAGATAAAGGCAATAATAAAACACTTCCCTGATAGGTGCGGGCTTATAACGATGAACTTTTTGTTTTGGTTGCTTAACTTGATGGAAGAAAGATTTGCAAGTAAAACTCAGCTTTTCCTGAAAGCATCAACTGTTCTTCTTCTTTTCGAGTCGATGGTAAAACATATTATATGTTAAACACGTTTGTCCCAGTAGGTGACCTCACCGATCGCGGCATTAGTGGCATTTTTTTTCAATATTAACTCAGTTTATCACAACTTGCGGATAGTTAATTGACCATGTCTGTCATTGGATGACGGCGATTAGATTTTTTTTTTTAAAAAACACATCATCGTCATGATTTCAGCCAAACGACGTCCACTGCTGGACAAAGGCCTCCCCCAAGCACCGCCACTTTGACCGATTCTGTGCCTCCCGCATCCAGCGGATTCCTGCGGCCTTTTGCAAAGTCATCGGTCCATCTTGTGGGAGGCCTTCCAACGCTACGTCTTCCAGTACGCTGTCACCCCTTTCAGACCCATCAGCCATCTGTTCTGCGAGCAATGTGCCCTGACTTAAGTTTGGCAATTCTTCGGGCTATGTCGGTTACCTTGGTTCTCCTGCGGATCTCTTCATTTCTGATTAGATCACGTGGGTAAACTCCAAGCATAGCCCTATCCATTGCCATTTGGGTGACTTTTAGCCTTCTGATAAGGCCCATTGTGAGCGACCACGTTTCAGTGCCATAGGTCCACTGGCAACACGCACTGGTGAAAGACTTTTGTCTTGAGACACGGCGGTATGTTGGACAAGAAGATATTGCGTAGCTTCCCGAACGCTAAAAAACACATCATCTAAAGAATTTATACAAAATTCGTCATTCCACATCCGCACTCAACCCGCATGATTCGAAACTGTCGATCACGATAACGGCTCATGCACCGGACAATAATACCGTATTACAGATATTAATCACTGTTACACGTGGTTCAGGGAAAATCATTTGATTGGATCGCTGTTATAAACCTTTGCTACGGATGCGCATGCGCCTAATACCGGTTTGTGATCTTTTGTAACTTCCTGTTGTGATGTGGGAATTAGGAGGAGATCGAGAGAGGAGGAAGTAGGAAGAAATGGGGGTGAAGTGTAGTAGCAATTACTTGGAATCTCTATGCATACTTTCTTCGTTTTTACATGTAGTTAGTGGATTAAGATAGGTATTAATAATGTTGCCGAATAATGGTGATGTTGCGCGACGGCAAGTGAAGCCAAATCAGAGGCCCATGGGTGGCATAAAAACTCTGACGAAGAAGAAAGAAGATAATAAGTCATTTATTTAAATTAGGCTGAGAATCAGCACTGTTTGAACGCCAAAATTACATAAGACAGTCTCCCAAAACGCCCGTCCTTCACCACTTTCTAGTGCTTTAGCTGGGAAGAAGAAGTTAACAAAATGAGAGTTAAGAGTTACGAGTATCATCACAATGTTCGTAGGGGCTATTTAAAACAGCCAGAGAACCAGTACGTAATAGTCTGACTGGTTTAACTGCAACTTAACCAGAATAAACAACAGGTTGTGATTGTTTTATGAAATGAGCGAAGTATCTAATCTGCGTTTGCAATTTATTTGCCAAACATGTAAACAAACACGAATTTTAGGAAAAAACAACTGTTTAAACAACTATGACTACACAACATAAGGTTCAGTGTGCGCTACAATTTCATATTTTTATGACTCTTTTGACAGTACTAGTCTGTCTAAAATCAAGTTTATTTACACTAGCATAAAGTTGATTTAAATAGACAATACCTACTCTTGAAACATTTGGGAATACAAGGAGCAGCAATATATTTTTGTCCCTCAGGGCTCATAAAGACAGTAATTAACACACAAGAGAACTGATTTACAATTGATATCACAAACCAAAACATAAAAACATTAAAATAATTACAAAAAAATATTGCTGTCATTACCAAACACAGAGATAGCTCCAAACAAACAATATTATAAGGCTATTACACAAATGCGTCTGGCACACGGTTCAATATTTACACAAGACACATTACTTATACACTCTGCCGATATCAGTTAATTGCCTCCCCTGACACGATTAGGGATGAGCTGTTTTTATTTGTAAATAAAATTGTTTTGAAACCTGATAAAAAGTTTTTAAAATGTTATGCTAAATATAATTTTGTACAAATGTCACCAATGATACTGATTATTCCACAACAGTTTTCAATCAATCAATCAGTTTATTTGTGAAACATAGTTGTTTACATAGGTGTTTACATAAAACATAGCGCACCCCCTGCGCTATGTTTTGTCATAATTAAGACATACAAGTTTATAAGTGACCCATTAGGTCTCATTACATTAAACATACATTTTAAATTAATTAATACATGAAAAGAAAAGTTTAAAAAGAAACATCACATACAATAAAATTAATAAATACTAGTACTTCTTATCAAAAGGTATAAAAATGTTTACAAATGTTATAAAAATGTTTTGACACTGATAGCTCTTGAACGCACTTTAGATGTGCTAAACGCGTTCAGTTGTATTGGTGAAAGTTACTCTTATGATGCTTATATTATTCTTAGAATATTATAAATAAAACATTATATTTAAAAACAATAACCGACGTCAAAAAAAAAAACACATCTAAGTGAAAAATAACTTTAATTTCGGAAGTTGGTAGTTGAATCAGTATTTTAGTTTTTTGTGGAGTAATAACGAAGCTACCCAAGCAAACTTAATAAAATGTTAATGTTTCTTTACGCCGCCGTAAGCTTTTTCTACCAAATCAAAAATTATTATTTTATAAAATCTGTCCTTATTTGACGAAAATACTGAAGTACATAAGTACTACATTAAAAAAACATAGACCTTATTTTTTGAAGTGGGTTAAAAATAGGGAAAGCTTAAAAGTAAAACTGACGTTTGATTAATATTACAAAAATCATCTTCTAATAATTACATGATAAACTGTTACATTCTATATATCGTGTTTTTTTTTTTAATTTGAATATAATTTTTTAAATTGAGGCAATTACTTTACTATACTGTAGGAAGAGCTCGTGGCTAAGTAGTAACTGCCGCACGGGTCGATCCGTCAGGTTAAGCTACGCTTGCCGGGGTTGGTCTGTGGATGGGTGACCATCTTTACATACCGAGACTCCTCCGTGCCTCGGAAAGCACGTTAACGGGCCGGCGGAGCATGCATAGTTCATACAAACGTAATACCAAAATAATTTGTAAATCAAACATATTCTTAAGGTAGTGTGTATTTATTCCGATTGGATTACAGAATATCTAAGCTTCCAAATATATATTTTTAATGGACACTGATTTAAATTCGAGTTATGCGAAAAATAACTTTTCTATAGAAATTTTAAATTCCTCATATCTCGTCTTTAAATCAGTGTCCATTCAAAATACATATTTGGAAGCCTAGATATTCTGTAATCCAATCGGAATAAATACACACTACCTACCTTAAGAATATGTTTGATTTACAAATTATTTTGGTATTACGTTTGTATGAACAACGCATGCTTCGCAGGCCCCTTAAGCCGTTGGTCCCGGCTGTCATTCTTGGATCATTGACAGTCGTTACGGGTCGTCAGAAGCCCGAAAGTCTGACAACCAGTCTTACCAAGGGGTATCGTATTACCCAGTTACTGGAATGTGGAGGTCAGATAGGCAGTCGCTCCATGTAAAATACTGGTATTCAGCTGCATCCGGTTAGACTGGAAGCCGAACCCAATATAGTTGGGAAAAGGCTAGGCAGATTGATTGACATTACTATACTGTAGGATAATTCAGACTATTTCAAACGATGAAAAAAGCTAAGGAGCTTATTTTTCTGTGTCTGTAAACCTTCAAACATTTATATTTTGCTTCATTTTATTTAGATTACCAATTAATCCAAGCTACATTACCTCTCCTCAAACGCCTGAAAGTTAAATATCAACAAAAACAAAACGTTCACAGTTTATTTTTCCAAGCATTCCTTTCATTCACCCCTATGAAGTTTAAACTCCGTAAATTGTATAATTTCTTCAAAGGAAACGTCTCTACCCACCCCTTGAATAAACTTTCTTAAATCAATAGTAACATGTCACCGGAAATTTACAAATTATTTTTTTACAGCTAGATAAGAGAATCCTTAGATTTTAACGCTCTGAAAATAAAGATGGTATTCGTTCGAAAATTTTGTTAAGTGACAGCAACACTGAATTTGATTTACAAAATTACGTTTTACAGTTCTGAAAATATACAAAAAGCTTTATCTTCTAAGATATGAGGTTGAAATTCAAGTGATTTATTTTTAGCAGCGGTTGGATTTCTTTTACGTTTTTGTTGCAAGGAGGTGTCATTTGCATCAATCCCCGTCGTATTAGTACATTCTTTGTGTTAAAATAATGGTGTGTGTGAAAAATTTGAAGTTACGTAATTGGCCTCTGTTGTTAAAAGAATGATGAAAGTAAAACGTACTGTAGGTATTTGTACAGTACGGGTGTGTCATTAGTTCATTATTCTCCCTTGCAAGGAGATCAGTTGTAATTTTTTATCGACCCACAGCTGTGTATTGTCCTTTAAATAAATCGTCAACTCTTGTTCTTCGGAAATTAATAAGTAGTCATTTTCAGCATAATTCATAACAGCGGCGTCTTCTCCATGCATTTTAGATTTTTAGTTATAATAGAGGCTGGTCTTTTGGTTTAGGTCCTTGCCCGTCCATGGCGAAACATGTAAGACCATAACTCTATCAATAAGACCTTATTGTACCATATTTAAAGCAAATAAATATCTCGTGACTAAGTAATAACAGCCGCACGGGTTGATCCAACAGGTTAAACTACGCTTGCTCCGTGGTCCGTGGATGGAACCATCTTTACATCCGTGCCTCGGAAAGCACGTTCAGCCGTTGGTCCCGGCTGTCATTCGTGGATTTTTGAAAGTCGTTACGGGTCGTCAGAAGCCCTCCCAGTCTTACCAAGGGGTATCGTATTACCCAGTTACTGGGTTGTGGATGTCAGATAGGCAGTCGCTCGATGTAAAATACAGGTATTCAGCTGCATCCGGATAGACTGGAAGCCGACCTCAATATAGTTGGGAAAAGGCTAGACAGATTCATTGATTTAAAGCAATTAAATATGTTCTCGTCTATTCTATTCGAAAACATCGTGAGGAAATCGACAAGTCCTAGAACCAAAAATTCGAAGACACATGTGACATCCACCAACCCGCGGCCAACTGGGCCCGCGTGGTGGATTACGGCACACTCCCTCTCATATAGAGGAGGCCTATGTCGTCCCAGCAGTGGGAACGTTATAGGTTGTTTATGTATTAAATTCTATTGATTGGGTGAATGTCAGTTGTTATTCTGAAAATACATTATACTCGATCATGAAAGAGAAAAATGTTTTTACACTTAAGATCTTTAAAACAATTACAGTAGACGGACACCAATGTTTAAAGATGCAACCTCAGATCGGGTCCTGATACTCTTCCTCCCAGTGAGTGTCACATAAAGAAGTAGACCTGAATATCTAAGTTCCATCTGAAATTTCTCAGTAGCAGCCCGGAGTCTGGATTTGTGCCCGGAGGCTCGCCCCCTATTACATGGGACTTAAACATAACTGGTGAAAGTGGGTACACCTCTGCCTAACTCTTTGAGGATAACAGGCGCAACGTTTTGTTATGTTTGTTCTGTAGAATCCTGTTGATTCCGTATTTAAGTTAATTATATCCCTCACTGGCTCAATAGGGTGTTTTACTCTGTATGAGAAAAAATCTAAAAATATATTATTGAGATAGCTTAGGCAAAAAGCAGTCGGAAAACGTTAGTTTTAGTTCAAAAAATAGCAAACTAAATTTGAAAATTCAATTCAAAGGTTTCAGCTTTTTTAATCTGTTTCATAACAGCATTAGATAGTAGTCGCCATGTTATTACGTCATACGGCTATGTAAACTTAGAAAGTGTTAACTGTCAACTATCAGCGTACCTTTAATCTATAAAGGCTAATCATTATTTTCGTAACCAACGTAATTTTTATTGAAATAATACCATGGAGGAGGGTTTTGTAAAATGAGACAATACAAATTTATAACTTAAAAAATACCACTGCATTTGTTTACACAGCCAACTGACGTTATGACTACAGAGCAATATGTCGTCCAATGCGTCCAGCGTTTTCGACAAATTACGCGCGAAATTTGAAAATACAAAATTTAAATGCATTTTAATGGCACTTAACGATTGAATAAAAACTTTGTGAATTTTTTGGTGGTTCATTAGCACTATAGAATCTAATTGAGACATCTTTCAAAAATGGGTGTAATACCCAATTTCTTCTTTACATTTTTAATGTGTGACAGTTGATATTAGTGAGTGTTGTTACCTCACTACTTGTACAAATGAGTCAGTGTTTACATATCTCTATTAAATAGATACACTACGTCATGCTTTATATAACAAACTAGTCAATAAAAGAAAAAGGTACTAGTAAAATCGTCACCAAACATTCTCACATCTAAACGCACGCATAAGTCCACTTTCCCTCTGTGCTCCACCTACTCATGAAACGGTTTAATCCAGTCATTACAATCAAGTCGTGTGTCATCCTTGCACCGGCCTCCTTGATCGCTGGCGCGTGAGATTTACTCGGAATTAAAATGCGATACCTTTGTTATTTTACTGAGTAATAGGTAATAATTTTCTTGTGCCATCGTGACAGGTAAATTGCGAAAGATATTGATGCAATCTTTTGCATTTTTGAAATTGTGAATGTCATTCTTTGCAGCGTTAGACTGGTTCTAAGAAATGTCAGTTATGGCGTTAGTTAATTTTTCATACCTACACATTTGCACCCTTGTATGTAATTTTGTCGTCAAATTCAACGTGTAACGGGAATTTCCTAGAAAATCAAACACTAATAGTTTCACTGGTTAGTCTTGTTAAAGTGAAAATTCAGATTTTTGTTTTTTTTTTTTCAAATTAATAAATGTCTCTTCTCGTTACATTCACAATTGTATTAAGCCTCGTGCAGACTGGTGCGACACGACACGTCGGCGCATGCGCGACTTGACTCTAACAAAACAATTTCTAAGAAAACTTCACGGTAGAACAATTACCGGTGTCGGCGTTGCGCCTGTCTGCACGAGCCTTTATTTGGGAGACTTACTGCTGTTGATAGAAAATATTGAACTTGGTGCCCGATCGATAGAGCAGGGGTGATTCTCAACTGATTGTCACATAATTACTAATAGATCTGCAATGCAAGAGTCTACTGTGTTTAGAATAACCCGCATTATTAGCTCTATCATTTGGACACGAAGTTAGATTGTCCATAATTATTTACTAGTAACCAATTCTTCTATAATTCTATATCTTCTATATCTATTTTGTAATTCTTTTATATCTACTTTGTCATTCTTTTCTTTCAATTTTTGTTCTGTCTACTGTGTCACAAGGGGTCTCAATTTCAAAATATTAAACATAGCTTCACCAAAATAGACCAAAAACATTTCACCATCCATCAAGCAATTTCACCAAATCACGGTTCCTATTTCCGTCTACTAAAGGCATGTCTTAACAAGTAAACAAATGATCATTGTCAACGAAACTAATGTTTACAATCCTAATGTGTGGTAGAAGTTTCAGTAGTAATTTTTGATAAATTGTGCTCGCTTTTCATGTTTATTTTGTAACATGTGGTTGTTGGTAGTTGTTTAGGATTATAGTTGAAATATTTGGTACTTAAATGACGATGTTAAGATTTATGTATCGCAGTTTCTACTAAATAATTACGTACTTGTGTTTGATATTTTTATCTTTATATAAGTAGGTACCTAGTGGATGTCATTTTCTGCTATTTTGACGACATGGTGGGCGCAGTGCTTAAGCGATTGACAGCTGCGTTGCGTGTCCTACAATAAGTTGTTCCGGGTCTGGCTGTTTGTACTCAAACTCACATATCTACTCGTAGAGTTTAAATGTTTGTAAAAGCACCCACAGTACAGGAGAAATTCCTAGTGTAGTAAACGTTACCCCACGGTAGCGTTTTTATACAAAATAATTATAAATAAATAATCTTTTTGAAGTGAAAACTTCTTTAGCGGCGTTGTGCACTTGTTGTTTGTGATGGATAAAAAATGTTAAACTCGCGTCAGGACACGTGACCTGATCGAATCGTTTTCACTTCTGCCGGCACTCCCGGAGTGCAATCCGTTGTTTTCTGTAGAATTACTTTGTTTTTGTTTAGCGTTTTTCCTGACTTTTTTTCTTTTTGGTCGGATTCTAAGGGTTGTAGCGTGATTTTAAATAGCGTATTTATAACCATCCTCAAAAATTTGGCTCTCAAATGCAAAAAAAACATACGTACATAGCACCTCCTCCTTATTGGAAGTCAGTAAAATAATATACAGGTATATAGGATCGGACTGGTAGTTGCAGAGATTAGCGCATTCATTAGTTTATATAAAATAGAATGATTGCCAAGAGTTGTACAAAACTCAAACTAAAGGATTTACGTTAAAAAAAATATTGTGAATGTGGGGATAAGAAGATCGAACCAGAAGAAATTAAACTCTATAGGTAAGTAGATAAATGTCATGTTGTTAATGATGACGATTTTTTTTTTAAATACCCTTCTATTCTGACCAAACAGGAAACGGATAATTTCCCACTTCAAATCATCCTAAAGCAATAAAATATTTTTAATTTCAAATTGACATTTATTTATAAAATTAACGGAAACAAAAAATACCCTAATTAGCTGGTGTAAACTGTAACACCTGATTTTATGGGAGTAATAAAACAACAAATTGAGTATAAAAGAGGGGCATTAAGAACATGACCATAATGGCCGTTTATCAAGTGTTTGTAGGGTTACCATCTATCCGAACGTTGCGATACAGGGAGAAATTACTCGAAAATTAAAATTAACTGAGCGCACGGGAGCGAGTAGAGCTTTCAACTGAAAACGAGTTGACGAGCAACGATCAGCTTGATCTCTGTGACAGCTGTCAATAAAATCACGCCTATGAAGTCCTGAATTTCATAATAATACAGACAGTAACTGTCAATGTCATACTTTATGGGCATTACCTTATGAATGAATTCCTACCCTAGGAATGTCAGTTTGACATATGTCGCAGAGATCAAGCTATCTTTTATGTAGTATAGTATGCGTACCAGCGAGTAAAAGCTCTTCGCGCTCTTGGCGGAACACTCGCTGAGAGACTCACGCTTAGTACATACCAAACTTGAATCTCTTAGCGACTGTTCCACCCGCCAAGCGATCGTCGAGCACTCTTTGATACTTTTTCTTTCTGCAAGAAATGAGTACTTGCCAGCGGACGGTGTGAACATGACCAATCAGCTATCAACTATTAAATATACCTATGTATCTCATTACCTGACTACGGCGAAGCATAAAGGAGGGGGGTTATAATTTGGACCGTAATGTCACGTCGTAACTTCTAAGCTACTCATCATAATTTAACAAATGAGGTATCTTTGGAAGCTTCTTGATCGGCCGCTGGTAGGCTATGTGACGTCACATTAAACTCAATATGGCTCCCACTAGAGGACATAAATTGATGAATAAAACAAAAGCACATTTCAAAAATATAATTATAATTTAACCCTAAAATAATTTTTAAAAAAACCGGAGTCACACGTAATCTGTTCGATTTATATTTATTTATTTAACATAACACGTGTGACTCCGGATTTTTAATTTGTCTTCTCGAACCTTAGACTCGGTCTTTTATAATCATTGGTAGCTCAATTAAAATTCGAACAGAACATTTTTTCGAAATATTTACCCGGCTTATGTCAAATCTTTTTAACGTATGGTAACGCTATTAGGTGTATGGAACATTTGTGTGCAAGCGCAGATCGATGTTACTGATACATTTTAAGGTGAATTAATTTGAATACATTTCGTATTGTTTGGGTGGCGTTCTAATTGGGCGATTAATTTGGGTGGTCGTTTTATTCAGATTTTAAAGTGTGAATGAAACTTTATTTTCAGATTCATGGATTCCTGGTGTTGCTGAAAAAGTGGCTAGTACGTACATACCTAATTTAAATTCTTAATGGCCTTATTTAAGTGGTGTTGGGAAAATATTAACATTTTGGTTTCGGTAAAATTATAAAATATTTTTTACAGAAAAAAATTGACAAGCTTCATGAAATGAGCCTCACAATACGAACACAAAAGTATTCACATTTCAATTCTATTGTCGTGCGACTGTCCATATGTTCGAGATTTTTGTAGCACTAAACAATCTCAATTAGCATATTATCAATATTATGCTAATTTTGACGATATGAACACGTGTTGATTTCCACGGGTTTGTTTAAGTGACACATGCAATATCTGGGCATAGTCTAATTATTTTGTAATTCTAAATTACAAAAGAAATATTGAGTTCCAGTAGTTCTAATGAAATTTGAATAGGGGACAATTGGTGTTTTAACTTAACCCTACAACTGCTTCTGCAACTTTAAAAAATCGCCGAGAAAGCATATCGCAACTAATTTAGATAATAAAAGATTAAATGATGAGCAGTATATTTGTACTCATAATTATGATTATGTCTTATCTGTATCTATTTTTCTGTGTGTATATAAATAATAAAATAAAATAAATGATTTGTGACCGTCAAAAAAAATATATTCTGAGGCACATGTTTGTGATTTAAACTTTTTAGCGACTTACAAACTCGAATACGAAAACGGTATTCATAATGAGATTTGTATTAAACTTAATACCTACATAATAACAAACTTTATGTGTTTTCCATTAGCACCAACGACAACACTGTACGCAAATGTCGTCACACAAAATTTACGAAGTCGTACGTTAGGTTTAATTTTATTGCGTTAATTTGAAGTCTCGGACCGTAAGCGCACGTGCCGAGTGGACTCGGGACCCGCTACATAGGAACTATGTGGTTTATGGTTTTTAATTTTATATTCTAATATGGAGTTTTGGTTATACAATAAGCTTGTGGTGAATTTAAATTTTCATTTATTTTTTTAGAATGAAAATTGGATGTGAAAGTCAAAAACCAATGAAAAATTTTGCTATAATCGGTGAGACCTGATCCGTCTAAGCAATTTTTTTATATTGTACTAATGTATAATATTTCACATTTCATCCAAAATTTTATGAAATGTTGATGATGTCTATCAATTAGTTTTAAATGAAATCTGTTTTTTTTTGTGATTTTATTCAATAGATATTTATTTGATTTTGCAAAGATAGTTGCTTTTGTGATTACAAAAACGAACAGTTTATAATCTACTAACGTAGAGTAAGCCATGAGCTTCTCAATAAAAGGCTTGATTTCTTTATTTTAACATTTAAACAGAGCTCATTATTCGCAAAATGTCTTCAATATCTCAATAACACGCCACAATAAAGTAAATAAAACCATTTCCCATTGGCACCATTAGGGACCGTGTCTCGCAACATTGTAGGCGTCCACTCGTCCAGTCACACTCAATATTGAAATTTACAACCCCCATTGTGCCTCAAAGCCTTTATATTTTATAACTTTATCGACCAATGTGACACGCATCCGATTTTTGCGTTAATTTCTTTGTCCGGTCTTAAAGACCAATTACAAATTGTGTGTGGTCTAAAACACCGTGGCTAATTGAGGGTTGACTTTTTTTTTAATGCATATGGGTGGTATTTTCTTCTTGATCAAGGTTATAGAAAGGGACCATCCCTTTGGGTTATGTATTGCAAAATGTTGTGAATTTTACCGCCATTGAAATTGGTGTGGATATGAAACATGTCAATCTTGTGCCTTATTGCGCCTTTGAAGTGTGTTTGTAGACACCGAAAGTATTGAAATCTTTTGGGAATAAATATTTTATGTAGGTACGGTATGCTTTGTCGGTCACCGCTTAAAATCCATAGGAAAAATAATGTGTTCGGTTAACAATATAATTATGCTTGTGTTGAAAAATATTTATGACTGTATGCTGTGCAACGGTTTTTTGCGGTCTTCTTCTTATTCTTTTCGTGTGGTTAGTGACTAACTTGATGTCAGAGTTTTAAAGCCGCTCATGGGCCTCTGACTTGGCTCCACATGCCGTCGAAAAATATCTCCATGAATCCGAAAAGTCAGAGGTGCGTGCCTTGGGTTCGAACTGGAGACCTATGACTTGGCAGTCCGACGGTCATACCACTAGGCTATCACTGCCCGCAGTTTTTTGCAGTTGAATACAATAAATTAGGCATTGACCAGACGAGCATTCGGTTATGATGACTTCAAGAGAGAAGTAAGCAGTAAATTGAGGACTCGTTAGGTACAGTGCTTACAGTTGCAATCTGCACTCTTAACTTTAATTTGCTTTGAGAGACTTTTGTAGATACTTATATAACTATAAGCACTGTAAAAAAAGAAAGTAACAAAAAAAAAGGAAATTATTTAAACTAACAAAACAATCTTTAAGTACAGTAAAGTTGTTTTCTTTTTATTTGTTGTAATAAAACAAAAAAAAAAGAGTCATTACGGGAGGACACTGGCTCCTGCACAGTTATTATAACTAGCACAGGTATCAGAGTTTTTTTTAAAAGTAAATTTGCCCCACACTAGGAATTTCTCCTGTATTGTGGGTGCATTTACAAACATTTAAACTCACATACACAAACAGCCAGGACCGGAACAAATACTTGTAGGTCACAACAGAACTATTTATTCCGAGCGGGAATCGAACCAGCGACACGCAGCGCAGCAGTCAATCGCTTAACCACTGCGCCAACCGTGCCGTCAATTTGATGTACAACTTGTTTTGTGTCAAAAAATATTTTAGGTATCTCAGAACACACTAACAAAAAAATACTCCAAGCTGTGTATATAATATTTATTTCGCATCATCACTCCCCACTCATTCGACTAACGGTGATGAATTAGCTTCAGGATTATGAAGACTAATTCCACCAAAGTGAATTTTTGGGGTTCCTTAAGTACGGGAAGAAAAATGGTTCGTATGCTGACTGGCAATAGGTACGCTAATGTTATAATGGTATAATCGGATGAGAAAGGAAATTATTGCTACGGAAAAATGGACGAGATTTGATTGATCTAATATTTGAAAGAGGCTGATACAAAAGGGCATAAGTATAAAATTATATATATAAGTATGTTGAAACTGTTTTTACTCCCTGTAACTTATCCATAAAGGTTCATTAGAAAACCAGCGTCAGACAGCATCTGTCTGGCATTAATGAAACATGTGATTAACCTTTTTGGCGCAACCAAAAAGGAATAAAAAATTGAAAATAATGTTTAAACAATAATGCCTCACACACACTTCTTTCTGCGCTTTTTATTTGGTGTTTCACGAACTGTGTCAAAATAATCATTATTTATTTCTAAATCCAAACTTTTACTGTAATTAGTATTTCACACATAGATAAATAAAAAAATACATGAGCTGATTTTCTGAACTAGCAAATCATTTTTTAAAAGATCAAATAAAAATTCCGAACCTTAACTTCCACAGTAGTTTTCATCTTCCATAATCAACAGATTATTATATATTTCTCTCAAGTACTTTCCACCATTTATCCATGACTTTCCGCCATCCATCCTCCATAATCTCGGTGTAACGGTATGATGACTATCACTTGTGCTCATCCCCCTCGGTTAGATCTGAACTGTCATGGTGACGTTAGCTATATCGTCTAACATTCGGTAGCTATCTATCGGTATTAAGTTGGTAAGAGTGGTTGAGATACACTGGGTGCATGATATACTCGTACCTATTGTGGTGGAAATCATTTGAAGAAAATAGAGAAGTGTAGGAAAGCCTTTTTGACATCTGCTTTTTAAGAAAGAAGGGTTTCTAAAATAAATAAGTGTGTTATTGAATGAGAAAAAACTTTTTACAATAAAAAAACAACCGACTTCCGAAAAAATATTTAGGTATTATTGAAGACAACTCAAATACTACCGAAGCAAAGTTAATAAAAAAATATGAATTATTCAATTCAAAAGTCATTTATTCAAAATAGGCTAAGAATCACCCAAAACGCCTACTCTTCACCACTTCCTAGTTGTTTGGCTGGGAAGAAGTGGCGCAACCAACTCCCCAGCAGCACAGCTGTCTGTTCAGTTAGAAATAAATAATTATAATGTTCGGTTATGCAGATGCTATCATTACTTAGCTTCAAGCAACGATTATAAATAAGGGGGATAGTCTTTACAGGAAAGACAAGACTTCGAAGGATAAAAAACCCTCTCAGTGTAACTCGCACATAATCTAATCGCCACTTACAATAGGTTCACTTTTAAAGTTCAAACATTTGAACTCACCCCGATCATCGAGGGGTGAAATATGGGGTCGAATTTACAAACACTATTTGCTGATTTAAATATGGAATGCGGATTTTTAGTTTCGATTTTAAAATCCGCATCTTAGGGTGAGTGCGGGTTAAGTGATCCGTTAAATGGAGCACATGTGTATTTTTTAGGCTTAAGTGATTAGCGTTTGATTTGTGTTATGATATTAAATAAATAATGTTGAGATTTTTGATCTGATCGGATTAAAAAAAAAGTTTTGTCTAAAATCTGTTTGCAGTAGCTAGAAGAAAGGTAGTCGCCAAGTTAACGATTTCAGCGAAATATTTATGAGTAAGCATAGGTACTCCTGCGGTTTTGAAAACTGATACTGTTATTAAACTTTGTACATTTTAAATTATAGTTTCTCCAAATCAATTATAAATTGTAGTCAATAATATTTATGGTAAAAAAGTAAGTAAGTAAAAGTCCTGTATTGCAAGAGGAGAGAAAAAGAAGTCAATTCTGATGCAGACAGAACACTTCACACAATTCTATTACAAATCCTAAACAAAGTAATACAAAAATAAAACCAACCCTTTTCCCAAAAATAATCCTCTTAATTCTATAATTATTCTTAACATCACTTGCACAAAACTACACAATATGATTGGCTGAGCGTAGGCTGATTATTATCGACACACTCGACAGATGGCGTTGTACGGCGTACTGCAAATTACCGTAAGTAATCTCTAATGAACTCACCTGTTTGGTATTTAGTGACGTTGAGTTATAATATGGTTAATACAAAGGGTGAATTATGATTTGTTTTTTTTTTTAGAAAGACATACCTTCCGTTGCGCATAGAATTTATTGCACTAATGTGTTTGAGTGTGCTCACATATTCACTTTTCTATTTATTCAACGCCTTTGCAGTTTTCGAGTATTTAATAGTGTCCTTGTTAAATAACGCATACAAGCTTCACTTCGCTTTTCACTAATTTACATTTTGTTTTTTCACTATTCTTACTGTCTGTACATCATTTCGTTTCAAACCGCATAAAGCTTCGTGCAGACTAGTGCGACGTGACAGCGCGACGCGACACCGGCTAATGTTATACCGAGAAGTTTTCTTAGAAATTGTATTGTTCGAGTCGCGTCGCGCTGATCTGCACGAGCCTTAAAGCTAGTGAATTTGACTAAAGATCACAGGTGCAAAAACCATTATCATAATGCCACATTTGTTGCTCGCCTCCTTACATAATTTAACAAAGTAATCAATCGTGACAAACGCACACCTTTATTACACTTCCGTGGAATATCACATTAAATAATAAAAAAAGAACAAACACAAAATTACAAACCATTTGACATATGACACCGCGAATATTCAAATTAATGCATTATCGATACGAACAAAGGTGCACTTGACTGGAAAAAGGGAGTTTTTTTATGACACCTACGCGTGTTACACATTTTGCCCTCGAATACCCTTCTAACGCCACAGCCTAAAAAAAAAACGACAAAAATATTTTTCAAATATCAGCTCAACCATTTTTTTGTCGTGTTATTTTTACTCTGTGACACGATTTAAAGGGGAGGTCGAGGTAAAATGAGCATACAGGTTATGACATGTAATTCACGCGTAAATCAAATTTGACCGGTGGGCGTATGCAGTTGTCTTGCGCATATGGCGATGTTTCTAAGCGATGATTGTTACGTTTCTGAGTGCTTTCATGTGTAGGAAGTGACGGTTCGTTCGTGATGAATGGCCATAAAGTACGGATAGACAGACAGACGGTTTAATAAGTATGCAGTTTATGCTCTTACAGCGTCGTCATTTTGTGTGGAGTATTGTTTTAATGGATTTTTTATTTTTGTTTTATAGGATAATATTCTCAAAGATTGCATGACTATTATGTTTTAGTTTCTCTGATTTTAAGGCCCGTATTACAGAACCTCACTCAAGACTCAAGCATTACTTAAAACTAGTTTCAACCAATCAAAAGGCTTTAAACGAGTTTTAAGTAATGCTTGAGTTTTGAGTGAGGTTTTGTAATACGGGCCTAAGTGTTTTGGTTATTTTAGAAATGGAATGAGAAATAAATAATTTCATCTGGTTGTAACTAGGTAAATTATTTGCAATGCATTTCAGCCGCAAATCTGAATTGGAATTTGAAATTTATTATAAATATTTTAGAGACTATTTTAAATTGAATTTCACTGTTTAGTTTGGAAATATTCATGAGTTTTTGTAACTATTTATCAAGTTAAATAATGTAACAAGCATGAGCAATTGCGATTTCGTAAAACTTCAGAATTAAAAATAAATACCTAGCTATCACAGCTGCAACAAATTCTAAAACCTAGATTGAAGAGAGATAAAACAAGGGTGAAAGTGGTCAATATGGCACACCCAATTATTTACGCGATCTAATTACGTGTGGTAATTTTATTCAAAAACCTTATGGCAGCGTTTAGACTTTTAGAAACTGATAACAAAGCAAAAGTATGCTCGGAATTTTATGTAAATGAGCTTAGAGGTAAAATTAAGCGTAATAAATGGAGTAAATTAAAAAATGTTTATAAAGAAGCCTCTTTACTTCAGAACCTCTTTATGTTAGAAGTTAATTTCCTACTTTCGACCGATACTTTAATCGATACATTTAATTGAAAGTGAATGAATATGAATTTAAAAAATATTGAAATAAAAAAGAGACGAAATTAAAAAATTACCAAATTTTAATTAAAAACGACTAGTGACTATCACACGAAAAAAAAAATAAAAAAACACCTAGTTTGCATAAATTTTAAGTAAGTATTGTAAGTATCTTTAGGGTTGGTGACAGGAGTAAATAATTGTTCATACTTGTTACACATACGCAACAAAAGGACCAACATTACCATAATCTACTTACACTAACGACCAAAAATAAATACTCCACCCGAATTAATCCAAATTTCGAAGCATTATCCTGCTAAATAACCACTTATTAAGTCGGCTCCTATTTTACGCTTACAGTGACGGCCACAAAAAGTGCCACCCTCGTGTACACCTGCACGTTCCCTCGAAACTTGGACAATATGCCGCCGATAAGTTGAATGTGCCACTTGCGCAATAGCTTGTACGGTGGAATGATGGGGGAGTATTTTTGATTTAGTGTCTACGTAGGGTTTTGATTTGAAATTATTTTGTTTGTATCGTTTCATTTTGTTTTAAAGAGTACCTAATAATATTGGGTCCCCACATAAGAAATTGGCGTTTTTTTCTCACAAATAGAGAACCTCGTCACTTCTATGATTTAAAATATTCATCAATTGCTTAGTATTATATCAAATAATGACCATCATAGACAACTACCAATATTTAAAAAACCTTATTACTTATAGTTTTCTAAACATAAAAAATACCTTAAAAATGACTCCTCTTTTTGCTAGCAGAAATGACCACTATTTGTTTTAAAACTTAGCCAAAACTTATTTTTGTCGCTTAATCTAAGTGGCATACGTTATCTTAGTTTTTAAACATTAGTGTTCATAATTGTTAAATAAATTAAGAAAATGTTCGTATGAAAAATGCAACTTCTTTAAAATTATCCATACACAACGCTGATTTCATAGGTATCCATACACAACGCTGATTTCTAACCTAACCTAATAAATATTGTCTAGCAAGAGATGAGTCAATTTTGTGCGACATGAATAATTATGTAAACCCTAAAAATATAATGAAATGGGTTGCTGAAAGAGAATTCTTTACAAATAAGCACCACCTTTGTAAGTATTTTTCTGTTCTTTTCTTTATTTGTTTGTTTAAACTTTTGCTTAACAATAACCTGTGCTTTACTTTTCAAAAAATCCCCTAAAGCTGTCAAAAAAACTGAAATGACGCACTCTTTTTAAGCGCACGTCTATTACTTACCCCAACACAAAATAGTAATGAAGAATTATTGTTTTCGACGTTACACTCCAGTGTTTTGTTTAAGGATTTCCTTTCTATAAGTCTCTTCGGTCTTTGAGCTAACACGTTTGCACTTGTCCCTTATTTTTATAGGTGTCACTTTTTTTGGTATCAAGTGTACTATTTTATCTGCAATCGAATTAATACTTTAAAATAATAGTGAATAGGGTTAGTTTTTTCTTTTGATCTTTAGTTCAAGTTCGGTGTTTTTTTTGGTATTGTGGTATTAAAGTCAACCTATTGATTTTGTAACTAAATTTGATGCCTGAATTAAAAAAAATAACTTAAGTTACTATGAAGTTACTTTAAAAAAAAACTCAATGTCTTATCCAAAACTAATAATGAAGAACATTGTGTCCATATTTGTAAAGTTAAAGGTTGAAACCTACGCTTACCAGTTATATGCTGAATCACAGCCATGAGTCAACATATCAAATGACTAACTTTATCATGGGACATCATATCATTACATTAGATTTTTTCGAAACACTTGATTTCATATTATTAGTATCAACATACAATATAATAAAAACTTTTTACTTTTTACACCTCTGAAGCATGACCATACAAAAAAGAATCATCAAATTCAATTCATGATTGGCGGAGCAATCGCGCAATAAACACACAAAAAAAACATACATTCGAATTGAGAACCTCCTTTTTGAAGTCGGTTAAAAATGTTAGAAAGTAGGTACCGAATTTTCACTTCAATTAAAATTAATAATTTTACACTTATCATTACATAACTTCACGCCTTGCTTCCCCGAAGGGTTGGGCAGAGGTGTACCTATAGTATACCCACGTTTCGCCATAAGTTCCATGTAATAGGGGGCGAGCCTTCTGCCATCAAACGGGCACAAATGCAGACTCCGGGCTGCTACTGAAAAACCCAGTAACACTTTACCCGACCTGGGAATCAAAACCAGGATCTCATACGCAGCAGTAGCGTTTGCTACCACTAGACCAACGAAGCATTCAATATTTTTTCCGCAATAAAAGTTCCACCAAAAATAAATACAACCATTTCGATTCATGACAAGACAATATATTTAAGAGTAATACATTCTGATATATCTTTCGAAGACAGTGTCCAAGCATTATATGCCATGACTTGTGAAACTACCCCCAAGTAGCGAGCTGACAAATAAATCATTGCTAATACGATTTTCCTTTAACATATTTTAGCCACCGGCCTTTGAGGGTGAATTTGGCAATAATTTACTTACTTAGATATGTAGAAAAAAACTTGACATCAAAAAGGTGTAGGACTTTCCGTTTTCAAAGTAGATGTATGAAACTTTTTTAAACTACGCATAGATTAAATTTCGTGGCCCTATAGCATAATCACCTTATAATGTTTCCAATGGGACACCTCTCTGTGGGCCGTAATTCACCACGGGCGCGGGACCAGAGGGGCCCAAGTCTGCTATTTTTATAAATTCGTCATTCCAACACGATCCCATTGTCATTTTGCTAAAATTTCGTAATCTGCTAAATTCATAATGGTCAATCATTGGTTGATCATTGTATTCCAGAAACACTATACTCGTAACGAATTAAAAGGAATGACTGCACAATGACGTTCTCATGGTAGGTCACTGATCAAAGGAACTCTCAAAATTTTAGCAGATTACCGCATAAGTCAGTCATTCTGTTTTCATTATGAACGAGATTACCAATAGATGCCATTTCTTTTAATGGAGTGTCAGTGGCTGACCACTGGATAGTCATAATGACGCCATCATGTTAGTAGATTACCAAACTTGTCAAAATCAACAATTATGAAATCAATGATAGACCATTCTGACACTATTGTAATGGCAGACTTAAGGCCCAGTCCGGATTGGTAGATGTCACATGTCATGCCTTCGAATTTTTGATTCAAAATTCAAAATTCAAAAGTCATTTATTCAAATTAGGCTGAGAATCAGCACTTTTCGAACGTCAAAGTTACATAAGACAGTCCCACAAAACGCCCACCCTTCACCACTTCCTAGTGCTTTCGCTGGGAAGAAGAAGTGGCGCAACAAACTCCCCAGCAGCACAGCTGTCTGTTCAATTAGGAAAAATAAAATGATTCTATACAATAGTACTTATGCAAAATAATTTACTTATCACAACACAAAACATTAAATTATAAATTATCAGCCATATGACAGCTAGCACACGCCAATATACCAACCAAAAACATCGAGATCTATACTCAAGCAGAAATAAAAATAACTAAACGTAAAGAATATCTAAAAAGAAAATAAAGCCTCCAGGCATAAAGGGCGTGCCCGCTTACATATAGCTGTAACTAGAAGTTATAATTGATAAACTAGGACCATCGAGGTAAACTAAATAAACAGTTAATTACTAATAACAATAACAAAACCATGATCAGCAAGACGACCAGTCACCACAAGCAGCACCCGTTCACGAGCTTAACGCAAAGATCAGCCATTACCCCCCTCGCCATATTTGAGGGAAGGAGGCAACCCGACCCCCGACGCTACCGCAAGCAGTGACATCTAAGGGAGCATGACGAACTTGCTGCCAGTTTTTCAGGAAAAAAAATAAAAAATATGATCAGTTTGTCGAGGTCGCTAGCTAACCACATATTGCGATACAACTCATGAAAATCATTCTACTGAGTAGTTAATGTCAACAAAAAATTAATAAAATTAAAATAAATTGACATATAAAGTCAAATAAAATGAACAATTTACCTAAGCTTATATAACCTGTCAGTAGGTAGGCTAATTCTGGAGAAAGAACATAAACATTGTCTTGAGCCAATCACAGCGACCAACTATTCTTATCATTTAAGTAGTCGTTGATAGAATAGTATGCCTTTGAACAAAGGTTGGATTTTACTTTAGTTTTAAACGCATTCGCATCGATTCGCATCGATTCTAGAACATGCCGGTTTCCTCACGATGTTTTTCTTCACCGTTATGAGAGCATTGATGATGAAATATTGTATATTGGACCGATTATTTCATCATCACTGCTCTCAAGTCCTAAGAACTGGACTGCTCTCTTGAACCGATATTGTGCATAGCAAAATTAACTTTATGTCAATTGTCTAACGTACAAACTAGATTAGTGCTTTTTACTGCGAGAATTCCCGAGAATGCGCTAGAATTCTCCACAACACGCGTGACCTGTTATTTGGCTCGTATCCAGTTTGTGCGTTACACTATTGACATAAAGTTCATTGTACCCACGGCTACACATCAAGCTATACATTTCCGGTTTATGCTGATCTCGCATTGTTTCAGATTTCCGTACAATTTGAGGTTAGTTTAAACTGGAACTGTAACCTAAAATACATGAAAGCTGTCGAAGTAAAACCAGCAGCCAGATGAATGTGTAACCACAAAGCAGCATAGCACAAAAAGGAGGACGCCTTGGAGGACTCAGTAATGGGTGGAAAAAAGCTTAGAAGGGCTTGTGGCTAAGTAATAACAGCCGCACGGGTCGATCAATCAGGTTAAGTTACGCTTGCCGCGCTTTCGTGGATGGGTGACCATCTTTACATTCCAAGATCCCTCCGTGCCTCGGAAAGCACGTTAAGCCGTTAGTCCGCTGGACGCTGTGAGAACCTGCCCTCCGCGCCCTTTCCGCTCCCCCGCTTGCGCCCGTGCAGGCCCGCGCCCTGCCCGCGCCCTGTCCTTTCTATATGTTTTCCAATAGGGCGCCGACGAGTTAACGTCGTGACGGCGTCCCGTCTTTTCTGTATGTTTTACGTCGCGACGGCTGTATACATTTTATATGCAAGTAGATTAAACGGGCGCCGCGACTGCGACGGGTCCGTGCCTTGCGTCTGTTCTGTGTGGCCGGTGCCTAAGACTAATCCAGTCACCAAAAAGTCACTTAAAAATCACAAGCACCTTTTAATTGCATCCCCAATAATCCTGCAGACAAAAACAATAGATCATGCAGACTATACCGTTGTTTACCGAGCCTACGGCTAGATGGCGTGCATTAGTTAAGTAAACATTCTGGCTTAATCCGAATCGCCCTTATGTGGTGATACGTCGACGGACTTCTATTACGGATTTTGATGGACGATAGAAATTCGAGATTAATTAAGAAAAATAATGAAACCGTTGAAGATGTATTTGAAGCAGTGAAAGATAATGATGTAGGTAGAACTTAAGAAAAAGAGAATCGATTTGATCGAAATAAAGAAGAAAGGGAAGGATGGATTTCGCTGGATGCGGGAAGCACAGAAGCGGTCGAGGTGGTGGTACTTGGGGGCGGCCTATGTCCAGCAGTGGACGTCTTTCAGCTGATGAAGAAGAAAGCAATAAGAAAGGAAGAATCCAAGACAGGCACGGTTAAGAAAATTGATAACTTGATGACCGAGAATGCTCAGAACTATGATAGTAAATGATCATTATGATTCATCATCATCATCATTTCAGCCATAGGACGTCCACTGCTAAACATAGGCCTCCCCCAATGATTTCCAAATTGGCCGGTTGGAAGCGATCTGCATCCAGCGGCTTCCTGCGACCTTTATTAGGTCGTCTCTCCACCTTGTGGGTGGACGTCCTACGCTGCGCTTGCCGGTACGTGGCCTCCATGATTCCAGAAACTTTCAGCCCCATCGGCCGTCAGTTCTGCGCGCTATGTGCCCCGCCCACTGCCACTTCAGCTTGCTAATCCGTTGGGCTATGTCAGCGACTTTAGTTCGTTTGCGGATCTCCTCCTGTGGATTATGACTCACGACAGTAATACTGTAGGTAAGTAATCTATAAGGTAAGTAATCTAAAAGTTTTGTACATTGATACTTCATTATCTTTTACCATAATGGTGCTCCCTCACCGCGAGCATTTGCCTGTGAGGTATCTAACAGTTCAGATTCGAGCATTACATCAGTGAGGGAGTAGAACCGAGCATTACAGTGCGCAATAAAGCTCGAAATTGTATCTAAAATGTTACATTACAAGTAAATGTTCCCGGTGAGAGAGCACCTTTACGTCCTGGAAGTGTATAGAAATACTACGGAAAATTTAAAACGTTTTTGCAGACAAAAATATTAAAATCCTCACGTCAAGTGGAGTATCAACATGGATCGTTACAGTAAGCAAATATCATCCCTAATAGATGAAGAAAGAAGATTTGCCAGTTTTTAGTCAAATGTTGGCCAATTTCGGCAAACACACACGATTCAAAAACGAAACACAAGAGACACTGCGAGACACACACTCCAATCTTTTGTTGGTGGTAGAGACTAAAGACGAACACAGTGGGTAGTTGGAAAACGGTAGCAAGGCTAAAGTTATGGATAGTGCAACCTTCAATCGAGCGTACACTGTGCAGATAAGTGCTTGTCTGTGTAATGTACAGTGGGGGCAAAAAGTGCAACGGAGGAAATTGAATTTTGTTCTTTTGCCGTCGAGAATTCTTTTGCAAAGTAGTTTGCATTCAAGAAAAACTGAATTAAGCGAGGTATACGTATAAAAGGATACTTCAGGATAAAGTAAATATATCTAATGTTACGGCTTTATTTTTAAGGTTGTACAATATTTTTATTTTTTTGTCGATTTGAGTCATTGCTGAAGATAAGTTTTTTTTTAAATGAAATCTTGTCCTTTCAACAAAATCTAGTGGGATAAAAAACTGTATCACAATCAAGCAGGTGACCTTTACAATTATAGCCTAATTCTACCAAACCTTTCAATTTGTAAGTATCTTGCATAAATTATAATTATTGTAAAACCCTTATTTTACTGAGCAGACGCATCAGTTTTCTCCCTTAAGAGATATCTTAAGCAAACTGTAGGACAATTATGTGAAAAAACACTTTTAACGCAAAATCTCGCCGCTGAATATCCGTCCAAATTCGCAAATATCCCAAAATCAAGACCACAACGACCACACCACGTACCAGTACATAAACCCAGCTTAGTATCCGTTTGCTTACTATATTTGCGTCGGAGCTTAGCATAGGTTACGCTCCGGTGTTTGCCTGCAGGTATTATGCAGTCAAAGGGTTGATTCGAGACGATATTAATGGTCAGCTACTAAGCTGATTACGTCAGTTAATTTGTGGCTTTGTTTGATTGAGGATTTCTGAGTTGGTAGTATGTAGGCTATTTGATTTATGGTAGATACAGAAAAGATTACCTATAGGATGGATTATGGAAGTTACATACCTACATACAAAAATCAATCAAAGGGTAGTTGAAAATATAATTTCATTGAGATGAAAAGCTAAACTTCAAAAAAGTAAAAACTGTTCTGTTCTTATTTTGAATTTTAATTTATATAAACGCATGCTCGTATTTTTTTTTTAAATTCAGTATGTGCCTATAGCTACCAAAAAGTATGAGACCTGTACCCTAATTACGTAATGCAAAATCAATCCGAATCTGAATCGTTTTGAAACAGATTGCTAATCCATTGCTCCGTAAGTTCGAAAAAAAAAACTGCAGAGCAACGTAAATAACGCAATGAATGTTGTTGAACTGTCAAAATGAAACAGATTTGTCTTTATCGTTTACGAAAATATGTTGCGTAATTAGAAAGCAGATTTTGTAACTACTTACTTTAGAGTTAGACAGATGTGTAAAATTAAGGAACATATGATTAGACCAGAAAACCCAAACCACACACACATACATGAAGATTAAAAAAACATATTAAAAAAAAATATTAATAAGAATAAAATAACTACTGATAACATTACCTTCCACATTATAACATCAACTACAAAATTACCTATTAAACCCATATCCGTCGAATCATAAAAACATCAACTGGAAATCGAACCCGGAACCTGTACAGAATAAGGGCACAATTTCCCTGTAGTAATCGCTTTGCACATCAAAAGATCATTAGAACTATTAGCTTGTGGGTTGCCCTCTAGTTAGACGTTACCTATAAATCATTAGTATCATGGGTGTAGTCGTGGTTTCCTTTAGTTGTCGGTACAGGAATTAAATGTTTACATTAGCCATTTTGAAAGTAACCAATATAATGGACCATTTACCAAAATCTTCTTAAAATAAAATTAATTTGAAGTAAAGTAAAGCAAATTTTATACGCATAGATTGCAGGTAGGTACATAAAATAAGATGGGTGAGCCTTGTACAATCATCCTAATAAAAGGTATGCAAACATTAATTCAATTGTTCACTAAATTGAAAATTAATAATGGAAATATAATTAAACAACTTTAAAACATTAGTACAATACATGAATTAAAAAATACCAATAAATTTTAAAAAATTCCACATAAATACAAATTTGAATAAAATATGTTGAGAAAAAACGTTAAATTATTCAATACATAAGTCCATGTCATTTAAAAAGTCATTTACTGAATAATAGCATTTTTCAATCAATAGTAACACGTCAATCTCTTTTTAAAATTTTGTTTTGTGACATTTTTAATTATATTGGGTACATTATTAAAAATTATTGGGCCCATACTAATAACATACTTTTATTGAGCAAAACAGACAATAATAATTAATGAAAAATTCAGACTATAATAATTCAGACGCGAGATTTTTTTTTTTTTGTAATTCAGACTATTTTTGTCCATATTTTGTTAGTACCACCTTTACGATTATACCATTACATTCTCATAAAACTATGTTATTTATGACGATTTCAATTAATACATTTAGGTAACTTAACTCGAAATAATAAACTAAAATATAATTAAAATAAATGATTGAAAATGGCCGTGATGGCCAAGTGGTTAAGGTCTCTCATGTACGAGGTTGTGAGTTCAGATCCGGGCAAGTACCAATGTGACTTTTTCAATTCTATATGTACTTTCTGAGTTTATCTTGGACATTACTGACATCGGTAAAGGAAAAACATCGTGAGGAAACCTGGAGTTATAGTTAATATAAGTCTGAAATCGCCAACCCGTCTTGAGCAAGCGTGGTGATCAGTGCTCGTGCCTTCTGTGTATGAGAAGAGGCCTTTGACCTGCAGTGGGACAGTAATAGGCTGGTATTATGGTATTATTATTGAAAATGAATTAAAATTAAACAAACATTAAAATAAATAAGTAATTGAAAATTTATTAATAATATTACATGGGACTTAAACATAACTGGCGAAATTTGGATGTACCTACTACAGGTACACCTCTGCCCAACCCTTCGGGGAAACAATATTAAGCTAACCCGACAGACGCTGTCCTGTCAAAATTTCAATATGGTCTTGAGTTCATACAAAAATCTCATAGCAAAAAGGACATTCAGTTTTTCCCGAATTTAAACATTTTCCGGGAATCTTTTCCGATTTTTCTTTCCATAAAAACCTAGGTAATTCGGACTCTTTCAGCTTTTCGTTTTAAACTTATAGATATATAGATGTACAAAACTACTAATTATTGTATGTTCCAAAAGTATCTGATGCTGTGTTTTCAGTGTTGAAATTCAAAATATTTTAAAATCTTCCTACAGGACGCACAACGCTAGTCACCAACTATCTTGAACTCATGAACCGTGAGAACAGTTAGCGCAGCAATTGCTACTTTTAAACATTTTTTTAACATGTGATGTAGATAGTGACTTAACTGACTAATACATACGGAACCCTAAGAACAAAAACAAAATTTTTTAAGAAAATACATATTGTACATGAAAATTTAGCATCCCCCATTATCTCCAAATAACTAAGCCTAAAAATTTGACAAAAATACAGCAAATAGTTCTTAGCTAAAAAAATACAGGAACACCTATAAGAAGTCTATGGGGTTAGAATAACATGGTAAATCTCTCAGTAGTGTGCGTACAAACTTACATTTGCAGTTGGATTGTATGTTCGAAAATGTTTTTCGACTACAATGTTAATTTTGTTCTTTGGATAACATATTCATCATACAGAAACCTCTCCACGCGACCACGAGTTTAACTAGCACTAAGTACTAGGTACTTACTCTCACCAATAGTAAGCACAGAAGTACCTAGCTACAGTCATAAACATAATTGTTTAGTACAATCTGTGCGCAGTGCGATGCTACGCACGTAATCTGTAGTACAGTCGTGTGGTCACGCCTGTTAATATACAGGGTGATGTTAATGTTATTTGAAGTTTCAGGATCACATGGCACCGCATTACGGCTCATCTGACATTAAATATGGAATATTACCAAAGCAGAATAACAAAGCGGAATAAGAATGAAAGTACTGAACAGGTGCTGTATTTTTCTATCTGCTTATTTATTCATTAAACGTTTCATTTAGTTGTAAGTACACCACATATTTTTTCTTTTCTTCGTCGGCCTGTCTTTGTTCTTACTAAGCTGGCCACATCCACTTCAAAACTCAATATATAATATAGCTTTGACACAAAACAAAATTCACCAACCACAACGTGACAACCCGGGAGGAGATGGAAGAATACCTATTAGAAGAGCATGAGGTTCAATTCCCAGGTCGGGAAAAGTGTTATTGGATTTTTTCTTTCAGAAATTTCTCAGTCGTATTCTGAATTTGGCTCTGGTTGATGGCAATAGGCTGGCCCCCTATTGAATGGGACTTAAACATTACTGGCGAAATTTTGGTGTACTACAGGTACACCTCTGCCGAACCCTTTGGGGATTACAGGATTGTCATGTTGAGATTACTGACAAATGCGCGCAATCACTGGACAGGTCCACTCAAAACTGTGAGGTTCTTTTCTCAAAAGACCATTTCAGACACTAATCTACATGGGCCTTATGGTCTGGCCAAGATTATGTCTGGACTTTAAAAGAGACTGTGATCTCTGAGTTTGTTTCGGTCTTTCTTTTCAGAGTAGTCAGATAGGGAACGCCGACCTCATCCAGCTTTTTATTTTGATATGTCGTGTAAAAGTGATTCCGATATCTTATTCACAGAATAAACAATTTCATTTCATTTCAATTTCATTTGTTATGAGTATAGAAGTGAATAGTAAAACTTTCCATCCAACCTGTATATTAAAGTTAAACCAAGAGCGTAGGATCGTCATTTATCATAGTTCAGATTAACTGTAGCTGTGTTCACTTGTGCCACTTATTAACTACTTGCCTTTCTTTGTTGTCCATCTGGACCAAGTTGTTACGCATTAATTGTAACGACCGGACAATGAGGATATTTGTCAATACTAATTAATTTATGTGAGAATTAGATGGGTAAACCTTTGCCAACCCTTCGGGGTTTACAGGCGTGATGTTATGTTATGTTTCAATCAATCAGCTCAGTCTATCGCAGTCCACTACCTATCCGTATCCTGTCTGTCCCAGCCACCTTTTTAAGGTCGTCGGTCCATCTTGCTGGAGGGCGTCCCTCACTTAACTTGCTGATATGTTATGTTTAGATGGATAACTTTTGAAGTGAAAACTTCTTTAGGCGCGTTGAGCACTTTTTGGGTGAACAAAAATCATGGAACTCGCGTCATCGTCACCGAACGCTTACCATGAGCTATATGTATACTGTGTATACTTAGTCTGGCCATAAATACAGTTACAATTAAAAATAAGAAAGATATTACATTTGAATTTGGAATCTGTCATTTTTATACGATTGTTCATTGAGTTTTCTAATTTTGGCGCCAATACATTGTACAATATTTTGCGATATTAAAATGGAGTGGGGTGATAAAGAGAACCGAATCACTGTGATTGCAATATACAAAGCTGGTATGGAGCCAAATGCAATTTTTTAAACTCTCCATACGCTTGGTATTAGTCAAATGTTTGTGTACCGGGCTATTAATAGGTACAATGAGACCTCCTCTGTTTGTGACAGAAAAAGAAATTTTAACAAGAAATTCTCTCATCTTGATATATTTAACACCAAAAAAGGTGTATTCAGGAAACTTTTAGTGACTTCTGTATGCGACGAATTGACTAATAATTCTAAATAGAACTGTATAAAATAATCCGAAAATCCGAAACAAGTCCTCACACACACCCACACACTCCTAGACACCCACTCATACACTCCTACACACCCACTCTCACTGCACACTTAGATATGCTTAGAAGGTGCTAGCATGACATCCTGTTTGTTTCTGATGCATGTGTAGTTATTAAATTGTAAATCCGTAATTGGCTGTAAGTTTAGTTTATATTATCCTAAGTGAAATTGTTAAAGAGCTGTGGATTTTGTGATTAAATAAATAAATAAAAAGATCTGGCCGTCTATAGGTATATGTACATAGATATACTTCCGTGCATTTACAAACCAAAAATAATAATCTAATAGCTCGATGATACATTTCACAAGTTACTTAATTTTTACTTCTATCGGCAGTCCCCAAAACTGCCCCGCATGTTTTTTTTTATATATTATCAGACGCTTGTTATTGTGTAATTTATACGAGACAAATAGAAATAAGGTTGTATAATTGACGCTGATGAAACTATGGATACTTTTTTTAAATAAGCGCTCTGAATTTACTAAAGAACTTTTGGTTAAAGGTGAACAGCAGTGCTATTCTGTAACCATCTCACCGTGAAAACTTAGGTGAAGTGAGTTGTCATTCCAACAGGGCGAGATGACACTGACAGCTCACTCCACGCTCACTTCACATGTTTTCACGGTGAAGTGGTATCGGGAATCGACATGCAGGTAAGCATACACAGAACAAAATCGAAACGTACACTTTAGGCCGCATCATAACCAAAGCGATCGTCACGCGAGTCCGGGATCGGTGTGTCACTTATTTTGTTCGGAGACCCGAACGAGTGACCGCGCTTTCCAATCTTCCGTACAAATGAGTGACATTTGAACGCGCGACCGTTCGCTTTGATTAGTACGCGGGATTACTGTATTTAGGCACATTACAAACTCAAACTGAAATTGAAAGCATTTATTTCAATTAAACCATTTACAGGCACTTTTGAATTGTCAAAGAGTCAGTCAGTCAGAAAGTTGAAGCTAGTTGCCCATTCCAAAACGTAGATCTCTATGGAGAAGAACTGGCAAGAAGCTCCAAGGACACTCTTTTAAATATAGAAATTAAAAAGTCCTGGGTACTTTACTATTGTTGCTTCTATAAGTGAGAACAATGTAAAAAAGTATATAATCAAAAACGATTAAAAATAAGCCCTGGCAGATAAAAGATAACCAGTCACAACTGACGGCGCCCGTTCACGAATATGACGTGTGGATCAGCACCACACAGCGCGTGGAGCAGTACAATTAATAATAGAACACTCCACACTCCACATCACCACACTTCGTTTCAGACTGTAACTAAAACAATTAAAATAATCGAAATCGATCAAAACATAATAATCAAATACCCATAACAAGACATGGTCTGACGCTTAACTGCAGTTGAGGGTCAAATTGTAACGAAATAAACGATTTTTGTATTTTTTGCGTCTAACCCTGCACTAAACACGAGGGTCGATGAAGACTCTGCGACAATATAAAAGAGGATTTACATGGAGTGAAATTAAATACATTATGCTCATTAAATAAATTTCCTGAAAGAGTTTTAAATATAGTTCTTAAAAGAAGTCAGAAACGTATTTTTGTGATCACGACAAAATGTATAACAGTCTCTGTTCCAGTTAGACAAATTTACATTTGCTCTCAACAAAAATAAAAAATGTGTTTGCAAAAAGAGAGAAATTAGACGATCTCTATAAATATACACATAGAAAGTGCAAAAAGATAATAAAACCACACCATGCGATGCCAAAACGGCACCATGTGACCCAAACTTTTGATAAAAACGAACACAAAAAAGATCCCAATAATTTTAGATTCCGCGGTTACAGTTTTTTTCTTATTTTTCCCCCAAACTGTCTGTGCGTCTGTTTTTTTTTTGCTAAGGGTTTGAACTCGTAAATATCGGGTGTGCTATTATTTATTTCCTTTTTGATCAATGGGTAAGTTTGTCATTAAATGTCAAAGTATTTTATGTTTTTATTGATTGGAATGATTACCGTGCGTCGTGGGAACTATCTTTTTTATCATTTTTTTGTTAAATTGGAACGGTAATGATGACGTTGAAGTTTTTATTTCTTCGTTGAACGTTTTATTGCGAAATTTCACAGGTTAGGGTGAAATTTTTCGTTTTCTTTTCAATCCTTTATCTCTGGGGATTTCTGGGAAAATATTGCTAAGAATATTGAGAATCGTCTGTCACGCAGTTTTGAAACAAGCTATGTGGATTGAGGTAAACATATTATTAGGCATATTTTTAGTAACGATTCTAACGGAATGGTTGCCGAGAAATAGTAGAAGGAGCGTTAGTTGACCATTGAGCCAGGCGAGTAAATGTCAGATCGCGGGGAGGACCTGAATGAAACTCGCACAGACCAGGGAAGCATGGCACATAAGGGACTCCTCGCCTATACTCAGCAGCGGGTGGAACAAGGCTTCCAATGAGCATCATATTAAAACAATACGCACTGAAACTACTAAAAAGAGACGGAAAAGCAGCCAATTTTTTTGTCTTCCTATGACCATTACCTTATAAAGTTATAACAGACTAAATGCTAAAGCCAAAATTTATACTCTAAATTATAATAATTGCAAAAGAGCCGTCAAGGAGAGCTTCCTTGACGGCTCTTTCTCTTTCATGGTATGTCCTATGAAGATACAGAGAAATTATTGGTTGTACTTTAACCTTTTAAATGTCTTAAGTTACACAATAAAAATTGTATTTGTGCTAATTAAGTCTAGCTAAGTTAGGATAGGTACTCGTACTAAGCTTTTAGCAAGCAGGATTTATTGTACTATTTACACCTTTTTACATATCTATTAGATGACTAGATTTTTATAATTAATGTTCAACACAGGATGACCTAGTTCAGGCACATAACACGAATTTTTCGTAGATTTAAGCAAATTTGCATTTAGCGTTTTACCTTTTTACCTAAATAAACTTTTTATTATTATTAATGATGATGATGATCATGATACTACATAAAGAAAAAAAAAAAACCCGGGAAAGGCCAAACTTAAACTGCACGCATTATTATTATTATCAACGTTAATACTTCCACTGAAACCGAACCAAATCATTTTCATTGTCTTACCCAAAACTCTAACCCTAATCCCGCTACGTCATTTCACAAAACATATTCAATTTAACACAATATTCACAAAGGCACACAATGGTGCCGATTCTCTTGTACACCGGACTAAACTAACTAAACTATCACTAAAATTCCTTACTTTTGGCTATGAGAATCTTAACGCTATTCTGTAATAAAGTCTCTAAATTAAAAAAATGTATTATGACACAACTAAATCGAATTTGACAATTGCGACTCCACGTGGTACATACTTTTTAGAGCCGGAGGCGCGCAGTGGGGGCAGCTTCGACGTGTTTTATATGGAATTTTTCACTTTTTGTATGGAAAATAAAAAAAAATATTATCTACGTGTTGAGTATTAGGGGTATAAGGGTTTCATAAAGGGGGTCGAAATTTTCATTATTTTTGCGATAGGACACACCATTTTCGAGATATAATCAAAAGAAAAGAAAAAAATCCAGTACAGTACTGTTTTTGCACCCGAAGTCGAGATGTTCGTGTGAATTTTAGTTCATGACAACTAATAATATTCCACACCATTTTCGGTGGCGATTAAAATTGGTCAGAATTAGTTAGAAAATTAAAATTTTAGGTGAAAAACGTCAAATTCAGAATAGCAAAATTGTCATTTTCACTAAATTAAAATCTCAGTACAATCTTAGTGCTGTCAAACTAAAATATAGTTAAGTTGTGCCACTTTAGTCTATTTCAGAATGGGAAATCATCGTTTGACAGGAGTAAACTAAATTTTGGTGATTTTTAGTCTAGTTTAGACGCATTTGTGACAAGAGAATCGGCACCATTAGCTCTAATAGTCGCTACGGACGAGCTTCAACGCAACTCATTCACTAAACAATTACCAACTTAATAGAATAAATAGGGTAATCAGGACACTTCAGTGTGGAGTGAGTTGGTAAGGGTTATGCAATAGGATGTCATGTGAGTTTTGAGTTGGTGACTGTGGCTTTTGTGAAGGCTAAGTGAACTCTTATAATATTCTCAAAAAGTCCAAAATATTTCCAGTTGTCACGATATTTTTAATTCTTGATTAGAGTTGGGTTCGCAATACCTACGAAGACCAAGTTTTGTTATTTCTCAAGACTTCATGAGGGACAGTATGTTGACTAATATAATAGTAATGGACAAGCGATGACCTATGGAAGACCTTCCATAGGTCATCGGTTGTCCATTACTGCAGAAATAAAAGTTAAGGAAAAAGTATATTAACCTTACTGCATAAAATTCAAAATGTGCTAATTGCCTGATACGTATTTCTGGAGTTGTCGATTCGCCCACAAGTAAATAAACTTCTTGTGAATTCTCTTACGAAAAAAATATATTTAAAAAGCGGCGATTCGCCCGTTAAGGGCGAGTAAATTCGTGCGAATCAACCAATAAGCCAAATACTCACATACACAAACAGAAAATAATTGTATTGTAGAAATACGGATTCCTTAATTGTTGAATGGATGGTAAGTAGGAATATTTTCTACGATCTTTTCATACTTGATTTTTGTACGTACTTTTTTCGTTGCCAATTAAAAAAAAAACTGCGTTCTGTTGGTCGTTTTAGCAAACAATTTGTTCTAAGTTTATTCAAAGTGCTTTCGACGATAGGAAATGTTGCACTATCTTCTATCACACATCCAACCCTCCACTGCCAGGACACTCACGGTAACCCAATTCAAACTCGAAGCACACCTTTTGTCCCCGTTATTTGGATGGTAATGCGTTAATTATCAGTTTTGCATCCAAATTACCTTCTGAATACAACGCTATGAATATTGTAATTGTGAGCACGGATTGATTAAATGCTTGTTCGCTGATTGGTGATGACAGCTAATTGTCGTATTTTGTATTGAAATGAGGTTATTGTGTGGTGTTAATTTTATTTTAATGTGTTTTTGGAAGGTGTTTTATTATGAGCAGGTAAATTACACAGACAGCAGTGTTGGCCCAATGGTAAAGGCCCCGACTTACAAGTCGTGGATTTGAACCCAGGCAGTAATCCCAGTTTACTTTGTGAATTTTATATCATCACCTTTTATCATAATCATAATCATTTATTAATTATAATTATGATTTATATCAACCGCCATGTCCTAGAACAAAAAATTTGTAGACATTTGTGACATCCACCAACCCACACTGGGTCCGCGTGGCCCACTCCCTCTCACAGTGTCCCAGAGTGTCTCTTGTGTCCCAGCAGTGTGGGGACATTACTAGCTGATTATGCTAATTACCTAAATTACGTTGCTTTGGATGAACGCCCTTTGAAAACATTAACACCGAAATGATTGTGGGTAAAACCACGTACTCTGTGGTAAAACTAAATGGTTTTTGTTTTATAAACATTTTTGTCGCTCATGTTACTAATATGCTTATTGGTGATTCACCCGAAACGGGCGAATCCACACGACTTCGACTTTTAAATAATATTACTTTTTCTTGAGGTGATTCGCACGAAGTTAATTTATTTGTAGGCGAATCGATTTCTGGAGTTGTCGATTCGCTCACCAATAAGCCTACTAATAAATTAGTTTGTATTGAACAAAGAAATCTATAACCACTGCATAACAGATCAACTAAACGTTGCGTGACCTGATTATGGTCATAGAGAAATAAAAAACGGTACTCCACGCTTTAGGCACCTCTGTCTTATATCCGTTTGACACGCATGTCACAATATAAGTGATCTGGGCACGCTACATTTTGAGTCAACAAATAATAGTTGGTAAAAAAATGAACTGTAACCCTTGAAATTAATCTACAATGTAAGTCAAAATACTATACACAAATGTTACACTTTCTACCTATTAGTGTCGGTTTAATTCGCATTGTGATCCCAATTATGACCTACTTCATCTTAAAAAGTCAATGCGGGGTTAACAATGGTAATAAGTATAGTTCTTATGCCTCAAACAATAAAGTTCATTTTTGGTGCAAAAAAGTAGGAAGTAAAAATGTCAGGTCATTTTTTGCACACCCAGCATTTACCGGTTAACCGTGTCAAAATCAAGGGTTGTCGCAACCGAAAAAGGGGCAAGTTCAAATAGAATGACAAACATTTTTTGACACCCCTCGTTCTTTAAATAATAAAATACAAAACGCCGTTTACAAATTTTTATGTTCTAGAATTTAAAGCTTTATTATTTAATATAGTGTGGAGGTATTGTAAAGGGTGCGTTCTAAAAAGATATTCATTAGTGGCAATAAAAAGGTAATGTCCCATTGTGATCGATCGATGAATTTTTAAGATGATTTTGCGATTTTTACGATCGATTTTGGAACGTTTTTACGACAGTATTTTGGCGTTATTGCGTGAGAACGTTGGATCCAGCTGCTAGTTTGAATAAATGGGACATTAAAAGTATTAAAACGCTTTAGTTTTTTGGTGATGCATAATCAATGAAAAGGGGCATGATTTTAACCGTTTTTTGTTTACAAAATCATAACTTTAAATCTCAGAGGGAATAGACGCAGGTGCAGTTTATTCACAACTGAATTAAAATGATGAATAAAGGTCTTGGACCACGGAATTCAATATAAAATTGTTCGCTAGGTTTGAGTCCGGGCTTAGATCTTCAAATATATCCGTTAGCAAATTTGCAGAAACCTGTGATCTGGATTTTATAGACATACTGATACAACATCACGCTGGTAATCCCCGATAGGTTAGGCAGAGGCGCACACACACACATTTTTCCAGTTATGTGTCAGTCCCATGTAATAGGGGGCGACCTTATTGCCATCAACCGGGCACAAATCCAGACTCCAGGCTGCTACTGATAAATGCTTGATAGAAAAACCCAATAACACTTTGCTCGACCTTAGAATCGAACTCAGGACGTCATGCTCAGCAGTAGCGCTCGCGACCACTAAACCAGATATGCAGAATTTTATAAACTTGTCACTACGGGGTTTATAACATAACGAATGAAATGGGCGTACCTAAATAATATACTTCTGCTTACACTTTCAGGGCACATGGCTGTGAACAAAAACACATAGTAAAAACTTAGGTGCTGTGAGTTTGAAGGGATTTGTCACTAACACAAGTGACAGCTCTCTGCAAGCTCCCTTCACTTAAGTTTTAACGGTGAGATTTCACAGAATAGGTCATCTGATGTTTCGTTAGGGTAAAAGGAAACAGTTGATGTAAGCTGTAATTTCACCTCATGCTAAGGATTGACACTAGTGACAGGTCACTTCACCTAAGTTTTCACGGTGAGATGTTTATGGAATAAATCGGCTGATGTTTCTTTAGGTAAAAGAAAAACGATGATTTATAACTAGCGAAGACCACACACAACCAATTCTATTATCATAAAACCACGCCCTAACATCTGATAATACCCATTAATAAACGCGATACTACCCGCAGCACATCAAAAACAATTTAAGCATACATTTAACAATATAATAACTAGTTTGGTGATACAAACTGACATAACTGCACATCAAAACATTACAGTTTATGTATTCAATGGCTCGATTTGTTTTTTAACTAATTTATGGAGGTTAAACACGGAAGTAACGCCCATGTTGTTGGGGAACGAAGATTGGACTAAAAATGGAAGAGCTAGTTCTTTTTTTGAACAAACAGCCGATCAAGTATATATGAGGTTGATCATCACCCTAATTGATAAAACACTTTCAGTCACAATCCGAAAGATTTTAAAGGAAATTGTATATTAATTGCTTCATTATGTTTTAAAAAGTGAATCACGCAATGAATGTTGTTGAGTTGTTGATCTGTCAAAATGGAAGGCATTGTAAGTCTGTTACGCTTTTACCCCGCGAGTTTAGCAGTGGTTATGCAACTAAAGTGAAAACATATGAATGAATGAATGAAATGCACCGATCCCAGCGTGGTTTAACCAGACTCGATAAATCGAATGAACCCCAAGATTTGCACTAGCCCCTGGAGCCTCATGTTTCATGGTGCTATAGAGGCTAGTTTCCTATGCAACTAAAGTGAAAACATAAAAAAAATAATCAAATAGCACGTAGGTATTTCTACTTCGACTGTGGATTTTTTAGGCTGATCGTTTTTGCCACCTCATGGAAACCAACATAGTTTTATTTTTTTGTAAAAAAAAACAGTTCAGTTACTTTCCTTTCAAAATTTTCATGTTTTTAAATATCATTCACAATTTTTAGTCGCTGCAAAAAAATATTTGCATCTTATTCACCCATAGTTAAATACCTTAAAACAAGGAGGTGGTTATTTTATTTTTAATAATGAAGTATTGTTTTGAAAATAATAGTTCTGGGACACATCCAGTTGTGCTACATCACTGCTTATACGGGTCACTTAAAATCCGGATCCGAAAAATGAGATTTTAACAACGGTTATTACAAGTAAATTAATTAATGACCTCTCCAATGTTAATATGGTGCTTAGTGTTATACCATGTTTCATTCAAGTTGAGTTCATTCAAGAAGTTTTGTTTATTTTTAAAGAACAACGGAAGTTCATAATTTGATAATACAAAGAAAAAAATCTGTAAACCCGTCTCGTTTTTTTAATTTTCTCATAGTTTAGGAGAACAGGTGACCGACTTCTATATAACAGCTCGTGAAATTCTATAAACTTTATAAATATTACGAAAATACAGGCGCCGGCGCCGAATTCCATACCCTTTTAATTTATATCATCATATCAGGATCATTTAGCTCCCTACAAAATGGTTGAGCTGAATGGTGCTGATCCATGCGTCATGTTCGTGAACGGGCGCCGTCAGTTGGGACTGGTCATCTCTTAGCTGCCATGGCTTATTTTAATTTATTTTAAGTTTTTGAATGATTCTTTTTTTTCTTCTTTTTATTACGGACGCTTTTACGAACGTGCACGTCATATTACATTGTTCTCACATGCATAATTTCAAAATGAATGATGTAACCAATATTTTGTATCAATTTTTTATATTATTTAAAAGAGTGTCCGTGGAGTTTCTTGCCCGTTCTTCTCCATAGGTACCTACTACGCTTTGGAATGGGCAACTAGCTTCATATTTTTGACTAACCGACCCCTTGACAATTCAAAAGTGCCTGTAAATGGTTTAATTGAAATAAATGCTTTGAGTTTGAGTTATAGCAAAGCAAATTCTCGAAATCACATACAATTAGGTACATACTTCAAAAACATTTCATTCAGTATTTCTTACTAACAACTTACTTTAATAAGTAACAGAGTCTTCTTAGAAAATGGTTGGAATTGTTATATGTTGTTTTTTTTTAATTCCCATAGGATGAGACCCTTGATTGAAATAGCTGGCGTACAAAAGACAGGGCTGCAACAATTTTCTGTCATTACACTACCGGCGCTCAAAAGGCTACGAGAGGCTGCAGCGATGAAAAGTATTGCATATTTTGTTAAGGAGAATACGATTATGTACAACTGGACTATATTGAACGTTTTGGTTTTAAATGTGACAAGAACGTGGCTTATTTCATGATTGATAATAATTTATTGATAATACCTAAATGATAATTTCCTATTCAGATTTGATGCAGTTGTAAAGGCAATCATGTCATTTTTTTAAATTAGGTTCTTATTATTTTATTTATCTTTTTAACCGACTTCAAAAAAGGAGGAGGTTTCTCAATTCGACCGATTTTTTTTTAATGTGTTTTCGTTCATAACTTCGTCGTTTATGAACCGAATTTTGATGATTCTTTTTTTGTTTGGTAGGGCATACTTCAGAAGTGGTCACATATAAATTTGGTCAATATCTGATGAGGGGTTTTTGAGTTAGCTTCAATAATACATATTTTTCCCACCTAGTATATGTGGACGATATACTAATAGTTCCTGTCACTGTAATTTACTTGGTATTCAAATTTTTGTGGAGGTTTTGTGTAGGTACCACAACTAAAAAATTAAAAATAAAACCATTTTATGTGAAAAAGTTTTTTTATATTAGTAGATTCTTTTCCATTTTGTGAATGTGAGAACTTGGTTATGCTGGTAAATTTGTTGACCATTTTCTATTGTGTTAACTACCTCCAATATCTATTAACACTGTTATTTGAAAATATTGTTATTGTTAAATCACGACATTCTTTGACAGTTGTATGAAATGGCTATAACACGGCGAATTGATGAAGTGTGTCAAATTTGATAAAAAATAATAATTTCACTAGACTCTTGGTACAGTTTAATGACGAGTTTATCAATGCGAAACCCCATCGGGCTAACGGCTTGTATTTACAGAAAAAAGTGCAGGCAGTGGTCTCCTCCACTTAACTCGGCTGGCAATTACCTCCTAGCTTATGTTTCTCGTAACGACCACAATTACAAAGGCGACTTAATTTCGTATGAAACCCTCAAAATGGCACAAATAAACTTAAAACAGTGTCGGTTTTATTTCAATATTGTTTTGGATTTTTTGTTTTATTAAGACCTTTCAAATGATGAATTAAGGCAGGGATAAACATTCATCATAAATAGCGTAAAAGGACATGACCGGAATAATCCATATTCTCATACTCCATTTCAATACCTATTACTAGTATAGATAAATGCGAAAGTAAAACTGTTAGTACCTTTTCACGACTTACCGGCTAAATGGAATTGGATGATATTTGGCACACTGATAGACTATGACCTGTACTTTTTATCCAGATTGATAATTTCCGACCTCCACGCGGGCAAAGCTATGAGCAAAAGTTAGTCTTATAAAACCCTAATGCACCTCTAGTTCCACAAGCAAAGCAATATAAAGTTTGCTTACAAATCAATCTTCCTTCAAGTGTTTTGAAATAAGAATAGAAAAAATACAATAGAATAGAAAACATTTATTCGACAGACACATCAGCAACAAACACATTAAAAGAGAAAAAGAGAACAAAAAACATAACAATAATATTGCAGAAAAATTTTGCTGAGCGTGCCCATACCGAAAGTGTTACCATCTCAGCATTTACTATAAAGAAGTGCCTCTACCTACATACCTATAATAATATACTATTCTTACAGACGATGGCTTAAAACTTCTTACAGGGTGATGATTCTTCATTCATTTAATTTTCATATAACTAAGCGACGATACTCAAATCCTTCCCATAATTTAATCAAAACTTAACACATTGAAGACATGTAACAGAATTACTTTTATAGCTCTGCTGACACCATAAAAAGCTAATACTACGTATCTGAGCTTCGCAGACAAATGAAATGTGCGCTTTCAGGAAATTAAACCATAAACTTTGAGTGGTAATGACTATTAGCGTATGAAATGCGTTTCCTTTTTGCATATAAGTAGGTACATTCATTTCTGGATGCATGATGTCGGGTAGTAATGTTTATACATTGTAATAATAAGTATGAGTAACTAAAGGCACGGTTACACGCTGCGAGCTACTGCCACTTGTACTGGCATGACAGTAGCTCGACTCGCCTCAACCAGTCACACTAGTGCGAGCTATGGCGTGACAGTAGACAGTTACTGCACGTACTCGCATGTCTCGTGGGTATCACTCGATCGTCAGACGTACCAAGTCCCGAGCAATGTTGTCGCAAAACACACAACTGATCATAGTTCATAGCACAATAAAAACGGTTACAAAAATACTTTGCGCTGAAATACTTTGAGCTGAATGTACCTGTGATTTCGTTAAAAACGTGTGAGTTTACGTCCGAGTCGCATGCGAGTGGCGTGGTGGGAGAAGGCGCGTGGCGAGTAAAAACACAAAATGTTGTAGTAACTCGGATGCGACCTACTGACCCACTCGCACGTGACAGTAACTCGCATGATGCGCTCACACGGTGCAAGTTGCTGCACTGCAGTAAATCGCCTCACCAGCTCACACGCTAGCTCGCACAGAGTAACCAGGCCTTAAATAACAGTCGAATATGAATGTGGTTAGGTAAGCCGGGTAAGATTTTGGCTTCAAAATCGATTATGATTTTACTTTCTAAGTTGCAGGTTTAAAAGCCATTTTCTAAGTCAATAACTTAATCACAGTGAGCACTTTTGGTAATCCAGTTAGTTTTCAATACGAAGGCCATTTGAACTTGTACTGGCTCTTGAAAACAAGCGCAACCGACAAAAACGAGTTAAGATATGTCACAGTTTATTATTATCTAATCCAAATAATACATCCTTTTTCAGGTCATCATATGCTGAAATATTTTATAATCTTATCATCAATGAAAGGTCGACTCAACCCTTCGATAAGCCAGTTAGATTCAAGGTACTTTGAACCTATCCATACGAACATCGAACATAACCATAATATATACATAACATAATACATAATCAACTTATAATGGTCCCACTGCAGGAACAAAGGCCTCCTCCCTCTCAGAGGGAGTGGGCCATAATCCACCAGGTGGGCCCAGTGCGGGTTGGTGGATGTCACATGTCTTCTATTTTTTTGGCTCTCGGACATGCCGGTTTCCTCACGATGTTTTTCTTCACCGTTTTGAGAGCTGTGGTGATGAAATTAAATAGGCAAAGTATAGTGCCTGCCTGGGTTTTGAACTCCACGATTACTAACAAATGCTTGCACTGACAGGACAGTTCCACTCAAATCTGTGTGGTTCTTTTCTCAAAAGACCATTTCAAACTAATCTAAATGGTCCTCATATGGCCTTACCAAGATTATGTCTGGACTTTAAAAGAGACTGTGACCTCTGAGTTTGTTTCGGCCTTTCTTCTCAGAGTAGTCAGATAGGAAACGCCGAACTCATCTAGCTAATTTTTAATTATTTTTTTAAGATGACGTGTAAAAGTGATTCCTATTTACTGAATAAACAATTTTATTTCTTAAGCAGTGGAATTTATTAATAAATAATATATCTTTATTATAGGAAACATTTTCGAGCAGACCACATTTCCTGTTTGACGAATTACCTCATAATCTCCACATCATAATGTCCTCCTTCAAATGAGGACATTTGACGAAAATGGCCACGAATAGGCTTATCTTAATCCTTGGCACTGAAGTTAACGTGCCCATGAAAAGGGCGAATATCACGATATAGAATTACAGCTTTTTATTTCAATTAATTTTTATTGCAATCCATAATTTACATGTACAGGTGGTAAGTATTAATAAATAGAAACAATTATGGACCCTATCGTAAACGGCAAACTTGTTAAATAAGTAGGAGAGAGGAAGAGTGCTTTAATGATTTTCATTATTACTATAATTATCTAAATTATTTCCAATCTATCTGTGTTTAACACCAGTATTGGCTTTTTCTTACCTGGTGACGCACTATAATAGTTGACAGACAAATGTGCTGCTGGGGAGTTGGTTGCGCCACTTCTTCTTCCCAGCTAAAGCACTAGGAAGTGGTGAAGGGTGGGCGTTTTGGGGGACTGCCTTATGTAATTTTGACGTTCGAAAAGTGCTGATTCTCAGCCTAGTTTGAATAAATGACTTTGAATTTTGAGGTGAAGAAAAGAATAATCTGATCGTGTTTTTAAGACATGGTTGACATCCTCTGTTCTAAATTACCAATCATGGTGAATTCGACCTAATTGAAAGTGTTTTTTTTGCTGGCTAGACATTTTACCAACAGCTGGGTAATTATGTAACACACACAATTACAATACGTTTCATTTTGACAATTGTATAACATTTATTGCGTTAGTTACGTTATTGCGTAATTTTTCTAACATTGATGAACATGAATCATTGGATGAAGAATTTCTTTCAAAATGGGTTACGCAATTGGGGTTGTGCAGTGCACGACACCACACTGGCGCTCAGATATGTGTGACTCATATAAATATAACCTCGGTCCGTCTAACTAAACCTATATAATTATAATGTAGTTCCTATGTATGTACATACACGTAGTTCGTCGCTGTTGGTGGATTATTATTCAATGGTGTTTCTGTTTGAACCTGCTAACAAACTTCAAACCATCTTATTTTGTACATAATCTGCGTTTGCAATTTATTTGCCAAACATGTACACATAAGGTTCAGTTTGCGCTACAACTTCAGTTTCAACAGTATTAGTCAGTTTAAAATCAACTTTATTTACACTTCCATAAAGTTGATGTTTGTTTAAATAGACCAAGATAGAGAATAGATTTAAATAGACCTTAGGTAGACTAATCATTACATCTCCATCTGGTGTTTCATTCCTCTATATTGCCTAAATTCCAAATTGGTGACCCCGACGTGAATTTACTGCATGAAGAATATTCTGAAACGAACTACTCTGTAGTTCCGCTGTTTCTATAGCCACACAAGTGACTTACATTATTAAAGTCACTTTTAATGTGTGTGGAAATTAATGTAGTCGGAAAAGCAGCAAAGTCCCACAAAGTAGCACCACCTAGATATATTACTTAGACTATTATAATACCTAGATATATGACTAGACTGGCTTACAATGGCTGTGTATTATTTATGCAAGGGTTTTGTGAGTCAGCCTGTTGGAACATGAATTTCAGAAATGGTGACTTGTTATTAAAGTGAAGAATGAACTGAATTTGTTTTATCGTTTGGTTAAGTAAGAATTTTCTAAAGTACACATAAACATATCAGCACGCCTTGTTTCTCGGAAGGGTTGGACAGAGGTGTAGTATACTCACATTTCGCCAGTTATGATTAAATCCCATGAAACAGGGGGCGAGCCAATTGCCGGAATAAATCTAGACTCCGGGCGGCTATTGAGAAATTCCAGATAGAAAACTCAATAACACTGCCCAACCTAAGAATCGAAACCCGAGACCTCATGGTCAGCAGTAGCGCTTGTGACCACTATACCAACGAGGAAGAACAGTTAAACGAGGAGGAGAAACGGTCTGCTTATGTAGATTGTACAAAATGGCATTATTCTGTATTAGAATTAGGTATGTTGCTCTATTATGTCCACATTTACACATAAGTAAGGAATCTAATAAAAATAAAATACTTTTTTGAAAACCTGTAAATGTTACGTAGCATAATCAGCAAACTCAAACTCAAATAATTTATTTCAATTAAACCCTTTACAGGCACTTTTGAATTGTCAAAGAGTCAGTCAATAATTGGTCAGAAAGTTGAAGCTAGTTGTCCGTTCCAAAACGTAGATCTCTATGGAGAAGAACGGGCAAGAAACTCCAAGGACACTCTTTTAAATATAGAAATTACAAATCCTGGGTACATTACTCTTGTTGATTTTTTATGTGAGAACAATGTAAAAAAAAAAAAAAAATTAAAAAAAATCGATAAAAACATAAGATTAAAAATAAGCCCTGGCAGATAAGAGATGACCAGTCTCAACTGACGGCGCCCGTTCACGAGCATGACGCGTGGATCAGCACCAACCAGCTCAACCATTTTGTAGGGAACCGAATGATCCAACACACTCGCCACCATCAGCGAGACATTAAGTGACAGCTAATAATGTTCACAGACCTCCTCCCTGTGAGAGGGAGTGGGCTGTAATCCACCACGCGGGCCCAGTGTGGGTTGGTAGATGTCACATGTATTTGAATTTTTGGTTCTATAACATGCCCGTTTTCTCACGATGTTTTCTTTCACCGTTTTGAAAGCAGTGGTGATGAAATAATTTACACAAAGTAAAACGCCTGTCAGAGTTCGAACCTACAAATCGTAAGTCGCGGTCGTTTGTATCTCTAATAATATAATCAACACGCTTTCTCACTGCATGATTTCAGACCATTTATAAAAGACTTAAAAAAATAAGGTTATATGTTCGTCTGTATGTATTTTTTAATGTGTGTTCATCGATATCTTCACCAATTCTTTACAGATTTGGATGGTTCTCTTTTGTTTATGATCTTTCTTCACCGTAATTCAGAGCCTGGTCATCAAAATGTACAATTTGTCAGTATAATAAATATAGGTAGGTAATTTATGGATTTTTTATTTTAGATATTTTGACTGTTTCGTCTATTAAATTCAAATTTTACTGCTCTAATTCTTATTAAGTATCCGGAAGTAATAAAAGTAAACTAATTTACACCTTCACCCTATTTCTCAATTTCAAGTCAGTTTTACGACTGTTAAATTGAACTCCAAATGGATAGGAAATGAGGAGAGAGTACAAAGTTACATTTGCGTCCTAAAAACAGGATTTTTTTCCTGGATTTCTCGTAAAAAATATTTTTGTGACTGCAAATGTAACTTTGTGAAATATGACTGAAGATTGTCTTAAGGTGTTGTCAAAATATAATAAATGGTGATTGGGTAGGTTTTATTTGGTATTAAAATATTAAAAGTCAGAGTTTCAAATTATGGTAGTTATCACAAGTCATGACACATTTCATGAGCACGTGAAATAAGTCAACCGTTACAATAAAAACGTTACAGGTCAAATACAGCCTTAAGTCTCAGATTACATGCGTCAAAATAATTGTATTTAAGATAAAGCATTGTTTTTTTAAACATTAGTGAACAAAATATAATAATATCCACCGTATCTCTACGTTGACGTCGTGGTGGGGCTTGCGCGCTCCAAAGTCCAGGTCTATGCTGGTAGAGTTTTTTACTGGAACAGATTTGGGATTAGGAGCCAGACCATGAGAGGGCAGGGCAGCATGTGGCGAGCTGTTGGGCAGTAGCGACCCCACGGGGATCTCCCGGGAGAAATCTTGTTCCTCATCTCTGGCTTGCCTTTATTGGCCGGCTGCGGAGTGAACACGGACGAGGAATAGAGCTCCCATCTCTTTCTTGCCTTTATTGGCCAGCTTGAGTAGAGATTCGCAAGAGCAAATGTGCTCGTAGGAAAGAAGTATTCCAGTAAGATTCTGGTAGGGATCTTGACCGTACTTCCAGGTATGTCCTGATAGCCGTGGAATACCGCTCCACTTTTTATAAGCAACTCAGGACATGTCGCCCCCTTGTCGCTACGACACTTTGTGCTAGCGACCTTTTTCGGGGGCCCATTATTGAGTGTGCAAGTCACCCCCTGCTATTTTATTTATTTATTTAAGAATTGCCAAACAAATTACAATAAATGATAAAAAAATGCTCAAACATAAAGATAATTATGCTCATTCAATCATGTATTTGTGATTGCACGCAGAAAAAATAAGCTAATAACGTATATAATAATCCTGCATGTTATGACTATTTGTCAATTTTGTTGTTTTGTCTATACTATAGACAAAACAACAAAATGATCAAAGCTATAGACTCTATAGCTTTTTCCCAATCAAGAGTTTTCTACAACAACAAAATAAGAAATATGTACCACACTTTTTTTCAACCATGTCAGTCGATGGTGCAAAACAAGCTAACTGGTAGCAGTGACTCACTCACTGCTCGTACTATTTATCGTGGTATTTTATCATGAGCTACAGTTTTCTTTGTTGCGACTAGGAATTGCTGTGTTAATACAAAGTAAGGTGTTATGTGAGAATAGCTGGGTTTTACTTATCTACGAGTATTTTATTGTTTCGTTTTTGTGCTCCTGCAATAATGTATTTTTTACCCAGTTATCGAAATAATTAGGTATGTCTACTTGTAGCTTATGAAAATCAAAATCAAATCTTATTAGATCTTGGCGTACTTTTAATATGGTGAGTTGGAATGACGACCTGGATTTATTTTTTGATACCAGTATCCAAAAATTAAATAAAAGGCTAACTGTTTCTTTGATTCGTTACCACGTTTTTTTTTGTTGTAAATTTTCCTAAAACGTTTTGTATTTTTTTTTTGAGTTTGAGGTTTTGAGTTTGTTTGACACGTTTTGTTCACACTGATTACGCAGATTATTCAATTATGTACATATGTTTAAATGGAAACTTATAATTGGCCGTATTCTACATATTGATAAACTATATACTAGCTATAACTTATTAAAATTAAAAATAAAACCTTGCCTATCTTAAATTGTTCTGTACAAAATTATACCAATTTTGTTTCTGCAAGTGATAATGCAAATGAATTCATAGGTGTTACAAGATAAGCCCCTATATTTAAGCAAAAAGGTAGAGCCAGGGTTTTTTTTGTCTGTTCATAGAAAAGCGGATGTATTCAGCAGTGAGCGCGAAGAAACTGATCATAATGGTAGATTATCGACTTTCCTCTGTGTATACAATTTCACAAGGCCTTTTCCATTAGCTCACTTTATTTTTAGGGTCGTTCAGTTGCGTATTGATAATGTGAATTATATTATATGTATATATGCAACAATTTTATTAATTCTTTGTAGAGCAGTAGGAGCTTTTTTCATAATACGAGCACAATAATCACATTTTTTACGAACACTTAGCAAGTATTTCATCAAAAAAACACTTTTCTCGCAGATCTTAAAGAATAATAAAAAAAAATACTTCAAAAGTTATTTCAAACCTAATATTCTTCTTCAATAAAAGAAGGTTATAGAGCTAATAGTTTGCACAATTACCTCCACTGAGCTTCGCCTTACACCTGTTCTAGTAATAATATCCAGGCGTCTGCGAGGTAATTTGTTATTTTAGCTCTTGTGCAGAAGTTGAATTAAGGAGTTATTTTAATGTTAGTTGTGTTTAATTTAATTCTGGTGCTGTTCTGTACTTTGAAGCTACGAAAATAAGGATGGAAATTATTTAGGTAAGTATGTACTTATCCTATTCTAACGTTATAACGTTCGTTGTAGTTCATTTTTATGTTTGCGAAACCACCATTCATTACATTCATTTTTGTGTTTGTTAAGCTCACGTATTGAAGTCAAAACTAGCTGGACAAACCGTGTGTAAAATCGTAAAGATTTTTATCCTAGGTCTGTCTTATAGGTTGGCTTCGGTGCCTCGGAAAGCACGTTATACTGTTGGTCCCAGCTGTCATTCGTGGACATCTGACAGTCGTTACGGGTCGTCAAAATCTGACAACCATACATACCAAGGGGTATCGTATTACCTAGTAACTGGGTTGTAGAAGTCAGATCGCTCCTTCTAAAATACTGGTATTCAGCTGCATCCGGTAAGACTGGGAGACGACTCCAACATAGTTGGAAAAACGCTAGTCAGATGAAGATTCTACCTTATAGGTTGGCAAACTTGCCGATTAATCGCCCGATGGAAAGAGGTTCTGGTCTTGTTTAGCTTCTGAAATATCCAGGGGATTATCACTACATACATAAACTCACGCCACCTGCTGCGATTATTACAAACTCCTCCTATTTTCCTCGTTTACGTTCATACATGTTGTCATACATGCACGCCGGTTCAAAAGTCCCAATAAATAGCATACTCTTTGTCACCAACCAATTTATCGTTGAAGTCACTGAGTAGCAATTATGCTAGCAATTTTAATATAACCAGCTACTATATCAGTACAAACAATAGCGATTAATTTTTAAGATTATTCGCAAATATTCAAGACGCTCGAATCTCACTTTCTCCATGGTTATAAGAAGGACTAGACAATTTATTAGACAAAGAGACACAAAGACACGAAGGTGTTAATTTCAGTACGAGGAAACGTGAATAAACTTCAATTAGAGATGGCGCCTCTGTAGTTTTGTGGCTATGAGAACAGCGGTGGAAAAAGCTGCAAGAACCGATTAATAATAATGGCATAATGAAAAATTGTCTGTGGTTTGTATAGTCTCTTCACTCTTCCTGAGGTTCGCGACGACCTAAAGATGTGACATATGATTGTTATCGTCATTATGTCGGCTTATAGCAACAACATGTAATCACTAATCACGTTTGCCTTTAAACATCGTGCAGACTGGCGAGACGCGACAGCGCGATGTAGCTCTAACAAAACAATTTCTAAGAAAACTTTACGGTAGAACAATAATTACCGGTGTTGCGTCGCGCCAGTCTGCACGTTTTTATAATAATGGTAAAATATCAAACCGAGAATTTCCACTCTTAGTCACATGCATCGGTGCATCCCGCTAACCGCTACAATTTATACGAGTATTGTTTTGGGCCATTTGATAGAATCTTTTTGTTTATCTACGTTTTCAACTTCACGCTTGCGACATAGGTACTTTGTCGGCACTTTGATGCAATGGATGGCTTCAGATTATTGTTAACTAGCTTCCACCAGCGGCTTCGCCCGCGTGATATCTTTATAAATTATAGCCTATGTTACTCAATGATAATATAGCATTTTACTGGTGAAATAATTTTTTTATATCGGTCCAGTAGGTTTTAAGTTTATCCATTACAAATAAATAATACTATCCTCTTTATAATATTAATTAATGTCTTCTTTTCGAGTGGTTAGTGACTAACCTGGTGTCAGAGTTTTAAAGCCGCCACATGGCCTCTGACTTGGCTTCACATGCCGTCGAGAAGTATCTCTCAGGCAGGCTTTCCTCACGATGTTTCCCTTCACCGTTTTAGAAGCAAGTGATAATTATACAATACGCACATGAATCCGAAAAGTCAGAGGTGCGTGCCTTGGGTTCGAACTCGAGACCTATGACTTGGCAGTCCGACGGTCACACCACTAGGCTATCACTGCTGCTAACAATGTAATTAATGTGTATTGATAACAGAATACGCTGCTACGTCTGACGTCAGAACTTTAATACCCAATAAACGCTACATATCCCACTGATTTCATAGCCACAACTCTTACACTTAGTGACTGCAGAAACAGCAATTGTTTATGTTTATTGTGCACTCATTGTTTGGTGACAACAAGTTTGTTTCATCACTTTGCGAACTGTAATTCGACATAAACAAGATAATAAAGGGTTATTATCTTTGTCGATATTATTTTTTAAAGTTCTTATTGGAAATAAGACGTAAAAGGTAACTTGTTAGGTAAAGAAGAATTGTATGGTAATTGTGGAAAGGCTTCAGTGTAATTAAAGGTTCCTGTTCTTGTTTTCATTTCCTAGTTTTTAGATTGAAATGTGTTTTTGATTTAAGAAATAAAAAGATTACCAGTACCTAGGTATGTAAGTTTTTTAGTTCATATCAATACTGAAATTATAAGATTTTTGAAGTGCCGGTTTTCGCCGGACAAATCATAATCGATAGCCCGTAGCAAGACTAGTTGTCAGGCTTTCGAGCTTCTGACTACCCGTAACGAATGTCAAAGATCTACGAATGACAGCCGGGACCAACAGCTTAACGTGCTTTCAAAAGCACGGAGGGCCAACCAATAAGAGGTACCTATGGTAAAATCTTTAGGAATTTACACACGGTTTGCCCAGCAAGTTTCGACTTCAATACGTGAGCTTCGTTATGCAAACATACAATGAACGTTATAACGTTAGAAAAGAATAAGTAACTGCTTAACGTACTTTCAAAGGCACGACAAACCGCTAGACAATTAAATGCCATCTTGTATTAACTTATCTTCTTCTGCAAAAAAAACAATTACTTCTATTCCGTGGTCACCTTTTCTAAAACGCTCCGATTATAAAAATCAAAAGTGAAATTAGACTAAGAATCAGCACTTTGAATGTCAAATTTACATAAGACAGTCCCCCAAAACGCACGCCCATCACCACTTCCTATTTCTTTAGCTGGGAAGAAGAAGTAGCGCACCAAACTTCCCAGCAGCACAGTCTGTTCAATTAGAAGAACTTGATTCTATACATAATGCGTAAATGAATTCATCGAAACTTCATAAGTCTTATCAAGCAATATTAGGTAAATATTAACTACGCGACACACCGCTATCTACCGCCAACCACAAACCATATCATAAATCAATCGTTCAACTACATTTTTATTCAAAATAAATAACATTTTCCTCTATTATGTGTATTCTAAATCATTTCCCGTAATCACACAAAGAGTTCGCAAAACATTTGTCGGCCATTTTGAAACCACAATCGGATTCTCGGTATTTCATCGTATCGGAAAGCGATCGTGATGTGTCTGTGCGGTGAGCAAGCGTTTTAATTAGTCAGGACTTTCCTGTTATTGGTTTTCATAACAATTAATTATTTATCTTTATGTACTACATGCATAAACTCACGCCTACTTCCCATGGGGGTAGGTAGAAACTACAGAACGCCACCTGATACGATCCCTACATACTCCTTTTGCCTCGTTTACGTTCATACATCTGGTCATACACGCACGCCGCGCCGGTTGCGAGAACTACGCACTTGACCTGACAGCTATATGTGCCTACTGTAATAAATGCGTATTAATCAATTGTGCGGTTTATAAGAGCCTGTCGAGAGCTGGGAGGCAAAGAATATAGAAACGCTCTTAGTTCTTGCACACTATCTACATAATTAAGTGGTTGTCTGCATCGATTTACATCGAGTTATCTACCAAAAATGTTAGATTCAGGACAAGTCTAATGATTTAACGCAGATTAAGATTTCAGCGAAATCTCGTCAAGATATAAGGAGAATTTTCTCGACACAAAAAATTTACCAGTTGTTCGTTCATTGAATCTACCTAAGTTATAAATAAAAGAGAATTGTATTCTATTCTAACATACTAAATACCTTCGTCAACAATTATGAGTATTCCATTGTTATACAAAACACACTAATTTTCGCACTTTTTTGCAGTCTGTCCTGAATTATCTACCCAAATCTTCGTCGCCCTTCTATATCTACCCTGTCCAGACGTTATTATTTTCAAATTAAGGCCGACTTGTCTGTATATATGTAAATTGCAATACGGTGGACGATTAAAATGTAATAAAAAATGAGCTTTGTATGTATCGATCAGTTTACGTCGCGGTGTATCGATTTAAGTGGAACAATATTCTTTGTGCACAACACCTTAGGGCATTTTTAATTGTGTGTCATGGTAGGTAAAGAAGTTGTGACAAGTTTTTTCTCGAGTAATTAGTTACTTTTATTTTTCTTTGTCTTGTTGTTACGTTCCCATGACTGAACTGGCTTACTGATACCATGTATAGTAAGTTACATTAAATGTTAAGCAAATTGACAGCCTACGTCAATTGTCTAATATAATACTGTCAAAGAATGACAGTTGTGATTTGAATATAGTACGGACAATTTAAGTTGGTAGTCAATTTGCAATTTTCTTAACATTTCATATGCCTGACTATGCGAAGCTGTTTTGTAGAAAAAAGAAGATACTGCTATCCTCTTGAAACATTCCTTTTATCACATCTTATTACGCTGACTCCTCACGAGACAACGCGAACGTGGCTAAGAAAGTCATGCAAAGACAAAAGAAGTACATTGACATTTCTCACCATAGACAGTATACACCTCTTGTTTATATCATTGGCAAAAGGTAAAAAACCGCACTATATCGTAGAGGTGCACCATTAAGAGCTGATTGATTACAATGACTACACAGTTTTGTGCTGTGCGCGAGCCAACTTTGTGCTTTTTCACCTTTTTTGGGGTTCCCTCTAGCTTTTTAGCTTTTAGCGGACTGCAGATTTATTTTGGAATTGATGTTATGTGAGATGAATGGTCGTTAGGGATATGATTTTAGAGTTTGTGATGAGGTATTTTAATAATTATTGTTATTATTTTTTTTGTAGGCAAATAATTTTTGGTTTTTGTAAGTTTTGAGAGATATCTTGTTGTTGGTAATTGGTTGACCAAAGTAACAATCATGCTGGTTGACTAAGATGTGAACCAGGGTAGAAATAGACCGGGGCTTTTTTAAAGCTACCTAAAATATTTCAAAAACACAAACCCAACATGAACACGAAAAATAGACAGCCCAAACATGTCTGCAGCAAAAATAATTAAAAAAAAAAAACAAATTTAAACAACGAGTGTCGCAGAATAATTTTCCCAGAAATTTTCCCCATATCGAAAATTTGAAAGCTTCCACGCGATTATTACAAATGACAGATTTAAATGAGGCTTAGAAATGAGGTGACACTCAAACAGAAAAAAAAAACAAAATACGGAACCCTTGATACAAAAAAGACAGCAAAATATCCCTCTTTGTATTTTTTTTCACAAATCGCTGTGCATCGCGGCCAAACTGGGGTCGAACCTAAGCCCTTTTGTTTGGAGGACACCTGCACCATTGAGCCATAGGTGCTCTTTAGGCGTTAACAGACAGAAGAACGTCTTATATCCAAACAAATTATTAAGTTAAATTAGACTTTGTGAATGTTGTTAAAGGGTGTATTTTCAGTTGATATTGAAAGGCTTTAGTTTGTCTTCGTTAGGCAACGCGAATTTTTACTTGTAAATTGAGAGGAAACAATGAGATGTTTTGAGTCATCACCCTTCAGTTACCTCCCTCTTATAAATCTTGACGCAATTTTATGTTTACGCTCACTTTATTATAGGAGGTAACAAGGTAGATATTTTCACATAACACACTAACTGTATAGTCATATATTAGTGCGTATGGTTCAGTCTGCAAAACCATTAATAAAAAGCGAGTCTTGGTACAACACAATAAAGTGCAATTCAGGTCGCACAGCGCTAATTACGTAAAGTTATTTTCACATAGAAGTTGCCTCTGTTTCACTCACTGAAATCGACAAGTCGAGGCCGCCGCGTACCTATTTGTAGCTTCATACCTTAAATGCGGAGTGAACCATCTGTAATCTGTGGTATAGTAGACATACATACATACATACATAAACGCACGCCTTCTTCCCATGGGGGTAGGCAGAAACTACAGAATGCCACCTGCTACGATCCTTACATACTCCTTTTGCCTCGTTTACGTTCATACATCTGGTCATACACGCACACCGGTTGCGAGTACTACGCACCTGTCCTTTCTGAAGAACATCACCAATAAGGTCAGTATATGTCCTCCTAGGGCGTCCCCTCCCGGCGTTTCCATTCACATCTGCCTTGTAAATACATTTTGTTAGTCGCCTTTCATTCATCCTCTCAACATGACCAAACCATCTCAGCATACCCTTTTCAATTTTTGTCACTACATCTTCTTTTAACTCACACCGTTGTCTTATCACATCATTATATTATTATTGGTATAATAGACTTGTATAATAAAAGAAAATGTCGTAAAGAATGTTTCAAGTATGAATGTGGATAGCCATAAAGGTAGGGGAAGACCAAAGAAACGATGGATGGACTGTGTCAAAGATGATATGGCTAGGTGACTATAGAGATGACTACTAATATAGAACTGTGGAAGAAAAATACATGTTATGCCAACCGCGAATAAATTGGGATATGTGCTGGTAAATCTATTGAAGTAGAAAGTTGGTAGATATATTATTATTTTTTTTTGCTTAGATGGTAGATTTAGTCAGAGCCATAATTTCGCGTTTCTGACCGAATACGTTTTTTGTGGCCCGTTGCTGCTGCTTTTTTAAATTTTTTATTTGACTTTTAACAAGGCTAATGTTTCTGAGTAGGTGCTACGAGTAAAGTAATAATTTAACAATCCACCAAGCCCACCAAAGGCATTAACGGGCCGGCGGAGCATGCGTAGTTCATACAAACGTAATACCAAAATAATTTGTAAATCAAACATATTCTTAAGGTAGTGTGTATTTATTCCGATTGGATTACAGAATATCTAGGCTCCCAAATATATATTTTGAATGGACACTGATTTAAATTCGAGTTATGAGAAAAATAAGTTTTCTATAGAAATTTGAAATTCCTCATATCTCGTCTTTATATCAGTGTCCATTCAAAATATATATTTGGGAGCCTAGATATTCTGTAATCCAATCGGAATAAATACACACTACCTTAAGAATATGTTTGATTCAAAAATTATTTTGGTATTACGTTTGTAAGAACAACGCATGCTCCGCAGGCCCCTTAAGCCCACCTCTGTACATTTCTGTGCTTGAAGTATAAAATAAATTACAAATCCTAGCTTTTGGGAACTTTTCCTATTGACAGCGATGCAGACGAATTTTTTGATGCCCTATGATTCTTTCCTCTCCTTTCTTTATAGGAGGCAGGGACACCGACGCGAAAACTAATACCATGGATTCACTACAAGATTCTGAACCTTTTTCTTAAAAATAAAATCAGCTGCCCCATACATTTTGACCGCATGGGTATTGCACTTTCTATGAAACAGAAGTTTATTTTTATTTTTTTATAGCTGTCGATAAATTTCTACACTTCTATCAGAACCATGTACTGAATCCAATTATATCAGTTTTCACGTCGATATCCGTACCACTATGCATACATGTATATATTATTATCTTAAGACAGTTGTACTTGTAAATATTATGTAAATAATATCTTACTCAATACGTGTTGTTCACAAATAAAGATCCTAGCTTTTAGTTAGGTTTGCAAAATCTAATTTTAGCCGAAACAAAGGTGGCAAGAAAACATAGCCAAAAGATTGCATGACAATAGAACCTCCCTATTTATAGCTACCTCACGATTATCGATATAAAATTAGCCTCAAATCTTCCAAGATCACGTTCACCTCGGACAAAGTCGGTAAGCCCCGCCCATTAAGTTTTTATTACTACTCTACCTACCCACTGATTGCTTTGCATCACAGATGACTCAACCATGAAGATGATAGTCGTATACTTGTTGGGCTACGGGTTCTGTCAGTACATATTTTTGTAACAAAGTTAATGTTGATGTGGATTAGAATCTATCATTTTTTTTTTGGTTTTCATGTTTTTTTTTTGGTTTTTCAGGCTTTTTCTGAGTTTATCTCGGACGTTATTGTGAATTTCATGTGGAAACCTGGACTTATAGTCAATATAAGCTAAAGCAATTTAATATGTTGTACTGTTTTTTGTGTGCACTAAATAAACGATTTATCTATAAACATAATAACATAACATTACGCCTTGTTTCCCCGAAGGGTTGGGCAGAGGTGTACCTAGTACACCCAAATTTTGCCGGTTATGTTAGTCCCATGTAATAGGGGCCGACCATCAACCGGGCACAAATCCAGACTAACCCAATGACACTTTGCCTGACCTGGGAATCGAACCTAGGACCTCATGTTCAGCAGTAGCGCTTGCGACCACTAGACCAACGAGGCATTTATCTATCTATCTATATAAGTCTGAAATCACCAACCCGTCTTGAGCAAGCGTAGTGATCAATGCACGTGTCTTCTCTGTATGAGAAGAGGCCTTTGATCGGGGAAGATCACTAATACTTAAAGTTTTGAGTATGGCTATAAAGCCACCACATTCATCAAACCTCGTATTGCAACTTGATATAGTATATATGTAGGGAGGTCCCTATACTACCTATTATTAATGCTTGGCCATACTCTTGTTTATTCTAACCGTGAATCAATTTGTTATTTAAATAACTGGATTTACGAATAACTCATCCATTTATTAAGTTACTCCTCGATTCCTTCCTATTGCCAAGGTTAGACCTGGAAAATAAAGACGAAGTATAGAACGATTGTGTGGTGTTTTGACCAACACTGGACATATTATTTGGCCAGCGTTTCGTACATAGAGTGGTCATCGCTGTGTCTTGTTGTAAGCAGACAGATGATATTGTAAGGTAAGGAGGGTAAGTAAGGTATTAAGTTTATTCGCGATATTGTTTTTTTAAATAATAAGTGGCCAATTATTTGCCTGAAAACTGTATTTGATGAATCTATCAATCCTAACTAACATTATAAATGCGAAAGTGAGTTTGTTTGTTTATTTGTTATGCTTTCACGCTAAAACCGCTGAACGGATTTGGATGAAATTTAGCACATGGGTAGACCAAGACCTTGGTTAGAACATAGGTTACTTTTGATCCCGATTTTCTCACGGAATCGAGACTTATGCGGGTGAAACCGCGGGGCGCTGTAAGACTATAAAGAGTTTTGGGAACTATATTTCTTGTCACCAAAATTTATATTTGTCATCAAGTTGTATCACCTAATAAATAGATCTATCGCCACGAAATATTTTCGTTCTCAGATAAACAAAAACTGTTCCCAGGTATGAATTATCAAATTAATGTTAATATTATATGTGTAAAATAAGAGTTGGATTACCAATAAAATTGTAGTGCATTAGATGAATATAAAGTTCGTTCTTATAATATATCAGAAGTCACTACATTGAATGTAATGAATTTACGGAAAATGAAGAAGCAAATTAAAATGGCTGAATGGTAGGTTAGGTTAGAACTGTGACCGCACAACGCACGAGCCGAGCGAGCGTAGCGAGCGGTGCCGCGGCAGCGGCCGGCGAGTGCCAGGGTCAGTTTAGGCACAAGAGAATGTAATGTTTTGGAAATATGTTGTTTTACAGCGAACTAACCTCAACAATCAAACAAAATTACAACCGACAGTGACAATGACCTCGTAGTTTGCTTAAATACTTATTAAGACAAACCTATTATAATACATACAAAAACATTTATTTGGTACTAGACCCTATATCTCCAGGATTTTAGGTGATTTATTATGGAATTGATTTTATATTGTTTGGTGACTATATTTTGGTGACAAATCTACTATTTTGCGGACAAACTCTATTATTTAAGAAACACAAAACTAATTAAATTGGCGATAGCTTAAATGATACCCAAGAGTTTTATACGAATCCTGAAGTAAGAAGTTCCTACAAAGTTCTATGGATCTCTGAAAAGTCTTGCAGATTTACGATCGCCGATTGTCCGCAGACGATACGATTGAGGGCAAAAAACCAAAACATTACTGACCCCGAGCAACTCAGTGATAAAATAAAATAAAAAGAATGTAATTTGAGAACTGGTCCGGGACCCGAGTGGTACAGGAAAAAGTCGTCGGTTTGTTCCAAACTGTCCTCGTTTATAGAAGGAAAGTAATTTTTGTATTTTATTTACTTTAGACCAAAGTATAAGCAACAAATACATGTACGCAGACCTCAATATACGAACAGTAAAGGAAGAAATAAGTCAGCATAGCTGTCACTAGCACTGAGTGGAGTAGGAGGACAACAGCACACGAGGCTGAAGAGATGTGACATCCCCAGTCTCAGCGACCGATTCGCATAGAGAGGTGAGATAGCTACGCCACACAAATGGAAGATCTCTCTCATAATAATAAAGTACCTGGTCCACCGAACTCTGCTCGGGTGAAAATTGAGAATGCCCATTTAATAGTATAGGATAGTTCATACTAATTCCATGTATAGTACATACTAATTCCATGCTGCCATGATAGTAGGTACTTACTTTTAGAGGTATGAGGGACAGGGTAAAAAGTTCACTCATCCTCTATAGAAAAGGGAGGATCCTCTGATCAGAGGGATTGTGTTTAGCGCGCAACTGCCCAATGGTTTAGTCGGGAGCTTTTATATATGTCGATCGTGCGGTAAACTCTAATTACGCAATGCAGGATTTGTGTGCCGTCAGGTCTTTGAAGCGTAGTTCGCATATATGGCGATATAGATGCTGCCACATACTAATTCCATGCTTCTATGATAGTACGTACCATCGAAGAAGTTCATATCTATACACCGTAAGGACTATTTCTGCTTGCAGCGCTCGGCGTCTATAGAATCGGGGCGGTAACAGATGTGGTCATCGTGTTCACGGGATTTTGTTTTCAAACTCCTTAGATATGAAGTTCTTCGATAGTACTTACTAATTGCATGCTGCCATGTCATTATTCTATGGTAGCCATCTTGTTCTAAACTTTGGCTGACCGAGCGCTGCTCGGGTGAAAATACGAATTTTCCCAGATATGAGACTTAGCTAGATCGATTATTCGCCCCCGTAATCCCCTGTATTGCAACTTTCATCGAAATCGTTAGAGTCATTTTCGAGATGATCGTGATTACAAATAATGTACATATGTATACAAATATTGCTCGTTTAATAGCATAGAATAAAAACCAAATAGACTCGAAGTTGGGCAACACAGTGGCTTATTGTTTTAGGACAGATTGCCATGGTGCAGAAAGGAAAAAATATTTTAGTATAACTTCAAAAACTCAGACATTAAAAGTATGTAAAACCGAGACTTACGAGTTGTAGGTCGCAGGCAGGCGGTTTACTTTGTGTAAATAATTTCATCACCACTGCTCTCAAAACGATGAAGGAAAACATCGTGAGGAAACCGTCATGGCCTAGAACCAAAATTCCGAAGATATGTGACATTTACGAAGCCGCACTGGGCCCGCGTGGAGATACGCGCCTACTCCCTCTCGAAGAGAGGAGGCCTGTGGCCCAGCTGTGGAAATATTATAGGCTGAATATATATTAGTCCAAACAGCTGCTGAAAAAAAAAACGGGTTGCACTCCGGCAGAATTGAAAACTTGAATATTAACGTTGTGCATTTTTGATATTTTGGAATGGTTAGGGAATAATTTTGCACCGGTCTACTCTCCCTCCGTCTTACGAATTTTCGATCAGGTCACGTGTCCTGACGCGAGTTTATTTTTTTTTACCCATCACAAAAAAGTGCACAACGCCGCTGAAGAAGTTTTCACTTAAAAAATGAGTAAGATCTTGGTAAAGCAAATAGAGATTCTTCGGGTTCTAGTAGATACTGTTGGTTGTGACGTTGTGGCCTCAAACGAAGAATAAATCACAATATCAGAATAAATAAATAAATCTTATGAGGATACATAACAGCAATTTCCTTGAATGTGATAGAGGCCACATAATATTGCAGCCTTTTACCTTTTACATTTTACATTGCCTTGCTACCTGGAAAAATCTCATTTTCTCTAGAAAATGTGTTTGGAACGGCGGTGCTTATGTAAAGCATTTTGGCTCAAGATCTCGTCATATAGTTGCTAATGAACTCACAAGTCAAAACCAAATATCCTTATGCGGAAAATACGAAAAAAGAATCCAGCGTTATTGGGCTTTTCCATCTGGCAGTCTCAGTAGCAGGCCGGAGTCTGGATTTGTGCCCGATTGATGGCAATAGGCTCGCCTCCTATTATCAATCAGTCTGCCTGGCAAAGTTGTCCCAACTATGTTGGGGTCAGCTTCCAGTTTAACCGGGTGCTGCCTAATATATTATTGTATGGGACTTAAACATAACTGGTGAAATGTGGGTGTACTATGGATACCCCTCTGCCCTACCCTTCGGGGAACAGGTGTGATGTTATGTTATGTTATGAAGCCAACTTCTCGCTATTAGCGCAAAATAGTATTTACTCCTGTAAGTCCACATCACTCTACGAAGGTAGAGGAGGACTTGGAATACAATAATATCGAACCCATAGGAATAGGAAGCCAAGTATTACAATGACTTCATTTCCTAGAATCCCTACCACTTCAAACTTACGTCACAACCTCCTTGTAAGCTAAGCTTACCTTCATTCTAATTTCAAAAATAGCCAAAGCAAAAGATGTTTGTTACACTGGAGAGCAACAAAAGGAACACACCAACATTGCAGAATGCTCCCAACTTCCGGTGAGACGGCTTCTTGTGCGCATAACGTACCTACGTATACTTTATTTTTGTCTCAAAAGTCCAGTTTTTGTTGTTGTTTACTGAATGTCGGTGTTGCAGATTGTTTTGAAGTGTTGTTGAAGATGTTTTTTGTTGTTTTTGGATAGTCATTTTTTCTTTGCTTCAAAATATACTGTCGTCTAGTTAAGCTGGATTCTGATTACCTTAACGTATAATTGTTCAAGTTATTTAGGAGATCTTCGGGTTTGTGAATACTTCCTAAAAAGACAAGAAAGCTGCAACTGGTTTTCCTGATTCTATATGACAGAGCAATGAATGGCTTCGAGAAAATTTCAATTGTAATGATATTTTAAAATTACTGACTTTCCATTGATCTTCGTTTATCGTTTAGAAACGATAAACCTAAATAAGTTTATGATAAACTGTAATTGCCTTTTATTTTGACAAATCTTAAATATAATACATATATAGATAGTGCAATCCACGACGACGCGCCCCACTCCGCTCCGCTCCTTACTAAAGTACAACTGACAGTACAAAGCTTTACTTGTAGTAAAAAAAAAAAAAAAAAAAGTAATCGCGGTGGATTGCACTATCTGTACAAGCTTACACTAAAATATATCCCTATATGATGTACAAGTATATAAAAAAGAAAGAGCTCAAAAAATTCGTTCGCATTGCTGTCAATGGGAAAAGTGCCCAAACGGCAACCGTTACTTAACTATAAATGGCGATAGCTTTAGCTTCTTCTTTGTTTCCATTTCCACGCACGTTTCCTCTCATGCGTTTCATAAACTATTCCAAGGCTGCCAGCCTTGGAGTACTGAGGTGGGTACTCGTGCAAAATCACGTAATTGATAAATATTCGATCAACGGCCTATATTTATTTATCATTACCGTTGTTACCTTCTGGAGAAATGTGTCAATGTAGTGGCCTTGATCTAGAATTATTGTATTGTTAATACAATACTTTATAACATCATAACATCGCGCCTGTATTCCTCGAAAGGTTAGGCAGGACCCACATTTTGCCACTTATGTTTAAGTCATGCTACAGGGGGCGAGCCTATTGCCATCAACTCCGAGCTTCTACAGAGAAATATTACATGGAAAAACCCAATAACACTTTGCCCGACCCGGGAATCGCAGCCAGGACTCCATGTTCAGCAGTAGTGCTTGCGACCACTAGACCGACGAGGCAGTCAATACTTAATTTGCTTTTAAATAAGACTATACCTATTTAAAAATCGTTGCTAGTTGCACCGATATTCAAACTAAAAGCGACTACAGATAGTGCAATCCACGACGACGCGCCCCACTCCGCGATTACTGTACTGTAAGCTGTACTTTAGTACGAAGCGGAGAGGAGTGGGGCGCGTCGTCGTGGATTGCACTATCTATAAGATGTTTATGAAAACCAAAAAAAAAACACAATACCCTTAAAAATACAACATAAAAATAAAGAGACCAAGTTCCAATACTTTGCGGTTTAGAATCAATTGAATTTAGGCGATGCGAAATAAACTAGAAATAAACAAATAACCATGTATGGGAAAAAAGTCACTTGTCCATTCTCATGTTCAAAATTGGCTTCAACAAATCACATTCCATCATTTGCACCTATTTCTCATCTACATAATATTATATCATTCAATCATTCCTTGCCATCACCACATTATTGTTCATCCCTTTTTACCTGTCTGCATTGACAATTTAAATATTTTCTATCTCTGTCCTACCCCTTTTACCTTTTGGTGTGATGTCTCCTGTCTCTTTCTCCCCTCGATTATTTGAATCAAATATCAATATAGGAAAATGGATTGCATCTACTTATTTTCAATGTGGTTACTTATCAAATTGACCATGAAATGTATTCAAATTATTACAATATTATTCTTGCATTTCTTTATTTTATTTTGTTAGGGTTTGTTTCTTTGTGTGAATTTACACTTGATCCTTCTTGTTTGCATATAGTAAGGTGTGGATGAGATGTTTTTTGTTGTCTGTACTTGACGAGTGAGAGTTTTTGCATTGTGCTATATTTGTTTGGTTACTGTCTGTTTTGATTAGGTACTATGATAGAAATCAGTTATATTTCCTTCGTCTGCTTTCTTTTATTTATATTTGTTAAGACTACTACATATAGTATTGTAATAACTTCTGTTTGCTGTGGCTAATAACCGCATGTGATGCATCCACAGCACGCAAATCACTGATTTACACATAATCTGTAATTCACATTGCAAATTTTTTCATTCTTTTCTGAGGTCTACATTAACTTTTAGTTCATTTGCTTACGTTTCTTTTGCCCTATATTCATAATTTACTTCATCTGATATAGTTTCCATTAACGATCGTATCTACCAGAACTATCTCAAATTATATCCAATTAAAATATTTAGCAGCAAAAAGTTAAATTGTATGCTCCAGATATCCTTCTGTGGTACCGCTCAAAATTCCCGAAACAGAGACAAAAATTTCAAACGCGCTCAAGTACGAGGGATTTTGTTCTTGCATTTTTGTATAAAATCCTCATTTAGTTCATGATCAACTGAGATTGTAGGATTCGCAAATTTGCATCCGTCCCTTGCATTCTCTCACATCGGTTACCATTTAAATAATTCGTTTGTAACAAATGTCGGGATATTAGAATAATGTAAATTTTTACCCATGGACGAATATCTAATTGACCGTGTGAGTATATTTGTTTGTATTCTTCTGCAATTTGGGAGTTTGCAAGGTGCCGATGAACATGTGCATGCAAATTTTGAAGTATCGACGTATTCAAATGAGTAAAAGTGTGTGAATTTTGTTCTTTTTGGTTTCCCAAATGATCTAGGATACAGGTTTGGGATATTTGTAAATGATGAGTCAAATGATGGTTAGTTAGAACCCCTAACGGATGAGGATGAATGAGTGGATTAGTTTATGTAAATAATAGAGAAAACTTGTTAACGTAGCTTGTCAGTTATGGGAATATATGGTGTAAGAAAAAAAATTAAGATAGAAAAAACTAATGTTTATTCTGATCCAAAACGACAGTTGATTTGTACTATAGTTAAACAAACAAAGGTAAAAAAGTGCATCTTGTGTTACTAAAAATTATAGTAATATGTGAGAGTTTTGGAAAGAGTTTATACATAATAAAATACTGTAGGCAGTGATTAAAATAATAAGTTGATGTATCTGCCTAGCTTTTCTCCAACAATTTTGAGGTTGGCTTCCAGTCTAACCAGATTCAGCTGAATACCAGTATTTTACCTGGAGCGACTGCCCATCTGACCTCCACAACCCAGTTACTGGGTAACACGATACCCCTTTTTAAGACTGGTTGTCAGACTTTTGGACTTACGGGACCAACGGCTTAACATGCTTTCCGAAGCACGGAGGGGTCTCGGTATGTAATGGATGGTCATCCATCCACGGGGCTACCTCGGCAAACATTGTTTAACCATGAAGTTGGACCCATGCGGCTATTATTATTAAGCCGCAAGCCCCTACACAAAAATAATAAGTCAAATGATTGCAAACATACCCTGAATATGTTATTTATTTATTTTCTAAAGTGAAAAATTCAATGGACCATACAAAATCCATCTAAAAGTCATTCCATGCCAGTGACGTGTTCATTTAATGAAAGTTTTCAGCTACAGCGGTGGTTTCAGATAGTTTTTCACGCGATACAATTGTTTGCGGTAATTACCGTGGCTTCATAGATGCTATTAATCATTGGCAGGGTTGGACAATAGCTGGTGCACTTTGTTGGGATCAGTGGCATGGTTGGTACGGAAAATAAAAATAATAATGTCTGGGGAAATAATTATACTATTTTTAGTTACGATTTATTATTATTTTTATATTGTTCCTATAGAAAGGCATAATTTGCAAGAACCTTTTCTTTTTCATTGTTTAAAAATAATTATAACTTTTTTTATGTTTCGTGTTTCTATACTTTCTATGTTATCGTCGTTAACGGGAATTACACTGTAGGTTTTGATCACTGTATATTTTCGAGTATCAAAATATGTCACATAAATGACCGTATTTTTTTATTGCGTTGATTTAGAATATTGAGAGAGAAAGAAGAGAAGAGAAAAATCAAGATTCTAAATCAACGGATTTAGAATCTTGATTTTTTAAAGCTCCAAGGGAACATAGATTTACGTATTTGATATTAATTTCAACATAATACCTCCACCCATTCCTGAGAAAATGGGTCTTGACAGACTGACGAACGGACAACAAAGTTGTCAAAGGGTTCCGTCTTTTTCCTTTTGAGGTACGGAACCCTAAAAATATCATTATCTTTTAACCTACTTATGATTCATTCAATGTAGTTAACACTTTGAAAATTATACAAGCATAATCAATTTAATTTAGACAATACAATCATGTCGATGCGACAATTTCATATTTTCAATGTCAAATTCATCCTAGTCTTTTGACAAACTAAAGCGTTGCATACTTTTGTGCTTAGTCAGTACTTTACAAGACTGTTTGTTTGTAAAAAGTTGTATATCTAGGTCAAGATCAGAATGTCAGATGAATCATACACACGTAGCAGCATATACGAGATATTTCGTATCGATTTCATGTTATGTCGTCTTAACTTTTGCACTTTTTGTTTTTGGTATTTACGATTTGCATAAAATTGATACGCTGCTTCAATGTTTTTTTTTCAATAGATATCAATGTAGAGATTATACAAAAAAAAAAAACGATAAAGACACTTTTACCAACTAAAGCACAATGTACGATATTTTTTTGAAAAAAAATATTACACTTTCAGTTAGCAGCCCTGAAAACAAACAACAGTACAGCACACCTTAGTACAATGGCGTGCATCAGTGTTGGCGAATTAATAGCCAGCAGTAAGCCGCGCTTAATGAATATTGCAGCCAAACTCGAGGTGACTGATACCAGTTATATTGACTCGCAGTGTACCGCGGACAAAATAAATACGCGTCATTTTTTATCCATTTATTGTGTCCCGACTTAATTTCAAACAATTACTTTTTTTGTCTAGATTATTTAGCTAGAAGTGTCAAAGTTATTTTCATGTGTACTCGGTTAGTCAGAATGAGGTACCTATCTACTACCTTTTTGATACGCTTTTCTGCAATACTGGTAAGAAGAGTTCATTAGAAAGGAAGAAAGGTAAGCAAGGTTATTTTCAAACGACTTCAAAAAGGTTCTCAATTCGGTTGTGTTTTTTTTTTTGTATGTTTGTTACGCGATTACTCCACCAATTATGAATTGATTTTGATGATTATTTTTGTTTTTGGTAGGGCATAGTTCAGAAGTGGTCCCATATAAGTTTGATCAAGATCTGATCATCTGTTTTTGAGTAAGTTTCAATAATACGTATTTTTCCCACCTAGTATATGTGGATGATGTTCTCATAGTTCCTGTCACTGTAATTTACATAGCAGGTAGTGGTATTCAGTTTGTGTAGGTACCACAACTAAAAACTGAAAAACAAAAACTTTTTTTTGCGTACGAAAAGATAAGATAACTCGAAAAAAGCGCAGTACCGAAATAGCTGCAGGTCGTGACTGAAACAAGCAGGCTTCCACTCAGCATGATGATGCTGTGCTATAGGGGGGACAACACAGCGCTGATTTTCAGTGGTCACCCGAAAATGACGTAGGTACGAAACCAAATCAGGTTTAAAGATTGGTACAGATTAAAGAAATCTTATTTATATAAAAATCAATTGCCGTGCATGAGTCTCGCAAAAACTCGAAAATGGCTCGACCAATTCGAATAATTATATTTTTGTTTTGATCGCCTCAATACATCCCAAAGAAACTGCCGAAAAATTGAAATTTTGACAGGACAACGTCTGAAGGGCCTATGGTAGGTAATAAAATAAAAAGTACTACGTACGAGTAACAGTAAATAAAGTCAAAGTCAAAGTGAGACAGTGGTTACAGAGTTGTTAATTGTTAAATGGTGTGCTTTTGCACTGCTCCACCATGTTAGGTATACAATAGTTCACAATTTATTATGTTAGACCTAAGTTTACGTGGTATATTATATTAATTCCAAGATACATTTCAATTGTAATAGAGCTTTATTTTGCATCAAAACATAAAGAGCTTCCCTTTATCATACCGTATATTCAACCAGTAACAGTAACGTGTTATCCAGTACCTGGGTTGTGGACGTCAGATAGGCAGTCGCTGGATGTAAAATACTGGTATTCTGCTGCATCCGGGTTGACTGGAAGCCGACCCCAACATAGTTGGGAGAAGGCTTGGCAAATTGTTTTTTTATTTTATACATTTCTCTCTAAAAATTTATTTACCGACAGTACAAGCCAGTCTATTGTTTAGCAAGTGTAATATTTGCTCGTCAGCTTACGTCTCAGTGCAGAAGCGGCTGCTGAAATATGATTCTCACTTACAGGCTATTTAATTAGAACTGCGCGATGCACTGTCTCTGTAATGCTTTGTTTTGAAATTTCTATGGTGTCCTGAATGCTGGAGTTGTTGTATAAAGAAAGAAAGATACACACAAAAAGTATTTATTGAAACAAGCACATGAGATTCCAAATTAAACTAAATATCTACACACTCATTGAAAAAAAAAAGTAAAATATAAATAAAAGTAGAAAGTCCTGTGCGAGGCCAAAAGGCTTCTATCTCAGCATGAATATGTATATAATGTGATGTCATGTTATTATTATTATACCTAATTAATTTTTATGAGGTCCTGGGTTCGGTTCCCAGGTCGCACCACAAAGTGTTATTTCATTTGGAATTTCTCATTAGCAGCCTGGAGTCTGGATTTGTGTCCTTGTGATTGATGGCAATAGGCTCACCCTGTTACATGGAACTAAGCATAGCTGATAAAATGTAGTTGTATTATAGCCACTATAGGTAGGTGCATTGCCTGCCTTTGGGGTATACAGGCGTGATGTTATGTTATGCGTAATTATTTGGTATACCTGCGTTTTAAAATTTATTTTCGGGCAAGGATAAATCTTCTGATTTAGATATACAGATGGGACACTCCGCAAAATCACTTAAATAAAAAGCGACTCTTGCTACAACCCCATAAAGTGCAATTCAGGTCGCATAGCGCTAATTACCTTCAGTTATCCTAGAAGTTGCCTCTCTTTCTATCGCGTAACTCTTAGATCTTCTGACTACGTTACACTTACTGAATTGACCCAGCAAGACGGGCTGGCTGCGTACTTGTAGCTTCAAATCTAAACTGCAATACAGGGGTATTCCACTGTGCCATGGCTCTAAATCGCTAGTCCAACATTTCTAGATATATATTGAATAATTTATTTTTAGAACACAACAAAACCAGTTTTTATTTGTCAAAAAGTATTTACTAAAATAATGTGATGGTGTTGTAAGAAGATATCGATAATGTTTTAAAACCATGCTTTAAATAATTGGGATGCCACCACGTAATTTTAAGCATAAAACTAATGACACCTTTATGTCCTTAAAATAAGGCTCAAAATCGTAAACCATACACACACACAAAATAAACGTCACGTATTCAAATCAATACGATGACAATACTATAGTCACAGTATAATGGATCGACAAACGTTCGACAAAAAAGTCGAATCATGCGCACACCTGCGATTTTCAATACATCCATCATTGATCGATTAGTTCCAATTCCTTTTCATTGATTTGCTTTACGAATTTGATCTTAATGCGGAATGAAATAAGTTCGGAAATTGGATTTCTAGATGTATAATTGTTAGCAAGTAAAGGGTTGCGTCCTAAAGTGTAAAAAAAAAAACAACTGTATTTGCCTATCAATTTTATGTGTGACTCAACATTTAAAGTGATAATGGCTTACTATGCATAATGCGCAAATGTGCATCCATTATAAAAGATAATTATGGCACTTTTCTGACTGTATGGCCATTCAGCAGCTAAAACGACCTATACCTACGGCTGTAGTTTCCTACATTAAATATCTTTCTCCTGCCGTCATCATCATCACTGGTAACCTTGTCGCACTCATTGCTAAGTATAGACCTCCTCCCTTTTGTGGCATGCTTCCATGGTCTGTGCGAGTATTCTCCCGTAGGTGTCTTAAAAAGGCAACAGAGTAAATAGCCTTATAGGTAACTATATTTTCAAGCCGTTTGGGGTTGAAACTAGGGCCGTGGGGACCGAGTGCTCATGGTTTGTTCAATGAAATCTCCAAACGACTGGTTGACACTTCCCGTGACTCAAGGGCTGGCTTTTACCTTGGCCAGAGGCTAAGCATTGCCATACAACGTGGCGATGCGGCCAGTCTCTTGGGTACACTACCAGTCGACAGCGATGCGGATGAATTTTTCGACGCTATATTATTTTAGTTAGTATAATACATAGTTCTATACACATAGTTTAGATAGTCGCTAATTGTTTACGTTACTTCATAAAAATATTTATTGAGTAAAAGAAAAATTAATTTCAATTATTCTAGTGACATTGTTACGAGTATTTGCTAATATTTCATTATTATTTGCCACGGTGAAATTGCCAAAATTATGCTATTAATTATAAATGATTGTTGCAATGAATTGTATAATAAATAACAATGTTGTGCTTGTGACATAGTCAAAGCTTGAGATTTGCATGCCTCAAGGCGTAATATGGTTGAACTATTTTTTTTTTTTTTAACAACTTTATGTAATTACCCATATTAGCAAATAAATGATTTTGAATTTGAATATGAATTAAATCTAATTTTGAAAAATGGAAAACCGGGTACATCTTGGAAAAGTCTAAGGTTTCGTTTGCATATTATGTAATGAGGAACTCCTGGAGGATCTTGTGATACTGAACCGCAGCAGACTGTGACAAAACTCTGCCTGATTTCATCAAGTCTAGGTTGGTATAAATGACTTTCGAAGGATCCTTTAGCGCTCCAATGACGTTGACAGGGTGACGCTGTTGGTGAACATTTAGTGCAATTGTTTAGTTAAATGTATTGAGTTCAAAAACTAAAACCCGACTACTGAAAAATCACGCTCTAAAAAGGTATGAACATACTTTTTATTTATTTATTTAACCATTTATGTACACATATGATGTACAAAAGTGATGCTTTTTTCCAAAGAAATCTCTTCCAGCATACCTGCGATAGAACAGAGGGTAAAAAGAGATGTAGACACCGTGTGTAAGAGTAGAGAGAAAGTAAAATACATAAAATCAAAACAATTCACTCAATAAAATAAAACAAATTATATGAGAATATACTTACTAACATACATACATAAGTAAATACAATCATACATACTTATAAAATAAATAAAATTCAAAATAAATACCTACGCAACTATGACGAGGTGGAAAGATAGTGTTCTTTAACTCTTCTTTTAAATACTGCAACAGTTTGTTTGTTTGTTTAATTGAATTATTTTAGGTTATAATTTCGTGATATAATATTTGCAGCCAGTTTTTTCTATTTTTTTTTTAGGTTTTTTGGTATACCAAGTATTAACTTTACAGCCGCACCGTACGTAGCACATTCTCACTAATGCTTGTTATTAACAACTTAAACATATTTATTTACATGGACATTATGATATATATAAAAAAATAAAAAAAATTATACATATTTGTAATGGGCTTGTCAAGCCCTTTCATTTGATACCCAACATGCATTATTACATATTTTTTTTTAGTTAATTAACGTATGTTCTCTAGAAGACGCCATATTGAATTAAATGTGAAGTCTCAGTCCTATAACCAGCGGACAATCAAGACGCTTCCAACGATACCTCATTTGTCAAATTATGATCAGTAGTTTAGAAGTTGTGAGGTAACAGATGAACATACATACCGGTCAAAATCATAACCCTCCTATTTGCTTCGCCGTAGCCGGGTAAAAAACAAGATGGCGGCGTTAGTTCCAATTTTGAGGTATTCCTCGAAGCGCTACCATTTTGAGGCGCTCCTAATGAGGTGCTCCTTTTTTATTCCTCGGAGCGCACCTTTTAGTAGCGCTCCCGATAGCAATTAAAAATATTAAAATTTTATTCCTCGAAGCGCGCCTATGATTAACTTTCGAATAGAGATAGGATACTAACTGAAACTATCGATAATAAGTAGAACACGTTATTTTATACAATTTGCAAAAACTCTATACTCCTTGACCATAGATTAGTTTAAAAAAAAAAAAAAGTGATGAACAACAAAACAAAAAGAAATTAAATTTGATTTTTTTAATAATTATTTTTTTGTGTGAGAATCGTGATTTAATATATAATAGTTACCAGTGTTAAGAGTAGTAGGTAAAAATTCAAATTAATAATCGGCAACAAAGTCTTATATAGATTCATTGACTAAGCAGGCTAGATGTCGCCTTACATTATGTAATGTGCCTTCTCGCTTACTCACTTGTTTTTGGATTGGATTGCTATAATGTAAACCGTCATGTTGACAGGTGTTTTTGCTATGTCATATTACACGTTCATAACGTTAATTTTTTTTTTTTTTTTTATGATACGTGTATATAACTGTATTTACGATAACACCACACAAAGTAATCTTGTATTATTATGTAGGTCCTGCTGCAATGTGATTATTATACGCATATCATTTATATTATATCTGTGCGTTTTATTTATTAATAACATCCTCTTTGAATACACGTTACTCTTTGAATACACATTATAGTGCCGAAAGCAAAAACATATTTTTCTGTCTATTTCGTACTTTTGGTTAAGCAACTTCGATGATGATGATGCACAAATGAGTTTTTAAAAATATAATTTATTACGTTTACTTCATGCTCTTCCCTATTTTTAAACGTGGGTGGTGTGGGTGGTGGTAAAAATAGGTTTACACATACAGGATCACTTTTTTTTTTACCGATATATGGTCAAGGAGTACAGAGTTTTTGCAAATTGTATAAAATAACGTGTTTTACTTATTATCGATAGTTTCAGTTAGTATCCTATCTCTATTCGGAAGTTAATCATAGGCGCGCTTCGAGGAATAAAATTTTAATATTTTTAATTGCTATCGGGAGCGCTACTAAAAGGTGCGCTCCTAGGAATAAAAAAGGAGCGCCTCAATAGGAGCGCCTCAAAATGGTAGCGCTTCGAGGAATACCTCCCAATTTTGGCCACGTGCCAAAAGATCATTGTACTGTTGTATACATCTTTTTTTTTTAACTCAATTTTACAATATTTAACACAACTAACTAATTATCATATAAGTCAAACTCCCACACAGTGTGACGAGGTCGCTTACGTGTAAACATAAATCCATATACAAAAACCATGTCACTGCATGTCATTGTGTTTCATGAAGGTCACTATTGTTCAGAATGATTCAAACATGCGGATGCGGGCATGTAACATGGAAAATTATGGAAAATTCACATACTTATGGTTTTTATCTTGTATTGTACATGACCCAAGTGATTGTCATTTGTTTTTGTATGATTTTCTTATTTATAATTAGAAATCTTTTGCTATGTGTGTTGAAGAAACAAGTTGTTGTTTTCTTTTAAGATACGGTACCAGTAGACCTCCAGAACGAATTTCAGCTATGGCGACCAATCTTTGCGGAGACCAGCCTTCGTCACGGGAGATGTTATAGTGCACAAATATGTGCGCAGACACCGGATACAAAATTAGTGCAGACATAGTAGATACAGTAACCAGTATATTTTGCAAGTTCAATATATAAACTTTATGTAATTACGCATAATAATACACCCCAATTTTAATGATATTTCACGGGAAAGTCATAAAATAACTGTTTTGACATAAGGTAATCTTCTCAATAAATAAATGCAAAGCTGTGTATGAAGGTATCTAATAGTAGCATGGTTTAATATTTTGTAATAAGTCATAAGATTTAACAAACAAAATTCACATAGCGAATAAACTCACGGCTACTTCCCATGTGGGTAGGTAGAAACAACAGAACACCACAAAATAATAATATTAAAGTATGGTGTGCCCATGACCAACTTAATAGCTACGTTATGCTAAAAGCAAAACTGTAGGCAAGCAGTATAGGCCTGATAAAAAACCGGCCAAGTGCGAGTCGTATCGCACGCGAAGGGTTCCGTACCAAACTGAAACTCAAACATTTATTTCAATTAAACCATTTACAGGCACTTCTGAATTGTCAAGGGGTCAGTCAGTCAGAAATATGAAGCTAGTTGCCCATTCGAAAGCGTAGTAGGTACCTATGGAGAAGAACGGGCAAGAAACTTCACAGACACTCTTCAAAAAAAAAAAAAGTTTTTACAAAATATTGCTTACATCATTCATGTTGAAATTATACATGTGAGAACTATGTAGAAAGACGTGTACGTAAAAAGCGTCCGTAATAAAAAGATAGAAACAGTTCAAAAATTAAAATAAGCCGTGGCAGACAAGAGATGACCAGTGCCTACTGATGGCGCCCGTTCACGAACATGACGCATGGATCAGCACCGTTAAGCTCAACCATTTTGAGGAGAACTCAACGATCCAACACAACACGTACGGAACCCTTAGGTGCTAAAAAAATATTTAGCAAAACACGCCGAAAATTAGGCGTTTCTTGGACCCCCTTTAATTATTAACTTTTTTTATTTTTTTTGTTAAGTAGGTATATCTTTCTTCCTTTTTTTATATTTTTTTGTAACGTTGCCCCACACTAGGAATTTCTTCTGTACTGCGTTTACAAACATTTAAACTCACATACACAAACAGCCAGACCCGGAGCAACTACTTGTAGGTCATACAAATATTTGTTCCGTGTGGGAATCGAACCAGCGACAGGCAGCGCAGCAGTCAATCGCTTAACCACTGCACCAACTGTGCAGTCAACAATAGAAAATATCGGCAATAGAAATGCACAATCTGTGAAATTATCAATCAACTGTTTATCTATTACGGTTTATGAGATACAGCCCGCTGACAGACAGACAGACAGACAGACAGCGGAAGCTTAGTTATAGGGTTCCGTTTGGCATCCTTCAGATACGGAACCCTAAAAACCATTTGTATTATATTTTTACTACGCTTAACTAATTACAACAATTAACACGAGTTTTAACTAAAACTCTATAATTTAAAACTATAACAATTTTTATCCACGCCTTAAAATGTATGATCACCAGGCGACCTCTCATTCGCTTAATGGTACAATAATATATGCTAATTGTAAGTGAAACCAGAGACAACAGACTATTATGAATCATAAATAATGTTCTAAATGATCTATTATAGTTTGTAATTAGTTTTAAAACAGTTTTTTGTATTTTTTATTTAAGTATGCAACCATTATATTTTTATGTGTTTTGAACTAGACCTATTAGCATTATTTGAGTTCTTTAGGAATGTAGGAGCTACTTTAATATTAGATGAATTTGAAGTGTATTTCAGCCTATTACTGTCCCATTGCAGGGCAAAGGCCTCTTCTCATACAGAGAAGGCACGAGCACTGATCACCACGCTTCCTCAAGACGATGGGTTTTCGATTTCAGACTTATATTGACTCTAAGCCCAGGTTTCCTCACGATGTTTTTTTTACCTCCACCGATGTCAGTAATAACCAAGATAAACTAAAAAAAAAAACCGGCTTTGTACGTGTCGGACCGTGCACAATGAAGGGTTCCGTAGTTGGGATGAATTTATCCCAAGAACAAACTTAATATTGTAGTTGAAAAACGTGTTCTCCCATACATTCCAACTGTAAATGTAAGTTTAGTAGAGATTTACCACGTTATTTGAAGCCCATAGACTTCTTATAAGTTTTCCTGTAATCCATGAGTAAAGAACCATTCTCTGTATTTTTTCACTAGTTTCGGATGTAGGGTGATAAGGGTGTAATCTAATCGGAATAATCTACGTCATGAAAACACTACGAGACTGCACAGCACACCTATTAAAATTCTCCGAACAATATACCTCGGGATCTGCCAGCCAGTACTCCAGTACGGAATCTCCGTCTGGGGCGGAGCCGGGAAAAGTATATTTATTGAAATTGAAAGAGCTCAAAGCGCCATAATTAAAGTGATGCTTAGAAAACCTTTTAAGTTCCCGACAGATCTGCTATGCAACCAATCTCCGGTTCTTCAAGTACGAATACAACTAAACATATTCAGTGCCGCGCTGTATGCACACAAATCTATTAAAAACAGACCTGACGACCAAAGCCTGCTCTCAAAACGTATCTTATACGTCCCTCTTCCTAATGCAAAGAGTCTTCTGGGCCGACGATGCCCCTACGCATTCATAACTACAGTAAAATAAGCAAGTGTTATAATAGTAAAGGTCTTAAGAGGGATCAGGGGCTGCGAGGAATTTGAAAAGTAGGTATTTGAAGAAACTATTGCCGTCGCGCTGCGCCCGAAAAACCGAGTTAAACCCCGTAAATTCAAATTTAAATTCATTTTTTTTATTTCAGACCAATCAAGGGATCCATATAGTGTTAGTATGAACTTAGACTATGTTAGTAAACTCCAATAACTTAAAAAATACATCACTATACATTAATTGGCTACATGAACATGTGCACGCACATGTCTGCTAGCCCAGAGCCTGATAAATGGTCCATCAACCTTGTCCGCCAGTGTAGCTAAAATACTGTTAGGGCTACCCCTGACGGCGGCCTGCCCGCCGGTTGAACGCGTCCCAGAGGGTCATGGCCACCCGGCTGGTCCGGGGATACCGCACGGTCTCCGGTGAGGCGGCGAGCCTCCTTGCCGGATTGCCGCCATGGGATCTGGAGGCAAAAGTCCTCGCGCATATTTGGGAGTGGCGCGGGGAGGCGAAACGCCGGGGCTTGACTCCGATGCCGCGAGAAATCGCGGCACAGCGGACAGAGCTCCGACGGGATCTCATGGCGGCATGGAGAGTACGATTGTCGCAACCCAGTGCTGGGCACGCCACAATTGCGGCGATAAGTCCCCTCTTTGAGGAGTGGCTGGAGAGGCGCCACGGCGTCCTCACCTTCCGCCTGACGCAGGTCCTCACCGGACACGGCTGTTTCGGGAGGTACCTGTTTCGGATAAGGCGGGAGGAAACGCCCGGGTGTCATCACTGCGTGGATCGCCCGGAGGACACGGTGGAGCATACGGTGGAGGTTTGCCCGGCTTGGGCAGAGCACCGCCGTGTCCTCGTGGAGGCGATCGGTGGCGGGGATCTCTCGCGTCCGGCCCTGGTCCAGGCCATGGTACGGAGCGAGAGGGCATGGGAGGCCGTCACCTCCTTCTGCGAAGCAGTAATGCTCGCAAAGGAGGAGGCGGAACGCGTGAGGGAGAGGCAAATTTCGCGCCCTCACGCCCCTAGCCGCCGCAGGAGGAGACGCCCTGGGCGTCGGGAATCGATTGCCGATTCCCGGCCACCGTAGGCGCGGGCTTTCGGACGGTGAGCAATGGGTAGCTCGCCGTCCGGTAAGGACCAGGCCCGGGTCGACGGCGCGTTGTGTTCCACGCGCGCCTCAAAGAGATGTCAGCAAGTGAAGGGGTCCGATGAGACCATTGCCTGCCGGGGTTGCGGGAAAGTCCGAAAGGGATACCGTGGCCCCCTGGCATTGCACAGGCAACAGAAGGAACACGGGTGGGTTTTAGTCAGTAAGAGTCTGACACGCCCTCCCGCTCCACCCAGAGCGGGAGACGTCATTTGATGATTTCCCACCCAAAAAAAAAAAAAAAAAAAAGGGCTACCCCTGAATCGCCGCAACATCGATGCACACCGTTTGCGCATGATGGCATGAAAGTCGTCTATTCGCGCTTCCGCAAACATGCCCGATGCACTGCAAAACCGAGGCAGCCCCAATAATATCCTCAGCGCATTATTATACTGTACGCGCAGAGCCTAAGCCTTCTGCGTATACCTAACCCACAAGCTGCACGAGTAAAACGACTGGCAGTAGGCTCTGAAGAGCGTCAGTTTTACCTCGTCAGTGCACCGAGCAAACCTGCGGGCAAGCATATTGCATCTGGCTGCCATCGCTCTGCGCTCCCTATCTATATCCTGGTCATCTGTGAGAGAACCCGTGACCACATGACCGAGGTATTTAAATTGAGTGACGAGTTTTAATGGTGTTCCTTGTAACGTCACCGGTGGTATATTCGTGGGTGTATTATTATGTACTTTAAAAACCACCACCTCACTTTTAGTAGCATTATACCTCAGCCCATGAGCCTCCGCGTACCTCTCACATATGGCCAAAAACTTCCTCAGTCCACAGATTGATGGGCTGAGCAGCACCATGTCATCAGCATAACTAATGTTGTTAATCATGCTTCCATCGACAGGACAACCAACCATAGTGCTACTCAGCTCACCAACCAGACGGTCTATGTACAGGTTGAATAGACAGGGTGAAGTCAACCCCCCCCTGCCTCACGCCACAATCTAGACCATACTGTACTGATTGAGCATCTGACCATCTAACACAGTTTATCTGACTTTCATACCAAACTTTAAATATTTTTATAACCTCAGGTGGAAGGTCTGTTTCATCCGACATTTTTTGCCACAGAATGTCGTAAAGTGCGATAGGGACAACTGCAGCTCAGACCGATTATATCACAAATTTTTTGACGAAAACGACGTTTGGCATTCTCCTTTTTTCTCCTCGAAAACTAAGCCAATTTAATAACTTTTTTACATTAAAATTTTAAGAAAGAGTATGTCTAGGTTCCTATATTTTTTTTTTATGCAAAAACTTATCCGAATTAGTCTGGTAGTCCTCTAATCACGGCGGTAAAAATAGGGCATTTTTGTAATTTTTGAAGGGTCATAGTTTCCTTACTTATTAATTGCTGAAAAAAAAAGAAATGACAGGGACACGCTTAAAGAGACCCTGATTTTATACACAAAAAATGACAGCTCTAGAGGCATTATTCACGAAGAAAAACGGGGAATACGTGTGTCTTTTCCCTCTTAACACCCACTCGTTTAAAAGAATGACAAAAAGTTGACTTCTCTCCCTGTCACGGTGGAGTCCCATTCTTCTCCATACGAAAACTACCTTTTGGAAGGGGCGACTAGAAACAATTATTATTATTTTGTTTGTAAATTTTGACGTTCGAAAGTGCCGTTTTTGTGCCTAATTGAAATAAATTATTTGACTTTTGACTTTGACTTTTTCATACATCGACACTGAGGATTCGTTATAGTGAGTTAACACCAAAATATACAAGCAAGTCATTCACACAGAACTCACACCTGCAACTCACCACGACATTTACACTCACACGCACACAATAACATTATTTAGAATTATTTTATTTTGTTCCGTTTACTTTATTTTGATAGTTCGCTTTATTTTTAAAGCGAACTATCAAAATAAAGTAAACGCTACTATTCTGCGCACTATCTATTCTGTCCATTTTCAAACATGTTTTGAATCAAAATTTAAGATTACGCAACTCAGGCCCCTAAGATATAGGCGCTGCCTAGTTTGAGGACCACAGTTTTAATACTATGTTATATATTCTAGATATGTACTAGTCAATTTTCTTAAATAAATTTAAAAGTATTAATTTGAAATTATTTAAAAATAATGTATTTGACATTCTTGTAACGAGCCCTTTCATTTCTTGTTACACGGTACTGTTTGCGGTTCTGTTTGTTTGTTTGCATTTATTTACGTTACGTTACATACGTAACGTAAATAAATGAATTTTGAATATGGGGTCACTTTTAGGGTAATAATATTTTAAATATAAGAAAAGGAGAAAAAAAAAATGAAATGTCTCTATTCTTGTCAATAAGTGCACTTGAACTTGTTAATCAGTGCCAAACTTAACAAATCAACCAATCACTCAGCCATTTCCTAATTATGTTGGGGTCGGCTTCTAGTCTAAACGGATGCAGCTGAATACCAGTATTTTACATAGAGCGACTGCCTAGTCTATCTGACCTCCACAATGCGACTTCATTGGGTAACACGATACCCCGTGGTAAGACTGAGGGCTTCTGCCTACCCGTAACGTCTATCAAAGATCTACGAACGACAGCCGACGGGACCAACGGCTTAACGTACTTTTCGAGTCACGAAGAGGTCTCGATAGGTTATGGATGGTCACCTATTCACGAACCGACCGCGGTAAGCGTAGCTTAACCTCAAAGCCAAACTCAACACCAACATAAAATAAATGTTTTGCAAGATACATTTTTTTTTATATAATAGTTTTCTACCAAAAGTAAAAATATAATATTTATCTATCTTCTATTTAAAGGCTCGTGCAGACCAGCGCGACGCTACTCGAACAATACCATTTCTAAGAAAACTTCACGGTATAACAATAGCCGGTGTCGCGTCGCGCTGTCACGTCGCGCTAGTCTGAAGGAAGCTTAATTCCTCCGCATCGCTGTTGACTGGTGAGCAAGAGACTGGTGGCATTGCCACGTTGTATGGCAATGCTTAGCCTGATACATACTTTCTTAGATACATTCTTGCACAACCTTTCCTAATATTATTAATCTTATTATTAATGTGCTTGTGTTCAATGAAAAGTCTAAGAGGTCAATGTCCTATGATTCAGACTGCTATAAAGTCAGGAAAGGATGACTAAACAGATAAAGAATGCGAAATCGAAGGAATGAAAGGTCAAGATTAATCTATCACGATCGATTTGTAGTGAGAAGGCATTAGTAAGGTGCATTTTATTATGGCTCTTGCATAGGTAGTACCTACCTTTGTTCTTTTGTTTTCTTTTCGGGGGAACCCTTCAAAAAAACTTTGGGGATAAGAACGGGGAGTGTGGGATTTTTACCTCATTAAAACCGCCCGGTGGTCACTATCTGCACATGGAGGGGAGCACCGGTACCTCTCAATACACCGATCTGAAACCCCCTCTATGCAATGCCTGATAAGGCGTTAAACAAAACACCTTTAAATTATAAAAAACAGAAAACAATGTTTATAATGCCAAAAGAGCTTCAGCTCAGCGTAATGTCAGATGACAACTCTGATAAACCGTGAGTGTTTAAAATCATAGGTTGTATACCACCTGATGCCAGAATAATACGCACAGGGAAGTACAAATTGGTCCGTGTAATTTGTAACTACCGTACATATTGAGAATAATAAATTGGAAACCCACTTAATTGAAATGAATTAATACTTTCTTTACGAAGCTTATTAATACTTACTGGTCATCGTATCTTGTTAACGCTAAATTGAAAACGAACTAACTATACAAATAAAAAAATTAAATTAAGAGAAGAGCTCATTGGGCATCTGAAAATTTATCCGCATCGCTGTCAACGGGAAAAGTGCCCAAAAGGCTGGCAGCATTGCCACGTTGGATGGCAATACTGATCCTTTGTCCTAAGAATTGGCCAGCCCTCTGGTCAGTAGAATTGTTAATAATTCTTTATTATTAACAATTCTACTGAAACACAGTTCTCGCAAAATAACTTTCCCCACAAAACACAAAGCGGTTTCTTCGTATTTCAAATAACTACAATTTTCTACCATATTCTCGAAACTGTTTGAAAAGTTCATTACAACTAATGAATCATCATCGTATATCGATGTGTCAATAAACCGTAGAACAAAGAAAAACTGGTCCCTTATCATTTACAACACGATTAACGCCGATAGATGTCGCCATAAAAGCTCAAAAGCTGTTAACTTGTACAAAGAAGTTATTATTAAAATTCGAGTTGGCTCATACTTTTTTATCTGTTCATTTGATGGTGCAAGGTATAAGCGATTGTGAGAGGATGGAGCTTTAATTTCATACTTATCTATTCTAACTCGTTGGTCTAGTGGTCGCATACGGGGCATGAGGTCCTAGTTCGAGTACTGGGTTTGATTCCCAGGTTGGACAAGTGTTATTGGATTATTCTATCAGGAATTTCTCAGTAGCAGTGCGGAGTCTAGATTAGTGCTCGGTTGATGACCCTATTACTTGGGTCTTAAATATAACTGGTGAAATGTGTAATCATGTACACCTCTGCCTAATCCTTCGGGAAAGTACAGGCGTGATGATTACGTAGGTATATGTTAACCTCTGACAGCAACCCATCAGCAACCTTATTACAACGAAAATAAAGATCACTGTGATTTTGACAGTGACGCAAAATCAGAGGTAAAATACATGTGGAGGGCTGTAATAAACAACATAATTATTGGAGTTCACAGCTGGACATAAGACTATTCCTAAATTGTTTTTTTTTTAAAAACTTGTTTTTTTAATTACGCAGCAACTTTCGGTATTTAGTACAACTGAATGACGGTTATTAATTTAGCTAGATTAGAAAAAAAAAACCTTTCCAACATCATATTTCGTTTCAGACTCTTTTCTTTTTTTAAAGGCCTTCCTTCCAGCCTTCTCAGTGGGTGTGAAAGAATCGTCGAAAAGATAGTGAAAATGCAGATAGTAATCACACTAATCCAGACAAAAAAGAAGCGAGTTAATTTTTTAATTTTTTCGATGTATATTTGATAGAGAATCAAATAAACATCGAAAAAATTTGCTTTAGTTTTAAACTTAACCCACACTCCCCAGTTATCTTCAGCAAACAGTAGGTATATTTGAACTCATTTGTAAACTAAGTGTTTCGTAACGTATCCGATGTGAACTTTGTTTTAGAGCCAGCCAATGAACTGGGCTAATGACAATCTCATCGATTTTTATTGTAAATATTTAGACGAGTACGATAATAGGATACTTGGTTTTAAAAGTCAATTATTCTGCCTTGTCTTATCCCAACTACGTTGGAGTCGGCTTCCAGTCTAACGGATGCAGCTGGATACCGGTATTTTACATGGAGCGACTGTCTAACTGATCACTACAACCCAGTTAAAAAAAAAAAAAAAAAAGATCTACGTATGACAGCCAGGACCAACGGCTTAACGTGCTTTCCGAGACACAGAGAGGTATTGGTATGTTATGGATGGTCACCCATCCACGGACCGACCTCGGCAAACGTTGCTTAACCTTGAAGATCGACCCGTGCGGCTGTTATTAGTTAGCCACGAGCCACTCTCTGTGCCTCAGTCTGTTCTAAAAGTATCTGATGAAAATATTAAAAAATAGATCAGAAAACTTGTGGATGCCCAATTGTAGTGTACGATTTTTTTATTTTTTTGTACAACCCGATTTTCTAATTTTAAATCACCATAAAGATATTTTCCATTTGACAAAATGAGGTTGAGCACCCTCAATTTTCATAGATGATTTTTCAATTACAATTTAACAATGTTATTTAAACAATAATGGTTGGAAAAAGGGCTTATTGGTGATTCGCCCGAATTTACTTGGCCAAAACAGGCGAATCGACCCTTTTCAAATAATATAATTTTTTCTTGTGGTGATGCACACGCAGTTATAATTTATATGAAGGCGAATCGATTTCTGGAGTTGTCGATTTGCCTACAAATAAATTAACTTCGTTTCGGACGAGTTAATTCGGGCGAATCACCAATAAGACGGAAAAAGTGGTGAGATATAAAGCTGAAACCTTCTAAAGATGAATTCCCTTTATGAATGATAGTGATTGATGGTTTTCAATGCAACTGTTTTGCATCGAATACCATCAAATGCGTCGATAAGTTCGCCATCTGTCCGCCGTGTCGTGGTTTCTTCGAAATGGCTCAGAACGCGTCGTGGCTTTTCTTCATCGTACGCGTTGTGGTCTAATGGCAATCAATTTTTCCGCCGTTATCCAATGGCGTGTTTCTTAGGCCCAACAAAATCTAATCATTTATTCAAATAGGCCCTTTTAAAGCACTTATGAACATCAAAAATTAAAAAAAAAATAGAATTGATTCCAGTAGCCCCTTCCAAAAGTCAGTTTTCGTATGGCGAAGAATGGGCAAGAAACTCCATCGTTACTCTTTTAAAATGTTTTACAATATTTTGTATAACGTACATTAATTATAAATAGATTATTTATGTGAAGACGATGCACCTATAATAGAATAAAATTACTATTCCACGACAGGTAAAAAGAATTAAAAATGAAGCAACGACGGATAAATCAATTATGTGATAGATACAATGCTGCTCACATATTTACAATCATTATAAAAGTAGACGATTTTCCTAAAATTTTACAATTAGGTAATAAGTTAGTGTGTGAGGAAGTAATAGTAGTAGTTTTTGGTTGGTAGATTGGCTTGTGCTAGCTGACATAAGGCGAATAATTTATAATTTAAATTATGTTTTGTGTTGCGTAATGTACAATAATTTGCATAGAATCATTTTTAGACAGATCATTTTAACTGATTAGACAGCTGTGCTGCTGGGGAGTTTGTTGCGGCACTTCTTCTTCCCAGCTAAAGCACTAGGAAGTGGTGAAGGGCCTTTTGGGAGGCTGTATTATGTAATTTTGACGTTCGAAAAGTACTGATTCTCAACCTAGTTTGAATAAATGACTTTTGAGATTTTGAGTAACATCAACGTCGGGTGCAGAAGCACTCACACACATATATATAACCTGAATAGGATTTGTTTACACTTTGGTAATATTTTTTGGGTTACATTGATGTTCCTGCAAAGGTAGCGGTGGAATGTTCATCGACACATACGTCAATAACAGAGGATCTAGATTGAAGGAACGTTGGCTTCACTACCTTCGAACTTAAATTAGCAAATGTGGTTGAATGTTCTCGGTTTTTTGTGAGCAAATATAGTGCCGTTAGGTAAAACTAAATTGCTAATCGAACGGTCTGGTTAAATTTAGGTGGCTGCTAGTAAAATAAGAAGGTAGGTACAAAGTTCGATAAATGGAGACATCTGAATATCAGGCCGAGGATGGATTCTAGATTATAATCACCAAGGACATGATACTGATTAAATGCATCTAATAAAAAATACTGGCTAAGAAATAATTAAAAGATACAAGCAAATTTTGAATTTAAAGCCTCGTGCAGACTATCGGGACGCGATGCTAGTCTGTACGAAGCTTTATGCAATAAATTTAAGAAAAAAGTACACTACTGCATACAATATACAATTCAAAATGTGCCAATTGCCTAATACATATCTCTGAAGTTCGCTCACAAATAAATTAACTTCGTGCGAATCACCTCAAGTAAAAATAATATTATATAAAAGTGTCGATTTGCCCGTTTCTGGCGAGTAAATTTGTGCGAATCAACCTATAAACCGCGTTTAACTTTTAAAACGTTCAATTGACATTCACTTACGCTTTTTAAAAGTCAACAAAAACGATAAATTGTGATTTGAAACGTTTTCTCAGCATAAAACGCTGATAAATAACGAGTCGAAACTAAATTTATGTTAGTTTTGATTTATGACACATAAAACTGGCAACACTATTGTCCGTTGACATTTTGAATCGTTAAATAGGGCAACATTCTAAACGTCACGCTCTAAACCGTTATTTCAAATAAAATTTCGTAATGATGAATTACATCGTATTTTTTTCGGACTAGGAGATAAAATACAATGTTTGTATCAATGGGCTTTACTGTGAAATTAAAGATTAAAAAGTTATGTTTTTCTATACCATAATGGGAGACACGCAGTTTGAATTTTAGTGCGAAATAAAAAATTAAATGTTTTAGTTACAATCAAACTGCCTATTACTGCTACCTTTTATGGATATAACAAAAAGAAGAAAAAAACTTGCGAACTGGCGAATAGGAACTCTTAGTTGCTGTATATATGTTAATAACTCCAGTGTTCACAAGCGCTACAGCTAAACATGAGGTCCTGGGTTCGATTCCCAGGTCGGGCAAAGTGTCATTGGGTTTTTCTATCTGGAATTTCTCAGTAGCAGCCCGGAGTCTGGATTTGTGCCCGGTTGATGCAATAGGCTCGCCCCCTATTACAGGCGAAATGTGGGTTTACTATAGGTACACCTCTGCCCAACCCTTCGGGGAAACATGGCGTGATGTTATGTTATGTAATACTATAATAATACCAGTTTATTACTGTCCCACTACAGGGTACAAGGCTCTTAAATTAAGAGGGCTTATCCTAAAAGTTAGCAACGTCTCAAATAGCTGTCAAATATTTACCTGTTTTGATTAATTTGGCAATAATACTGTATGGAAATATGAAATGTGGCTTACTAGCGAACTAAAATATTGTTAAAGAAATGCAATAATTAATATCGTAACACCCAACATTTACTTTTATATGTAAAAAAGTACCTATTTGGAAACTTTCCAAATGCCTTATTTACACCTAAAACGGTTACAACATCAAATTTAGTGTTATAATTGGACTACCACCGGCCCGACTTACGAGTAACAAGGTCGTGGGTTCGAACCCAGGCAGGCGCTTTACTTTGTGTAAATTATTTCATCACCACTGCTCTCAAAACGGTGAAGGAAAACATCGTGAGGAAACCGGCATAATTGCAATTCATTATTTTCTAGTTCGCTAGTTAGCCACATTTCACATTTCCATACATTAATATTGCCAAGTTAATCAAAACAGCGAAATATTTTAATGTCTCAAATTCAAATTCTTTATTGCAATCCATAATGTACATATACAGGTGTTAAAATACAATTAGAAGAAATAATTATGGACCCTGTCGGGCACAGCAAAAATTATAAAAATAGGTAGGAGAGAGGAAGAGCGCTTTTATCAACTTTCCATAACACTAAAACAATTAAAATAGGTAGACTTTTTCGTTGTAATTTTATCATTAGAAATTTATAATTATATTTGATTTTATCATTCATTTCTTTATTCTATCTATTTATAATTTGTAGTATTATTATATTTCAGTTATATTAATTTTATTTAATGGGTGCATTTTTATTATTTAAACCGTTTAATTCCGTAAGACTAAAGTAAATTGGAAATTAGTAGATTATTTTATCATATTTATATATCGTTGCTTTTTATTAAAATAAATTATTTATTTTTATTATTGTATTTGGTATATAACTCTCAATTATTTATTTATGTATTTATAATTTGTAACATTATTGTATTTCAGTTTTATTGGGTGCATATTTGTTATTTTAAAATGTCATATATTTACTAAATAATTTATTGTTTATTTAATATACAATATTAATGAAAAGACAAAAATAGTTTGGTATTCCTCCAGTCAAATTATTAGTCAAAAAATATTTAAATTTTATCATTTAAAAATTTGTCTAATGAGTAATAGCTTTTATTAATTAAAAATTGTTTTACTTTGCTTAAAAATATATTTGTTTTTTTCTATTTGTTTTAAGTTCTCTGGTAATTTATTGTAAATTTTGATTGACATAGCATAAGGACCAGAAGAGTGCATTTTAAGATGGGACTGAGGTAAAGGAGATGGAAAACGGTGGGCCTAAATGTAATAAGTTAAGATATGATCTAAAAAATTAGTCATATTTTTCTATCTTAGAATATGAAAAATCACCTCAATTCTCAATCTGGAAGCGGAGAAATATGGAAAAGATAGTTTTCGTGAGATTACCGATTGAGTAATCGATTACACAGTTACGAAAATAAAACCTTTGCACTAAATAATTAACTTAAAGTAATTAAATGCACTTTATACACTTATGTGCAATATAGTGCATATAATTACAGTCATATTAATAAATAAAATATCAATTAATTACTGAAAAAACAATTTTAATGATTATCGATTTCATATCGATTAAAATTAGTTTTCTATTTTTAGTCTATGTCACTGGCATGACAGCTGACTGACACGGACACTAGACAGTTGCCAACGTAGTATCCCTACGTAGTCTGTGGTTGCCAACTGCTCTAATAATCTCGTTTGCTTACTCGTTTCGTGTTTTCCGATGCGTTTTGAGTGCTTTCCCAATTGTTCTTCATTTTTCACGACCTTTGCTTTGTATTTTATAGATTCCGACCCTGTCTACCTCGTACGACCCTTGCTTTCACACTGGACACCGAAGATGGCTCACACGTTTGACTTGGAATTGTTATTTTGGATTTTACCGCCGGATTGTGTATTGGGTATTGTTGAAACCACGGAATAGAAAAAACAGTGAAACTATGGATCGCTGTGTGAATGTGGGACAACAACTGATCACTGCAATACACTGGGTCGACGACCCTTACCCGATGAAACAATTCTGTCAGTGATTCGGCAATGGCTCTCGTACAGGAAGGGAGGCTATAGTAATGCATTACTGTAAATTGTATTGTAGGGAGACGAACTGTAGGCTACTGCGCTCATATAATCTGCATTATATGGTATCTTAGCTGGGCTAGGTACCACGATCATATAGCACCACATGCACAATTCCTAGACGACATTTCAATTATAAATTGAAGACGAATAAAACACAATAAAACACTTTATTACTTAATTTTTTTATTTTATTTTAGACATCCTTTCCGTAACTCCATACCTGTTACCTACATAGGTAGGTAGGACTGAAGTCATTGACGTTCATTCATTATATGATTTATCAAATATGTCCTATTAAATATAATAAAGTATTAGTGCAAAAGCACATATTTTGCACTTCAGGAATCAGCTGTTAGTTAAAGACTGTAACATAACCTCACTTTTACATAATCTCTTTTATCTCTGTTCTCAGATTGACAAAATCTGCAGAATTTTCAGTGAAAGGCTGATAATATATAAGCTATTAATTGACACCACTTTCATCTTTTTACAACCAGGCCCAAGATTGTATGTAATCGTTTCAGTCTCCTTTAATCTGTTCTTATAACGGAACGAATGGCTTGTTTGTGTATCTCCTCGAGTTTTGTATGTATCAGGCTGTTTGCGCACCAATTTACACAATTCCAAAATATAAATTCCAATCAAAGTGAGAATTTTATGTTCTTTAAAATATGGTTTGCAACTGTCGGTTTGTTGTATGTTCGTTATTATTCTTATTAGACGTTTTTGTAGGATAAATACGGAAGAAGCGTCCGTGCTATTTCCCCATAGAATGATACCATAAGTGAACCAAGCATGGGCATATGCATAATATGTGACTATTGCGGTTTGTAGGTTCGTAGTCTTTTTAATCTCCCGGAGGGCATATGAAATTTTTGAATTCAATTTAAGTACGTGTGATTTCCAATTAATATTTGTGTCTATTGTCAAACCTAAGAGAGTGAATTCATTTACTGTTTCTAATTTAAATTGATTAATTGTAAAATTTATATTTATCTGATTTTTTTGACGTGGACGGAATGTTATTAATTTGGTTTTTGTAAAATTTATCTCGAGATTATGATATTTCATCCAATTAATTATATTATTAAAAATGTTACTTAATTTTTCATTTAGATTTATATTTGTTTGACATGAGGTGAGGATTGAAATATCGTCCGCCAACCTCAGGCATAAGAGTCGTATGCTGTATGTTGTTACACAATATTAAAAGAAATACCTACAAAAAGTCGTAATAAAAAATGTTTTTGACAAAACACAACAGCAAAATTGAAGTGTTATTTTTTGTTCGAAATACTTATTAGTAGACATCATATTAAATCATAAATACCTTATGAATTTATCAGTAGCAGCTCGGAGTCTGGATTTGTGCCCGGTTGATAGCAAAAGGCTCGCCCCCTATTACATAGGAATGGGATTGAAAATCAACTGGCGTACTATAGGTACACCTCTGCCTAGCCCTTAATCCCCGCTCAGATCCAGAATTATCCTTAATTAAATCTTCCACCCATGATAATTCTTCAACAGCCTCATTTGTAATTCTACAAAAGCTTTACAAAGCTAAGTAATCAAAGGTAATATTTATCTACTTAACATATTAAATATTATAAAGTTTAGTACTCAAACATGCTCGTTAGTTGTCAGTCAAATTCGTCGGTATTTATTTTTCACTATGCCTTTGTCGTGAGAGTGTTTGACGATCGGGATGTGAGTCATCGGCGCAAGCGCACAGCGGCTGTACAGCGTGTTTGATTTTTCCATCTTGTTAAAATAATGTGTAAATACTGAGCATTTACTTTTTGTTTTTAATTTAAACACTTAGTAAATGTTTACTTTAGTTAGACGGAAAAACTATGATAACTGAATTGTTTAACTAGAATTTATGAAATATTACTTTACTAGCTGTAGGCACGGTTTTGTTGGACTAGGTATATAATAATGGATCATCTGAATTCGGGAAATAATTTCATAAGACTTTCTGAATTTTATTATTGTTTTAAAACAGGGGTAAATAATAATAATAAAATCAGAAAGACTGAAACAATTTAAAATTAAAATAATTCTGGATCAAATTGTATTATCTATAAAACTCTATTAGGTCTAAAACTAACAAACAGCACTTTACGACCTTACCAAACACAACACACAACGTTGACACAGACAGAGTTGTGTCTCATCACTTGTGTCTAGACACAATGTATACGAGACGTCAGATTAGCTCAGATACTGTATGTGTTGAGCTGTTAGCTTTATTGGAGCGAATCAACTGTTACGGCTTTTACACACGTACCTACAAAGTTTAAAAGGATAGGAGAAAAAACAGTTGGTATAGTATTTTGATAATAAAACATTCAGTGTACATTAGAACTCTATATTCTGAGAATAACATATATACTATATTCTAAAATATGAACCTTTAAGGGTTAATATTTTATTTATTAATTTTAAACTCAACTTCTCAACCATTTTTTACTCTCCACTCAAAGTAATTATTAAAAATCCTCTTCAGTAAAATACCTTACCATAGTTTGTACTATATCTCATCGAATACGGAAATAATAAAACCTCCAGACAGAAACAGCATGTATACAATCTGATGCAACAGATAAGGTGTACGTTTTTTTCTAAAGCGGTGGCCACCCCCGCCGTCCTACTTCTGCAAGTGAGTCATCCGCGAGAACTATCTAGGGAAGCTATGGAGACGCTCTGCGAATTGATAATTATTTTGTTAGCTTCACGTTGAATTTGTTTAATGGTTTCGTAATCTTGGGTAAGTATTTCAAGTATTTAAATTTTCTTAGATATATCTACTAATATTTTGGTAAGTCGTTGGTTGGGAATTAATGGATGATAGTGGCTATTTTCGATTTATGTACAATTATATATAATATTTGGACAAAGCCTGAATATCTACAGTAAAATGTACCATAATAATTTAGTAAATCATGCAGGTAAAATTTCCAGATTGCAACTACTAACCAATGGGTCTAGGCGTTGTCACAAGCGCTACTGCTGAGAAAAAGGTCGTTGAGTTTTTCCATAGGGAATTTCTCAGTAGCAGCCCGGAGTCTAGATTTTCACCCGGTTGATGTGTGTTCATCAATCGGGCGAAAATCCAGATAAAGATAATTTTATTTGTCTAAACATGCGTATACACCCATGTTGACCTCCATGTTGAATGACAATGGCTCGCCCCCTATTACACGGGACTTAAACAGGACAGGCGTGATGTTATGTTATGTTAAATGTTATCAACACGCAAAAAAAAAAAAAAAATGTTACCTGTGTTTGAAATTATTTAGATTATAATGAGTTCATGACGCACTTTTGCTTTCTATACTACGAGTATGTCCCTCTTCCAAGAATGATTCATCACTGAGAATAAAACACAGGAAATGAAGGATGTGCTTTGAATTGCTAATTTCATGATTGAGTAAGTAGATAGGTACTCATTTTTTACCGACATTACGTAGACATCAATCTGCCTAGCTTCCAGTCTAACCGGATGCATGGTGAATTCCATTATTTTACATGTAACACCCCTTGGTAAGACTGGATGTCAGACATTTGGGTTTTTAACTAGCCGTAATGACTGACTTGGTAAGTAAATATGGTCACCTCTGACTGCCCGCGGCCAGTGTAGCTTAACATGACTGATCGACCTGTACGGCTGTTATTACTTAACCATGAACCGTTTTATAAGTACAAGCTAAAAAAGAATACAAACAACACAGCCCCATAGTTTTGTTACTCTTCCGCTCTGTTGACCAAACACGAGACGATGTCTTCAAACATTTTTTTGTCTATTTGACGCCGAAATATTTAACTCCTAAACGATTCAAATTATAATTAGGACCTTTGAATTGTGAGAACCTACAATAACATTTTGCGGTCGAAAAAGTCTTTCTTCCGAAGATTTTGTATTGATTGTTTTGAAATCTGACGGTAAAATGTATGTTGGTTTTTCGCTCTACGGTTGACTAGCACAGTTAATATGGTCAAAATGACCAATATTAATCTTGAAATGTCGCCTATTGTAACTGTGATTGCTTTATGCTGTAATCTATGGTTTTCTTTATTTATTAATTGTATTGAATTGGTCTGTCATTTCAAGTTCATGTTCCATATTGAATTTTGAAGAGGTATTAAAATTAGGCTGTGTTATTTACGGGTTATTCAAAATAGAAGAGATATTTTTTATTGGACCTTGAATAAAATAAAATATAAGTGTAAAAACTTATTGACGTAATTATTTACAATTTTAAATAGTTTTGAAGTACCTACCTATTTATAAGTTTCTAAAATTTATTTGAAAATCAATTCACTGGTTTCTTTTATGTTCATAAATCTGCATATAAGAACATAACTTCAGATCATAGAGTTTTTATCTCATAACATTATAAAATATTCTATTCAGTCAAGTTCTGTTAATTTTATTTTAGCACTTTAACTTATTTTCCTAAAGAAAGCTTATTTAATTCATGGCTAGTTCACACTTGACCGATTCTAAGATGACTATCATAATGGTTGAGGCTGTGACAATGATGAATTTAACTTAATTACACTTTTTGTTACGATGACACGGTCGACTTAGTGTGGTAGGTCGGGAATTAAAGTTAAAAGAAGTTGTTATTAAACTTCTTTTAACTTTAATTCCCAAGTTTTAATTGATTCGTCATTAGGCGTAACATACTTCAAAAGAAGTTTTCTGTTAAAAAAAACTTATTAAATGTATAATTTCAAATGCTTGCCAGGAGCTTTTAGGTACCATTCCGTACCCGACCGCAGGCACTAACTGCACGTGACGTGCCACGGTGTCATGTCGCGGCGATACGTCGTGGTGTCATGTCGTTGCAGTCATGATTTCGAACCCGACTGCCGGCGGCAGTGGCCCGTATTCCAGTCGGTAGATAGAAGATAGAAAAACGTGTTATCGCTCGAGCGTTGGCGGCACTACTGGTCTGCGGTCGGGCTGCACGTGTCGCCTGTCACTCGCCCGTAGCCGCCAACGACGTGTCGAAGCTACGAAAAGGTTCATAGAAATTAATAGTAATCGGTCGTATTGCGGCGACACGTCGCCTGCAGTGGCTGCAGTTGCCTCATGCAGTCGGGTACGAAATGGTACCTTTACTCCTGGCTAGCATTTGAAATGATACAATTTAGACTGTCAGTCTAAATTGTTTTTATTACGTCATAATGCTGAAAATAAAAATAACACCCAAAACCTTTAAAGAATACAGCAACGCCACTTGGCGTAAATGGTGAGGTACTGACAAAGAATGCTCTTCCCCGAACAAGGTCCATGATCATGGTGAGCTACTTAAAATAATTATGTTTTTTTATTTTGCAGAGCAAACGTCTTCCCTCTAAGCTAAGTTCTTTCAGGAACTCTTTTTCTACGTAACTTGATCATCTTGGAACTTCTTTCTGGGTTTTTTTTTTTTTTTTTTTGGGTGGGAAATCATCAAATGACGTCTCCCGCTCTGGGTGGAGCGGGAGGGCATGTCAGACTCTTACTGACTAAAACCCACCCGTGTTCCTTCTGTTGCCTGTGCAATGCCAGGGGGCCACGGTATCCCTTTCGGACTAATCCCGCAACCCCGGCAGGCAATGGTCTCATCGGACCCCTTCACTTGCTGACATCTCTTTGAGGCGCGCGTGGAACACAACGCGCCGTCGACCCGGGCCTGGTCCTTACCGGACGGCGAGCTACCCATTGCTCACCGTCCGCAAGCCCGCGCCTACGGTGGCCGGGAATCGGCAATCGATTCCCGACGCCCAGAGCGTCTCCTTCTGCGGCGGCTAGGGGCGTGAGAGCGCGAAATTTGCCTCTCCCTCACGCGTTCCGCCTCCTCCTTTGCGAGCATTACTGCTTCGCAGAAGGAGGTGACGACCTCCCATGCCCTCTCGCTCCGTACCATGGCCTGGACCAGGGCCGGACGCGAGAGATCCCCGCCACCGATCGCCTCCACGAGGACACGGCAGTGCTCTGCCCAAGCCGGGCATACCTCCACCGTATGCTCCACCGTGTCCTCCGGGCGATCCACGCAGTGATGACACCCGGGCGTTTCCTCCCGCCTTATCCGAAACAGGTACCTCCCGAAACAGCCGTGTCCGGTGAGGACCTGCGTCAGGCGGAAGGTGAGGACGCCGTGGCGCCTCTCCAGCCACTCCTCAAAGAGGGGACTTATCGCCACAATAGTGGCGTGCCCAGCACTGGGTTGCGACAATCGCACTCTCCATGCCGCCATGAGATCCCGTCGGAGCTCTGTCCGCTGTGCCGCGATTTCTCGCGGCATCGGAGTCAAGCCCCGGCGTTTCGCCTCCTCGCGCCACTCCCAAATATGCGCGAGGACTTTTGCCTCCAGATCCCATGGCGGCAATCCAGCAAGGAGGCTTGCCGCCTCACCGGAGACCGTGCGGTATCCCCGGACCAGCCGGATGGCCATGACCCTCTGGGACGCGTTCAACCTGCGGGCAGGCCGCCGCCTCAACGAACGCGCCCACACCGGTGCCCCGTACAGGGCCATGGACCGCACGATCCCCGCGTATAGCCTCCGGCAGGAGGCGTTTGGACCCCCTAGATTGGGCAGGAGCCGCTTCAAGGCAGCCCCGGCCCGGTCCAGTCTGGGAGCCAAACGTCGGAAATGCTCCACGAAGTTCCACCGACTGTCGAGGACGAGTCCCAGGTACTTCATCGTCGACTCGACGCCGATGTGAACCCCTCCTACCGTTATTTGGGAACCCGACGGTGGCGCGTTCCGAGGACCATGAAAACACATGGCCTCGGACTTGTGCAAGGCCACCTCGAGTCCCAACTGCCGGATTCTGGCTACGATTGTCGCAACCCCGTGTGTCGCTAGTTCGACCGCCGCCTGGTGCGACCTCCCCTGTCTTTCTGGGTACGACTTGGCCGCGTCGTCTATCAACGCCCCGAGTGATCTATGGCGAAGTGGTCTTGAGTTGTGACAGCTCACCTCAAGCTCACTTTGCCATAGTTCTCTCTATTATATTTCTACAGTATAGGCCGGCTTCCACCTAATGGATTGACATTATTGAAAACTAACTTCAGCTAAGTTTTCACCATGAGATTTTTACAGAATCGATCAGCAGGCCCTAATGTGTGTAGACTTAAAAATAAACATTTAATTAATGTAAACTTAAATAATAAATTAACATACATGACTACAAGCTGTCTTCATCCCATCTCCCTAAGGGGAGTACTCTAATTACTAACTCGCACGACGGTTCACCTTACTGCAAACTGCAAATTTAATCAGCGAACCGAAACTTCGACTGCAATGAAACTGCAGTACAGTTGATTGCATCTGGTTAGTTTAACTGTTCAGTTATCGAGTTTGCTATCTATTGGTCGAATTGTATGGGTTCAATTTTAACTGGTGCTGCTGTGTTGAAATGTTTTAGAATACTATTTTACTAATTAATTTTTGGTTTAAGAATATTAGTTTTCGCTTTTTGGCAATCCTTGGAGGAGGCCTATGGCCAGCTGTGGATAGCTTTTGGCTTTTTTTTTTTTTTTTTTTTGGGTGGGAAATCATCAAATGACGTCTCCCGCTCTGGGTGGAGCGGGAGGGCGTGTCAGACTCTTACTGACTAAAACCCACCCGTGTTCCTTCTGTTGCCTGTGCAATGCCAGGGGGCCACGGTATCCCTTTCGGACTTTCCCGCAACCCCGGCAGGCAATGGTCTCATCGGACCCCTTCATTCGCTGACATCTCTTTGAGGCGCGCGTGGAACACAACGCGCCGTCGACCCGGGCTTGGTCCTTACCGGACGGCGAGCTACCCATTGCTCACCGTCCGCAAGCCCGCGCCTACGGTGGCCGGGAATCGGCAACCGATTCCCGACGCCCAGGGCGTCTCCTCCTACGGCGGCTAGGGGCGTGAGGGCGCGAAATTTGCCTCTCCCTCACGCGCTCCGCCTCCTCCTTCGCGAGCATTACTGCTTCGCAGAAGGAGGTGACGGCCTCCCATGCCCTCTCGCTCCGTACCATGGCCTGGACCAGGACCGGACGCGAGAGATCCCCGCCACCGATCGCCTCCACGAGGACACGGCGGTGCTCTGCCCAAGCCGGGCATACCTCCACCGTATGCTCCACCGTGTCCTCCGGGCGATCCACGCAGTGATGACACCCGGGCGTTTCCTCCCGCCTTATCCGAAACAGGTACCTCCCGAAACAGCCGTGTCCGGTGAGGACCTGCGTCAGGCGGAAGGTGAGGACGCCGTGGCGCCTCTCCAGCCACTCCTCAAAGAGGGGACTTATCGCCGCAATAGTGGCGTGCCCAGCACTGGGTTGCGACAATCGCACTCTCCATGACGCCATGAGATCCCGTCGGAGCTCTGTCCGCTGTGCCGCGATTTCTCGCGGCATCGGAGTCAAGCCCCGGCGTTTCGCCTCCAGGATAGCTTTTGGCTGAGGCGATAATAATGCAGTTTTTGTATTTGCTTCAAATATAGCTCGAAATTTCGAGACTGACGAAAAATGAACAGTCACAAAGCCATAAATCATCACAAAATAACAACAAAAATGTAGATAAAGGGGTTATCGTAGTATTGTATCGTAGATTGTTATGGAGTTAAACGACCTTTTATCTTTCCTACTAGCTGGTGTGTCCTAAATGCTTGTTCCTTGCACCTTCGATGACCTAAAGACCACTGATGTTGCTACCTTGGTGGTTACCTTACTGGGCTCAAACAATTTAAAGAAGTCAAATCATAGTACCGTAGACAAGAAAAAAAGAAGAAAATTTCCGAATCCAATACTATGATCGATTCGAAAATCTTCATCCAAATCTGTCTTTGTATGAGAATATACTTTGAATATTCAAGGCATGTTCCTATACAAACACGGATCTAGCATTGATAATTGCGCTTGCTCGTTTCACGTTGGTGGTTTCGGATTTCACGCTCTCATTAGTCGAATAAAAAGTGTTTTAACGGAGCTCACACGCAGATGAGTCAATAGGTATCATATCTACTATAGTTTGAAAGGTAATAATAATGATTATTTTTAGCTTCGGCCCCTCGTACGTCTTCCAAAGGTCCGGGACTCTAGGGTCCCGAGAAATGTCAAAGACGTAAAAAAATATGATTATTGCAAAATCCTAACTTCCTACTTATTTAAAAAAAATGTGAATGGTTGTTGCACAGTAAAGATAAATTGTGTAACCTGTCTGTGATCTGGATAAGTACCTTAAGAAACATTTTCTAGTGAAATCGCGGGAAATAGCTAATATAAAGTAGTAGTAAATAAGTGCACTAAGGTGACTTTTGTAAAAAATATTATGTGTTTTTTTTTCTTAATACACTTTTTGCAATTTAATTAAATTGATGTGTCTGACTGATTTCATATACCTACTGAAATCATAAAACATTTCTTAGGCACCAATATTATATGGGCACGCCACTATTGCGGCGATAACTCCCCTATTTGAGGAGTGGCTGGAGAGGCGCCACGGCGTCCTCACCTTCCGCCTGACGCAGGTCCTCACCGAACACGGCTGTTTCGGGAGGTACCTGTTTCGGATAAGGCGGGAGGAAACGCCCAGGTGTCATCACTGCGTGGATCGCCCGGAGGACACGGTAGAGCATACGGTGGAGGTATGCCCGGCTTGGGCAGAGCACCGCCGTGTCCTCGTGGAGGCGATCGGTGGCGGGGATCTCTCGCGTTTGGCCCTGGTCCAGGCTATGGTACGGAGCGAGAGGGCATGGGAGGCCGTCACCTCCTTCTGCGAAGCAGTAATGCTCGCGAAGGAGGAGGCGGAGCGCGTGAGGAAGAGGCAAATTTCGCGCCCTCACGCCCCTAGCCGCCGCAGGAGGAGACGCCCTGGGCGTCGGGAAGCTATTGCCGATTCTCGGCCACCGTAGGCGCGGGCTTGCGGACGGTGAGCAATGGGTAGCTCGCCGTCCGGTAAGGATCAAGCCCGGGTCGACGGCGCGTTGTGTTCCACGCGCGCCTCAAAGAGTGTCAGCGAGTGAAGGGGTCCGATGAAACCATTGCCTGCCGGGGTTGCACAGGCAATAGAAGGAACACGGGTGGGTTTTAGTCAGTAAGAGTCTGACACGCCCGACGAGCGGGAGACGTCATTTGACGATTTCCCACCCAAAAAAAAAGAAAAAAAATAAAGGCACCAATATTATATTACTGACTTCAAAAGGATTCAAAATACAAATCTATTTTAATTACTTTTTATTCTTGTAAACAGCCCTCTTTTTGTGCTTCCTTTCCTACCTTTCAATCCTTTCAATCCTTTCATTTGATGTAAACAAATAAATTAAAACACACTTATTCCAAAGGTCCGAACACAGCACAAAAAGGCCCTTCAATGAAGACATACCTCACACAATTAGTACCTAATGAAACCTCACATGGTGAAAACAATTAAAACTTTGAATTCACCTTTTTGTCCTAAACATTGTGGTATACAAACGTTAATTATAAATTATTAATTTTGTGAGCAAAATATTTCATAATGTAATGTACTAATTACAGGACTTTGTGATGCTCTAAATTTTAATTATGATTTTATTAGTGGGTCCTGTATGGTGTTTGATGAAAATGTTTTGTCCTTTTTAGAGGACAATACAAAGTTAGAGCTTTTTGAATATTTGGTAAAATATTGTATTGTTATATATTATTAAATTGGCAACCCTTTGATAGAAACGCAAGTAATTGAAATTGCCGAAATGTTTTCGGCTTTTGTAGTGTTTTACCTGTGTTTCCATGTGGTGGGACATGGAAACACAGGTCCGGGGATTAACGTGAAATCGAGAAGCGAGTAGACCTAGAAACTAAAAACGAGTTGGCGAGCAACAAGCAGTGAGCGCGCGTCGGCGACGGGCGATTACTCCCTCGTATGCCAATGTACCAATCGTGAGTCTCTCAGCGAGTGTTTTGCCCGCCAAGCGAGCGTCGCTGAGCGAGAACACTCTTTGATAGCTCTTGTCGCTGCGAGTACTCAGTGATATTATTTTTTATATTCGTATTAGTTATTCTGCTAAAGTGTAGCTGAGATGATTTCGTTTCAAATTAGCATATTACAGAAAATTCCATAATACCTTTGTTTACTAAGCTAGCTTGTTATAGTTTTGGTATTAAATATTTATAACATTATTTTGTAACATGCTAAGTATTTGATTTATGAACTGACAATAAAACTTATGTTTGTTCTACGTTTTCTGATATTTTTGCATATACTACTTGTTTACGCCAAACTCATTAGCCGTTATCGCATCTTTTGTCACCATACATTGGATAATTGTACTTATGTTAATTAATTTACAGTTGACTATGACTAGCGCGGAAAGTAAATAATTTTTATCTGTATACCGCCAATTAGTTCATTTGTTCCAAGATAGTTCTAACATCAGATTTTTTAACTTTGTTTTGCTGAAATCCAAAGAAAAACGTATCATTTTAGCGTACGAAATGATTACTAATTAAGGATGATTAATTTTTAAGAATGCGTGTTCTTGGAATCTTATTGTAATTACTTATTATGATTAATAATTAGTTTTAAGTTGTGGTATAAAATGTTACACTTACGTTGGAAATAAAATTCTATTCTATTCTATTCTTTTTTATTTAAAAATAAAATAATTTTATTGTTTTTTTTTTTTTTTTCCCTTTATTTCTTTATTAGGCCCGGGGCGGTGTGAACAGTAAGCGATCAACTATAAATATATAGATCTCTCTTGCTTACCGGGACCTACTGTCATTTGTACTTTTCTCGAGTGAGAAAATTCTTTGACAGGTAGTGGCTTCCTCGTTGGCGGTGGGGCAGTTGCTTTGGGGATGCGCTAAGCTAACGCGCGAAATTCAAATATTATTACGTTTTTTTTTTTTGTAATTTGCCGGCCAGTGTCATTTTGTATGTTAGTTAAATATGATTCGCGACAGTAACAAAAATGGCTCTATAGAATATAATGTAAATTGTCTTTGGTCCCTGGCCCTGACAGCAAGCAATAAATGAAATTAAGCTGAGCTTAGGCCCGTTTGGCTGTTTTTATAGTTTTAAGGTGTATTTATTGTAATGCCAATAAACGCATTTTTCTTTCTTTCAAATTGTCAAACTTCTCATGCTTGAATACGAGGCTTTTGGCTACTTTGTATGTGTGTAAGTATTAAAGTAATTTTGTTTTAATTTCTTCACATTTTTTTCTTTATTAGAATCAGCAATACGTGAATCGCTTCTTGACACTTTCTCCTTGACTAGGATTACATAACATAACATCACGCCTTGTTTCCCCGAAGGGTTGGGCAGAGGTGTACCTGTAGTAGGTACACCCACATTTCGCCAGTTATGTTTTAAGTCCCATGTAATAGGGGGCGAGCCTATTGCCATCAACCGGGCACATATCCAGACTCCGGGCTACTACTGAGAAATTCCAGATAGAAAAACCCACTATCACTTTGCCCGACCCGGGAATCGAACCCAGGACCTAGGATTAATTGTCATTTATTGTGTATCCTGATTTTTTTTTGTATAAAAACAATAGGTTCATGTATAATTTCAGATCAATTAATTCTCTCTTACCATCTCATTATGATGAGACACTATACAAATCAAATAAGTTTCAAAATTTGTAACAGGTGCGCTATGGAGCCATAATTAAACAATTTAACTCTCCCTATCAAACAGAACAGTTACAGAACAAATATATCATGATAACAAACACAAAAAAAGTTGGACTCTCTCTCTTTTAAAGTGTATTTACTATTTAAACAAGTGATTGGACATATGTTTTGAAAACTGCTTTAAGAGACCATTAAAACAGAATACGGGGAAAAACGGATACTCAGTTGTCAGTGCAAGTGGCATTAATAGGTATTTCATTTAGTTATCTTTTGTGTTCATTTTTGATCCAAGACGATTGATCGCATCCGCATCGAATTGCACTCTAATTACGTAACACACTTTGAATTGTGGCGGAATAGATATCGCCGCATGTGAGCTGCGGATCAGGGACCTGACGTCACACAAGTCCTGCATCGCGCAATAAGAGTTTGCCGCGCGAACGACCTATATGAGACTGTCCGCCATCGGACGTTGGGCAGTTACCCGTCTGGTCAGAGGATTCTCACTTTTCTATAGAGGATGAGTGAACTTTACACCCTGTTTCTCATACCTCTTAATCACAATCCGAGAGTTTTGAAGGATATTGCTAATCCATTGCTTCATAGATTTGTAAAATTCGTCTACTCAGCAACGTAAATAACGCAATGGTAGGGTAAACAGTCAAAATGAAACCCATTGCGCTCATTTGTCATTTTTCAGTTACCCCGCAGGAAGATGAACGTAGACGAAGCAAAAGGAGGGAGTAGGTATGTAACGATCGTGGCAGGTGACGTTCTGTAGTTTCTGCCTACTCACGCTTTTTTTCATATACCGCCATTGTATAGGAGCAACTTAAAAGGAGTGTTTATAGTGAAAATTCATAAAGAAGAAGAAAAGTTCTGAAGATATAAAGTTGTTACAATGCTAGAAAAATGTCTATGTGATGAGAAAATCAGAGACAAAGCAGCAGATTAATTTATTCCTGTTTTTTTTTTACTTAAATTACCTAGCTTTGCATCTTTCTGAAAAAGCTCTACAAAATTAATAATATACTGAAGTACTCGCGATATGAACCGAGTTGTCGGGCCGATAGGTCAAAAGTAATAAAAATTTGCAACGCCTTGCGTCTTATCGATAGTTTGTTACCTGCTCCATTAGCTCCATAAGTGCGAGCGAGACAAACTAATAATAATGATTTATGGCCCGACGACAGTTCTTAACGCGTTGACTATAGATATTAACACTGTATGTGGTACCTACTTGTATCAGTAATTACAGATAACGCCATACATTGTTGTCTCCAGGCGTTATGTGCTTAAAATATTATTACAAGTTCATAAGTTAGTAGTTTCAAACACGATGACTCAAACAAGTTAGGTGTGGCGCCTAAAGTTTAACTCACAACTTTATCACGGACTTGAAGTTCCAGTGGTGTGGTAAGTATATAAAGTAAGTTTTGTCTATACAAATGTAGATCTACCCGAGAAGCTTGGCTCAAATACCTTAAGTTCCTGTGCAGCCGTGGACATAGGTCTTCAAAATGAAGGATTCATTGCCATAATATCCACGCTTGACGAAGAATTTCAAATTATAGGTTATTGTTATTAGCATATGCTTTATTATGTTATACTTCTATGCTTGATGTTATTCTTAAGCTACCCTTCACATAGAGGAAGACGTTTCTGAAAAGCAACCTTAATTAATACTCGATTTCTATAAGCAAAAACGAATGGTTTAGTTTACCAATGGAAGCATTTTTATTGCCATTCGGGGCATATAAATTAATAGATTCATAAATCATAACATAACATAACATCACGCCTTTTTTCCCCGAAGGGTTGGACAGCCAAGCCCAGCCCTTGGTGGCGAGCCAATTGCCACCAACCGGGCACATTTCCAGACTCCGGGCTACTACTGAGAAATTCCTGTTGGAAAATCGCAATAATACTTTGCCCGACCTGGGAATCGAAACCAGGACCTCATGCTCAGCAGTAGCGCTTGCGACCACTAGACCAACGAGGCAGTCATAACAAAACAACAATTTAAACAAAGATAGATAAAAGTAAAATAAATAGATTCGTAAGCTAATTTTACTTGTGATAGCTATTTTCATATGAGAGGGTCTACTATGCACAGCTATAAGGTGTTTGTTTTATTATTGGTAAAGATACAAGAGTTAATTTTAACCAATAACGGTACGTAAATTATAGGAGTCGGCCAAAAGACTGCTTTATTTTGTCAGTAAATATAGGCTTGTAGTCTAATGTATCCTTTCCTTGTCTTTAAAATTTCATAAACGTCTTCAAACCCAAAACAAAAAGACGAGTCGTTTCCCCACTTCCAACTTCCATAGTAACCATCGCTAATCTTGTTGCTAACTCAGAGCGAGAGTGAGTCATTGTTTACGTTTTTTGCAATCACATTTGGGACCGGTTACATCAGTGCCAGTATACTAATGTCAGTGCCAACAACGGTCAAATTAGTAAACAGGTCACGTTGGTGAAATTAAATATTATATATCATTATATCATTTGTTGAATCACTAACCAGTCTTCTAAATTTACTATTGAAGTGTTAATTTCTTGTGCGGGGAAAGTAGTTTTTTTGTTGCAAATGTTTACCTTATTTTATAAATATACAGTTAAAGTCGTCATAGTATTAGAAGTTTAGTAAGAGGATGGTGGTTTCAGGCAATAGTTTTGAAGGTAGGTAGTAAAAATATGGTTCAAACGGTGCGTCTATAACAGAAGTAGGCAAAATAACTTTAAGTAAATGCTACTTGTTTAAATATGTTTTGTATTTAGGACAATTTTGGACAAAATATGCAAATAATGAAAAAAAGTTAAACTTGCTTACACCAGTTCTCTGATTCAGAAGAAGCAAATTGCAGGGCAAAGAGAAAGCGTCACACATACTCATTTATTTGACAAAAATCAAGAACAAGTTATTTCAGAAGCAGCGTACCCAATCAAACTTGCCAAAACTCGAAACTATAGTAAACCAATTACAATCAAAGTCCAATTATCAAGCATTTCCTAATCACCTAGAAAAATAATAACCGCAACAAATTTTACTACTAAGTATCACACTAAAACTGCCAAATATTTTCTCATGGTTCAACCTGTTAACGCCACACCCACAATGATCAATGATGAATCATCTATGTAAAGGAACACGTTCATTTCATCAGTATCTTGTTCGTATAAACAAAAACCTACCTTAGCGTATAGAGGAGAAGGGTAAATATGGATAGTGATGTCGTTTTGAAATTTCATCAGCTTGAAAAGCTGTGTGATTCAGTGAGTCATGTTTGTTTGCTGTTATGTTAGTTATGTGACTGTGCTTGGGAACATGTCTTATCATAATCAGTCATAGCTTTATGATAAAAATCTCATATTTTTGTCTAATTACTGTTAAATTCAAATTCAAAAGTCATTTATTCAAACTAAGCTGAGAACTGAGAATCAGCACTTTTCGAACGTCAAACTTACATAAGACAGTCTCCCAAAAACGCTCGCCCTTCACCATTTCCTAGTGCTTTAGATGGAAAGAAGAAGTGGCGCAACCAACTCCCCAGCAGCACAGCTGTCTGTTCAGTTAGAAAAACTTGATTCTATATAATAGTACTTATGCAAAACACGTAATTCGTGGTTGTCATTTATATAATAGAAATTCGAGGGATTCGTAGCTAAATAATAACAGCCGCCTGTGTCGATCTGCCAGGCCGAGGTTTGTACCTGGATGGGTCATTATCAAACACCGAAACCTCTCCGTGATTCGGAAAGCACGCTAAGCTGTTGGTCCCGGTTGTCATCCGTAGATCTTTGAAAGTTGTGGTAGGAGGTCCGAAGCTCGAAACTCTGACAATCTGTCTTGCCAAGGGGTATCGTATTTATTTTATTTTATTTATTATGGGACAATAAACAGCTACAATATAAAATGTTTACAAATAACAATAGTATAGGGTCATATGGAGTATTAACAATATTGCAGCCCACTACATTATCCGCATGTTAACTAAATTAAGCTAATTTAAAAAGTGCCACTAGATTTACATTACTGTGAAATAAAAAATAATTGGTTATTAAAATAAAATACAATTAATAAATTATTTAAAAAAAAATAAAAAAAAACCTAGTTACCTAGTAACTGGGTTGTGGAGGTCAGAAAGGTATATGGCTATTAATTTATAATTTAAAATTTATTTTGCGTAATGTAAATTATCTTATAAATTATTCTATAGAATCATTTTTTTTCCTAACTGAACAGACAGCTGTGCTGCTGGGGAGTTTGTTGCGCCACTTCTTCTTCCCAGCAAAAGCACTAGGAAGTGGTGAAGGGTGGGCGTTTTGGGGGACTGTCTTATGTAATTTTGACGTTCGAAAAGTGCTGATTCTCAGCCTAGTTTGAATAAATGACTTTTGAATTTGAATTTGAGTAGCTCTATGTAAAACATTGGTATTCAGCTGCATCCGGTTAGACTGGAAGCCGACTCCAATAGTTGGGAAAAATCTAGCCAGATTGATTTTATTTAGTAATCAACTAAGTTGGTTAATGATTTTTTGGATGACAAACAAGTATACGGACCATCTGGTGTTACGTAGTCACCACATTCTATGGATAGTGTAAAACCAGAAGTATCGCAAGTGTTTAGCTCTCCCGGAGACATATAGCTGTATAAATGTCTTATGTTCATGTAACTCTCAGCATACCGTTGTATTGCAGAAGTCTGCGGCGACCACTTACTAATGGGATGAAAAACAAGTAGGAGACTCACCTCCTACTTAATTTTCACCCAATAATATGAAAAACTGCCTCGTAGGTCTAGTGGTCGCAAGCGCTTCTGCTGAATATGGTCTTGGTTTCGATTCCCAGGTCAGGCAAGGTGTCATTGGGTTTTTCTTTCTGGAATTTCTCAGTAGCAGCCCGGAGTCTGGATTTGTGCCCGGTTGATGGCAACAGGCTCACCCCCTATTACATGGGACTTTAACATAACTGACGAAATGTGGGTGTAGGTACTATAAGTACACCTCTGCCGAACCCTTCGGGTATTACAGGCGTGATGTTATGTAAGTATGTATGTAATATTAAAAATGCCACGCTTAACTCGTAATTGGTGACATTTCGAAGTTCGTAAAAAGTGTTGTAGGCTCTAACAAATAAAACTGTGACATTCAATTACACAATCCACGTAACTCCAACACTGAAACAAGTCATTTTACCGACGTAATTGAACCTAATAGAACATCTAGAGGTCTAGAAATAAAGTGTGCAGGTAATGATGGGTTGTTAACCTACCTATAAACGCGATTGAGTATCCATTCCCCTGCGTTGAGTCATACACTCTAGTAGGGAAGACAAAAGACGGCGTTGGACTGGGAAATCTGGGATATACAGACACGATAATATCAGGGAATTTAATTGTTTAACAAAAGCGATGGTCCAAAAAAAACCCAGAGTCGATTCAGACAAATTAGGTATCAATAGCTTTATTAAAATGCACAATTTACCCCACCGAAAAAAAATTGCCCATATCCATGGGGTATATGAGTTATAGACGAACAAAGTATATATGGAAAAATCGTGAATAACTTGTTATTTTTACCAGTTTTTTCCACAGCATTATATTAATAATAATAATCATAAGACAATAATAAATATAACTAGCGATCATATGCAACTATCAAGTTCAAAGTCCTTTATTAATGAGATTACGTCTATTTTTTTAAGTTCTCTAGCATATTTACCTATCTTTGTTATTCATTATTTTGTTTTCGCTAAACAAATACACACAAATACTTCAGAATATGATGCGTTCATCTTACCTCTCGCTCTATTGAGTGAGCGAGAGGCTTACCTATAGGAGCGCGAGCGCGCCGACGGACGCCAGTCGCCATTTTCTATTCTTTTGTTCTTTAACTTGAACCGAGGTTCTAACGGCGCCGACGCACGCAGTCCTTCGTTTGCTTTGCTACCGTTGTGATCTGTGCGTTTCATTATTGGATTTTTAAGGCCTGCTTTTTCTACACCGGACACCGATTTTCATTATTGGACCTGCTTTTTTGACCTGCTTTTTCTACACCGGACACCGATTTACTCTTTGTTTTGGACATTGCTAATATGGAGGTGAACAATCGTTGTGTGAACTGTAGTCGCTCTGTGTTACGGAGACAACGTCATGTATTGTCGCTTCAGTTTTTGGAGTCACATCGAATCGTCGTGGAGCACCTACTGAATCATGGACAACCACAAGAAGTAAGTCTTAAGTTAAGTCTAGTTACCCGTTCGTGGTAGTATAAACTTAACACATAGTGTCTGACATTACCCGTATGTGAGTTTATGTATAGGATGATAACAATACTTAGAGGCTTTATGATTACAAGTGGTGCAATTAAGCTAGTCATAAACTTGTTGCACTGTCAGCCAATATACCTATGTATATACGCTCCACTGTAGGGGCATCGCCTCCTCTCATGAAGAGGGGGACCAGGCCATAGTACCTACCTACCAGCTTTTTTACTAATAATAATGATAATATAGGTCACCGAGTAAAGTAATGATTCATCTCAATTCATCTCGATTCGCGGGTTCAATTCCCGCAGAAGACAAACATTTGTTTGTAGTTTCAAAAATATCTGTTTGTCTTGGTTTGGGTGTTAAATATGTATAATGTGTATGTATTTAAAAAAAAAAGTATTTAAGTATGTTTATTCAGTTGTCTAGTTACCATACTACAAGCATTAAGCTTACTGTGGGACTAGATGGCGCAGTGTGCAATTGACCACAAATATTTATTTATCTATGTACTTACAAAAATGGTCATATTAGGTTGATAATAAAATAAACGTTTGACAATCGTTTCATTGTGTAATATTATGTCTCGTTGATTTCAGATCGTCTTTGATGGGTCAAGATCTATTTGTCATCCTTGCTGGCAACGCATTGAATATGCATTGAGGCAACCATCAACACCTGAAGCTAGACCACCGCAATCGTTTTCTTTAACTGGATTTACACGTGCCGCGAATACTTCAAGAAGATGTCTCTTCGACAATTGTACTTCAACGCAACTTCGACAAGTGCCCGACAGTATAAAAGCGCACTTATTAAGCTATTATTCTTTTTACATACCAGAACTAGCACGAGTCTGTCGATTTCATATAATGAATTCATCATTTGAGGATTTCTCTGTAAATGTGAGTAATCGCCAAGATAATTTCAGAAACGAGAACTTACGCGAGATAGTTATGTTGTATACACGAGTGCTTGAAAGAAAAGGTAATGTTGACTTTGAAAGGCTTCATGAAATAAGTGAAGAAGATCTCCATTTTTGGACTGGAATGAACCATAACCAGTTTGAGAGTATCTTACAAGAAACACCGTCTTTACGACAAACTAATAAGTGCAATACTGTATTGGGCGTATACCTATGTAAACTTAGATCAGGTGAACCTCACGTAAGACTGGCATCTTTGATAAACACATCGAAAACGTCTTTACAACGCATGTTAAAGCAGGCTAGACGATGTCTCAAAAATGAATACCTTCCTCGGCATCTCGGGTTTGACCACATCAGCCGACATGAAGTGATCGAAAGGAATAGGACACTTCCGAATTATATTTTTGGTAATGAAGAGCGAACAAAGGCCATTTTAATTATCGACGGCACTTATTTATTTATTCAAAAATCTTCCAACTTTCTCTTTCAAAGATTAAGCTATAGCTTACACAAGTATAGCAACTTGATTAAGCCCTTCATGATTGTGTGTGCTGATGGCTACATCATAGAAGTAACTGGACCCTACGGCGCCAGAACTTCAGACTCCGACATAGTAAAACTAATATTAGATAACCATGATGGTCCCATGGAAGAAGCTCCAATGCGATGCTTTTTACACCCAGATGATGTATTTGTTTTGGATCGGGGTTTCCGAGACTGTTTGCCGGATCTAGAGGAATGTGGTTATAACGCTTACATGCCACCGTCTGTAGGACGTAATGAAAGACAATTAAGTACAATAGCGGCAAATAAATCCAGATTGATAACCATGGTTAGATGGGTCGTGGAAACCATTAATGGCACGATAAAAAGAGATTTTAAAATATTTAGACACAAATATTTTAATATAGCGCTAGGCAACGCAATGACAGATTATAGAATAGCTGCAGCGCTTACCAATGCAACTCATCCAACATATGAAGACAGCAGATTTACTGAAGAGTTTATAGAGATGATTGAAAGAAATAGGGACAGGCCGAACCTATTAGCCGATTACGTCGATGAACATCATTGGGATCGACAAAGAATTGTGTTTACCCGAATGGATGCAACACACCCCAATCTATCGGATTTTCCAAGAATGGATTATGACCAATTAATTGTGTTCGCAATAGGCACATACCACGTAAAACTTGCAAGGTCCTACTGTTGCGAACATATTAGAGGAACTGGGGTTTTTTCAATTGAAGTTTTTAGACACCCCGAAAGGATAAATATTAATAACGAAGAAAGTACATTAATTAGGTGTCGAATCCATTCCAGGCACGTCGGGACAAGAACATATTACTGTTATGTTTTATATAACACGAATAGGATTTCGGAATACTGTTGCAGCTGTATTCATGGTCGCCGCACATTGGGCAGTTGTGCCCACATAATAAGCATTATATATTATCTGGCCTGGGCCAGGTACCAAGACGACCTTATGCAACCTGCTGGGTTCTTAGATGATATATTAATAGACATTGAAAATAATTGAAATACATATTTTTCCCACAGTATTTGTTTTTTTTTTTAAATAAACGACTTAAAAAAAAAAATAATCTGAGACAAAATAGGCACATTCAACTGTAAAAAGATTTCACGACAAAAGTATCTTGACATATGATTTACAAGCTGTGAAATATAAGATTTCAACTTGATAGGTTCATATAATCGCTACTTATATTTATTATTGTCCTATGATTATTATTATTAATATATTGCTGTTGAAAAAACTGATAAAAATAACAACTTATTCATTATTAATATAATGCTGTGGAAAAAACTGGTAAAAATAACAAGTTATTCACGATTTTTCCATATATACTTTGTTCGTCTATAACTCATATACCCCATGGATATGGGCAATTTTTTTTCGGTGGGGTAAATTGTGCATTTTAATAAAGCTATTGATACCAGATTTGTCTAAATCGACTCTGGGTTTTTGGTCCATACATTTTTGGACCATCACTTTTACTCATCATCAAGCCAGCAACCAGATGCAGCTAAGTAAATTACCAGTAAGTTTACACTGTAAGTTTAGTAGTTTGACTAGCAGGTTTAGTTTTTAAAGTAACAGTAATACTATAACTATGATTCCACAGCCATTAAAATAATAAATTCTCTTTTATAGCATGATCGTTTAAGTACGAAGGCACGAAGCTCTTGACTTTAAAGTTTTGTCCGAGAAGGCTTTAACACCAGGAGAGTTCTTGCTATTCAATTTCATTAGGCGTATGGTCCATTCCGACCACAAGTGAATTTTTTGCCTCAACTACTTACATTTTTTTCTCTCTGTATACCACTAAGCTTAAAAATTAAAACATAACATGACGCCTGTAATTCCCAAAGGGTTAGGCAGAGGTTTATCAGTAGTACAGCCATATTTCACCGGGAGCGATATGAAGATTCGAATGACGCTGTTTCGAAAAAAATTGCGAGTGGTACGCCAGTTCGAAAACACATTGAATCGAAAACCGATATATCGAATGATATTATCGCGAACACGCTAATGCGAAAATCTTTTTGAATGGTACGCTAGAATTGAAATCCACTTTTGCATTAATTTGTCTAGGAATGGAACTCATATCAAGTGATTATCAAAAACTATCTACGTTACGATGGTAAAACTATCAGTTATGTGTCCTTTGTAGGTAATAGGGCTTATAGCCATCAACCGGGCACAAATTTAGACTTCGGGCTGATACTGAGAAATTGACTGACTTTCAAATTAATCAAACCACACTTTTCTTTTTGTACCTGTCTCCTTATTTTACTAACAGGTACCTAAATGTATACAGATTGGTCATTTATTTATTTATTTATTTTATTATTTATGTACACACATAAAAATAGATACAGATAAGACATAATCATAATTATGAGTACAAAGGTACTGCTTATTTCTTAAGAAATTTCTTCCAGCAGATCTGCGACAGGAGAAATGAGAAAGAAATGTAGACAATAGTGTGTGAGAACAAGAAGAGAAAAAATTATAAATATGCGAAGTCTTAACCTTTATAATACTGGTGTCTCATATTGGAGACAGATAACAATAAAATTCTATTGTGTCTGCTAATTGCGCGCGCGACAGATTAAACTAAAATATTGAAATAAACCTACACGTATAACGTAATAAATTAACATATACTTAAATAAATACATAGAGCTTAAATATATAAACATACATACTATAGGTATATAAATACTCACAGTTGAGCGGAAATGTAATGCTCTTTTACTCGATATTTGAATTGTGAAACAGTTTTTAAGTCACGAATGCTAGGCGGTAGTGAGTTCCACAACATTACTGCATGGACAGAGAAAGAATAGGAATAGTAGCTCATATATATTTCCAATTTATTTTCTTCTACCGGGACTATAATTGCAAATTCGCTCACAAAACACCGATGACATCAACCCTTTTAACTAGCTAACACCCAGTTCCACAAAGACCAATATTAATGCCCCATTACGTTATGGATGATTAACACTAAAGAACGCAAAAGAAACATTAAAATAGAGTCTAATGATTATTTCTGCAACAAGTTAAAACAAGTTAATGGCAGATTAGTATTTAAGGAAAGCTTTAAAAGTTAAAGTTCGTTTCTACAACTGGCTGTAACTCTTTTAACTAACAAACTGACAAAAAACCGGCCAAGTGCGAGTTGGACTCGTGCACCGAGGGTTCCGTACAAATTATTAAAAATATTTTATTTTTAACTAAAAATTTACGGTTTACGCAATTTTTCCTTTATTTGTGACATTGTTTATTTGTTCGTTGTAAGACGTTGCTTCGTACCAAATTTCAAGATTCTGAGTTCACGGGAAGTACTGAATTGGTTTTGATCCTCTTGCGAGTGTCGAAAATATGCGGTTATTTGCGGCATAAACGGCTGTATCTTTTGATTGCGTTGACTTAGAATTTTGATATAAATTCCACCTTGATACCTCCACGCGTTTCTGAGAAAAAGGGTCTTGACAAACAGACAGACGGACGGACAACAAAGTGATCCTATAAGGGTTCCGTTTTTTCCTTTCGAGTTACGGAACCCTAAAAACGTATAAAAGCAATGGATAAATTCTTGGGAGTGCTTCTGCTGCCGGCGCCGGGTCCCAAAAATTTAACAAGAGAAAAAGAAAGAAGAATTGAGCAAGAGATTCCAGCCAGAACCACAGGTTAACATAGATGGTTCACTCCGCAAAATCATTTAAATAAAAAGCGACTCCTGCTACGACACAATAAAGTGCAATTCAAGTCGCACAGTGCTAATTATCTACAGCTACATTCACTTAGAAGTTGCCTCTCTTTCTATCGCGTAACTCTTAGATCTTCTGACTACGTGACACTCACTGAATTGGCCCAACAAGTCGAGCCCGCCGCGTGTGAGCGCCGCGGAGTGAACCATCTGTACTTATTTATCTGTATCAGAATCAGATAGCTTGCTGTCTGCTACTAATTCCGCTCACAAAAACCCGAGAACATCGATCCTTTAAACATCGCTGCTAATAATTTTGAACCCGACATTCCTTCAATCAGAACCTCTGTCTTTGACGAATTTATCAATGACCAGCGACCTTTTACGAACATAAACTGATCCCGAAAATCTTTTCAACAAGATCAAAACGTGACGCCTGCGTTCCTCAAAGGGGTTGGTATGGGTTGGTAAAGACATTTTGTCGGTTATGACAAAATGTCGGTGTGTCAACACCTCTACTAACCCTTTCGAGGAATAAATCCAGACTCTGGGATGCTGCTGAGAAATTGAGTTATATACAGGGTGTTTGGCGCATGGACCGACACAATTTTTTCAGGGATTTGGGAGGTCATTAGCTAGGTTCTAGCTAAGTTCAAAATAGCTTTTAGTTTTTTTTATAATTAATTTAGAAGTTGTAAAATTTCATTCATTAAATACAAAAATTAACTTTGGAAGCTTGTAAGGAATTTTCTTGAAACCAGTTGTATAAAACAAAGATGTTTTTAGATTTAAAGGACTTTGGAGAATGCAACAAAATTTGTTTTGTGCCACTACACCCACAAACAAAAAAGTTATTTCAAATTAAAGGACACATTTTGGGAATTTTTTTCATTTTAAAAAAATAATCATATGTAACCAACCGTGACATTTAGGACAAAGGGTGTATGGGTAGAACCTAGCTAATGACCTCCCAAATCCCTGAAAAAATTGTGTCGGTCCATGCGCCAAACACCCTGTATACAATATAATAAATATAAGATAGGTATGTTATTGAAAATGGCTGCGATAATATTGGATGATAATAGGCATTTATTATAGTTTGCACAATAAATTTTCCATGCACAGATGAATTTCAATACCTATACCTATATAACAGTTTTTTTTTTGCCATTTTCATAGCAGATTCTTCAAAACATACGAGTATATTATTTTTATTGTGTCTTTGACATATTTCGCGACCTTGGGGTCCCGGCCTTTGGAAGCCGTTCGAGGAGACGAAGTCAACTCGCAGAGGCCGTTAGACGCTTTCAATGAAATGAAACACCAACCGGCGGTTATCCGTGTACGCACTATGCAAGTGCACCCAAGGACAATCCCCGGTTGGTGAGGATTATTGCAGGATATGGAAACAAAGATATTGGACTGTGGATTTGGTTGGGTAAAGTGGACTGGTTGTTGTACCTACTTACATACATTAAATCATAAAATGGATCGAATGGGGGTAGGCAGAAACTACAGAACGCCACTTTTTATCTACTGTAAAATACGCACAATATCGGATTAAAAGATCAAAGATGTCATTGCATGTGATATGTATGCTAATTCATAACAACACAAAGAAGAATACAGAAAAGCTAAGTTTACCTATATGATAGACTAACGTAAGTTTCTATAAATTTATAAAATGAATTAAATATACCTACCTATATTTTATTGTACTCCGTTGGAATAACAAACACCCGTAGATCTCTTTAGATTTGTATTATTTCCTATAGCTTAGAAGTAAAGGTCTAGAAATAAAGAAAGAGCTCGTGGCTAAGTAATAACAGCCACATGGGTCGATCCATCAGGTTAAGTCAAAGTCAAATAATTTATTTCAATTAGGCACAAAAAAGGCTCTTTTGAACGTCAAAGGCAATAATTTAACCAATATTTTGTATACAATTTTTGATTTAAAAGAGTGTCCGTGAAGTTTCTAGCCCGTTCTTCTCCATAGGTACCTACTACGCTTTGGAATGGGCAACTAACTTCATATTTTTGAGTGACCATAAAGGGTTTAATTGAAATAAGTGCTTTGAGTTTGAGTTTGAGCTTAAGCTAAGCTTGCCGAGGTTCGTCCGTGGATAAGTGACCATCTTCACATACGAAGACTCCTCCGCGCCTCGAAAAGCACGTTAAGCCGTTAGTCCCGGCTGTCATTAGACAGTCGTTACGGATCGTCAGAAGACCCTAAGTCTGCCAACCAGTCTTACCAAGAGGTATCGTATTACCCAATTACTGGGTTGTGGAGGTGAGATAGGCAGTCACTACATGTCAAAAGTTATTATCAGCTATATCCGGTAAGACTGGAAGCCGACCCCAACATATTTGGGAACAGGCTGGGCAGATTCAGCTTAGGAATCAAGGTCTGATGGTCGTAAGAGCAATCCCCAGGTCAGGTGGATCTTCCGTCGAATGCCTCCAGTCGGACAGTAGGCTATTGCAACTTTTTTTTCGGGGTTTGTAAATTCAGGGAAGTTCATTGTTAAGTAATTTGACTGCGAGATGGACCGACAACCTTAAATAGTTAGCTGGGACAGACTGGATGCGGAAATTGGAGGACCTTAGGGATTTTAGTCTGTACCAAATAAATGTATTTTCTTTCTTTCCTTATTTCTTTAGGACAGGGTGTTGTGGCGCAGCTTGACAGAGGCCTATGTCCAGCAGTGGACTACGATAGGACTGAATTGACTGCCAACTTAAATTGTGCGTATATTCAAATTATAATTCTCATTTTTTTACAGTTGTATGAAATGGCTATAACACGGCAAATTGACGTAGAGTCAATTTGCTTAACAATAATAATGGCTGACTATAGACTAGCTCAAACTACTCGTAAAACTGTATAAATGTGGATCATGTGGATGTAGAGCTCTGCATACCTTTCGAAGAGCATATTCATGATATTTATGTTAGATGTAGAACGATGTGATGTGGTGATGCGTGTGTGTGTAGATATGTATGTGTATTGCTGTTGTGTGTAAATTGTTCATACACATAATTTAATTCACGGATTAACTTCATTGACATACATTAGCACAGCCATTATAAACCAGCGGTAATAACTCATAACTCCATTACATAACATAACATCTTCCCTGTATTCCCCTAAGGGTTAGGCAGAGGTGTACGTATAGTACACCCACATTTCGCCAGTTATGTTTAAGTCACATGTAATTGGGATCCGGGCTCAAATCCGGACTGCTGGCTGCCACTGAGAATTTTCTTTTATAAGTGTTATTGGGTTTTTCCATTTCTAAAATGGACAACAACACTTACCAACACTTTACCCGACCTGGGAATCGAAACCAGGAACTCATGCTTAGCGCTTGCGACCACTACACCAACGAGACAGTCCCAGAATGGTATAAATGGCAGTAGCTAGATTATTGGACAAATGAAAGCTACATACAAACTAGGTATTATAATTATGTAGGTATAATAACAGAGCGTCCAGTATAATAATATCTTCAGGATGATGTTGGGGCTGCCTCGCTTTCGCCTCGGCTTTCATGCCGTCATCCGCAAGAAAACTGTTGAATCTGATTTGTTGCTGTCTGTGTCTGATCTGCAGAATGCGTGGCAGCTGCAACGGAATTCTGAAGACTGTAACGGATAGGATCTCTTTCTTCTCCGTTATGGAGATCTTTTGAAATGGGGATGATTTGAATTTTAATGTCCTTATTTTTATTTTTAAATCGAACTGAATGGATTAAGTTATCTGAATTAAATGAATTTTATTTTGTAGCGGTTACACCGCCACGTACGAACTACGCATCAAAAGACATGACGTCACACAATTCCTGCATCGCGCAATTAGAGTTTACTGCGCGAACGACATATATATAAGACTATCCGACAACAACAGTCGGGCAGGCGGCCCGTCAGACACAACACCCGTCTGGTTGGAGGATCCTCCCTTTTCTATGGTGGATGAGTGAACTTTACACCCTGTTCCTCATGCTTCAAAATTTACTAGTGCGATGCATTGCGTTGTGTCGTCGCAGCGTCAACGATGCGTCGTTTTACGTATTTTTTTTAGTGACATGCCTGAATCTGCGTTGCGTCGTCGTCGTAAGCGACGTTTCAACGTATCGAAGAACGAGAGAGGAAGCGGGGGGAGAGTGATGCGCTGTTGAAGCTGCGGTGCGACGACGAACAGTATTGCACTGATAGAGGGGCAAACAAGGTCAAACACGACGTCGCAACGCAGGTATATACAATGCGTTGATCCGTTGCGACAATGCAATGCAATACACTATGAGGCCTCACAATCTCACTCTAACAGTTTTTACATAGGAAGTTTCCACAATGACTACTCGTATAATTACCATACATCACAACTCAACATAATTTAGTTTGTACTTGTACCAGTGTGAGTCAAAGTTCCTCTCAAAAAGTTGAAAAATATTGGCCAAGTGCGAGTCGGACTCGCACACAAAGGGTTCCGTAACATAAAGTATTTTTTTAAGATCCGTTAATTGAATAAACCAAATCAAGAATATTTATTCATCTATTTAAAAATCGCAAAAATGAAATGTAATTCATAATGATACTGTGAATTACAAAGTTATTTTTTGCATTGCAGAAAATCGCCTATTTGTTTGATTTTTTATAAAGTACCTAAAGTTTAAGGAAGGTACATGATCAGAAAAGTTACAAATTCCTAACTTTTTAAGTTGTTGCGATAGAGCTCGTACAAAAATTGTTTTAAAACTGGAAACTTTTACGGCTCACTATTTCTTCATTTTAGTGGAAAATCTTCATCAAGAGTTGGGAATACACAATCTGAAAATTTCAACGGTCTACCTATTACGGTTCATGAGATACAGCCCGCTGACAGACAGACGGACGGACAGCGGAAGCTTAGTGATAGGGTACAGTTTGGCGCATTTTGAGTACGAAACCCTAAAAAGGCAAGAAAGCTACTTTCTACGTCGTTCCCTCAATGCTGATGATCGCGACATTATGCAACGCGTCTCCATCTTATGCGGTCTTCTACAATGTGGATTGCTTGATAAATGCCTCCAAGAAACCTACACTCCAACAGACTGTAGCCGATCTTATTAATTTATGAACATCTTATACCTGTACCTACATTCATAGCAAATAAAGTTCTGATTCTGATTCAGCAACTTTCTTGTTCGCATCTGACCATCTTGCCAGTAATCTGCCTTGAGCTTGTTTTCCTTCCACCCTGCCTCATAACGATTTCCATACAATGCTTAAGTGAACGCATAACATATCTGAAAAATCTGGGGGCACGCTCCTGTTGCTTCTGGCATAATCTATATAGTCGCTTTGATGTTGAGTTCCTCCTGCATGGATTCATTCGTTCTTGTGGCGGTCCATGGGCATACGAAGTAGCGCACGCCAATTGCTAGCTACTGATGTCCATTTCATAAGGAATTTGGCATGCCCTGGGCAGTCAGCTCAGCGACCAACTTTGCCTTATCTTTTCACACTACGGCTTGAGCACTGTGAAGATCAAGTTCAGACAGGAGAATCCAGAAATATCTAAGCATCAACCTTATTGACGAAGCTTTAAAGACTAACGATATAACCAACCAGGAATTAAGAACTGTTAAAGAAATCTACATATATTTATTTTTTCACGCTTCTGTGGTGTCTAATGACTACAATAGTCCGCGCGTGACTGCTGGTCTCCGCCTGAGGTAGTTGAGCGGTGAGACGGGGAATTGAAATAATTGGCAGACTGAGTTAGCTTGGCCTTATCTACCTCCCCCGTCTTACCGCTCACATACCTCAGGCAGTGACTAGCAGTCGCGCGCGGACTATGTCAATTTTCTAGCAGTCAGCAGTGTTACAGAAAAGGAGAAGTGATCTTTATCATCATTTACTAGCACGACTATATCCACGGCTGCGAGGGTTTTATTATCATTCTCCTGGCCGTATCAGAAGAATAATGATATCGGAGCCTTGCAGCCGAGGCTTCTTAAGCCTAGGTTAGCCGTAGGAGAAAAAAAAAAAAAAAACTTCTTTTTTTCGTTCCATCTCTAAACTTGAGGACTTATTACTGGCTAACTGTTTACTACTCTATTACCATCTTGTGTTAATGTAGCAATTAGTCCTCCATGTTTATTAAATAAATAAATAAATAAAATAAAAAAAACGGAAGACAGATTTGGATTGAAATCGTCGACAGAAGGTAAAATATAGTATAATATAGAGACGATAAACCAAAAAGCAAAGAAAGATTTTTTTACTAGCACGACTATATCCACGGCTGCAAGGGTTTTATTATCATTCTCCTGGCCGTATCAGAAGAATAATGATATCGGAGCCTCGCAGCCGAGGACCTTAGCCGAAGGAGAAAAAAAAATTAAAACTAAAAAAATAAAATTAGTTTTTTTTCGTTCCGTCTCTAAACTTGAGGACTTATTACTGGCTCACTGTTTACTACTCTATTACCATCTTGTGTTAATGTAGCTATTTATAGTCCTCCATGCTTATTAAATAAATTAAAAAATAACAGAAGACGATTTGGATTGAAATCGTCGAAAGAAGGTAAAATATAGTATAATATAGAGATGATAAACCAAAAAGCAAAGAAAGTTTTTTTTTTTTATGCTGTTTAAGTTGACATTAAATCTCCACTCCGATACACAGAGAATCCATTACACAACATCATCATCTCACACACAACAGTTTAAGAATCGCTGCCCTAACCGACTGCGACGATTAGTCTAATGCATTCAAATTGGCATAAACAATGCTGCATTATGCGCTTTTGTATGCAACTATAGTGGCAAGGTCTTTTTGATAAAAAATAATTGTTACGTGAGTGTCTCGTCGGCTTCGTTATGATTATGATATTATGTGTGTAAAGGTACAAATAAATGCACGCACAAATTGCAATGTTGTGCAATGTAACAAAGATTGCTTTTTCTGCGATTTATTTTCGTGTTATAATAATAACAACGGTCGTTATTTCCTTAAAATTCTTTTCTCGAAAAAATACATATTTCATTTTATTCCTGTACCATGACTAATTCTTACTTTTATAATACTAAATTTTCTGAACCATTATTAAAAAGACACAGAAAATAAGGCTTTGAAGAGCTCGTGGCTAGGTAATAACTGCCGCACGGGTCGATCCATCAGGTTAAGCTACGCTCCTCTGACTTTTTGGATTCATGTGCGTATTATATAATTATCACTTGCTTTAAAAACGGTGAAGGAAAACATCGTGAGGAAACCGGCATGCCTGAGAGATATTTCTCGACGGCATGTGAAGCCAAGTCAGAGGCCCGTGGGCGGCTTTAAAACTCTGACACCAGGTTAGTTTACTAACCACACAAAAAGAAGAAGCTACGCTTGCCGGAGTTGGTCTGTCAATGGGTAACCATCTTAAAATATCGAGACTCCTCCGTACCTCGAAAAGCACGTTAAACCGTTGGTCCCAGATGCCATTCGTGGATTTTTGACAGACGTTACAGGTCGTCAGAACCCCGAAAGTCTAACAACCATCTTACCAAGGGGTATCGTATTAGTCAGTTACTGGCTTTTGGAGGTCAGATAGGCAGTCGCTCCATGTAAAATACTGGTCTTCAACTGCATCCGGTTAGACTAGAAGCCGACCCCGATATAGTTGGGAAAAGGCTAGGTAGATTGATTGACAGAAAATAAGGCTTTGATTAACTAAAGCTGTTTTTGTTCATTTTGGTTATTAACTAAAGCTGTTTTAATTTTGTGAGTTTGTGTATATGTATGGAAGGTATTCTCCGGAACCAAAACATTAAACAACTATAAAAATAAAATAAAACAAAAACATTTCAATGATAGTTACATTATTCCAGATGGACATACGCTATATATTATCTATACTAATATAATATTATAAAGAGGAAAGATTTGTTTGTTTGTTTGTATTGAATAGGCTCCGAAACTAATGGACCGATTTGAAAAATCCTTTTACTATTAGAAAGTATAGTTTTCAGGGAGTAACATAGGCTACTTTTATCCCGGGAAAAATAAAGGATCCCGCGGGAAAGAACACGGGAGCGAAGCCGAGGGCAAAGTGCTAGTATTAAATATATACAAAAATAAGTAGAGACACTATCTTGAGTTCATGCAAACCTAATACTTTTTGTTAGGTACTGCTCAGAAATTGTGCGCAACGTGTCGTGAACAGAATACCATTTACACATGTAAATTGCAAAGCCGGGGCTGGTCGTTAGTTCATCATAAAAACCTAATAAAATACTTACCTACTTCTCCTCTATTCATAAACGTTGCTTAAAGTTAGAGACGTTTAAACGTCAAAAATATATGGTTAAACGGGCGCTAATCATTACTTAACTGTTAAGTGCGTGAGTTCCGATCTACTAGGGAAACATTACAAAACTATAAGCCAGCATTTACAAATTACAATGTAATCGTTAATACGCTCAGAAAATCTGTTTCCAAGAAAATTATAAACACGCGAGATTTACAAGCACAAAATTTCCTTGGACCATATCATGTCATAAACCAAATTACGTCTACCATTACTCTGACAAACAAAGACCTTAATACTTTCAAAATAAGGGTTGATATAGTATTTACTGGTGGTAAAGTTAAAGTGATTTTGGCAATCTTGTCATTATTAGTGAGATTTGGACAGAGTCACGCTTCGCGGGTGAGGATAAAAATGCAATTAGGACATGAAGGATTTTTTATGGTATTTTAAATGGCCATTGTTGTTAAAAACGTGTTATTACGAATGTTTGACTCGTTTAGTTCGCTTGGGCAATCGTACTTACCTACTCTGTTGATTTCGGTGACCTAAAGGCCAAAATGTGTGGACTACTGATCTAGGATCAGAATACAGAAAAACATACTTTAAAAATTGGCAAAGAAATAGAAAAAATAAAGAAAGCTTTTAAGAATGGCTGCCAAGCTAAAATGGGATTGGGCGGGTAATGTCAGCCGCATGCATAGTGACCGCTAAGCAATAGTCTCCACACGGTGGGTGCTTGATGATGGACAGGAAGAGGTAGCGAGACGACATAGACGCGTACTGCAAGGGTTTGATCGAGCTGGCCCTGGAAAACTGATGACTGGAAGGATTTGGGGGAGGCCTTTGTTCAGCAGTGGGACAGTTGAGGCTAATATAAAAATATGAATGTTGCGACAATAATATACAGACCTAACCAGTGAAGAACCAAAAAGTGAAGGATAGCAAGAAATATGAATTTTTCTGCTATAGCCTGCTGTTTTGTTCTTACTGCTATCAATATTTTGGCAGGACTGAGAATGCAAGCAGGTTTGCCTACTGGCAAAGACCAAACTCAATACATTCTGTCCATTCTTTCTCACTCAATATTTTACCTCATCATTAGTTACTTTTCCAAGGTGATTATTAACTTTTGTCGAGTCAAAAATATTGTTTAAATTTTATTCAACTCCAATTCAGAATAATGCCCTGACGATGATCTCATGCTTTAATTGTTTTGCCCCCATTAGCCTTGGGTGCGAAGTTAAAAGAGAAAGTATACTAAATGAATCATTACGTTACCTACTTGTTTTTGTCCACCGAGCCTTGGAAGTTTTTATACAAAAGGGGAAAGTACATAAGCCTACAGTACAAGTTGGACTAGCGCGCTCATCAACGGCAAATACACGCAAATCAAACGGCAAATCATGCAAAAAGGTCCAGTATACGTTGGCCGAGTGACGAGCTCGCCCAACGTAATGGCTTTAAGCGGCAGAAGGTGCGTTGGTAGACCAACAGCCAGGTGGGTGGACGACCTACAGAATATCGCGGCAAAAGCCTGGATGAGTCTCGCACAGACCAGAAAAGAGAGGAAACTATGGCAGAAAAGAGAGGTCTAATACTCAGCAGTAGGTGGAACAAGGCTGCCAATGATGGTGATGAATGACTTAAAAGATCTTGTGACGATGATACTTCGATCAACAAATAACAGTACTTTGAAGTTTCATCTGATTCCTAAACTAAAAGAAACAATGGCTACCTCCTTGCCCATGCACAAGAATTATTTCAAACAAATTGTTGTGCAAACTTACTGCAAACAGTCATATAACGTAGGCCTTAGGCCCAACCGTTCTCGTTTATTCGACATAATCAGCATTAGAATTAATTTATTTGAAACATGATAATAAGGATTCTGATGAGTTTTATAATTTACGAGTACTTTTAGCGCAATATAATATGTAAGTGGCCTGAGTAAAGAAAGGAATCCATGAAAGTAGAAAGCAAATAATGTAATAGTATGGATTTTAATGTTTTGTCTATCTGTTTTGCTTATCTTATTACTAAAATAGGGTCAAATAAATTTAATTAGTGAAACTTCTTAGACATGACGGGCATCAAGATCAAATCACAATTAAATAAAAAAGAGTAGGGTTGACCTAGAGCTGCTGTAGTTAAAAATTTTGACTTTCATCTTCCTTTCCTTGCCCTATGTTACTTGGGGTCGGCGCAAAACGTTTTCTCTTTCCACCCTCCCCTGTCAACCGTTACGCTATCATTCACTCTCTTCTCTTTCATATCATTCCTCACACAATCCACCCATCTTTTCTTTGGCCTTCCTCTCCCGCTCCATCCATTAAAATTATGATTTTATAATATTTTTTGTTTTATCATGATTTCATATCGATGACCATCACATCTCTGGAGTATCAATTAATGCAATCTGGCTCTGTATATTAAATTTGAACGACTCCAACAAAAAAAAAACATGTCCAAATTTATCAATATTCCGAAGCTAATAGTAGTCTTTGCAGCAAGGCTTCATGCAGGGCTTATAGCTACCTTCGGTACAGAGATAAGTACGAACCTTCTTTGCAAGAGGACAATCAATTCTTCCACAGGGACCATGTACATCTCGCTTATTAACAAACTGACCATGTTGGTATTTCCCTTTAACATATTCACCTGGAATGAACTGGTGCTGACTGCCTCTGTACTCCATTCTCTTTAGGCAATTAGTACCACCACAAGGGCCCTTCGGGAAGCCCATAGCTAGAATTGCCAGTTCACTTCGTGTAAACGGAGCGACGAACGCTTCGAATTGTACGAGTTCTTCTACTGGTCTTATTGGCTCTCTAGTTATATCAGGAGCTGTGAAAAAATATGCAACAGGAGGTACTTCATCAATCACGGTACCGTCCCAATGTCTGACAACCTCTAGGTCCTTCACTTTCAAATCATCGTACAGATACTTCCGCCCTGGTATCCGATCCATCTCTGGTAATGCCACAAAGTAACTGACCACTCTGTTGCCCAAACACGTAAGTCGAATGTAAAATTCAACTTCCCCCGATGCTTTTAAATCTTCCTCACATTGCAATGGTCGCACCATTTCTACTGTATTTGTCACCATTTCCGGTTTGCTAGTGTCCCTATATTCTGCTAAGTCATAATTGACAGGATTCAAATCTGCAGCTCTCTGAAGACAATCAAAAAATGATTTGTGCCATTCTACAACACAAAAACCAGTGCAGCCAAAGTCTTGATCTCTGTTCCATACGGTGATATAAATTGGAGTTTTCCTTAACGTATCCTCTAATGTTGAAGGCCTTTCAAGAAACATGACTGAGTTACCGACGCCAAAGTATGGTGGTTGTGGTAATGGTTCGGATGGTAGCACAATCTTCCATGGTATCACTTTAGCTTTTTTGCCCTTCTTCCCTTTTTTAGGTTTGGGATTAGCCTTTTTGCCTTTTTTACCTTTTTTTGGAGGAGGAGGGGGTGGCGGCGGTGCAACAAAGTTATCATGAGCTACAATGAAATCAAAAACGGGTAGACAGTTCATCTGCATTGAGCATGTTTGCATAAACTTCAATTCTTCTTCCGATGGCGCGACTGGTTGTTTCCCCTTCTTTGTCTTGCCTTTTTTACCCTTTTTGGCGCCTCCTTTTTGTTTACCCTTTTTGCCTTTTTTCTTGTTCTTGGCAGCTTCAAGAGCAGCAAGTAGTTCTGCTTCTCTCCTTCTCTCTTCCTCTTCCTGCGCCAGTTCATATGCATCTTTTTCGGGTGGTTCTATTTTTAGTACGATCTTTTTGACGAGTACCTCAATCATGAAGATTTGATCCATTGCAGCCGCTGTAAAGATGCAAATTTATGTAAGCTTAGCTAAAATTAAGATTTAATTAATTCATTTAAATAATGAAGGGAAATATAAAAGCTAATGTAATGTATTAGAACATTACATTAGCTTTTATATTTCCCTAAGTGTCTAAGCACACTATGTCGAAAGTATGCGACTGAAGTTCCCATAAGTGCGGAAATTACGCGACAGAAATTCGGTTGCGCAACATTTTGTGAAGTCAGTGTCTCGAGCGATGTCGTGATGTAGATGTCGTGTTGCCTAAAAATGGATCATTTTACGGTAATATCGATTGCACAGGCTTTAGAAAAGGTGCTGCTCACCGAACTCCCTAGCGGCGTCAGCGTCGTTTGTTACGCTAATGGCACGGTGGTCCTGGTGCAGGGGAGGTCGCATCAGGTGGCGGCCGAACTAGCGACACACGGGGTTGCGACAATCGTGGCCAGAATCCGGCAGTTTGGACTTGAGGTGGCCCTGCACAAGTCCGATGCCATGTGTTTTCATGGTACTCGAAACGCGCCACCGTCGGGTTCCCAAATAACGGTAAGAGGGGTTAACATCGTGGGCACGCCACTATTGCGGCGATAAGTCCCCTCTTTGAGGAGTGGCTGGAGAGGCGCCACGGCGTCCTCACCTTCCGCCTGACGCAGGTCCTCACCGGACACGGCTGTTTCGGGAGGTACCTGTTTCGGATAAGGCGGGAGGAAACGCCCGGGTGTCATCACTGCGTGGATCGCCCGGAGGACACGGTGGAGCATACGGTGGAGGTATGCCCGGCTTGGGCAGAGCACCGCCGTGTCCTCGTGGAGGCGATCGGTGGCGGGGATCTCTCGCGTCCGGCCCTGGTCCAGGCCATGGTACGGAGCGAGAGGGCATGGGAGGCCGACACCTCCTTCTGCGAAGCAGTAATGCTCGCGAAGGAGGAGGCGGAGCGCGTGAGGGAGAGGCAAATTTCGCGCCCTCACGCCCCTAGCCGCCGCAGGAGGAGACGCCCCGGGCGTCGGGAATCGATCGGGGATTCCCGGCCACCGTAGACGCGGGCTTGCGGACGGTGACCAATGGGTAGCTCGCCGTCTGGTAAGGACCAAGCCCGGGTCGACGGCGCGTTGTGTTCCACGCGCGCCTCAAAGAGATGTTAGCGAATGAAGGGGTCCGATGAGACCATTGCCTGCCGGGGTTGCGGGAAAGTCCGAAAGGGATACCGTGGACCCCTGGCATTGCACAGGCAAGAGAAGGAACACAGGTGGGCTTTAGTCAGTAAGAGTCTGACACGCCCTCCCGCTCCACCCAGAGCGGGAGACGTCATTTGATGATTTCCCACACAAAAAAAAAGAAAAAAAAAAGGGGTTAACATCGGCGTCGAGTCGACGATGAAGAACCTAAGACTCGTCCTCGACAGTCGGTGGAACTTCGTGGAGCACTTCCAACGTTTGGCTCCCAGATTCTCGTGTCCGGCCCTGGTCCAGACCATGGTACCGAGTGAGAGGGCATGCGAGGCCGTCACCTCCTTCTGCGAAGCAGTAATGCTCGCGAAGGAGGAGGCGGAACGCGTGAAGGAGAGGCAAATTTCGCGCCCTCACGCCCCTAGCCGTCGCAGGAGGAGACGCCCTGGGCATCGGGAATCACATTTCCGGCCACCGTAGACGTGGGCTTGCGGACGGTGAGCAATGGGTAGCTCGCCATTCGGTAAGGACCAGGCCCGGGTCGACGGCGCGTTGTGTTCGACGCGCGCCTCAAATAGATATCAGTGAATGAAGGGGTCCGATGGGACCCTGCCGGGGTTGCGGGAAAGTCCGAAAGGGATACCGTGGCCCCTGGCAACGTAAAGGCAACCGAAGGAACACGGGTGGGTTTTAGTCAGTAAGAGTCTGACACGCTCTCCTGCTCCGCCCAGAGCAGGAGAAGACATTTGATTAAAAAAAAAAAGCGGCTTTAGAAGAGGAAAAATACAAGAAAGAACTTTGAGTACATCCATTGAATTCTACAAGACTACAAGATGGCCAGTTTCAACATTCGAACCGAAACGAACTTCCGTCACATATAATGTGTTGTTATAATATAGAATACGTTTCCGCCGAACTTATGCCCGACCGACGTTCATTTGTACATCAAAACATGACATTATTCCGGCAAATGTGTTGCTACTCGTACTAATTGAAATAGTATTGCTGGCGCAATCACGCCAAACTTCGGTCGCGTATCTTCGGCATAGTGTGCTTAGGTTACTAACAAGGAAGAAAAAATTGCAATGTGTCATCTTTATGTTGACTTGTTCGCGTGAAATTTCTTGTTTTAGCATATTCTACAAACAACCGCGTCCCATCGCATCGCCCGCCCGCGCGTTAGGTACTTAGCATTCTACCTAACTTTTTTTGCCGTGATTAGAGGACTACCAGACAAATTCGAAAAGATTTTAACATAAAAGAAAATGATAAGAACCTAGGACGTACTCTTTCTTAAAAATTGTATGAAAAAAATAATTGAATCGGCTCAGTTTTCGAGGAGAAAAAAAGGGAATACGAAACATCGATCTCGTCAATTTTTTTGTGATAAAATCGGTCTGAGCTGCAGCTGTCTCTATCGCACTCTACGGAAGCAGACTTGAGGTAAGAGGACGGCAATAGTTTCTTCAAATTCCTCACAGGCCCTGTTCCCTCGGTCATAGCATGATGTTAAATAGCCTATAACATTTTTCAAAAATTGAACTATCAAATGCAAAAAGCCTACTGGTAGTTCCAGAGAAACACTATTAAATTAGATCAGCGCGCTTTAGATATAACTTTTAATATGTTGTGGAAAATGTCGTAGGTTATACATTCATATACCCTGTATATTTATAACTTAGTGTAAGATTTTAATGTATAACTGTTTATTTTCCCGAATAAGTAAAATAAAATAGATTGGTACTGTATGTTTATGTTTACAACATTTATAAGTAGGTGACGATTTTAGTTATTTCAATTACACCTACCATACCTAAGTATCTGTACCACTAATATTTGAAATTATTATTCGAAAGTACCGCTGTATGAAGACCACTGAACCGATCGTTATAAAATTTGACAGCCCGGGACCTGGAGAAGAACATAAGTTAATATTCATCCTGGATATTTGTATAAAAAAAATATTAAATACAAATACACGCAGACGGAGTTGCGGGCAACAGCTAGTAATCCTAACTAAAAGGTATTATAAATGTGAAAGTGATTTTCTTTGTTTGTTGCTAAGCAGCTGAACTTTGGCACACAGGTAGAACATGACGTGGGTTAAGACAGAATACGTCCACGTGGGCGAAGACGCAGGAAAAACGTAGCACATTTATATAAATCTTAAATTTTCACCGAGAGACAACGCACACCCTTAACCACTGGGTCTAAAGGCTTGACATTTTGCACAAGAGTTCTTTATATACCGAAGGTGAGCACTAAATAGGGATTTGTGAAAATCCATCCTCTAAAGGTTAAAAGGGGCTGAAAGTTTGTATGGGAGTTCCTTTATTTTTGCCAAAGGGAAATCGAATCGGACGTACAGCTTCTTATTGTATATTTTTGATACAGCTTAGAGGCATTGCTAGTAGCACTATAATGCAGTTGGTTCTCTACAAACGAAGTCAAGAGGTAAACCTCCAAATCATTAAAGCTTACATTTAGTTTTATCCTCCTTTGCGATATGGTAACAATATAATGTCCCAAAATACTATGTCATTTGGGCTCATTGCGGTTTGGGGAGATTCTGACGCAGTTAATTTTTGCACATGTTTTTGAATATGGTCTCAAAGGGTTTGTATCATAATGGATTTTAAAACTATGACAAATTTTAGCGAGAAACCAGAGGTGGGGTACAGGAGAATTTGACGTTTTAAACCATACTGATTAATAAATTTGACAGAATGTCTCAAAAATAATATTGTGTTTTTTCCGTTTTTTTGTGAAGTATTTCGTGAAAAAAGTATTTATTTTTTATAATGCCATTGAAGAGATTCAAGCCGAAACAATCTAAAATGTACTGAAAAATTGGGTTGATCGGATGGGGTACTGCCGAGCCAGTCGTGGTTGTCATATGAATGATTTTGTGTTCCATTCTTAAATGACAAAGTTCAACCTTTCCAATAACACCAGAAATTTGAAAAAAATAATCAGTTAATTTAGTTTTACCTAGTTCAAAAATCCTTGTTTTTGAGAAATTACTTGGACATAAATTTCGTGCATTATGTTGGCGTACTTACCTATTTTCTTTCATATATAAATAAACCCCGTAGTGCCAGAAAACTGGGTCTAATAGGTACGGTACCTAAATACAATTTGCAGAACCTGATAATAGTTTTTGTCGTAAGAATTTTCATTAGGTATTCATATCACAGGGAATCAAAACAGTATCAAGAAAGTATGAAAGTACAGCTACAGTCATCATCAATAAATTTATTCATCTAAACATTTCGTTTACCTAATCCAAATAAAATCTCATACTTGCGTACCCCACACAAGCAGGTACTTCACTTTGCGTAATGAATATCGTCACTGCTGTCGACCATTGTCGACTATTAAGACCCGCTGCCTCCTGTGTCCCAACGGCAGGAACGTTATAGGCTGATTATAGTGACATGCGTCAAAGTTCTTCAACTGAAAATTTCACCCATCTAATGACACAAATTCAAACTCCTCACTAAATATATCTTAGCACTTAAAGAAAAAGTGACCAACACCGATACAATAACGATCCGTGGCAGAGAAGAGAATACAAACAAAAAAAAACAAAGGAGCGTAGTTTGAGTTCACGTCTCGGGGTCACGTTTACGCACGGGGGGGTATTACAGGGGAGCGGGGAGGGCGGTGCGCGAGCGCAAGACAAGTCTGTTTAACGTAGATTAGGTTGGAACTGGATGGGTAGGGAGTTTTTTTTGTTTTTGGATTTTTATGTTATGATTTATGCTCTTTCTATATGTAAGAGTTGAGGTTTCTGTGTGATATTTACAAACCTTTAGGAAAATAATCATCAGGCTTACGGTTCGTCAACTAGTCTTACCAAGGGGTATCTATCGTATTACTGGTTGTGGAAGTCAGATAGGCAGTCGCTCCATAATAAAAAATAATTCTACATAATTGGGATAAGGCCTGGCAGATTGATTGATATTATTATTATACTTTCTGTCAAGAAGGAGCACTTACTAATGCGATTTCGACTACCTATAAAATTATTTTCTTCACGAGGAGGACTATTCTTGCCAAATTCTTGTCATCTCAAATCAACAACATTTTTTTTTGTGAATTTCTTATCCAACGTCAACATAATCCACGCTACATAAGCACGTACTCCGTCTCGTTCTCTCGTCGATATTTAAATTTAGAATCGCGTTTGTACGTTATACGATTCGCAATGTACACACACACAGTAGTTTGATGTGGACGATGTTCCACGAGTAAATCGCTCAGATTTACGCTTAATGCCAGGAAAGATCGTAAAAGATTGGATGGTAGCTGCTGTAAATATCTGACAGGATTCGATGGTGTTAAAATATTGACAGATTTCGAAAGTAAGTATCGTAAAAGTCGCTAAAGGGATTCGTTGGATTGTTAATTTATATTGTGCAGTATCAGTGTTGGTTGAAAACTGTGTGGATTATTTTGTCATAACACTAAAATTACCTTATAATAATATCAGCAGAGGATTGTACTGATTAACTCTTTGTTATTTTTCAGGATCTCAGAACTCGTGCCGAAGCGTTTGGGTAAATGTTTAAATTATCTAGTGGTACCTACGTATTTGTATTAAATCTTGATATTTATTTGAATATTATTGGACAAAGTTTAACCGAGTTATGCTTTTGAAATGAACAAATCTTGAATACAACCAACCAGATAGCTTTAATCATGATCATAAACTTGACTGCCTCGTTGGTTTAGTGGTCGCAAAAACTACTGCTGAGCATGAGGTCTTGGGTTCGATTCCCGGATTGGTCAGTAGCAGCTAGGAGTCTGAATTTGTGCCCGGTTGATGGCTCGCCCCCTATTACATGGGACTCAATCATAACTGGCGAAATGTGGGTGTACACCTCTGCCTGACCCTTCGGGGAATACAGGCGTGATGTTATGTTATGTTAGATCATGAACTTATCATAATAGTTCAACATCAGTCAATGATAGTTGGAACCCCTTTGCAATGAACTCCAAACATGAAAAATCTAAACTCCCTAAACAAGTTTCAGAAAGATTACATCGACATAGAACAATTAATTGATAGGTTTACAGACTGACTGAATAAGATCAACCAGTCCGATACACAAGAACCGGACCACCTAGTCAGATCAAAATCTAAGATATTGTGAAATAGCAACTATGTTAACGTGATCTTGCAAAGGGATCGCTTAATTCAGTAGAAGGTCTGACTTTTATGGTAAGCAACGTGTGGTCTCCTGATAAGGATAGGTTGCTCGACGGACTAGCACGCACTGATGCGGCTAGTGTCTCAAATTTTCTGGAGTCTTCAATAGAGGGTGGGAGCTGAATGTGATAAAACTCATGACATATCTCATTGTAGCTTCATTGTAACTTATGATCATTCCCCTGTCACAATAATCTTGATTAACATAAACCTATGAAGCAAAAGGAGTATGTATGGAGCGTAGTAGATGGCGTTCTACAGAGTGTACCAGAAAAGTGTGGTCAAATTTATAGGTGTGGTACAGACTATCAAACAGAACAACTTTCTCCATGGGAGTTGTATAGTTTCTGCCTACCTCCCTCGGAAGAAGGCGTGAGTTTATGTTTTTATTATAAACCAATAGCCTGCTGTAGTCCACTGCTGCATGTATCTATTTAATTGCAAGCCATTTGAGTCGTTACTCGGTCACTCCAATCCAGATGCTGCCAACAAGGTGTCACAAATGGTTAAATTCTGATCATCATTTATTTTATTTATTTATTTAAACATGGAAGACTTATAGCTTAAAACTTATTAGAAAGGAAAACATAGTCTAAAGGAAGCCAATTACAAGTCTTCGCTTGTAGAATTAGACTGGTTATCATGTGAGCATACAACAGCAACACACTATAATATATGTTATATATAGCACTTATTGTAATTCAAGAAGTGCTGTGAGCTTAATTCCAACTGCCAAAGTTGCTTTTCCTGAATTCAGGGGTCTAAGACAGGAGCCTTGTTAATTTCACCATGGAGAGGACTCTCCGAGAGGTACTCCGTCTTATACCTATAAAATGTTAAAACAGTTAATAATATTTTTTCAATTGTCGTGCTTCAAATTTCATAATGTATTTCGAGTTCATACGATATTTTACTGAGTTTTCTCCAAGTCAATTCGCAGCATCAGATTCATGAATCTTTAAGAAAAAAAAAAAAACAATTTTAAAATGTTATTTGTTACTCTTTTGTAACTGCATTTCCTACCGTTCAATGCATGCCGTGGCAGCCTTTAATTAAGGCTACATTATAAAATGTAAAAATAAGATGGTATTTTAACATGTATTTTTGGTGTATCCTTTGTTGGTTGTCCTTAAATAAATAAAATAATATGATAATTCTCACAACAACAGCGTCATATGAGTAAAATATTATCAAATCAACGTAACTACAATATTAATTCCCGGTTACTATAACAACATACCCTTTTACTGCTACAAAATGAAAACGTAATTCTAATATTATGGTTATAAAATTTTCCGTTTGGTAGTATCGATGGCGGGAGTGGCATGGCTGGGGGGGAGGGGTCGTAAGCCCGCAGAACCGGTAGCGTGTGCGCATCGTGCAGCTGCGCCTGCGACGGGTTAAGGTACGTTTATAAAGGAAAAGGATTTGTACGTGAAGGGTTTTATTTTTGAGGTTTCATGTTAGGGATAGTTTAGATTAGATTTTTGAGGTAAGAGATCGACAATAGAATACTCGTATATTATGTCATCGATAGAGAGCGGTTGATACGAAAGAAGTTTAGTGAACAAGGTTAAACCAAAACTAATTTAATAAAAACATTTAACTGTTTCTTTATTAAAGGAATCTGGTTGGTATAACCCTAGTCCAGATGAGACGACAAATAAATTGTGATTCATAGATGAAAACAATGATGATAAAGGAACTTATGTTTACAGCGTTTTTCGGTACCTATGACTCATTATAGTTACTTGTAACTTTTGTGATAATGTTAGCTACAAACCCTTTTAACTGCTAAATTGTCAGTAGACTTACCACTTTCTAAATAATAAATGAATCCTCAATCGAAAATGTCTTTTCAATACGTAATAAACCACTTTGATTTTCAAACACCTTTCCCTAATTCAAATGGTTAATATAGAGTTTCAAATGACTAATTCAGTGCATTTTCTTGGTAAGTGAATCACTGCATTTCCATGTTAGTACTAACTACTAATACAATGTGTCACATAAACGAATTAGGATTAATATTTGATATGGCCGTGTCTAGGTTAGTTTCCAATGTATCGATCGGAGGGGAGTGACAAGATAATTGGGTATGAAGTGTCTCTAAAAGTTTTATTACGTGATTCATTCGCTCTGCTTTGTTGGTCTAGTGGTCGCAAGCGCTACTGCTGAGCACGAGGTCCTGGGTTCCATTTCCAGGTCGGGCAAAGTGTTATTGGGTTTTTCTATCTGTAATTTCTCAGTAGTAGCCCGGAGTCTGGATTTGTGCTTGGTTGATGGCAATAGGGTACTTAAACATAACTGGCAAATGTGGGTGTAATATAGGTACACCTCTGCCCAACCCTTCGAGGAAACAAAGCGTGATGTTATGTTATGTTAAGTACAAACGATTGTGTCAACTGTGCTTTGTCATTTTTAACAAGGAATGTATGATCAGCTTTTTATTCTTTCTCGTCATAAAGCAAGTCCAAGTTCAATTAAAATCAATTAGCATTAATAGCTTTAGCTATAAATTTATCCGATTTCATTTTTTCATAATCTATTTTTAGCCGTGATTATACTGCTGTCCCAAGACTCGCTTTCTCACAGGCCAGATCTGGCCAGGCCAGGCCAACAGGTTTTGAGAACCGTCGATCAGATGAAGCCTCTGGTGGGAATTACTCGGCGTGACCGCGCGCCAGGCTTCGACAGGCAAGGCCGCGCGCCAGGCTTTGACAGGCAAGGCAGCGCGCCAGGCCGCGACAGGACTCTACAGGTGTAGCCGCGCGCCAGGCCGCGACAGGCCTCATCTGGCGTGCCCACGCGCCAGGCCGCGACATGCTTCGACAGGCATGGCCGAGCACCAGGCTGCGACAGGCCTCGACAAGCATGGACAGGCCGTGGGTCCGCGGTTTTATCTACTTGACAAAAAGTTATGCACTGAACATCACAAAATTTATTCGGTCTGAAGATAATCGTTCGTAATTATAATCAAGTAGTAAAGAAATTCTGAGTAAAACAAAATAATATCTAACAGTAATTACATGTGGCCAAGCCTTTACCAATCATCTCGCATATACAAGTATTATAGTGGCACAACGTACTTGTACGTGCAACTTACACTATACTAACAACACAGCCATAATTATTGTGTATATATTGTATACTATGTATGCCGTAGTATACGTCGACTGTGCAGTGTCGTATAGTCAACTATACATAGGTATTATTCAATCGTAACGAGGTCATGACTATACTAAGCGTCATGTTAGTAACTTTTAAAGCAGTAAGTAGAGGATGATCATGTTGGTATAGAACTAATGAAGGGATGGTTGCGTTGGTTGATTGTAGTAGGGATGATCACAGTATTCAAAGTCAAATCATTTATTTCAATTATAACATTAAAAGGCACCTTTGAACGTAAAGATTTACAAGAAAATAGAATTGATTCTGGCCCCTTCTAAAAGGTAGTCTCGTACGGAGAAGAAAGGGCAAGAAACTCTTTTAATAAGTTTTATTGTATGCGATAATTACTTATAACAATTATGTGAAGAAGATGCACCTGGAATAAAATTACTATACTCAATAGGTATTAGAGCCAATAAGGGTACTGTGAAAGATGTGAAGACTGACAGAGCTATGCAATTGTTAAAAATCAAACTCACTAGGCAAAGGATACAATAATGAAATTATGGCGATACGTATGGATAGGAACTGGCAGTTTGCCCATGCGATGTTAAATAGGAACCTCTGTTTATTGTAACTACTGTTCATTTCCCAACTATGAAGAAACTTATTATATTTCTATTATGTTTTATTATTGAATTGCCTCGGTAATCTTCGGAAGATTACTATTGATTACTACGACTAACTTGAATTGTCTTACGTTACTCTCTGCATAACTTCTATACAATCGGTAGACCAGAAATCAGTGGTATAAATCTATCTGAGTATTACGAGTACCCACTGCGACTGTCAGGTCCAAATTTTGATCACCACGGAAACAGAGTCGCGTTCAAGAGCATGTACTGTAATTACTCACAGTCTCTACATACATACAAGCATATGCATGTACACTATTTATGTTGTCAACTTGCACATACGGTGCATATAGATTGGCGACGAGTTCCCAGTATGTTTATTCTTGTAGTACTCCAGTTTCAAAGTTGATAAGATGTGATTAAAAATAACTGCCATACAGATGCTGCCTATTATTAATTGAGAAAGTGTAATCTTCATGCTTGACAAGTAATATTTTATGATAGATAATTTATGGAGCATAAGTTTCACTGTATATAGCTACTACTATTTTTGATCTATCAGGTCCAGTCGGCTTAATTTAGTCAAGCAAGAGAGTCATCGAACTGATCAAACTATGGATATGGAATATTAACTCTAAATCAAATGTTGAATTTTATCAGTTAAAATATTGCGCAGCAAAATTTTAAATATATATTCCTGAATATCGTACTTTATAAGTCGACGAAGTTGGACAAGCCACTAAAAGAGCCAACGAATAAAATGCCAGCATATTTAAAATAGCCGCTGCAAATACCGTCAAAGATTGTGAAGACAAAAGTGGACACAAAGCTAAGACCATTTTAGTTTAATCATCCAAACATCTCTCACCACACCAATTGATCGGTTGTTCTATTCGTAGAGACCACATGAACATAATACACAAACGTATTCATCAAAGAGATATGCTCAGTCAAGTGAACGCTTAGCACGTTGGGCGCGAGCGCACGTGCGCCTAGCGGTACTACAGGATTTGTTTTATTTCTACTGCTTAGGCGTTCTAATGTTTGTGATTGTGTGGTTGAGGAGGGAATTGTTATGAAGTACTTTATAACTAAAGATATTTCAATGGAGAAGCATCTTTAAAGGTACCTCATTAACTCAAGACTATTTACATGAATGTCTTCTTCGTTGTGATTTGACAAAAATGTCTTTGATGTTCGATGTTTCTTCTAGTTATTTTAGTGGATTATTTTATAGATAGTGGTCAAGCGTGGTGAAAAGTTTAGTTAGTCATCGGTTCCTTTTTTTTTTTAGGTATGGCTCTCAGTTTTACCACTAAGGTAGCTACTGCTTAACCGGACTATCCTGTGGCTGCCTTAAGCTGCTAAACTCAAAGCCTCCAGCCAGGGGCAAAAACTATTCTAAATTAAAATTAGGCGAACGTTCGCACTCCCCCTGTGGGGTACGAACCTCGGCTTAGGGCGTCGCTGAGGGGAGGACAGCAAGATGGGACCGGCTGGATCAAGGATAGATTCGGTTCCTATTAACATAGGGCCTTTAGGAACTTAGACCACAGGTTCGCTCCGCATTTTAGGTATGAGCTACAAGTACGCGGCAGGCTCGACTTGTTAGGCCAATTCAGTGAGTGTAACGTACTTAGAAGATCTAAGAGTAGAGGCTCGTGCAGACTGGTGCGACTTGTCAGAGGACGCGACACCGGTAATTGTGCTACCGTCAAGTTTTCTTAGAAATTGTTTTATTAGAGTCGCGTCGCGCCTGTTTGCGAGAGCCTTTACGTGATAGAAAGAGAGGCAACTTTTAGGTGAATACAACTATAGGTAATTAGCGCTGTGTGACATGACTTGCACTTTATTATTTTGTAGGAAGAGTCGCTTTTTATTAATGATTTGCGGAGTGAACCATCTGTATTTATGCGCTTAGACTATCAGTTCTACTAGCTAGCATCCAAACTGATTAAGTTTTCGCTAATTCATAGCCTATTCTGATACAATTCGTGTCAATACAAGATATGAACATTCTCTTGGAATAATCTCGAGCATTAAAAGCATTCCAGGAAAGTAATCATTTCAAAAACATACTCGTATAATTCAAATTGAGAACATATAAGCCTGTTGAGTTTTAGATTGCATCAATAAATATCAGCATTACAAACAATGTTTACTTTATATAAAATCCACAAATTCACTCAACAGTTTGAATTCTATATTGTTATCATTTGCAAATCAAAGCTGCTATGTTTCACATTATTTGCTTTGTGAATCCACATCAAATAATCTGTATGATGACTCAGATCGTCAATCAAAACTGACAATTTTAACAGTTGAAGGTAGAATCGTATATAGAAAATGATTAATATTGATTTACTACACATCATTTTAGTAGTCTTATTCACTATTCTATATGGCCGCGCGCACTTTGGATGCGTTTTCGTACGACTTTCATTCGTGCGTACATGAACGACCATGGTCTTACGAATTGAGTGCGCATACTGGATACTACAGTAAGTTGGAGTTATATTATCTATAACTACATGTTTCCTCACGATGTTTTTCTTAATCCATGTCAGTGATGTCCAAGATAAACTCAGAAAGTGCATATGAATTGAAAAAGTCACTGGTACTTACTCGGATTAAAAGCCACAACCTCGTGCATGTGAGGCGGCTGTTATATTTAGGCAGAAGCTTGAATGTTATGATGGCCTGGACCATCATGAAATTTTGGTGATGTATGGTATAGTTAATATTAGCCAGCCAGCAAAGTAGTAGCGAGATTGTCATTCCGCCACCATTTGCTACATCAAACCGCTGGGGACAGTCAGTCACCGAAGTCTAGGTGTCAAGGGAATTCATATCAGAAATATATAAATACATCCACATACTGCTCTTTCAGTGATATTCAAATAGTACCTTCAAGTAATCACACGATCTAAGCAACACTAAGTACTAAAGGTTAACCACAGCATCGGATTAGGTATCTTTTACTTCTAATCTTACAGAGGAATAGAAGCGTGACGTAAGTACGATACGTCACGGTTGTATAATTCCTCTGTCACCAGCTACAACGTAGGATCATCTTTCAGTCCCATGACGACCACTAGAATTTCTAATGCATCATTATTTGCAAATTATTCTACCCTTTTTGTAGGTTCTCTTCAATGACTGTCATTGGAAGCAAAGATGCGAAAGTCGCGATCGTTATTATCCTTCCACTTCCTTTATTTTTGTTAACTTTGGGTTTTTTTTTTGTCCATTCTCTATTATCATTATCTTGTTCTAAAATCTATCAATTTTCTATGATACCACCTCATTAGAAGTTTAAAGTGAAATTGATGGTATTAATAATCCTTGGGGTATCGAATGCTTCAAGTTAAAAACTTTGTATAAGTTCCTAACTTATGACTGATCGTCTATTATAAGAAGTTAACAAGAAAGTAAAATTAAAAGTGTGATGTTTTTAATTTCTTAATACGTGGTTTATCAAAAAATATTTCTTTTGAAGTTTTGACACCATTTTATAAGTAAATAATTGACTGGTCTTTTCCAAAATGTATTATTAGCTTACTTTTATATACTTATATATAAAAGATAGGTACAGTAATTGTTCTGTAGCCACATTTCCAAAATTCGACATCCCCAAAGTTTTAAATTCAGTTCTCAATTCAGTTGGTATAATTACTTAATTAACACAAATTGCTTCTTCAAGCCCGTTGGCACACTCATCATAAATTGTTCGCCTCAACTTTGTCACCATAGAGTTCAGCTGTTTGTCCTGAAGCATGCTTTGCATGATTATAACCTTCTGTAGATAATCTAGGTTATTCTAGACCTTTATAATCATCAACAGGGTTTTTATAAGCACCAGCCATTATCTTTATTAAAACAGAACATAAACCAGCATTGACCCCACATGATATCCCTGCATATTCAAAAGGCACCTACTACAAAAAAAAAATCTCTTGTAACTCAATATCTTCATAAACGATGGAACAATACAGAGCACAGGTGTCGGTGTTGTGATGGCAGTATGGTGGCTGTGCCGGCTTCAATTAAAACTAGGAATAATAAACATAGACACTCATTTACATATGCGTCAGTTGGTTCTAAGTTAACGACCGCTTAGTTGGGACAAGCTGAAGCGGGTATTATAATTTACGTATTGTGACCTTACAGCAGGTCTGTTTAAGCAGTAGGCTTATTGATAAGAATACCAAGAAAGTTATATTTGTTACTAATTATATTCCCTTCTTCACAACATGATTGTTTTAGCTGCATTCATTAGCTATTATTTTGAACTTAGCATTTTAATAAGTTAATGCTGGAAGTATGAAATGGAAAGCTAGCAGCTGATTGCAAGATAAAATCAGTGCGTTTTGCGATATGTTTAACTTTATTACTCTTGTTTTTTTTATTCTTCTTTACATTTAAGTCTTCTTTTCTTCTTTCTTTTTTTATTATCTGGCTTTATGAATTTTTCCAATAACTATTATTATCTTATTGTTCTTTTTGGCTTTGTGTTGCTTTGTCGCGATGATCTTCTTGCAATGTCTTCCCTTTTCCGAATTCTTATAGCTTACACCACAACTTTAGGATTACACACAGAATTTATTGGCTACGATTGAAAATATTGTTCGTGAGTCAGTTTTATGTGTTTTCATGCATTACCTTGATGTATGTTGATGGTGTATTATGTTCATAATGAGTCGTAAATATAATGTGTGCAGCATCAGACGGGTTAATAGTTTTGTTGAGATTTCAATATACATTTATGATAAAGTGGCGGATTTGAGTATTTGGAGTTGGTTAATCTTTGATGTGGAGAGTTACTGTTGTGACTGAACTCTCTCTGTAGCATTTTGGATTTCTTAGAAGCTAAGCCATTATAAAACATACAGTGTGTAACTAAATAAAAAATAAAATTAATTTATAACACAATATTAACTGTTCACGAATTTGGGAAACGGATACAGATAGTGCAATCCACGACGACACGCCCCACTCCGCGATGACTGTACTGTAAGATGTACTTTAGTATGTATCGGAGCGGAGTGGGGCGCGTCGTCGTGGATTGCACTATCTATATCAATGTGACAAATACATTTGAGCAGCGATTTAGAGGTTATTATTCTTCACTTGACGAGTTTTTACTACACGATTCTAGTAAAATCGTAATGTAGGGCTACATTTGAAATACAATACTTCTTTCCTAAAGCGTTTTAAAACAACTTCAAACATAATATCAAAAATGTTCTTTCTTTGGTATTGTTCGTCGAGTTGAGAGTTAAGTTCTGAGTTGAGCTTTTGACAAATGCTTGCACTGGCTGGACAGGTCCACTCAAATCTGTTCTTTAATCAAAAGACCATTACAGACCCAAATCTATATGATCCTCATAAGGCCTGACCAAGATTATGTCTAGACTTTAAAAGAGACTGCGCCCTCTGAGTTTATTTCGGCCTTTCTTCTCAGAGTAGTCATATAGAAAACGCCGAACTCATATTTTTTTTTATATTACATGGCAAAGTGATTCCGATATCCTATTTACAGAATAAACAATTTTATTTTATTTCAAAATTTCATTTCATTTCAAAATTTCATTTTATTTAATTTCATTTCAATACTTAATAGTAGGTATAATATGTAAATGGTATACTAATCCAGTCATTAACACATAGAACCACTTAAATTACCATTCCTACATAATCGTAATGTAGCAAATCCAAACACCGGCTATTTATTGAAATAACACCTTAGAATTTACACAGGCCAGATGAACAGCCATGTATGCAAAGGGCAGTTTAACACATTACCCAAACTCCGCGCAGTCGGCTAATTGACAATCCAAAGTTGTTATAGTCTGATAGTTTTGGCGATTTGAATCAATAGGTAGAGGCTGTTAACTAAATATTAGGTTTTGGGAGTACAGGCGGGAAGAAAATGGTTATCAATGATTTTACGTTTTCAATTCGATTTGTGAGCTCTCAAAGTTAAATAAGGGCAAAATAGTATAATAATATCAATCTGCTGACCGCCCTAATTGCTCAGGAGCCCAATGTTGACATATTTATGTATAGCACACATTGTATTTTTTTTTATATTACCTACTGTTTGTATTTCCTGTGCGTTGTCCAAATAAAATATTTTTATTTCTTTCTTAGCAGTAAATCTCATGTCAATCATTAAGTTTATTTTTTTTTTATTTTATTACTCATAAGAAGGCTTACAGACTAATTACAAATAATAGGTAACAACAAAACATTATCAAGTTGCTAATAACAAGCCTCCACAGATATTTTAACAAGCCTCCTTATTTTTTTACCCATTGGCTCCGACGTTGATCGGTATAATATTTTACTGTATAATTTTGGGATTTCATCGCAGTTTTATGCAGCATTTTTATTTAAACTGTATTTATAGTGCGTAGTGGTAAATTGATGCGTGATCCCATTTTTATCGTATAATATCGTACAGCAGGGCTAACATGACAAGCGCGAGAAAGCTCTTTTTCTCGTTTTGTCGAAATTTTTCTACGATTCTGACGTCATTCTAATCCCTAACATGACCGTCAATGACGAGATATCTCGAAAAAGGCACTTTGACACTTCTATATCTCGCGACGAGAAACCGATGTTGCAAGTTATTAAAAACAAATTATTTTTATGATAGCAACATGGGCTTGAGATTCCGTTTCATTCATTCAATGGTGCCGATTCTCTTGTCACAAATGCCTCTAAACTAGACTAAAAATCACCAAAATTTAGATTATTCCTGTCATCCGACGATTTTCCATTCTGAAATAGAATAAAGTGACACAACTTAACTATATTTTTTCCAAAACATTTAGACTTTTTGGTAATTCGCCCACAATGGGCGAATCGACAGTTTTAAATTTATTTTTCTGTCTTGTGGCGATTCGCACAAATGTAATTTATTTGTAGGCAAATTGATTTCTGTAGCTGGCGATTAGCCTGCAAATAAATTATCTTCGTTCGAATCGCCTCAAGGAAACAGTGATATTATTTAAAAGTGTTGATTCGCTCGTTACGGGCGAGTGAATTTGGGCGAATCACAAATAAGCCACATTTTCAGTTATCTAATATTGTTATCCTCCAACTAACATCGTCTGTTCTCGTCTGTCCCATCACTTTCAACTTAATCAGTAGGAAAAACAGCTCTAAGCACCCTTTTGCATAAGCAAACACTGCTACTGGCATTATCTTTGGAAACTACTCCTGTGATGGTAAATTAACCCTAAGGGTTAATGGAATATTATAGTGATTAAGGGTTATATTGGTGTGGCGTTGTGAAAAGGTAATGTGGTGGTTTGGAATGGAACAATTGAGTATTTGACTGAGATATTTTTTTGTATTTGAACGAATTATTATGTACTTTTTTTCCATTCTCGAAAAATTATTTCCTTTATGTTTGCACTACTTGAATTGCTGTTATTGGCACATTTATTATTGGTTATCAAACATAATCATTTGAGAACCTTTGTCATCTACATTTACATGGTAAGCCATAATTCCAGAGTCCCCGAATTTATTATTGTTTAAATCTTTCAGGCATAAAACAATCGTAAGACAAATGGAATAGAGTAGATTTTGGAATGATACAATTTGAACATGATTAAGCACATACGACCTTATTAAATAGTGTTAATTAGAAGACCAGAACAAAAGTCATGGAGTTGATTTAGGTTAAAAAAAAAATCTAATCAGTTAATTCACAATTTTCTGAAATATTATTTGATACAAATACACAAGCATAAGCTTAGCATAGCATATTCAGCCTACAATGTTCCCACATGCTGGTACACAGGTCTCCTCTCTCCTCCTCTCTCTTCGAGAGGGAGTTGGCCGTAATCAAGCACGCGGGCCCATTGTGAGTTGGTAGTTGTCACATGTTCTCGATTTTTTGGTTCTAGGACATGCCGGTTTCCTCACGATGTTTTCCTTCACCGTGTTGAGTTGAGATAATTATGAAATTATTTACACAAAGTAGAGCGGCTGCCTGCGTTCGAACCCAGGACCTACAACAACTCGTTCTCGTAATAAAAAAAAAAACACAACAATTATTATTAACAGGCAAGCAACATTGTTGAAGCACAAAATTAAATTATGTATAACTACATTTTTCAAAAAATCTATAACAAATCAATCTGCCTAGCCTTTTCCCAACTATGTTGTGGTCGGCTTCCAGTCTAACCGGATGCAGATAAATACCAGTATTTTACATGAGGCGACAGCCTGTCTGACCTCCACAATCCAGTAACTGGGTAATACGATACCCCTTGGTAAGACTGGTGACTGGTGTCAGACTTTCGGGCTTCTGACGACTCGTAACGACTATCAAAGATCCACAAGTGCCAGCTGGGACCAACGGCTTAACATGCTTTGTGAGGCATGCAGGAGTCTCGGTATGTAAAGATGGTCACGATGTCCATGGATCAACCCCGGTTAGTGTAGCTTAACATGTTGGATCGACCTGTGCGGCTGTTGACTTAGCCACGAGCTCCTCTCAACTAAATTATAAAATTCATAGAAAAAAAAAACGTTTTTCTAAATTAGATTTGGAAAATAATTGTGTTTCTAAGTTTTATATACAAACACCACAACCATATTTTTTTTAAACTTAAATTCTAAAGGTGACATAAAAAAAGTTAACCCTACCAACTCCACTTCGGATCTGTCCGACCGTCATCCGAAAGACGTCTGTTTTAGTTTGTGCAAAACTAATTGGTTATGCAAAATTCGAGTGCCCATCCAAGTCTGGTGCACTCTGTGAAGATCTCCGCAAACACCGACTGTAGAAAATAATTGGGCTACGTACTACCCCAGGAGTGGGCTTGCAGATGAGTAGCGGTTAATTTGTCTTTGTTTGACCAGTCCCTTTTTCAAGATGGCAGCTTGTTGGGATTATTGTTTTTTATTTGTTTAGTGAGGTATAATGTAGGAATTTGCAGGTATTATTTTAGATCATTGTTACTGTAGTACTACAAAGTTGTGGTAAATATGTATACTTAAAATCGTGACACAGAACGAACACATACTCAAGATAACACAACACAAATAAACCATTCAACACACCACAGAAAAATACCCAACCCTCTAACTGCCAAATGGGTCACATTTAAAGCCAAAAAAAATGTCCGAGACATTTAAATTTCGAATACCATCACGACACATCAATTCTGCCCATCATCGGTGATGTCCACCATTTTTTTCTACTTTTTTCTGTTAAAAATCCCGTAGAGTTATAAAAATAAATGAGGCTTCGCAAACATTGGGGCGAGGACAATAGTTAGGTCATTATTTTCGGTCATTTGAACGAGCTACGGTTTCGATTTAGGGGGCAGAGTGAGGGGGTATAAATAACCTGTAAGCGTTTGAGGGTTGAGTGAAACGTCGAGATTTTTGACGAGTTTTATTATGATGAGTTGTTATCATAATTTGGGTTCAGAAAATTACGTTTGGTAATTACTTTTCTAATAGTAATGGCTGTTCGTTGTTATGACAATACCTTCTAATGACAATCCATTCATAGCATTTTTCTTTAACAATAGATAGTGGTATTTTTTTATGTTATCAACTAAAACATCTGAGTACCTATGCCAAAAGACAGTGTCCAGGTTTCTAACTAAAAATAATTAAAATAATATTGAACACCATTGAATTTTATTTAGAAATCCCGTTTGCAGTTTCCTCCTCTACCTCCATATTGAACATAAAATAAGTGATATAATATACAAAAATTAGGGTTGCCTAAAAAGCTCCGTCAGTTCCACAGATATTATCCTGTACAATAACATTAATTTTAATGATAAAAACCGCGTATTTTTGCACTTGGTAAGGGTCCCCTCAAAAGTCTACGCCTATTCTAATGTTGCCATCGTAAAAAATGTACAAGTATTTGGTATTGCCGCAATAAAAAAAACAATAATTGTAATTCTTTTGGAAAAGTTGTTATTTCTATTATAATTTGACGGTTAAATTGGTTTTTTAAAATTATTTCTAGCAATAAGGTGCTGGTATAAAGGCGTTTGTAATTTTAAGGGTGCCTAAATGGTTTTGAATTAGAAATAACTTATGTGGGAACTCGGGATGGTAGCTTAGAAAATGTTTACAGTGAATTATAGAATATGTAAAGCCCTTCCCTTGCTTTGCCAACCCTATGAAGTTCAATGGCAAATTATAGATATTTAGTTTAGATGAGCTTTTGACTCTTAGCACTGTTTGTTCACCGCAAAACGTCAACGGGACTTCAACGAGAAAAAAAAAATATTCGAACCAAACGTGACGTCCCGGTGAGCTGATGTGCGTTGGACTCGCCGCCATAGTAAATGTATGTGTGGCTACTTCAGCGCCGTCATCTCCTTCTCGTTGACGTCCCGTTGGTGGTACTGGTGGACAAACAGCCTTAGGGTTATTTCATCCAAAACGCAATACTGTAGAGTCTATTTAACAATCTTTGTAACTGTAAGTGTTTTAAAATGTCTTTTATCAAGTGTAGCTTAAAAACACAAAGGGGTTCCTTAGTTTCAGAAATGGAACATGTTGCTTGAATTTCTTATATAAAGTTTAAAAAAAGAATGCGGATACAGCACGTTTTAAAAAAAAACAAATAATTCAGTAATTAACCCGATACGGATTTGGATTTCTTATTAATGTCTGCAGTCTTTAATAGCTAAGAAATAAAGTTCAATATCGCAAATTTTAGAAACAATATGGTTATTGTATGCTTTCTATTATGTTTTTATTGGAAACAATGATCGTGGGAAAATATCTGGCTAACTGTAGCAAGAAAGCAAAAAGTTATCGATTGTTCAGAGCTGTGGTCAGGTACGAAAATGGAACAACCTAATAATTCTCTTGAATTAAGGAAACTGGCAAACAGTGTCGAGTTGACGCAACAGTCTAATTAGCAAAACTGACCAATCCGCGAAACCTTCTAATCGACGAAACTGGCGAATTAAATAAACTGACGAGTGTGGGAAACTGACGAGTGATTCGCGGACTCATAATATCTTAATACAAACATTAATAGCTATTACATTTAGAATAGGTACCTACCTACCTTTTCTAATATATACAGGTTGTCAATTTAGCGTCCTGCATCTATCAAGGGGGAGACTGTAACTGTCTAAAAAACATGTATCAAAATAGTTCGTCTACTGTTGAATAGGATTTTTTTTTTTGTTCACTAATCGGATATTGGTTTCATGTTTAGTATGACGGGTATTATCATCCCCCTAACGTATGTAGATGACTAAATCGCCAGCCTGTATAGGTATATTTGGAAGATAAGATTCACAGTATTTCCTTTCAGTTTTTCTAAAAAAACCTCTTTTATAACGTATCACCTTGTCTTTACCGGCTGCAGTCGCGTGCACATAATCTGTAACGGCACACGCCTTTACTTACAAACTTAGCTTTTCCACCACACCAATCGAAATCCACCCTTATTCATTAAACACTAAGTTCTTGGTTACCAGCATTCGTTTTTCAGCAGACTACAATAGGTGTTGTTCAAGAACGAGGCATTTTTTACTGATATATTGTTAGGTCAAGTTCATACAGGCAGACAATTCGAGCGTGATATCTTAGGTCATTAACGAGGCTAGCTGTATATAATTTACGATAGTTTTTTGTGCAAATGAGCAGTAGTAACTATTAATAGTGGGGTTAGTGATATGGTCTTTTGGTTCAATCGTATTACTGGTTACGGCATCTCCTAGGACAAAAGAACACATGTGATATCTACCAACCCGCACTGGGCTCGCGTGGTGGATTACTTCCCACTCCTCAGAGGGGGCCTCTGTACTAGCAGTGGGACCATTATGATTATGTAATGAGTTTGGTTACTATGTATAACATCACGCATTGTTCTTCCACATTTCGCCCTACTGCCATCAACCGGGCACAAGTCCAGACTCCGGGTTTCTAATGAGAAATTCCAGATAGAAAAACCAAATAAAACTATGCCCGACCTGGGAAACGAACCCAAGACCTCATGCTCAGCAGTAGCGCTTGCGACCACTAGACCAATGAGGTAATCAATTGGTTGATGTAACTATCAAAATTCTGCAACATAGAAAGTTTCTGCAGACACATGTTATAACTATTTTTATCCTTTTCAGAACCAAGAACCACTCAATCAATTTAAATGCTGAGCCTTTTCCAAACTATGGGGTCGGCTTCCAGCCTAACCGGATGCAGCTGAATACCAGTATTTTACATGGAGCGACTGCCTATCTGACCTTCACAACCCATTAACTGGGTAATACCCCTTGGTAAGACTGGTTGTCATACTTTCGGGCTTCTGACAACCCGTAATGACTGTCAAAAATCTACGAATGACAGCCGGGACCAACGTGCTTTCTGAAATACGGAGGAGTCCCGGTATGTACAGATGGTCACCTATCCACGGATCAACCCCGGCAAGCGTACCTTAACCTGATCGACCCGTGAGGCTGTTATTACATAGCCACGAGCTCCTTAGGACCACTATTGCTCTTTATCCTAGCGATTAGCCCTTTTTTTTTTAAATTCTATGTCTACTTGTGGGCAGCGTTGTGGGTTACATTATAACCAAATTGCTATTGTTAAACTAGTTTTAAGTTCTTATAATGTAACTGTTTGCTGTTCCTTTCGATAAAAATAAAAAATAAAAAATAAAAATATTATAATGTCAATAAAAGCACACGTAATTTTAAACATATTTATGTTTTATTCTTCAAACAAGATTGCAAAATCTTAGGTCTTACAACGCAAAAAGCTAATTTCTAATAAACTATGATTGGTGTATATCGATGACAGCTATTGTCCTGCGCCGGCACACGCAACTGAGCAGCTGTACCGACTGTAACAATAAATTTATGAGTAAAAACTAAGTTTGAGCCACACCCGCCGGCGACAAATCTGTTAGGGTTAAGTGTGATTTACGCGATTCTAAATCATTTATAGCAGTGTAGTGTTCATTTTAAAAAAGTTTGCTTTTATTAGTCCAATGACGATAATTCCGCGATCTTTTTCAACCAGAAACAACGATAATATAAGTAAAAAGAGGTAGATAGGATATACACGCTCCGGAAGTGGCACGTCTAAACTTGGCTAATTAGCCACGTTTTCGTCGTCTTGTCTATTTTTCGCTCCCCATAATTACGACATGCGATCTTACTTCCACTTGTCATCTAATAGTTTGACGAAATGCTGTTTTTGAATATCGAATCTTGGGTAAGTAACCTATGTACGTCTTTTTACCAGATTTTTATCATTGATCAAAAACATTGATTTGAAACTGAGGACAGCCTATATATTTTTGGGCTTTTTACACAGCTTCCAAGTCCGGATAACCCACAAGTAATGATCTAGACTTGAATAACCTTAAAAATACATAGATAATGAGAATGGTTACTTGGTTTGAAAAAACTGGGTACAAGTACGAACCTACACATTAGGCTCATAATCGTACTCTCAGCAGTAAAAAAACAATTTAAAAGAAGGAGGATGATACTAAATATTCATCTTAAGAATAGAAAAACCTTAATTTTGTAGGCAAAATGTAAAAAAAACTGACCACGTGGTCAAATTAGTGGTGCTAAGTATAGTTGCCACTGACGTAAAATATATAGAACGTCCACAACGCGTAAATCAAACTCCATCTTAAGCCTTTAAAAGCGGTCCCTTCGCTTCGTGATTACAGCGCAAATGGCTCTTTATAATTACACTGTCAAGGTCCAAGACCTGTTTACAGTCTATTGTCTTTGTCTCAATACGATTTGAATCGAAACACAGTTTCAGTTTTGATATTTCAATTTATTTGTTGGCTGTTGGAGGAGAATTTGAATTTAATTGCGGGTTCTAACTGGTACTAAGGTTGTAAATTTTATAGTTTCTGTTTCATCTATGTATATTGAAGAAAACCTAGATACTTCTGGTTTTCTAGGAGCATACAGTGTAGTGGTTTGCTACCCAGAGAGAGACAATCGAACCTACATTTATTGTAGGGATAACAGTGGCCTGGAAAAAGACATAGAAGAAGACAGGTGTAAAGGTGAGAGGATGATCTGCCAAAAGGTTGGCGAAGAACAGACAGCCTGACAGCCTGATAGCTTATTTGCTAATATAGGGTTAACAAGCAGAAATTATGATATTGTTAGTATACTATAGTAAGAATTATTTTAGTGTAGCGATTACGCCGCCACATACGAACTACGCATCAAAGACATGACGTCACACAAATCCTGCATCGCGCAATTAGAGTTTACCGCGCGAACGACACATATAAGACTATCCGACATCAACAGTCGGGCAGTCGGCCCGCCAGACACAACACCCGTCTGGTTGGAGGATCCTCCCTTTTCTATGGTGGATGAGTGAACTTTACACCCTGTTCCTCATGCTCCTAAATTAGCAACCCAATATTCAAATACCACCATACCAAATAAATGTTATTAGTTTGTAAGAACTTGTTTATGTACAAAGGGTCAGAGAAAATAAAGGCTATTTTTATTTATTTTATACCAGTAGCCTAATACGGTACCTCTGTAGTACTCATGAAAACTCCTTCCCAATACACTTGTTCAATAAAGTGTTGTTTTGAGGGTAGCAATGGAAGAGTTCGTCAAAAGTGCACTGGTACCACTTTCTTCATAGCAGAAGACAGTGGTAAGATTCTAAAAGCGAATTTATACTATTCTGGTTCATTATTAAACTCGATCTTCTTCTTCTCGTGTGGTTAGTGACTAACCTGGTGTCAGAGTTTTAAAGCCGCCCATAGGCCTCTGACTTGGCTTCATACACGACTTCGAGAAATATCTCACAGGCATGCCGGTTTCCTCGCGATGTTTTCTTTCACCGTTTTTCAAGTCAATACGCACATGGATCCGAAAAGTCAGAGGTGCGCGCACTCGAGACCTACAACCTGGCGGTCGCTCCACTAGGCTATCACTGCTCATTGTTCATCATTAAACTCGATGATAAAGACCTGCGAAAGGTAGACCACGCCATAACAACCTTCTATTCAAACATGTTTAAAAACAAACAAACACATACTGTCAAGGGACTTCACACATTTAACAGCCCAATAACTGTCCCAATCCCAATATAACTGTATTTACGTCAATACTATATGTGATTGATTTTATGTCCAAACATCTCAACTACTGAACCCCTTGAGATTTCACAAAGGAATCTAATATTTACGAGAACATTAATTTTGATTTGTATTAACAGGAATATTGATAGTTCCTGTTGTTTAAAGTTGAGGTATTTGAAGAATTTCAGTCGTTAAAATAGGAGCAATATCTTTTTGTACTGTCTTTGGCTTTTGACTTCTGTCTTATCCTTGTTTGTCTTTGTCTCAATGTGATCATAATTTTTGTATTCCGTTTTTATTAGCTTGACTTTTACCTACGTTTAATTTGCGTTAGTCAGCCAAACACTTGGATATTTGGATGTCATCTCAATTTTCAAACTGACGATAAGTCACTAACTCGTAATTACCAGTCTACCTGTACACGGCAAATCACTTTTCCTCCACCAAAACTTTATCATAGAAAAGTACTTCTAAAGACCAAACAAAAAACATTAAACGCACAAAAAAAATGTTTGTTTATTTTTTATTACCTATATACACCAGTAGTCTTAGTGGTTCGTAGTCTTAATCCCGCGGACCAACATGACGCTCTAATAGATATCAATCCCCGTTTGCCAAAAACTGTGAGTAGTTTAAGAGTTATGAGGGAACAGATGAACATCTCCTTTGGCTTTGCCGTAGTCAGGTATAACTAAACTCAAAGCAACATAAAATCTAGAAAATCATGCAAATATACAGACTTTTATACCATGTTTTTCAGTAGGAGTAAAGTCTCCATAATAACGTTAAGTAAATGCTACGGTCCATAATCTTACCATCTATTATAATTGAACTAGCTTTTACAACACCCGCGGTTATAAAACGCCATGTTCTAACTCGGAAACTGCAGAATATTTAATAATTTTGTCATGATGTTAACTACCATTTACCTGTTAAATATTGATCATAATTTAATGCGAATTAATTACGTCTAACATGAGCAAAACTTGTTTGTAAAAGCAGTGAACCTCAGTGCAATCAATGTACCAACGATGCCTATGTTTCATTCTGCAACTTTGTAGCATCTTTTGCGATAAAATTAACACCCTCACAGAGAAAGTCTTCAGTCTCTGTCACCCTAATGATTATACCTATTACACTAATCTCTGAGTTGAATAATAAAGAGAGTTTAAGTACCAATAAAATATTTAGTACCGACATGTACGCGAGGAAGCTAGATCGATGGTTCTTCACGTTTTTTGGGATCGAAGAACCAAAATAACTTGACCCGTGTCACTCTACAAGTATAACGACTCGAAGGACCAGTTTTTTTGGTGTAACAACACAAGATGTTTTTATGGCACTATTTTAAATATGGCATCTTAAACGAAGCCCGGCTTTTATTTATGGGGACCGTAATTTTTGGTGCAAGACAATGGTTTTAATTATGTGCGGTGATAACTGCTGTTAGTAAAAGACGTTGATGGGAGGATTTTCAGGTATTATTCAAATGGCGAACCGTAAAAGGGAGATAAAATGCGTTGTTTATGAGGTGATCAGCTGCTGCTGTGTTTTGGTATGGAAAAGTAGGCTGTTAAAGTAGGAGGTACTGTAAATTATGTAATTACTGTAGTAGCAGTAATATGTGTTATAAAGCTGTTATATTATTCATCCTTACAGATATAGTCTTCACTTCTTACTAATTCAAGACTTACAATCAGCATCATCATCATTACAGAAGAAAGCCATCCTCTGCTGGACGTAGGCCTCCCACAAGCACCGCCACTTCGACCGGATCTGTGGATTCCTGCAGTCTTCACCAGCTCATCGGTCCAACTTGTGGGGGGCCTTCCAACGCTACGTCTTCTGGTACGCAGTCGCCACCACAACCATTCGGCCCCATCGGTTCCATGGTTCCATCCCATCGGTTCTGCAAGCAATGTACTTACCCTGCCCTAACTGCCACTTAAGTTTGGCAATTCTTCGGGCTATGTTGGTTACCTTGGTTATCCTACGGATTTCTTCATTTCTGATTCGATCACGTAGGGAAACTCCAAGCATAGACCTACAATATGACCTTCTATAAAGGTCTTTAATTAATAAGAAGTGCATACTTATAAAATTAATACTGTTAATGTATGTGTTTCTGTGACAACACAACGAATATTGCTAAAAACTAATTACCATGAACCCTAGTCTAAAAGCACCGAAAACCAAAACAAATCCAGACCCGACTGCTGTGAAAACACATAAAACGCTTAAAATAAAACACCCTGTGTACAATATGTCAATATGTGAGCCCAATAAAGAATGCTTAAAGACACACCATGTATAATTGTCAGTTTTAAACCTCGTAATGGGGTTTCAGTGAGTTATTGACTCGGCTTTATTAGTTAGTAATAAACTTGCTTCTTTGTCTTTCAATAGATGGATGGTACTTATGTGCTCCTTATTTTGGGTGGGTACTGTGGTGGGCTCCACCAGGTGGGGTTTAATTGCTCGAATATTAAGAGACTACTTGCAGTCTAAGATATGGCTTTTGCCGTTACAATGCCTGGTTCAGTGCTAATGAAAATGCCTTGAAGTATGAAAGCTTGTAAAAAGGGCAGATTACATTCATCTGACGAATTGTTTTACTAATTCATAAAGGTACTTCTTACTTTGTTTATCCAATTTTATATATATTCAGACGCATCAGAATTTACGATGTGTTAAGCAGTTATCTTATCAAATTTCTACTTACTTTAGTCACGAAAACTAATAACTCTTTTCTTACATAAGACTGAAATTAAATAATCTTTTGAAAGTGATATAAATTTTCGTTATTTGGTCCTTCGATCCCTTGGTTAACCTCCCAAAACACCAAAAGTTTAACTTGTTTTACAGTTATTAACCAATATTATGGTCAAGGTAATTATGATACCTGCATGGGAAAATCTAAATAGGATTCCATAGCCATGGTTCATTAGATTAACGGTGTCCCCATAATTGAATGTCCCATGCGATACTATTATTAAGTCTTTTTAACGTTTTTTTTTCCCTTGGTTTGTTTCGTAGGCATAGTTTTTTTTTTTTTTTTTAGAAACTCGTATGCGAACTCTCAAGTGATTCTCCTAATTATTTTGCAAAGAGGATTCTCAGTTTCTGGGAAAGGGAATAGGGTTTTTTGGTACATACCTAAGAAGGTTTTCACATGATTACAAGTAATCTGCCTAGCCTTTTCCCAACTATGTTGGGGTCAGCATAACTCATACATACTCATTCATACTCTAACTGGATGCAGCTGAATATCAGTATTTTACATGGAGCGACTGCCTATCTGACCTCCACAACCGAGTAACTGGGTAATACGATACATCTAGGTATTATTGACGACCTGAACGCTGTCAAAGATCCACGAGCGTGCTTTCCGAGGCATGGAGGAGACTCGGTATGTTAAGATGGTCACCCATCCCTGGACCAACCCCAGCAATCGTAGCTTAACCTGATTGATCGACCCATGTGGCTGTTATTACTTAGCCACGAGCTCCTTCGACATGATTACAGTGAACTCAAAATACATAGATACGAGTGGATGCATGATCTTCAATTTTGTTTTTTCTTTATGTAAATAAATTTCATTCATAATACCAAGACTCGCTTAGTTTAATCATGTTAAAAATGAAATGCGTTTCCCATAAATAGATTTCAACAAAATCTTCAATCAAAAACCAGAAATAGAACAGGTTGATCCACTTAATCACTTATCTATATCAAACAGAACACAGGATATGACGAGTATTAGTCTAATGCGACTAAATGTGACTCATTATGAACACAAAAATGAATATCAAGCGACATTATATTAGTGTTTCCGGTTGTGATCATTTTTTAAAAATGGACTTGATTGGTTTTATGTTGTGGCATTTAATTGGGAATGATAATGATTCTGGTAATGTTTTTGGAATCAGAAATAAGATGTCATACGAGAATATACTTATTTAGTAGATTTGTCTCTATCTTAGTAGACAGGTACTAAACGAATGCATTTCTAGAGTACGGATACGGATTTTATAGGCTATGGTTTTACCTACATAAGTCTCGATCCCGTGGGAATATCGGGATAAAAGTTATGCCATATGTTAACCCAGGCTATAAACTATCTGTGTGTCAAATTTCACCCAAATCCGTTCAGTCGTTTTTGCGTGAAAGAGTAACAAACATCCATCTATCCTCACAAACTTTCGCATTTATAATGTTAAGTAGGATTTGTACTAGTACGGCTGAAATCTAGAGCTGGTTACCTTATCACAGCGAAGGATGAAAGGTCAAAAAGGAAGATAAACTAACTGGAACAAACGATTCATTGCTAATTTAGGTGACTGAGAAGATAAATGATATTTAGGAAGCTATCGAATAGAACACACAAAAAAAAAACAAAAGACGATGTTCTATGGAAGCAGTACTTAATGAAATATGAAGATTGATCCCACCACGAAGGCGTAACTAAAAAGTTGGTTGCAGGCGAATCGATAAATTAGGTTAAACAACAATCAGTTATTTTAGCACCGCACTATCTGTTCAGTTTTGATGCAACACGCAATTTGGGCATTAGTGTATGTACAGATTACAGTTCCGGATGATTGAGATGGCGATGGGAAATATTATGGTGGAGTTACCAGAAAATTGTATGGGAAAAGACATAGGAAAACTTGATTTAAGAATGGAAGAAAAAATTCTTGCAGAGGCTGCTTATATCTCAGATGATTTTACGAAGGAGGCTAATGAACGCACAGCCAAAAGTGATTTTAATAGGCCTAGATTTAGGCCTGATCAAAAAACACGTTGGGTTTTTGTAGGAGTTGGTTACAGAAGGAAGCTTTTTGTAAGTTTTCCGACACATAAAGGCAATCAAGTTTTTTATTTCTTAAAGTTTTGCCTTCATAACCTAAAAACCAAATAAGCCTCAGAAGCGTAGTCTGTACACACAGGAGTAATGACAAAATAAAAATTTGGATGGCCAAAGTGATACTTTTTTCGACAAAAATGTACGTCTCTGTTTATTTTTGGGTGATTTGGGATAATTGCAATCACTGCAAATTGAAACGATGTATATCGAGGGTGATTCAATGTGTGAAAATAATTTAGGCTTCCTTTCCAAAAAAGTGTTTTCAAAATGTTGGTTCCGTGATTATCGCGTGTGATAAGAAACTTTATTGAATACTGACTGAAGGAAATAACTGCACAAAAGGATAATAGCTCTACTGCCGTAAAATCTAAAACTGATATAGGTGACTGACCAGTCAGTCAATCAGTTTTAGATTTTCATGTTTCAAAAGTGAATGTAATAATTTTATCCGCAATTGTAACATACGAAAAGTATAAGCAAATCGTGTTGTAAAATTAAAACTAAGAGAGGTTAATGATCAGTGAAAAAAAATAGCAGAAATGAAAGACCACATGTGTATATTTATAAGGGTCTCTCTTACAGGTTTTACAACAAAAAAAACCTTTATTCAGGAATACACTCGTTCACTGACTAATCAATTGGTAGACACGTACAAACTTGGCCCAAAACTACAAAGCCAATTTTGCTTAACAAAACATCGTATTTGGTACCTTAACTAATTTCTAAACCACCCCTATTTTGCGTAACAGGTAGTATTATCCAACAAACTTACCAAGTCAAAACACAAAAATAATTCACCCTTATTTTTAAGCGCTTTAGATTCCCAATAACAGCACAGAAAACTTTGTAAATATCACTCTTTCTCTACTTCAGCAATATTATAGCATCAGTTTGTGTAGACAAAATTAAACTTTGCTGGTTTATAATAAAGTCTACAATATACGCAAAAGTAAAGTTAGTTCCAATTTTTTTTGCCCAATTCTGACCCACTAGCAAGTTTTGCAAAAAATGAGCTTTTTGTGTTACATGCACGTGTTTAGGATTGGAAGTTATTGTTCGAAAGTGCTATTGTTGATATTTTGTTGCTTTTTTTGCTAGTGATCCACCTGATGGTCTGGTCAAGGGTAGGGTAGGGTTGCAAACTGTTACAAGGTTCCGCTTTTCCTGTTAGTTGCAAGTTTTTAATAATGGGTTTAAATTTGGTCCTTATGCCCTTGACTTTGTTAAGTAAGACTGTTTTCAAACCAATGCCGATGACCAGCCCTAATAAGCTCTTGGGAAGTTTGGGACAAAAGTTACAACAACTCTGTAAGGTAAAGGAAATATAAATAAGTAAGAATTTTCTTTACAAATTGTTGGTCCTTGAGTACAAGAAAAACACCCAGTAGTAACGTCCTTTTTACGATGAAATCTCATCCTCCGTTTTTAGATATACCTAGTTGAGGTTGAGTAAGATACTTTCTGGGGAGTCTTGGTGGGGAGTTTGTTGTGCCACTTCTTCTTCCCAACTAAAGCAGTAGGAAGTGGTACAGGGCGGGCATTTTGAGGAACTTTGTCATGTGATTTTTACGATCAAAAAGTGCTGAATCTCGACCTAGTTTGAATATTAAAATAACTTTTGATTTCGTCTTTGATTTTACCCTATTTTCCTACAAAATAAAGTTACATCACATCACCAACAATACCTTCAGTGTACGTTACTGAACCCAATCTACCTCAACTGCATTAGCCTCACGATTAAGTACCAACAGATAAAGTAAACTCAACTTAGCAACCTTAACATCAAACTTCGCGTTAAAAGTTAAAATACCGGTTATAACCGGTTTTAGAACAAAGGAATCTGTTTGTTCGAAACTAGGTTGATTGAACGACAATTTAGGCCTTATCCTGCGATCTAGGTCTTAGAATTGTTTACGTTGAACAGCTGTGCTTTATAGTAAAGTTTTTATGGTTGTGAATTAGGTTTAGGGGTGTTTTTAGGGCTTGCAGTGATGACAGCTCCGATGGTCTACGACCTACGTTGAGGTGGATCAGCAGTGTAAGACGACCTCGTAACATAAAGTCCAGTTGAAAACCAGCGTCAGACACTAGTTGTCTGGCCTTTATGCTGAACTGCGTCTATTTGGCACAGCCGTGAGGCACACAGTACTATTCTGTTATTGTTTTTGTGTGAATATTGTGTGCCTTAACCTGAATCAAATAAATTTATTTTCTTTCTTTCTTTATTTCAGTGATAGCCCGCGAAATGTATTTTTTTTTACGTTTTTTTAATCAATTTGCAAATTAGTGTCGGGGCATATCTTGGTCAAAATATGATTCGCGACCATAACAAATATGTATTTACAGAATTATAATAATTAGAATCACCATTAAGAGATTTGTTTTTATGGAACAAATCTCTCATGGGAAAGTTCTTATGTAACAAATTCTTATGGAACAATTAATATTCGAGCTGCTATTTCCAGTGACCACATTTGAAAAGTTCCTGCTTTCATGTATAACATACAGCATGTTTGTTTTGAAACTGGACAATCCTAGTTGCTGCCCTCATTATTTTCCCAGGATGGCAATGTATCTATAATTGCTTTTAAACTATCTTTTGAATGTTCGCTCTGTTATCTCTGATGTGGATGGATAGTGGCGAAATTGCTGGTGTAAAAAAGTGCCTTGCAGATTGCCAGCGTTGTAATGTAATAGCGTTGTAATCCTTATTTATATGTTGTATGCGTTAGTCTGAGGCAGGGAATTCTGGACAACTATCAATTCTGTTTCTTATATTTGAATCTTTCTTGGCTCTTTCAACCATAGTCATTTCTGTACTCCTAAAAACAAAACTTGACAACCAGTTCTCTAAAATTTCTCGCACATCTTCGTGTTAGTTTGACCTCTATATTTATACAGCTGTGTCTTATTGTTGGTCGGATTAGTAGCAAGGAACGATGAGCGTGGGAGTGAGTTCGGTGCCAACCTAAGGGTTTACGATTATTTCTTTTAATAGAGCTTTTTATTTATTTTACTTCAGCAAGTCTGTATTGTCATTCAAATTTTTGATATCTTTGTTACGAAGACTGGTGTAGTACCTGTCAAGACTTATGCAAAATTGTGGTGATCCTTTGGTACGCTTTTGATTTTTTTGAGAGATTTTATCGTTATTGATACTGTTTAGCAGACTGGATTTGCTAAAAAGGTCCCCTAAATGGAATATTTTCCTAAAATCAATATTTGCACAGGCTTTTTAAGGATCTGCTTTAGGTAGTAAAAATAATGTAACATTCGCAACGTTTGAGGATGTTCAGTATATTTTTTATTAATTCGGAGCTGCTTCCACACCATTTGGTACATATTCATGTATGCATGTATTGGCTTAGTCCACCAGTCTGCTCCAATCCAAGAGATTTGCCTAGTAAGACCGAATCAAAACATATCCGTGTTTTAGTTGGCTTTAGTGACAGTGTTAATGTTAGTACATTTTGGACTACCTATAACTTGCGTAGAGAGAGGGTAGAGTATGAATTAATACAGCTCATCGACATTTTGTGGATGGCAGATCAGGGGAAGATCAAAAAAACGATGCATGCACAATATAGGGTTCTGTGGTTGGGATGAATTTATCCCAAAAATAAACTTAACATTGTAGTTGAAAAACGTGTTTTCCGATTCATCGATATACCTACGTCGCGGTCAATTCTCCAACTGCAAATATAAGTGTGTAATTGGAAAAAAATATTTTTATATGTGATATAATTACGAATTATTTCTTTTCGGACTTTCACCTTTATTTGGGCTGTAAGACCTTGCTTCTTACCAAATTTCATAATTCCAGGTCAACGGGAAGGTCCTATAGGTTTTGATATATTTGGGAGTATCAAAATATGTTGCATAAATGGCTGTTTTTTTATTATTGCGTTGACTTAGAAACTTGATTTTTTTAGAGATTCAAGAGATCATAGACATAGGTATTTGACATTAATTTCAACTTGATACCTCTACGCGTTCCTGAGAAAATGGGTCTTGACAGACTGACAGACAGACGAACAACAAAGTGATCCTAAAAGGGTTACGTTTTTTTTTTTGAAGTACGAAACCCCAAAGACGATGGTTGGACTGTCTGAAAGATAATATGGCTAGAAAGGACTCTGACTACCGAGGTGACGATTAATAGAGAAGTATGGTTGAAATATATGTTGCGCCGACCACGAATGATGAGGCAATGTACTAATTAAGAACTTCATATCCAAGCAGTTTGAAAACAAAATCCCGTGAACACGATGACCACATCTGTTACCGCCCCGGTTCTAATAGCAATCGAGCGCTGCAAGCAAAAATAGTCCTTACGGGGTGTATAGATATGAACTTCTTCGATGGTACAATAAACTACATTTTACTCACAAAGTAAATCCCGTATAATGACACAATCACTAGCAAGTGAAATCATTTCATTATCCCTCACATAATTGTTTATTTCAATAACAATAACTCAGTTTATCTCCCTTTAGCTAATGGTTGTGTTATCAGTTAATGGCTTTAACTTTTACAAACTTATATTTTTTTTTACCATTTTTTTATCCTAACCGCGAAGTCGATTTTACGAGTGTTCTTTTGCGTTGTAGTTTTGTTGATGTAGGGTGAAAAGGGCTATTACTCGACCCACAAGTTTATATATTTTCTGGAATAGAAATTTGTGTTCTGATGGACTGAAAAAATATCTTTATGTAAAGATTTATGTAAATGGAGGCCACGTACCGGCAAGCGCAGCGTAGGACGTCACACAAGGTGGACCGACGACCTAATAAAGGTCGCAGGAAGCCGCTGGATGCAGGTCGCTTCTAACCGGCCGATTTGGAAATCATTGGGGGAGGCCTATGTTCAGCAGTGGACGTACTATGGTTGAAATGATGATGATGATGATGAAAGATTTCCTACAAGAGTAGTATAGCTCATACATTTAGAAAAAAAATTGATTTCTTCTTTTTTGATTAGACAGAAGGAGTGTGAACATAGTGGTAGGTTAGAAATTTGTATAACTTTTCGTAATCTTATTAGCATTACATTTGTGCTGAAAGTAATGTGATTGTCTACCGCCAGGTTACAGCAGCTATAAATAGCCATGGGTCATTTAATAAACACCTTTTTGTCATAGGAGTCACAGACAGTCCGCTCTGCAGAGCCTGCATGGAGGACGACGAGACAGCAGCTCATGTGCTGTTAAACTGCCCAATGATCGCCACTTACAGGGCAAAGTACTTCGGTAACCCAGGTACCCTACGCGAGATTGCCAGTAACACCAAGGCGTTGCTGGCCTTCTTTGAGGAGCTGGGGTGGATCGAATGACCGATTTTTCCCACTCGTACGCAAAATACGCGCTTTGGCGTGGAGTTGCGGAAACTAGCCCGTAATACCTATTACCTAATAAAGATTATTCACAGAAATTTAAAATTATCATTTGTTTTTATAGTTTAAAAAAATATTGATCTTGTAAACCAAAATTAAGTAATTTACTTTAAAAACTTCAAAGAAAAAGAATCTCTTTATCAATAAATCTCCAAAATTATTATTTTAATTAAACTATTCTTTACCTACTGCCTTAAGCGCTTTATTTCGAATTGAATTACAGCAACGTACAAAAATTGTCCCTTCTACCCCAAAAAGGTTATCAGCTAGTCCACAACAAGTCCGAAGATGTGTCAAAAAAAAGTTTTGTTTACATTTTTTGTTACCCTCAGCTGGGGATGAGTTTTTTGCTCAATAGTAGGTAGGCAGAAGCCGAAGCTCGTAGGGCTATTTCGTTGTGATTTTTTTCGTAGTTGAACATTAGTTATCTCTTGGTTGTTTGGCTAACCAAGTATAAGTAGGTAACAGGATTGATGATAGATTTTTTGGTATATAAGGATGTTTTTCAGTAAGCCTTCAACAATTTATTATGAAGTTATTCGTTAGCATTCGGAAGTTAAGAGGTGTAGCTTTTTAAGAATGTAACATTTACCATTCTACAAAATGTCTAATCGAAAGCTTCAAAAGAGTCAAGTAGTTGCAAGTCCTTTTGAACATTTTGGAAAGAGGAGTAAGTCAAACTTGCGCAAAAAAAACACTTATTAATCTATAGGGTTTTAAGTATTTAAACATAGCTACTGCGTAGCGTGAAACGTGTTAAGTGGTAACTGTTTTTATTTATTTACAGCAAACACGCGATATGCTTTCGACAAGTTACTACATGTTTGAACTATCGTAATTATATTAGTTATCTTAGGTACCTACTACGTACGTTTTATTTGATTGACACCATAATCTGAGTAGGTAAGTATTTAACCAAATTAGTTATGTTGATAACACCTTATCAGACAACACTTATAAAAGGGAGAAAATTGGGTCAGTATTTTGGAATTATCACTATTTTGGAATAAGCACTAGCTTGCGTAAGGGTTTGAATTTAAAAAAAAAAACGTTTGAATTTCTAAAGAGATTTCGACAATAGATTATGTCCATCTATTAGAAAATAATTTATTTTATTTTCTTCACTTCGTGAGGCTGGGTCAGGCAATATTAATTTGAAAAAAAAAAATTAGGAAACCGGGTTGTTTTATGATGCACATAGATAATAAGGCTGCTAACATGTTACGACCTGTGTCAACAAGTTACTACTGGTTCAGGCTTCGGAATTTCTTTCGACCTTTTTCTGACAAGGTCCACTTTTTAAGGGAAGAGAGACGTACAACTTTTTTTTTCGAAGAGATAGGTAATTGGTTTCAAAACATGGGCTTCTCATAGACCAAACAAAAATGAATATTTCTCATCCATTGGGATGAGCCAGCCTTTCTCAATTAAGTTACTATTAGCTGCTAGTTTAACTAGAAAGATGTCAGTAGATCAGTAGGTTATCATCATCATTTCAGCTGAAAGACGTCCACTGCTGGAAATAGGCCTCCCCCAAGCACCGCCACTTCAACCGCTTCTGTGCTTCCCGCATGCAGCAGATTCCTTACTGTTCAGTAGGTACTACCTATCCTTAAAATTATCGGCACGTTACGATGTTTGTTATCAGTTTTCCACTACTCGTATCTTGTAATTTTCGCACCAAGTGCAACTTTACCTCGTGGTGGAACTGGCAACAGCTAATGATTCCGGATATTGTCTGTTTTTTTCTGCCCTTATAATTTTATTGCACGAAAAAGAATTATGTCGTTGTCATATTTTTCATATAGTATTGTCGAAAATTCATTTTCGCCAAACTGCACAAGAAGAAAACAAGGCCTGTAATGCCTCGTTGGTCTAGCGGTCACAAACGCTACTGCTGAGCATGAGGTCTTGGGTTTGATTCCCAGGTCGGGGTCGGGTTTTTGAGTTTTTATATATGGAATTTCTTAGTTGCAGCCTGGAGTCTGGATTTGTGCTCGGTTGATGGCAATAGGCTCGCCATTTTACATGAGAATTAAACATAACTAGCGAAATGTGGGTGTACTATAGGTACACCTCTGCCTAACCCTTAAAGTAAATACAGGCGTGATGTAACAATATAAAAAATTATAGTAAAAATTAAATCAAACGCTCAACCAAATCCAAATAGCGATTACTGTACTGTAAGCTGTACTTTAGTACGGAGCGGAGCTGAGTGGGGCGCGTCGTCGTGGATTGCACTATCTATACACCTTTGCCTTACCCTTCGAGGAAACAAGGCGTGGCATTATGTTGCGTAATGTTAAGAAAAGAAGCCGTGCAAGTTCATGAGATAGAAATCACATAAGTATGGATACTGAACACCCTGTCTTTTCTATAATCTTCATTTCCTCAACTTCTCCATAATCTACTAACAACTACGCCCCAAAAACTTTCATTTTCAACTTCCCACGGCTTTCTCGCTCAAACTCAGTCTGCCATAACAAAAAGCTGAGCAAAAGTTGTTAATGAAACGCTATGGCGGATAACCCATGGGTTTACCATGGTAAATAATATGTATTTCAAATAACAGGTGCGATGGCGCAATATGCCTTCGAACTAAATGTGGCAGATTATAAGGATATAGAGTTGTTAATGTTAGTGCGATTGTGATGGTTTTGGTGCGAACATTTAGATATGAAACATTGACATGAAGTCACAAAACTTGAAACAGTTAGACAGAAAAAACTTAAGACGGAAGCGTCAAGGTAGCCTCGAAATTCAAATTTTCCGTCAGTATTAGATATATATTTATAGAATTATCTTCATAAAACTAACCAATACTGAAGTCTGAGTTCATAATTATAATCCTATTGAAAGACTATTTCATGAAATCATGACATTTTAGGATTATTCTAACATAAGGAGTTGTATTGCCGATTCTAATGATTATAATTCTATAAAAAACATATTTTGCGAATCATATTTTATTCAACCTGACAATGACCTGGATATTGCAAATAACGTAAGGAAATTTGATTTTCGCGGGCTACTTTAGCGCATCCCCTTTAAAAATATAATAGGTCAATCAATGCATGAGAATCAAACAAAAGATCAAGTGAAGGCCTCGCTCTACAGAGAAAGTATGAGCCTTCTCTATATGAGAAGAGCAGTTTGCTTTGCAATGGGACAATAACCGGCTGGTATTATTAATTTAAAGCCGATTATAAATTAGATTGAAATTCGGATAAAAAAGTTTGGACAGCATTGAAATTAACGAGAGATTCAAGAGGCGTGAGCCTCTTTATCCATTAGATCTATCAAAACTATGTATTATAAACATTTTTTCACCTATACAGTCAACTTAGCGGTAGTAAGTAGGTATTGTAATAGGAATTGAAATAAAAGACGACAATGAAAACCGATATCAAGTTATCAACGCTTTAACTTTATAACCACCTTATATCGTACAAACAGCTCTATAGAATCCCAGTGCATTGAACTTTCCGCGGTGCTCGCTAATCTGTGCGCATCACTCGGATTGCAATTTATTAACTGCACAGTAGACATGTGTCCAGCCGGTCAGGTTGACCGCGCAGCACTTTTTGCGAATTCAATTTTATACACTTAACATCACGCCTTGTTTCCCCGAAGGGTTGGGCAGAGGTGTATCTGTAGTACACCCATATTTCGCCAGTTATGTTTTTTAAGTCCCATGTAATAGGGACGAGCATATTGCCAACATTTCCAGACTCCGGGCTACTACTGAGAAATTCCTGTTGAAAAAACCCAATGACACTGCCCGACCCGGGAATCGAACCCAGGACCTCATGCTCAGTAGTAGCGCTTGCGACCACTAGATCAACGAGGCAGTCAAAATTTCAATTTAATATGTCGGAGGAATTCGTTTGTGCAAGAAGGTTTATTGGATTATGAAGGAAGAGAGCATAGGTTGTATGTTCACGTGTTAAGATTTGAAGGTGTGTTATTGAGTTCTTAAAAAAAAACAGCCTGTTACACGATTATTATTATACGCTTTTTGTATACGCAGTCGCAGTTTGTGGGAGGTCGTGGCTAAGTAATAACTGCCGCACGGGTCGATCCGTCAGGTTAAGCTACGCTTGCCGGGGTTGGTCTGTGGATGGGTGACCATCTTTACGTACCGAGACTCCTCCGTGCCTCGGAAAGCACGTTAAGCCGTTGGTCCCGGCTGTCATTCGTGGATCTTTGACAGTCGTTACGGGTCGTCAGAAGCCCGAAAGTCTGACAAGCAGTCTTACCAAGGGGTATCGTATCACCCAATTACTGGGTTGTGGAGGTCAGATAGGCAGTCGCTCCATATGAAATACTGGTATTCAGCTGCATCCGGTTAGACTGGAAGATGACCCCAACGTAGTTGGGAAAAGGCTAGGCAGATGATGGTATACGCAGTGTAATATTATTCAACGACAAAATATGTAAATAAATTTAGAAATTGATTTATTTTGCACGAGTGCGTTATTAAGAATCAGGACAATTTTAAGTAGGGAATATTTCAATGAGTGAATGTTTGTGGTTTATCACGGCTTGCCTACCTATTTTCCATACCTTATATATATATATATATATATTTGTGTCTTTATTCTTGTATTTCAACATTCTAACTTATATGTGGAAGTTTGTAATCAGCAATTGTCAGATGTTTACTACTTCGTTATCATTTACGTGTATTAGTCTGTAAGCTTTCTTAAAAGCTTTCTTATTTTCCTACTGCAGAGCCTCTTCTCATACAGAGAAGGCATTAGCATTGAGAGATGACGAAGGCGGAGGAGTTACTATCTCCCAGACATTTTATGTTAAAACACACCGTTTCCATAAAAGGACTAACAGAAACTATGCTTCTTGGGGGCAGGGGTATTTTATTAGGTAATGGGTTGTGGAGGTCAGATAGGCAGTCTGTCCCTGTAAAATATTCAGCTGCATCCGGTTCGACTGAAACCCAACCTCAACATAGTTGGGAAAAGGCTAGGCAGAGCCATTATAGTCATCTGCTATCTAATCACGCAACACATTTTCGTAAACGATACGACAAATTTATTTCATTTTGACAGTTCAACAACATTCATTGCGTTATTTACGTTGTTGAATAGATTTTTTTTTGCGAACTCATGAAGCAATGGATTAGCAATTTGTTTCAAAACGATTCAAATTTCGATTGAACGTGTATTACGTAATTAGGGTACTGGTCATGAACGTGGGTTAGAGCCTCATGTCATGTTTACATAATATTCATTTTGTCCTGTAAAATAACGTCGGGATAGTTAGTTGGTCTTTAGGGACTCCGTACAGAAAGACGAAGCTTGTGTTTTTGGAAACAAATTGATCGTCGGACTATATGAAATAATCTTTATGCAGACGTTGGTCTATACAAATATCTTATTCCCTCGTCCACATTACCTAAATCACCTATTCCTCAAAACAGCAATATATAAACACGTCTACACATCAAGCTATACATTTCCAGTATAATCTGACCTCGCATTGAACGATAATCCGATACAATGCAAGATCAGCACAAACTGGAAATGTATAGCTTGATGTAGCCATGTCTACTATAGGTACATATATATATAGGTCTTCATGTTTACAAAATGTTTGCTGAAAACTATTTCATATCCTTCAGCTGTAAGCTCTCATGATTGAAAAAGGGGTGGTTATAGTTTAACATGCATAGTTTAATCCTGGCCTGATATTTAATAGTTTTGCAGCCACCCCTGTTGATACACATCAAAATTGTGTTTGTAAAACTGTTGGTAATAACTGCGTATCGCCGCGTCTGCTTTGGATAGTGTTGGGAAAGGTGAATTTGAATAATTCCAAATGATAGACTGGATAGGGCCTCCAGGCTCCATGCCTCGGAAAGCACGCTATGCCGTTGGTCCCGGGTGTCATTTATAGATCTTTCACAGCTGTTCGTCACAGCACGGGTCGTCAGAAGTCCGAGTCTGACAGTCAGTCTTACCAAGGGGTATCGTGTTACCCAGTAACTGGGTTGTAGAGGTAGGCAGCCGGTCCATGTAAAATACTGGTATTCAGCTACATCTGGTTACACAGGAAGCCAGATAATGAAAAGGCAGATAATGATGATAGACAAGTTAAAGTTAAACATGTGCATATCGTGCGTTTGATTAGTAAAAGTAAAAAAAAAACATGTTTTTTTAAGAAAACTCTATGTTGTCAAAACTTAGGTACTCTTTTATTTAAAAAAAACAAACTTACATGAAGCATCTCAAAAGTTCAAATATCAATGAAGGTGTAATGGATTTCAAACATTGTCAAATTCTAGTTGAGTTGATTGTACCTAATTTTTCTTCAAATAAATGACTGAAACTACTTATATGCAATTATGTAGTATAAATCTGTCACCGTATAATTGTGAACTTCGTTAGTTTATAATCTATCGGTATTATAACCTGTCAAAAAATGGTGAATTGCAACAAACCATTTACAATTTAACGCATAATTTTTCGATAGTTTAAATCTATCCATAGGAAACCGACAAATTGTGAACTGGGGGTCTAGTCACTAAGTAGAATCCTAAGTTTTGGCCGAAGTTACAGAAACTCCGTTCTCTGACTCACTTACAGGATGACCGTAAATTAGGCGGAGCGCAAAGCGCCCGTACCTACAGAGAGCGCAAAGCGCCCGTAACTACGGAATTCGCTTAGGGAGTAGACCCCCCTATCAAATTTGCTCGCGACGCGCGACGTAACGCACCTTGCGCTAATACTGAATAGCCTGCCTTGCTGCGAGCTACTTGGAAGTAGCGGTCGCCGGCTGCTGCCGCGGCACCGCTCGCTTCGCTCGTTCGGCTCGTTTTTCGGTCGTCATTTCAGTCAGTTCACAATTTTTTGACAGTTTATAATCTTACGGAAATAATACTGATAGATTTTCACGGTTCTCACATTTTAAGAGATTTTAATAAAAACCAGCATTTCCATAATCGAAATCTAGCAATAACTCTTTAGCGAAACCAATTAATTGGCAATAAGTCAATACCGCGACGAAGCAATTGGCCGAACATTGAGGCACAATTAATTTTAATGGCTATATATTTTGGCAGTAACTCACTCAAAGGGACACCTGATGTCAGCCTGTAATATACTATTGTTCAGAGTAGGGTACACGGTTCGTGAATAGTTAATTAGTTGATAGTTAACTGTAAGTGTCGTGTAAAAGGATATCACGAATTTACTATAATTGTACTATCAAATATTGAAAGGACAAAGACCAAGGAGCGACACATTTCAAAGAAAATACAATTCCTTTACTTTGTCAAATTTGTAAAGATTCTCAGAACTCTTCAGAACTCGGCATAAGCTTTTTTTTAACTTTAAATCTGTGACGACGCGCGGCGTTTCCGGGCGTGAGCGGTTGGTGAACGCGGGGGCGCGCGGGTCTTACGCAAAAGGACTTGACCGGTTAAATCTGTTCTTCTTACTTTATTCAATCTTAATCCATAACTTAAAAAACAGAAAAGTAGGTGCAATGAAACAACAGAATAAAGGAAATAGCACACACATCAACTCGTCACCGTATCAACTCGAGTATTCTTTATACGAAACTCCCTACTGCAACGCACACTAATCGGAATCGTAACGTAATCGCCTCGCCTTGGGACAAGCTCACGAGCCGTGGCGATACGGTGACAATGCGAGTTGATATAATGTGTGCTATGACCTCAAAAAATAAAAAATAAACCATCTTTCCATCTTTCTTTGTTCTATCTTTTAACATTTTGGCACATATTCTGACAACAACGTTACCACATATGTGACTCATCCTCAAAAGCCACTCACCAAAAGTATAAGTTGATATTCCATCTTTGAGCCACTCAAAACTTAAAAATGCTGGTACTGACAAAATACGCCCTACATATTTGCATTTTTATTATTACCTCTTAACCACACAAACTACCCTTCGTTTGCATTGAAACTATTACACGCCTATGTTTCCCCGCTGCAACACCAATCAATTGATACTCAATCTATTAACGAACCAAATTGCTGATGCAAAGGAATTTATGATTACAAGAGCTTTTACGGATGATTCCGCGTTGACTGTTAATGGTGTCATAATGGATATTATTGACGAAATATACGAGTATTTGGACACTATAGTAGATGTCGAAACAAGATTTTAAGATTTGCATGAAGATTGAAAAACTCTTCTCGCGTATCGACACGAACTTTATTAGAATTAATAGCTGAAACCGTGTCAAATAAATCATTCATCAAGCTGGCGGACTACCTAAAATGTGTCAGAAGTACATTTTTATGAAATGCCACATTCAAATTCATTCAAATAGGTAAACTTATTAAATATGTGCACATAGGGTAAAATTATATAGATGTTACCTATATAAAAAATAAACTTTGGTCCATACTATGTCCCGCCAGAAGGTATACAAAATAACTTAGGTTGGTAATCGAATGGTACATTAACAAAATATACTCAAAAATATAAAATAAATTCAATAGGTAGATGTCACAATTTCATGCCTTATACTAATAGTTAATAATCTAATAATAATAATTATGTCGATACATTTAGACGGCACCTACACAAATGGTAGTATTTAGTCACAATTTCGAATACAATAATAAATAAAATAAAAAATGTCATTAAATAATATTTTTATCATAAGGAAGCTACATTTTAATTATTCAGATAGTTGTACAATTATATAAATATTATTTGAATTTGTCATTAAGATATTCATTAACAGAATAATACGCCTTGTCATTCAATAATTTATAAAGCTTATACGTTTAAACTCATTTATGTTGCTGCTTGATACAATTTGATCAGGTAATTTTTTAAGTTTTGGTAATGTGGCTTGCATGAATCCGATTGTTTTATTTTACATAGCTTTAAAACATTTTTACTGTGCTATTAATACCTCCTCAACCTTAGTAGCATTGCCCCAAAATATAATGCTATATCGCAATGTAGAGGCGACATAACCATGATAAGCTGCTAGGAGCGCTGGCCTAAGCAGTGATAGCCTAGTGGTGTGACCGTCAGACTGACAAGTCATAGGTCTCGAGTTCGAACCCAAGGCACGCACCTCTGACTTTTCGGATTCATGTGCGTATTATATAATTATCACTTGCTCAAAAAACGGTGAAGGAAAACATCGTGAGGAAACCGGCATGCCTGAGAGATATTTCTCGACGGCATGTGAAGCCAAGTCAGAGGCCCGTGGGCGGCTTTAAAACTCTGACACCAGGTTAGTTTACTAACCACACGAAAAGAAGAAGGAGCGCTGGCATATTCACCAGTGGAAAAAAGTTGTCCAGTGGCATTTCTTTAAAGATCTCTTTATATTCAGACGGTGAGTACGGTAATTATGATGAAAACACTGATGAAGTGAGAACCTATGTGATATTTAAAAAAACAATTAGTAATAACAGAATAAAGATAGGAAGTTCCAGACTTATTTGAATGTCGTCTGATATCCTAGTCATTAATAAAAAATAAGCTCGATTTGAATACTGAACAAAAATTAAAAAACAAATCTATAAGATAATAAATATTTTTAATATAATTTAATAGATGATAACAATATACTCCAGTTAGACACAAGCCCCCAGGGATATTAATAAAAACAATAGCAATCTAGAAGTTAATTTGACGGAACACAACAATTAAAAAGTATTTTGTAAGAAAATAATTACTAGTAAGTAATTAATTAATGTTACAAATTGCCACTTGTGAAGACCACCAACTAGAGGCATTACCACAATAGAGTTTTATTGTATCACATAATAAAATATGAAGAATAAAACTGGTGTTACAATTGATAAAATTAAAAACATGATTTTGAATATTTGTCAGTATTACTTCCGTGGTTGCGCGCGCAGATGCATTTCTTCTTGTGGTCTTGTCAAAGGAAAAGGAGCTTTTTTGTTTTGTGTTATACTCTTTAGTAAAAGACGTCGCAGATAAAATTACTGATCCTGCACTTAAAGCTAGATTCACTTAAACTGATTCCCATAATTTACAAAAGCGTAAATCTATAGCTACCTCTGTATATCCTCTTTCATTCCCAGTTTATCAAGCAAACAACAATACAAAAAAAAACCTACACTTTTTTGGTCAACAAAAAAGATTGATTGTGTTATCTTCACTTTTACACTTTGACCAAGGAGTTCGGATTTGGACTTAAATCGTAATCCACCGTGGCAGCTACTGTCCGATTTCACGGCTTTGGGCTCATTCTGATTGCTCTTTGTCGTGGTTTTGGAGTGGTTTAAGAATGAAGATACAGCGACAATAGTTAAAGATTATGAGGAAAAGTTTCTTTAAACTGTCATTTACCTCACTCTAAAGACAGAAACTGTAATAAGTTCTAACACTGAGGGCATACAAAACATTGTCAGGGTGTATCCAATAGTGAACATGTTATGTAAGACTTGTTATGTAGATAAACTTGTAAGGTATTATGTTATGTAAATGAGTAGACGAACGATTCCATTGATAGATTTATTGCTACTGAATATAATTACACAAATATTCTACTTAAATGCTATGTTAGAGCTGCTAAAAAATATCAATGTGCATTATTGAGTATGACGTACAAACTAACACAAAGGAAAGTACAGCTTAACTCGTACAACATAATTATTTATGACATATTTAAAAAGAAAACAGAACAATAAGGTCGTTAAAACCAAAACCAGTTAGTTATCAGCCATGCGGACAATGAGAAAGAAGAAATGATAACATAACAGAATCAGAGGGCAATGTTGCAACCTACATTAAGTTGGAACGACTGAAATTCAATTATTAGTTGCTACTGACAATCAACGACATTGACAACCACAATCTTGAAGCTAAAACTGACATGCTAACATTTTAAACCAATGTTGTAACTTTCAACCCACAAAAAGGTACTTTTATCCCCGCTAACTACTGTATATTGAGCCATATCTCAAATAACGTTGCATTTGGTCTGGCGACCATTACAGTAGCGGTTGTCAATCGCATTAACACGAATTTATACCTCTTTCCCATTACCGTATTATGCATTCATATCAATTTTAATATTTATCACGCCCAGCTCTACCTCCGCGTTGTAAAACTTAATGTGCATTATGTCTGATTATTTAATATTTTGAATTATTTATCTGTGGCTGCTTTTATTTGGTTTGTGTTATTCGCATTTAACAGAATATAAAATCGGTTGCAACCTGTAAAGTATAGAAGTGTTTATGTAGTATATGTTTGTAGTACCTAGTCGACCGAGCTCTGCTGCTCGGGTGAAAATAGATAAATACAATATCATCCAGGTATACCAACGTTGTATCACATTCCCGAGGCTGTGAAAATAAAGTAAATGAATTTTCCCAGATATGAGATCTAGCTAGATCGTTTTTTTACCTCCCCTGTATACTCCTATATTGCAACTTTCATCGAAATCGTTAGAGCCGTTTTCGAGAACGTGAGTAAATATTTTCTAAAAAAAAAAAAATACTTCGAAAAAGCTTGTACTGATTACTCGAGACTGGATGGCTAAATTCCATAAACCATGATCATGTCCTTAATAATAGTTAAGTTCGTATAAGTTTGTTGATACAAACAAACTACAAAATAGCATAAATATTTCGCCAAAGTAAGCTAAAATTTTGCTCCCCTTCCAACGTGAGTGACTAGCAGCGCCATCTATTGAGTGAAATTGTTGGATAGTTTGGAAGGCTTGACAAATTTTTACGCAGTGTCACTAATTATTTGTGTTGTGTACACAAATTATATTTTGCAATATTTGTATGTGCAGCTGTTCCAAGTATTGTGAATTCCAATACTTAAAATGATATAAAAGAATTACAAAGAAAATTATTTACCTTCATGGTGTAGGTAATCATTTTTAATTAAATAATAATATGCTCATCTTGTTTCCAGAACAGAACAATAGAACTCCTTATATAAAGCAGACTTTCGTGATAAATCATTTATAATTGCTAATTGAATCAACAAATTACCCTTCAAAAGATGGTTTCAAGACAAGAGTAATATCACCTAGTCTCATAGCAACTCTGTTAGTCATCTCTCGTTTGACCTACTTTCAATATGTTAAGTCACTCGATCGCTTCACTGAACACGTTTGAACTTGCTGTGTCGATATTAAGCATCTATGATTATGCTTGGCTGGTTGTATTTCATTATCAGGCTCTATAATATGTTATTTTTCTTCTACTTATTGTTATTTATTAAATTTCTGGTCGTTAATAGTTCAGTTAAAGGATAAAAGAACGACTATAAAAACTCCTTATGGGTTGAATTTTAACTCATCTTCATGACACTCGTTTTGCCCTTGGTTTAATTTAAAAAGGCAGAAGCAAAAGTTTCTTCTCCTCAATAGACCACGATATCACTTACCTAGAGAATATATCCACTTGACTTTCATCTACATAATTCAAAAATCTTTTAACAGTGTACCTTGGCTCAGTTCCTGGAAAATGTGAAGAGCCATCAATATGTTTTACTTGTTCAACAATTCTAATTACATTTACATCTTTGCCCAGAGCTATTGAGTCTACTAAGTTGTCAGGCCAGGCGTTATTTGCACACTCTTAGTGCCCCAATCACGTAAAACTTCATCTTTTAGCACTTCAATCACAGTTTAATATTTAAATAGTAGTACGTGCAACTGGTTTGAGAATCTTCAAATGCAAGATGAGAATTGCTTTGGAGACTTCAAGATGATATCTTTATGGTTGATGTAATTGTTAGATTTCTAACGTAATAATATTTTACTACGACATTGTAGTCTATGTCAACTAATAGACCTTCTAAATCATAGAGTTTATTTAGATATTATTTTCCTGAATATTTTTTTCAACCTGATTTCTCCCAATAGTGCGCAAAGTTGGTCTCCTACATAGTATTCCATAATTCTCTATTTTATTTCACATAAACCTACATGGGCACTTATGAAACGTCAGAAGCTAGGTGCACGGTTCCAATTGGTCGTTTCCTATGGAGAAGAGCCGGCAAGAAACTCCACGGTTACTCTTTTAAAAATAATTGGCTTTTACAATATTTTCAAATAACAGTGTTATTATGTATGGTAGGACAGTGTAGGTATTTCCACAAGTACCAGGTACTTAACAAAATAATGATGGTCAACATATCTATTAGCTCCAGTCTCTCATGAATGATTTTATGACTTCTCTTTCACTTACTTTGCCGACAATGAGCGCCTTCCAGCAAACTGATTTTGTAATTTATGTACTACATAGTTCATCTACCGTTTTGAAACCTCAATCTTAAAAGTTACCCCGCCCAATTGAATAAAATTCTAAATCGCCTTACAAAATGAATAATAATCACGGTGTTCTTCAAAGTCTTTGTTAACTTCGGCTGAATCTGTAATTTCCCAAGATGTATTTAATTAATTTAACAAAAATGAGTCAGGAATCATCCGGGCAGTCCTTGGTCTGACTTTGTTTGCTATGACTAATATTATGGCAGAGCCAAAATCGTTTTGGTTTGTCGGTTTAGTTCATATTTGATATTTGGTGAAGACAGTGGTGTTAGATTTGTACTGTGATAGTGTAGTAGGTGTGAATGACAATGTAAGTGAATTAACTAAATTCAACTATAAAATGTAAAAAAATGTTGTAAAGCCATGTGATCAAAATGTAAACAAAAATATATTATGAAACAAATACTAAGGATACCTAATAATATCATAAATTATTTGTCGATAATTTTTTTTCTACTTAAAAATATACTTTTCCTTTTGCTCTGCATCGCTGTAACCTGAAAATCATTCATTTCAATTTTTTACGTAGTAGTTACGTAGTTTTTACGTACTCGACCTACCTACTGAAACATTTTTCCGTAACATTTTTGCACTATGAAAATATTATTTTGGTTAAAGAAACAAAACTTTGTATTTTAACGTGTTCATGGAAATATTAATTTTGCTATTGATGAGTGATGAAAATGCCGTGTTTATTTCCTTCGATGTTTATCAAACAATTTTTTTTCACGCATATTAAGCTATTGTAACTTCGAAAAAAAAAAAAAACTGTGATTATGATTAGATTTTTTAAGACTGAATTACCTATACGATAAAAAAAAAACTACGTGTTTTATTTTACAAAAGAGTGTTTGTAAGGAAAATGGTTATCAAATCTAATTTGTCAATCTAGTCACTTTCAAAACAAATAAAAGCACAAAAGAATTACAAAATCACGCAAATGGCTATTTTATTTACCATTTTATGTTTAACTTCGGTTATCAATTTTACTGCCGGTATTCAATCTAAACAAAGGTTTCCACTCGACCCTTAACGCCAATAAACCTAAAAAAACACCTCTTGATTTCACAAACCAACGCGTATGGCAAAACCACGATCATTAAAACCATTTTATACCGCTTTTACGAACGTACTACCGAATTACTAATAATAAAACACACGCGCTAACTCCTGTCACAGTATCGAGGCCCCGAGGCTAACGAAATCAAGTTTACGTCTATCTCCTGAACAAAGAGCTGTTAAAATATCGCGAGACAAAATATAGTAGGTTTGCGGCGAGAGCCAGTGGTCGAGTGAACGCTTTCCGTTTAACAACCCCGTTGTCTCGAATCCTCCATTCTTACGTCACCTCACCCCATACGAATCAAGGCCTCCGATTGGCCAGTTCACTTTGGCGCGCTTTCTATATCCAAAATCCAAAAACGACACTATCATCTCTTCCGCTTCCACTAAGGGAAGGTTTTGTATCATCGAAACGAGAGAGTCACACTTTGTCGATTGCTGTTGTAACGTGATGTAACCTGATTGAAAAGAGATAGATGCATGTAAAATTAGAGAGAGGGAAAAGGACGGGACAGCGGTGTGGACGTTGATTGTAGTAGTGGAGTGCGAAGGGAGCGTGCTACCGTGCGTTCCACTATTTATAATCAAATGGGTTTCGTTAGTGTGCGTGTGTGCACACGTTATGCAGCGCACCAACACAGGGGGACGCGTCGAGCGAGGCAATGATGTGCACGAAGTATTATCCCCTATTACACGATTCGCTCCTTTGCCGGCCGCACGTGCAATAGTCGTCTGTCGACCTCTTTTGTAGAGCGGCGTGCGAAGTCAGTTTGTTTACGACGGTTAACCACAGCGATGCATAGTGCGTTAGTTAGCGCAATTGTGTCATCGACCGTGCGCTGGTTACACCTAAATTACGAGTGATTTACGGACAATGTATCGCGCGAGTTTTTTGCGGCCAAAACTTTTTGTGTATTTGTGAACTTTTGAGGTCGGAACTTTACCTGTGATCTCATTATCGCCAAATTGAACTGTGTATTTTTTATTTTGGACTCTGTGCCATTTGTTGTGTCAAAGTGAACTTTTTAAGTGATATTTTCGCATTATTGACTTTCGAGATATTTTTCCCCGAGAAAACTTTTGTACCACTTGAAAAAAATTCTATCTATTCTGAGAAGGAATTTTTGATCTTATAAAATTTTTGGAGGACGGTTTTGAAAGTTGGAGTAACATTTTTGATTGATTCAAATTTTTTACAAAAACGGAGAAGTGGATCCAAAAGCGAAAAGGAACTTCACACAAACAGTCACACAGCATTTATGCATAACAAACAAACAGCTATCTGTCCACGCTTCTTCCGTAGAAAAAGACGTTTCGAAAGACAAAGATGGCTATAGCATTCAACTTACCGAGTGAGAGAGAGGCAACAGAGGAGAACTTTTCGCGGCTGAACCGGCTCCTAGCCGAACTGTACGAAGTTCTGTGCCACATCTTGGTATCACGACAGCCTGGCCAAGAAGTCCAGGACAATAGGCGAGGTGAGTGTCCTCGCGAGCATAACACACCACCTTACCACTTAAGATGCAATTCGACCTACATCGTCAACCTAGTGATGGTCGTGGCCATCATAAAGGTCTCCCTCGCATCGTCTCTCTTCAATACCATCAGATAAAATGAAGATTGTACTATACTAGATAAGTATTGTTGACAGTGATACTGCAAAGCAGGTCTGGACTGTTGTTACGTATTTTTAAGTCCCTCCGTATTATATTTTGTGCCTATTTGTACTGGAAGAGATGTTGTGTCCAACTGCACTTAAATTGTAAATGGTGGTTACGTCCGAATTAAATCGAGAGGTCTCCGCAGCTCAATTTAATTCGACTTTGCAATTCTAACATTTATTCCGCTTTTTAAAAATGAATTTTGCTTTTTCAAATTTGAGTGAAGTTCGACAAAACGCCTCATGAATTTAAAAAAAAGTAGTAATTATATTTTCTTATGTCGTGCATTTAATAAATTGTTTATTATCGAACGGAAGTATTTTTCTATAATGTTCGTAAGTGCTTTCGCCAATAATATCTGCTGCATTTTACAAAATAATTTTACCAGTGATCACAATAATTGCAAATAATAATTAATTGCGGTATTTGTAATGAATTGCGACTTTAAAATTGTTTTAGTGTTGTTAAGTTTTTGATTTAGATACATTTTCCATTTGATCTCTTGTTTATCAATTTTAGATTCATTTAAATCTAGTTTAATTTATTCCATTTATTTGACGATGAAAATAAAATTAGATCTTAGATTAACTTACTTGATAGATCTCAATTATTATTTTAGTTCCAAATCATTTCGATAGTCATAAATAGTTTCATTTGCATTTAATTATTTTCATTGGAATCGATTAGACACCAAATATTAGTTAAATTTACGAAATCGTAAAGAATTATGGAAGCCTAAAATATATTGAAATCATTTTAAAGAGGACTAAAATTATAAAAATGTCCCCTTATTTCAAACTATGTATAATTAATGATTAGGTAAATTTAGGATACTGTAAATATTTTGAAGTATTTTTATCAGCTGAATTTAATTTGTTAAAGCCATTATTTCCCAAAATGTTCTGTTTTCAAAAAGTGTAAAAAACTTGAAAAAACAAAATTGTTTCCTAATTTGTATAAACTATGATATATAATTTAAATAATTGACCTGTAAATATTGCATTTAAACGTTTGTGATTTTTTTCTTGATAAGCATTCATACTTATTTACAAGTACCTACTCTATTCTAGTTAAGTACTGCATGTAATCGAATCGTATAACCTGGATTGTGTTAATTTTTGTCACCCAAACATTTTATGGGGTAATAATTGTGAAATAAATATTATTTTGTAAAAACTTAATTATGTTTGTTTATTTCTGCAATACTTCCTGAACCCGACTAACTGTTGTGAACAATAACTAAATAAAAATACTAAAATCATATCATACAAAATGCAGTAGCACTTTGAAAAAATAAATCACCAAATTGAAAAATATTACGAGCCTGAAAGTTCCTAAAACTTTTACTCTAAAATAATTAGGTAGGTCTTTCGCATTATGGCTTTGTGTAATTGATTTATAACTAGATAGAAAATTAGTAATGAAAAAAGAATTTTGTGCAATAAGTGTTAATAGTGATTCGGAAAAATTAACTGCTACAAAAAATGTTACAATAAATAACATTGACAAAAATTAAAAAGTAATTCATAGTGTTAAAAAAAACTATTCTGTCAAGAGAAAAAAACAATAAATTACAAATCAGCAAAATCTAAAACTGAACCTAACACTGAACATAATTCATAAACCCGTGTTTAGACTGTGCAGTCAGAGCATCGCGTCAATCAAGTCGAAAATATCCACTGTTTACGTTACATCGCCTGTTCAGTCAGAGGGACATGTTCCGACTAGTTCTGAATTGTGGGGACAGGATAAATAACACGCGTTAAACACCTACGCTGTGGTACCTATATACAGATAAACATAATTTTATTTAAAAAATATTGTTTTTCATGAAAATATAATTATATTTTACAACGTAGAAAATCACAAGAAAACTAAAATAGGTAAGTGTAAATTGCTACCGGTCATAAAAATACCGGAAATATTTGCTATTTATTATGCCACTGTGTCGCCCGGATTTTTTTTAATCTTGAAATAAATTACGATATTTTTCTTTGTCAACACTAATAATAATAAAAAGAGAATAGATTTGTATTTTTTTTTTGTAATGAATAAACTGAAAAACACTAGCCCGATTTAAAAAATTCTTTCACCAGTAGAATAACATAGGCTATTATATATAAAGATATCATGCGGGCAAAGCCGCTGGTGGGAGTAAGGTGTTAAATAAAATCGGAGTAGATACAACACTAGAAGTAGTAAAGAGAACATTTACTGAACACACACTTAAAATTCAGCTCACAGAACAGCTATATAAGTTCAAAACGTTAAGAGATACATGAACTAGTTCAGGCTTGGCGGGACGTAAACTTGGCACGCTCTAAATCGTGGTTGCAGTCACGAATCGGCATGGTGCAAGTCATAAACTTTAACTTTGAAATATGATAGGATTTAATTAAGTGAGTTCTATGAAATTATCTTGTTGTGACTTGGAATAAGATTTAAAAATGTTTTTAGTTGTACAAAACATCGAAATCCAGCCAATGAAACTAAAACAGTGACACAAAGAGATAAAACAGAAAATAACAAAGCTTTATAGCTGGTTGTAACAGGTCGAGTAACTTACTAGAAATAGATTTCTTAGTTGGATAAATCTTATGGGACAGAAAAAGCTTGACTGACTTCTATTGTGTTTGAAAAAATACAATATTCTAAGTGGAATAATAATGAATTCAACACAAACAATGTGTCAAATAACAACAGTTAGAGTCGACTGTATTATTCAAACTCCATTCCAATTACCCAAAGCATCAGAATCAAGATATATGACTTTGAAAATAATACAAAAGAATTCACGCCAACAATTCATACATTACACCGTGACTAAGCGTTGGCAATGGACTCAATGCAAAGCACTCGACAATCGAAAGCGAAAATCGATGGCAACTGGACGGATCGTGTACGAAGAAATCGAAAACCATATGAAATATATTGCATTACGAATAGTCATCATGCTTGTAAACTCGGCAGCAATAAGAATTGTTATTTTTTTCACCAAGCTACGTAGGAAGCTGACTTCATGATTTAGAAAAAAACTTGCTAGTTGGTCATGTTGAAAATGTAGGAAAAATTTCTAAAAAAATACTGGTAACACTAGGAAAACCTTTACTAAAAAATTTGAAAACAAAACTTTAAAATCATAGAAACGATGCACTTCACGCATTTGTAAATGAAAAAGCAAAATTCATGTTTAATCTGTGTGGTCTCTGGAAAAGCGAAAACAAAATTATGTTTTGCTCTTACTTACATAAAAGTGTCTGTGACTTCCATCCCAAAGCTTTAGAGATGACTGTCTTCGTGCACTTCAAAAACGGTAAGTACAATGTTGTCGAGAAAGTAAGTCACGGAAGAAGTGACTTATTTTCGATTACTATTGAAGTGGAAAGAAACGGTTCAACAGTTTTAAAAGTTTTTATTTTATTTTGTCAAAGATATCGCCCTCAGCCTTTGTCAGTAGCGATCGCTTCTTTTTATGGTGAAGCATTTGGATAAGTAATCAAGAAATAATAGTATGTCTCATTGATGTTACATTGAAGGTAGAATAAATCCAGTAGCAGCAATTAAAAGGTTGTAGATAAGGCTTATGAATTGCTGTAGGCTTTCACCGAGAGCTTTATTGAAACACGTGTTTTTGAGTTGAAGACTTTCCAAGACTTTATTGAAATAGAATGTAATGAAGTCTGTTATACATTTTGAAAATTTATAACCTGTGTAAAACACGTGAGTAATAAAAAACTTTAAAAAAATGTTGCTTAGATACTGTCTAAACCGTAAGCTGCTATTTTAGTAAAACGAAGTCTGATAATATTTGGTTACAAAACGCCATATTCGTATCATTATCATATTAATATTACCTACTTTCTTTCTTTTTCGTATAGTTAGTAGCTTACCTGGTGTCAGTGTTTTTATGCTACTTATAGGCCTCTGACTTGGCTTCAACTTCATATGCCGTCGAGAAATATCTCTCAGGCATGCCGCTTTCCTCAACAATTAATCAGAAACTTAATACCGAAACTATTATCACTGAAAACTCTCACATCGCAGAAATGATCATGAAATTATAACACTTTAAATACATATATTAAAAACAAGACAAGAGTTATATACGTCTAATTTATAGCTGCGTCTGTATGTTAATTTTGGTCTGTTTATGTTCAAAATTAGCACTTTGTCAGCGATACTTGTGCTCAGTGGTCGAATTCTGTTTAAATTAGATTTATTACTTACTCTCTGGCTCTCCGCTAATGTCGTCAGCACTTAAAACTAATAATACATTTATAATTACGAGTATTGTATTTAATGTTTTACTAGTTCTTAAACTTAAAATCCTTAAAACTTATAATTATATAATAAATAGGAATCTAAATAATTTTTATAACAAACAACATAACATCACGCATAATCCTCAAAGGTAAAGACAGAGGTGCACCATAGTACAGTCACGAGCATCAATATGTATACACTTAGCAACTTTCAAAAGGGATTTTCTCCTCCTGTGTTGATTGTAATTTTGTGTAATTACGAACATAGTATATTGGAACCCATACTATTATGGAATAGGTCGTATTTCGAAGTTGCAATCGTAATTCCCCGAGTAAATCGCTTTTGCATTTTGCCAAGTGTTTACATATTATTGCTCGTGACTGTACACCCACATTTTGGCAGTTATGTATCCATATATAATAGGTCCCATGTAATAGGGGGTGGGCCTTATTACTATCAAAAATTCCTTAAAGAAAACCCAAAAATATTTTGCCCGTTCTGGGAATCGAACCTAGGACCTCATGCTTAGCAGCACAGTTAAACTAACGAGGCAGTCACTAACAATTTATGGATTTGAAACAAAACACTATTGCACATGGTGAAATTGCTACTTAAACGATCGTTCTGGAAATTATAACTCTCGAATCTGACAGGACTGGAAGGGCTACTTAAGTGAGTATGGCTCCCAGCTAAAGTAACGGACGTAGTATTACTAAAGATAGCAGTAATAATGCTCACACATTATGTAGGTAGCTTACAATACTAGCTTAGGCTTATAATCGTGTTCAAGATTGAACAGCTATTAGATCGATTTTACTGGCTCTGATGACATTACTGGTTTATGATTGACTAGCTGCGCCCCTCGGTTTCACCCGCATAAGTCTCGATTCTGAAGGAATATCGAGATAATAAGTATTCTATGTCCTAACCCAGATCATGATCTACCTCTGTCCCAAATTTCATCCAAATCCGTTCAGCCATTTTAGCGTGAAAGCGTAACTAACAAACATACAAAAAATCAAATCCTTTGTCTATATAATATACTAGCACTTTTCCCGCGGCTGCGCTCCCGTGGTCTTTCCCGCCGGACCCGTTATTTTTTCCGGGTTAAAAAGTAGCCTATGTTACTCGCTGAAAATCAAGCTTTCTAATGGTAAAAGAATTTTTCAAATCGGTCCAGTACTTTCGGAGCCTATTCAATACAAACAAACAAACAATCAAATCTTTCCTCTTTATAATATTATTATAGTGTAGATATAAATTACTACTACTAGCTGTTGCCCACGATTTTGTCTGCGATCCAGGATGAAAAGTTGCCTATATCCTTCTTTAAGTCAAGGTCTAACCGTGTGACAAAATTCATCAAAATCTGTTCAGCCGTTTTAACGTGAAAGCGTAACAAACAAACAAACTCACTTCCGCAATTATAATAATAGTAAGGATTAGGATTATTACAGTTTAGAAGACATCCACTTGACTATCGTAGTCAAAAAAAAGTTATGTTTAAGTCCCATGCAATAGGGAGCGAGCCTATTGCCATCAACCAGATTCAAATAAAGACTGGGCTTCTACTGAGAAACTCGAGATATCAAAACACAGTAACAATTGGATCCCGAACCCGGGAATCAAGCCCAGGAACTCATGTTCATCAGTAGCGCTTGCGACCCCATCGTTAAATACCTACATGGAAAAAAATATCACTTTTGTTAATAAATAAATAGGTAAATAAAATCCATTCATTTCGGGTCACAAATTACGACACACGAGACAAATACAAAGTCAAAATCAATGTCAAATGTAAATTATAAATAAAATTAATCGGAATTTAATAATATAGAATACAAATAAAAATAAAAGTTTAGAGCAGTACATAGTGCATAGTGGTAGTTTCATTGTCTATTCTGTAGTCAAGTGTTACTCCTCTGTAATTTGTATGGTGTACAATAAAGAGTATTCTATCTATCTATATATCCACTACTCAATACTCTATTACAGTAGTAACCGGTTTCAAAAGCATCTCCTACAAGCATTTAACTACCTAACGATTCGCCCTTACGCCCTTCTCGTTTATAATCTACGCAAGAATCTTATAACAGTCAAATACAGCAAATTTGTACAACAATTTTCAAGCATGTAGTACGTTTTTACGTAGCAATTTTGCAATAGGGAAGATGACTAAAAAAATGTTTTTTGTCCGTAATGTAGATTATCAAAAAATAACGTACACGTATTTTTTCTTTTTTTACGTTATCAAAAGATTACGGCAATACATTGAGTTATAATGTGCCATGACGTCACTTGTATGTAGATTTTATACATACTTGTGACGTATCAACCCCCACTCCCCAACTTTAATGCGTTGTATCTGAGTCATTTTTTATTAATATGATAAAGCAAAAAATACGTGTCTAATATTTTTTTATTATCTGACTGACGGACTAAATAGAATTTATTTTTTTTGACCCAGGCATCATCCCTATTACTCCAACATAGTACAATGTTTATATTTAATAAAATAATTTGGTTTCGCCATCACTATTCATAATGATACATAAATGATTCAAACAAATGAAACATTGAAATTCAAACGGTACACAGATTTGAATAAATTATTCAAACTGATTAGATTGGACAGTGCTTTAGATTGTAATTTGTTAATGTTAATACTGTCTTTAGTTGTTTCTTGTTCGTTAGGTTTATCTGTTTTTAGATTATATCTCATTATTGTGCCTTTGTTTTTTTTTTGTAGAGTACCTAAGGAACTCATTTTGATTTGTTTAGATTTTGATCTTTGCAAGCTTTAGCAAGCTTTCTGTCTGAGCAAACTTATATTTAACTGGCATAATTATTAGTATGGGTGTACTTATCAATTCCACTTCTTTCATTTAGCGACCCACCCCTGCTTCACGAGATTTCTTTATACATGTAAGTTTAATATTAATGTATTATACACATATACCTTCCGTAGTAATTTTTTTAAATGATGGTGAAAACTGGATCAAAATCCGTCGCGTAGTTTAGAAGAACAACGCGGTCATACAGACAGATACGAACAGCGACTTAAAATTTTATAATGTGCATAGGTGTCCCGTATTTAAATAATTTACTTATAAGGAATAACAATTTTGATTCATCTTTTACTATGTCTCTTTAACCCAAATAAGTTTCTGTCGAACTTAAAGATCAACTTTGCAGTTCTGAATCCCAATTCCGTCAAATTATATATTTTTTTTAAATTATGATTCAATACCTGAAGTCACACAGAAGAAGAACATATAAAAGATATTTCAACCTGATATTGTTTAGACACTTTCGTACAGTCACTAAACACTCCTTGTTTGACTTCCAACTCATTAAGTATTCTCCCTTCACAGGATCAAAACAAAAAACGTTCAAAATATATAAAAATGGGCAATAACAATACGCCTAAACGAGAGTAAATCAATACTTTTACAAAAAAAACAATAAAAACCGTGTCCCGTACAAAACTGTACTACAATCTTTTTTTTATTAAATACTCTCCTAAAGAGACTTAATATATTCCACAGGTGGTGTCCAAAACAGGTGCCTGGGTTCTTTTTTTTTTAGGGACAAGTTCAGACAAGTTCAATAGAGCTTTGTCTGAGTTCGCTCCTAGCCCCGATTTGGTATATGTTGATGTTTTTTTTATTATATTTTATGGAGGAACCGTGGAACGAATGATAATTTATTGCAACGGACTCTGAATTTTAAAGAGTTTTATGTGATTTGGATGTTTTTTTGGGAAGTTTATACCAGTAGCGGGTTAATAGGGTTAAATATTCGAATTTTGTTTTTCATGTTAGGAATAGTCTTTCTGAGCAGTTTTAAGTATTTTAAATATGTCAATGTAGCTACATTACACCTGGCTACATTGACATAATACTTCGTTCATTTCCTTTAAATACCTACGTAAAACTTATTTTATTTGAAGATTGAAACACGAACTGGTTTTATAAACCTAACTTAAAACAGTAAAAAAACGAACTACCTATCTTCATATATTTTTTTTTTTCATAACTTTACAATTGAAATCTGGCTAGCCTTTCACTCTTATTGTAATTTAAAACACCTGCTCAAAGGGGTCGAGGGTACTTTTCAACCGCAAAACAAGATGAAGGGAATCTTTGTGTAGGTTAATGTGGTCAAAATGACCCTTTGTACTAAGTTTATGGGTTGTGTAATAAGATTCAGTAAGATGTTATTCTAATAATACGGTGACAACAGGTTGTTTTTTTTTAAATTTTGCTTTTAATTTTGAATAGGTGAAAATATTATGCAGTGTGAATTCGTTTAATTAGTAAAGTTTCTTTTTGCATTTTCAACGGCATTTGTCATTTTTAATTTGCAACTGAATAGAATTGCTGGAGGCCCTTGCGAGTGGCCCTAATTCTTTGTCAAAGGGAACGCAGTAACTCTAGCATAACCAACCAGGACTTGATCCACCCGTGGACTTAATATTATAGACTGGCCATACATACAACAGGGTGTAAAGTTCACTCATCCACCATAGAAAAGGGAGGATCCTCCGACCAGACGGGTGTTGTGTCTGGCGGGCCGACTGCCCAACTGTTGATGTCGGATTGTCTTTTGAATGTCGTTGGCGCGGTAAACTCTAATTGCGCGATGCAGGATTTGTGTGACGTCATATCTTTGATGCGTAGTTCGTATCTGGCGGTGTAGCCGCTACAAGATATTGATCTAGTGGTAGCAAAGGCTACTGATGGGCACGAGGTCCAGGGTTCGATTCCCAGATCGGGCAAACTGTTATTAGGTTTTCTCATCAAGAATTTCTTAGTATCAGTCTGGAGTCTGGATTTGTGCCTGGTTGATGGCAATAGGCTCGCCCCCTATTACATGGGACTTAAACGTAACTGGCGAAATGTGGGAGTACTATTGATCCACCTCTGCCTAATCCTTCCGGGAAAACGGGAGTGTTGTTATGTTATGTTGTTGTTTTATTATAATTATTTTCAGTACAATTTTGGTTACTTATTAAAATAAAACAAATAACACCTTGTCTAAAGACCTTTAAAGGTTTATATGACAAGGTGGAGGAAGCAGGCACGCTCACAATATATCAATTCTAATTATACTAACAATACCTAGGTACAGGTACGAGCACTAACATGCATACACTTAGCAACCTTCAAAAGTGATTTCCTCCTCCTGTGTTGATTGTAATGTTATGAATAAGAACAATACGGAGTAGAAAAAAATATGTTTACCATTTGCATTTTGTTTACTAGTGAGTCAACTGGGAGAAATAGGTTGCTTAGCGGTCTGATTAGCAATTGTCCAGCAACTTGTCTGAACTTGTTGCATTTGTAACAGCGCAAGAAGAATACCTACAGTATTTTTGCTGCATTGTCATTTATACTGATATTATAGAGGTAAAATGTGTTTGTTTGTTTGTATGTAGGGCATCTGGAACTATCAGTCGGATTTGAAAATTATTTACGGCTCATTTACCGTAAAAAAAATAAGTGTCTGTTTGTAATGTCAAAATCAGCTTTTTAATAAATAAATGCATAATTATGAAAGTATATATCTACGTTATCTACTTATGACATTTTTTTATTATTATTTTTATTTTGTCTGTTTCTGTCTGTTTGTTCCGGCTAATCTACGAAACAGCTGGACTGATTTTGACGGGACTTTCACTGGCAGATAGCTGATTGTATAAAGAGTATCTATCGGGTAGTTTTAAAAAAATATTGGAGCTGATAATCTCCTCTCCTCATTTCTCCATCATAATTAAACATAATCCCTTCTCAGTAAATTTCTCTGACATTTAAAGAAACTTTATTACGAAAACTGATATTGTTTTAATCATAAAATAGGTACATAATTTGGCTCCACAACATCACTTAAGCCTGTCCAGTTAACTTAGACCCTTTCATGTTAAACAACACAATAACACTTTATACTGACAAGTGGGTCAAGTAAAGCTGGTTTAACCTTTTTGACCTCAAAACCGTTGCTACCTTGGTGTTACGAGCGTAAAGCCCATTTTATAGCATTTTGATTATGTTTTTGGGCGCTTGAAAAATATCCATATCGAATTTTACGACACAGATTAGTTATTATCCACGTCAAAAATATTTTTTTGCGTTTATCGGCCTGTTTCAGATTTAGTATTCGTGTTTTTTTTTTTGTTGTAAATAATGTTTGGAGTTTGATTGACTGAAATATCAAATAGGTATCAGTCTTAATTATTAAACTGTTGTTATAGAGTGTTACAATGAGTCACAAAGGTCAAATGACAATCTGTTCATAATGGCTATGTATGAAACATGAAGTCTGCCATATCAGTTTAAAGCAACAGGTGCAAATTATTATGACGAACTCCTTCAATTAAAAGACTTGCACATTATACTCATAAATATTAGGTCACTTTGGCTTTATATTTAAACTAGCTGCGCCCCGCGGTTTCACCCGCATAGATATGTCTCGATCCCGTGAAAATATCGGGATAAAAAGTAGCCTGTGTCTTAATCCAGGCCAAGTGCCAAAATTCATCCAAATCTGTTCGGCCGTTTTAGCGTGAAAGCGTAACAAACAAACAAACTCATTTTCGCATTTATAATAGATATTATTACTAGCTGCGCCTCGCGGTTTCACCCGTGTAAGTCTCGATCCCGTTGGAACATCGGACTAAAAAGTATTCTGTGTCCTACTCATGTGCTAAATTGCATCCAAATCTGTTCAGCCGTTTTTGCGTGAAACCGTAAAAAAAACAAAAAAATAAAAATTCACTTTCGCATTTGTAATAGGAAGTGTATAGAGTGTCGCTAGTGGGTGGCACTTTATCCCTATCGGATAAAGTGCCACTATTTTCGACATAAGCCAACGGCCAGACAGAAAAGACGCAAGACGAGGGCGGGACGCGGACCCGTCGCAGACAGGGCGCCGTCACGACTTTTTAACTTATATAGAAAAGACACGGACCCGTCGCAGACAGGGCACCGTCACGACTTTTTATGGCGCGCACTAGAAGCTTTTCCCTTCAACCGTCCGATTTTGATACGACAACATGTCTTCTTCTGAAGATGAAGATGTATTGGCACTTGGCGGGCGAGCGCTGTGAGAACCTGCCCTCCGCGCCCTTTCCGCTCCCCCGCTTGCGCCCGTGCAGGCCCGCGCCCTGTCCTTTCTATATGTTTTGCAATAGGGCACCGACGAGTTAACGTCGTGACGCCATCCCGTCTTTTCTGTATGTTTTACGTCGCGACGGCTGTATACATTTTATATGCAAGTAGATTAAACGGGCGCCGCGACTGCGACGGGTCCGTGCCTTGCGTCTGTTCTGTGTGGCCGGTGCCTAATAGTGGCGCTGCCTCGGTCCGGCTGAAGTTTCGTTATCATTACCTTGTCATTGTCACTTCACGTCACATTTGTATCATCTCCATGGATCATACGCATCATTAAAAGAAATAAAGAAAGAAAATAAATTTGTTTGACTCAGGTTAAGGCACACAATATTCACAGAAAAACAAAAAAAAAAAACGAAAAAAAAAAAATAACTTAATAAAGTACTGTGTGCCTCACGGCTGCGGTAAATAGAAAAAAAAAGGGAATAAAAAGGGTAAATGGGAATATAGGTGAAAACTCAAAGAGGTAGTAGAGACAAAAAAATCTGGGAAAGTTCTTTGTGAAGGAGTTTATTCGGGGAAGTAGTACCACTGGTATACCTTTTCTAGACACCGAGCAACATAGCTAGGTTTCGGTTTGAATGGTAATTTCAGCTTTGTCTCTGATTGCAACGCATCTGCGATCCCTTTGCTATTGCAATGACCATAAACGACATTGTAATTTTGTTGTGAAAATAAAACTTTCACCGTTAGAAAACTAGGATATGACGCGCTACCTATCCCTAAGAACATTGTCAAAATTTACACAATTTTCTTAGGAATAGGTAAAATGATAAATGATGACGTAAAAGATGATAATACAGGGTGTTTGGTAGACCAAACACCCTGTATTATCATCTTTTACGATTTGCTACCACGACAATCTACTTAAAAAATCTGAGCATTAAGACGAAAGCGTCAAGGTACCGCGAAATTAAAAAATTGCGAAATTCCATATATATTTTCATCTCCAATTTAACCCTTTTAAGAGATGCATTTTCAAAATTCCTTCCTTAACGCATCCCCATGCGCTAAGCTAACCCGCGCTTATTTTTTTTTTTTTCCAAATTTGCTGGTCAGTTTCAAGTTATTCGCAGCTGTAGCTGCGAAATTCAAATTTCTTTACGTTTTTGTTTTACAATTTGCTTAATCAAAATAAAAAAACAAAGAAAATATGTTTATTCTGCACAAACAAAACGCACATTAAAAGAAAAAGTAGCCAAAAGCCTACTAAAAATATGATTCGCGACTCGTAACTTTCTTATGGAAAAGTTAGGAGTTAGTATGGAACAAATCTAACTTAGAGAGATGTTCTCGTATCTATTAATGATTCTAATGGGTATAATTCTGTATATACCTACATATACGTATGTTATAGTCACGAATCATATTTTGATCAAGCCACAACCTGACACTGACCTGCTAATTGCAAAAAACGCAAGAAAATTTGAATTTCGCGGGCTACAACTGCGGACCCACCATAAGCTGGCTTAGTTTCAATGGAAGAAGAGGCCAGCTTAGCCTGTTTGTGTACCACACTTACTGTACCAGCAAGCAACCGCCAGCTAGTTTACCTCCCAGTAACATAAAAATCCCCAGTCATAATTGCCTCTATTTGCTATGATAAAACACGTCTCAAGTAGCTAACCAACCACGTGTTCGTAATTATAATGAGACAAAGGGCCTCGTATACCCATTGTGACTTGACATAATTGTGTTGAGCACTGACGGGTTAGAATTGGTTTCAGTTTAGTGTCAAGTTTTGTATCCGACTGTTCCGACTGTTAGACTTTTGGAATTAGTTGTGAAAAAATTTTTGAAGGACTGGAATATCATATGGTCACTATAATGATAATGGAAAGATTTTTTTTCTTTTATCTATTTTGGGTGACCCATAAAGTTTTTTATGCCTCCAAATTGTTATTTTCGTGTTTATGTTTTTTTTCACTTTACAAAAAAGAAAAAAGAAAGAAATACGTTTACCTATTTGCGGTACAATGCGTCATATTGTACCGCAAATAGGTAGACTTTTTTTTTTTTTTCTATGAATTGGATTAAGATTATTTTATTTATAGGTTAATAAACTTTTATTTCTCGTTTCTGTTTTGATTAGCTGTTTTTTCACCTTTAGCTTTAGTGTGTGCGTAAAATGTGATAGTGGGGCGCGTCATTTCAGAGTGGACCAGCTTTACAAACCTTCATGACTTATTTTTCCATGATTAACATGAGCCAGTCTCCTAAAAACACGAAAGAAGTATGGTGCGGTGACACATAAACAATTACTAGAAATAAGCTCCGTAAATACCCATGAGAAAAAAATTGAGCATCAAAATTAGTGCACGTGTTACCAACATTTATTAACATAACTATGAAAATGTCTATTCCGTAACAATACTTAATTTTCCTAATAGCTTCATAGTAAGCATAATAACAGTATACACAAAGTATAATAAGTTTATAACAATAATAAACATAAACGTGGGAATAACACAGCTCATTGCACATGAATGCAATGAAATGTTTTGTTTTTATTATTATTTATGAACAATTAACATTACTTGGATGTTACGTTATAACTATTAAAAGCATTCTTGTGACATGTGTTGAGCTTGAACTCTTGAGGCTTCAGTGTAATGACTTCTTGGTATTGTTTTGAGTGACATTATAATTTTATTCTACTATTTACAGTTGGCAAGAAAAGATTGTCAGGGCATTAAGGGTACACTACGGCTCTAGCTCGTTGGTGGGCGTGACTAATATGCATGCTTATTAGTCTAATTATATATTGATTTATATACGAGCGAATGAAATTTCACTAACAGACTTTTGGACGTATAGATATCATGAAAAAACTACTGTATGTATTCACTCAAAATAAAACTATTTGAACTATTGAATAAATTATCTATCCCTGTACGATTTTTATTTTGCCATTTTCTTACTTCATAAGTTATTTATTTACGCCTAAAGAGGAGTTAAAAATTTGTGTTGACATATGGAAGTTACGACGCTCATAGCTTCTAAACCAATATTTTTATTCCAATTCTGCTTCTATACTAGGCTAGATAATAACAAGACAAACTGATATGTTTTTATTTTAGAACGTACACCGTCAAACTGACGAGTAATCATGATACTACGTTTGTATGGAAGAATGACCGACTAGGGTTTCTTACCCTTAACGAACAGAGTAGTGACGTTGCACAATAACTTAAAGTTTTATTTTTAGACGATCTTCATGTGAAATTTATTTAATTTCACCTAAAAACGTTTTTTTTTTTTTATTGAACAGCTGTGTCAGATTTCTTTTCATGTAGATAATATTTCTAAAAACAAACCTCTCCCACTCAATTTTCTCACACAAAACGTAAATATGACTAGTGTAAATTCCAGCTACTAAACATTGATTCCAGGATTCCCATAACAAAAATCCCTCGAAAAAAAATACAAACCTTCGCAACATAAACGCAGCCAAATGACCGACTAACAAAACATACAAATCGGTGCAATAATTTCCGAGATTAACGCGACTAAACGAACTCACAGTTCCCATCATTTTAGGGTATTAACAGAGTCGTGACAAGATCCCTGTTGAGAAATTACTGTAAACTCAGTTATGATACGTAAACCCGTCATTAAGGAAGGTTTTGGGGCCAATCAGGAACCTGCTTTTTTAACGACGCTATAAATTCGGTCTGCACTGCCTTTTGTGTGTAGCTATGGTGTTTTAGTGTAAGATGAGCGAGAGACAATGTTTAGAGATGCCAAGTAACCTGCTTAGCTGTTGTTACCATTTGACGGGTTGTTGAATCGATAATTAAACATTTTAAATTGCTAATCTGCTTTGCGGGCTACAGCGAATAACTGTCGGGAGAATAGCGGTCGTCCATAAACTGACCAAATTTTCAGTTCTTTTGATAACATTGAATGATGTTCGATTCGGCACGAAAGTGTTATCGAACGGTTGTGAACTCACACACACTTTATCCTCTAAACCTATATACACAGCTTCAAAAGCAGATAAAACGAGCTTGCTTTTTTAGCTTTTGAAGCAGATTATTTTTATAGCAGACTTAAGTTTAGTGGTAAAGTGAAGTCTTAATTGAGAGCATGTAGTCCTATATAGGATTTGACATACAGCATTTTCTTGAAAATGACACTAAGCTCAGCAGTGCTCAATTCGTTCTGATTAGTGTGATATTCATTTGAAATACTACAAACTAAAAAGAGCAATTATTAGATGAATATAATTATGTATGATTAAAACAAAACAAAACAGTCATTGCCTTATTTACCTGTATTATATTTATTGCTATTATACTACATCTCTCCAAAACCACAAACATCTATGACTAAATACACTTTTGTCTGTTCTGTGAAATACACCAACATACTCGGTACTCATATTACACTAAACTATTGATGCCTACCACCCAATAAAAACTCATTAGCAACCATGATACACCAAGTTACTAAAAAAAACCACAAACGACGACTTCCTTCAAAGGCCTCGAACATGAGGAAAATGAGTTCATTGTTTTGATATTTTTCTCAGAATCCTTTTAGATTGCCTATTCTTTCTTGGCAAAGTATATTCGTGATAATCGAGCTTCCAAGAGAGAAGACTTCCAGAAATTTCGGCAAAAAGGGCGTGAAGGAATTAAGGAAAACTTTTATGCTAGATAGTCTCGTTGGTCAAGTTATCGCAAGCGCTACTGCTGAGCTTGAGGTCTTGGGTTCAATTCCCAGTTCACGCAAAGTGTTATTGGGTTTCCATCACGACTTTCTCAGTAGCAGCTTGGATTCTAGATTTGTGCCCGCCTGATGGCAATAGGCTTGCCTCATTGACTTAAACTTATAGTAAGTGGCGAAATGTGGGTGTTACTATAGGTACCTACACCTCTGCCTAACCCTTCGGAGATTACTGGCGTGATGTTATGTTATGTTTATGTGTGTTTTATATTAGATATTGCTGCTCTACACTTTATTCTATACTAAAGAGCCAAGAGAGAGAGAGTTTAGTGTAGAGCAGCAATATAGCAATATATCTATATTATTTTGTTAATTTTATTCTTGTTGGTTTTCATTTATAACGTATCTATTGCAATTCTTTCATGCTATTTATATTTTATTGTTTCAGGTAAACGCAATTTATTATTAACAATAATTTGTTCCCAGCTATCAAGGACATGGTAAGTCTCATGTTCATTCGTATAATATGACATTATTGTTATTAAGTTGACACGATTCCTTTAACATCAAGATAATAAACATTTAAACTTTCTATCACCCGATATCGAATCTTTGGATCAATTCAACCATAAAGTTCAAACACTTTTGTTACACCCAAACTCAACCTTTAAAAAAACTGTGACACTGACCGTAACCAATGACCAAATTACAATAACGGATAACGAATACAAACGTTGAGAAATTGAACTTTAATTTTAAGACGATAGTGCTCTCGATATCCTCACAAAGATTGACCTCGAAACTGATCCTTATTTCGATACAAATAAGGATATCAACAAAGAAGAAGATGCTGATGGTAACGGTAAATATATCTCAGTATTTACAGGACCGATCAATCATACAAAGTTTATTAAGCGTCAGATTAACTTTCCAGATGAAGTTGGTAAGGTGACACAACCCTTATTAGATAATGTGATAATACACGATAAGGTAAAATAATATACGATTAAAATTAATGGAATTGTGTGTCAAAAACAACTACAAAATGAGGTCAAATAAAATTTAAATAATGCGCACTTTATAATATGCACGGTGTTATATTTAAATTGCGTTCATATTATGATAGGTTTATTTCTGGCTATAAAATGTACGCAGCGTAAATAAATTGCTTTTTCTATTAAATATATATTTGGTTTTTACTACTTATACTTGGAGCAAAACAGTATGAAATTAAATAAGTCTAAGTCAAGAGGTAAGATTACCAGTTCCTCAATGGTTTTGGATTTTGGTGAAGCTCTGCTCGCTTCCATCTTCGACCTGATCATCACTTACGATCAGATGAGACCCCAAAAGGATAAAAAAAAAACTGAATCACCCAACAACTAAGTAATTAAATTCCTGAAAATGGAGTTTTGAAAATCAGTAGTAAATAGATTTAATCAAAGCCATTTCGCACTGATATTAATTAATAGCTGACGTATAGACGTAAACTACTTATAGAAGTAAGACACTTTGTATATGCGATGCTTTTCGAGCTGTATGTGCATCTAAATTAATTTGAGTTCAATGAACTTAGTTCACCAATCCTTTGAAATACAAATGTATTCGTTTTTGATCTGATGGTAATTTCCTTTATCGGCACAAACAAAGTTTAGCACAACAAAACTTAGATGCAACCGGAACGAAACCATAAATCATAGCAAGTAACACCATAAGCAAACTCCGATAGACAATATCTGATGTTGCACTTGGCAATGTTACAATTACCATCGAAGCTAACCAAAATTTTAAAAGTAAAATCTTAGGGTAGTGAGAATAAAGATCAGAATTCGAAGTGATAGGAGTTGTAGAACAGCAAATAGAAGTTGGTGATGCACCAACAAAATAAGAAGGAATGGTAGTAAGAAATTGTCTAGTACCAAAGGCTTATGGGCGTTGCGCTTCATTTAGCAAAAGTATATCGAATTCATCATGTGTAACGTCTATGTTGTGTGTTTTTATTAAAAATTGTACGACGTAATGGGACTGCGACGTCGTTTAAAGATGATGGCATACGCTCCGATAGTGGTACTTTGTTATAATGTTGCTAAGCGCTTTCAAGGAAATATGAATTGTGAGCAACCGTGATTCTGATTAGCTTTGATGTTTTTGTTGGATTTGATTTATGAGTTAGTTTTATTTTGTCTTCCTTTTATTCTAGCTTTGTTGTCTTCTTGATAAAAGTTTAGCATAATACATTTATTTATATTACGTTGTGTCTAACTACGAGTCTAATCATTATTCAGTTTAAGAAGATTGATTTTAAAAACGATCAACAATTTTATGGAATCTATAAATTTCTAACGAGAAATTAACCTAATTTATGCCCCTGTGATTTACTACATACATTTATTAGCTACTAAGTAATTCCCTACCTATAAATATTCACAACCTGACTAATACAAATTGCTCTTCTTTATTTTCCGACGTGCCTTGCATATTTTACATTAACCAACTACGTACTTTGTCACACGTATTCATAGTGCTGCAATATTAATGCCATCTATTGCTTTGTCAAAATGCTTATCTCTCTGGGCTCATTATCCACGAGTAATGGACGCAACATTTACAAATAGTCACGACTGTACATTATGCTGTAGTGACACATTATCGACATGATATTATGACGTTGATGGCCAGCTACTTATGGTGCTTTTAGCGTCCCGATTTAAAAGATGACACGTCTTTTTGTGGTAACTACTGTATGGCTGTAATATTTCATCGGTAATTAGCAATATTTCATATCTATGCGTTGGGATGAGCTTTTAGTGGGATGAAAGTGGTTTGATAGGAGCTAATCTGAAATAAAAGGTGGATGTGTCGGCTCATTGCGTTTAAGTAGGTACTTAATGGTGCTGACTTATCTTCGAGTGTCTCATATGAATGCAGAATCCTAAGCTTGGATTGGCGATAAACGATGAACTGCCGATTGATTCTATAAAAATCTTACCGCGAAAATTTTGGTAAAGACAAGTGAGCGTTGTAGTGAGATGTCATTCTTTCTGGTGCTAGAGTTTGACAGCTCATTTCATGCTCACTTTAGAGACACAGACTAGACCGGCTGTATAGAATCAAATATGGATTCCATGATTATGTTTGCTCAAATATTATTTACTAGCTGCGCCCGTGATTCACCCGCATGAGTCTCGATGCCGTGGGAATTTAGGGAAAAAGGTATTGTTTATCCTAATACAGGTCAAGGTCTACCCATTTGCCAAATTTCATCCAAATTCGTTCAGCCATTTTAGCGTGAAAGTGTAACAAACAAACAAAGAAACACACTTTCGCATTTATAATATTACTAGCTGCACCCCGCGGTTTCACCCGCATAAGTTTCGATTCCGTTGGCATATCGGGATAAAAAGTATTCTATGTGTTAATCCAGGTTATAAATTATCTGTATACCAAATTTTATCCAAATCCGTTCAGTAGTTATAGCATGAAGAACAGACAAACATACACACTCACAAACTTTCGCCTTTATAATATTAGTAGGAAGTAGGATTATAGTGTGATAGTTAGGATTACTAGCTGCGCCCCACGGTTTCACCCGCATAAGTCTCCATCCCGTGGGAATGTCAGAATAAAAAGTATCCTATGTCCTATTCCAGGTCATGGTCTACCCGTGTGCCAAATTTCATCAAAATCCGTTCAGCCGTTTTAGCGTGAAATCATAACAAAGAAACACACTTTCGCATTTATAATATTAGTTAGGATTCATACTCATCGCTGATTAGCGTTAGAGTCAACCGGTTTCTACTGTCTTTTGTTTTTCAGTCCTAAGTACTTCCACTTTACATTAAACACGTGCCCAAAAGGCCATAAGAACAAACTAACAATTTCACTTAACATTTTTTTATTGCTCAAGCCTTATCTAACATGACATCATGGCACTTATGGGGCACGCTCTTGTAAATCATTCCTTCATGGGTTTGTTAAAACATTAATTGATTACTACCATAAAATATAGCACGTGGCCGTACTCAATGTTTTGTTAATTGACACGGATAGACACTGTGATTTTGTTACTATTTTTTATTGGTTATGTAGAGTCTTTACTGTGTGGTCAAAGCTTGAAAATTATGTAAGAAAAGAAGGCTAGGAGATTTCAATAAAAACAGGCTGCATCATGGTCTTCTTTGGATAAATCTGAACCTTTTAGCTCTCAGTAGATAATAAAGAAAAAATATGTGAAAGAAATGAAAACCTATTTAATATATTAGCAGCATTATCAGCAGCATGAGCCAATAATGTTGCCACTACTAGGACACAGTCCTCCTCTCTTCTAAAGATATCTCTCACGCAAGCCCAGTGCGGGTTGGTAGATGTCACAAGTCTTCGATTTTTGGTTCTAGGATATGCGGTTAACCCACGATGTTTTCCTTCACCGTTAAAAAAACCTAAACTCTAAAACCTGTTTAGAGGTTAGACTAATTTAATTTAAAAAAATAACATGATAAAATATGAAATCTGCACAACTATCTAACTGCTTACAATCGCTTTAGATAATCAGTTATTTATTATGTGACAACAAAGAAAAATGTCAACAGCTACATACACAGGGGTATTGGAAGATGGGTGCAAAGCTTTAAGGCGAAGATAGTACAGACCATTTGGAACCATTTAAGCCATGGTTGTCTCAGACGAAGTCTTACCAATTTTTTTAACCTAATATTTGTTTTTTTTTTCGGAATTTCCCAATTTTTTATGTAAACTGCATATTTATGGCCAAATTGAATGATATATGAGTTTATTTTTTATTTATTTAATCAAAGTAATGTGTAAGCAATCAAGCAAAACATTTTTTAGGCTTCTGTGAACATTAGACATTTTTTACAGACATTTAAAGATCAGAATTTTTTTATCAATACGTTTTTTAAACCTTATTAAAAAAAAAATTGGTAAAAGAACCATGGCTTAAATGGTTCTAAATTGTCTGTACTATCTTCGCCTTAAAGCTTTGCACCCATCTTCCAATCACCCTGTATATCACGAAAAAAACAAATGAAAATCAAACGCGCCTGAAAACCCAATCTTACTTTTACGCAATCTTTAACATCATTACAAATAAAACTCCGTACGGTCTCCAGTTGGAAACCACAACAACAAAATAATACTATGACATTAGTATGGATAGCCACACGCGTCGCCTGCGCAGCGTCATCGTGACACACAGCAATAACTGCGTTTGATTGTGGAATAACGAAATAATTTTTATATCCACTTAATGGACCGGTGATGTGGTTTACGGTTGGAAAGGATAATAAGCTTATACATAGGTTGTTTTTTTTGTGTTTCATACTCTCTCTATCTGTCACAGTAGGGAATGGGTGTTAGACTGTCGAGCTCATGTCTATAATAATTTTTATAGCTGAATACAGTAATATCCATGAAAAGAATAGGGAATGTAAGTTTTGACAGTTATGAATTGCAACCAAAATTTACCCTTACCAGTCGACAGCGATGCGGAGGTATTTTCCGACGCCATGTTTTAGTTTGTTAATATAGTTTTAGTTAGGGTATTATGTTTTTATTTAAATAGTTTGTTAGTTCATTTATTTGTCAACTGATTCAATTATACTATAATAATGAATGTTTTACTATAGTTTAAAATGTCTGTTGAGCTATTTGGACAGCCGTTTGGTCAACGACCATGATTTAGTAATCTGGTTCAGTCTCTTTCATCGGGCTGTGAACATAATCAAATCAAGAAACATTTTTTTTTTAAGAACTGAGGCCCTAGTTTGAGTTTATTTTAACTATCTCGACTTTACGCATCGACCGCGTTCGGCGCTCCGATTGGCAGCCGGCCGGCTTTCACCAGTGAAGGGCCAATTGGAGCGCCGAACGCGGTCGATGCGAAAAGTCGAGATGGTTAAAAGAAACTCGCACTAGGGCTTCCAATTCATTTTTACTAAGCCAACATATTCGCTAACAAGTTCCCCAACTTTGCCACCTGTAGGTAAGTCATATCCCGCGTCAACTACGCAATAAGCACGACACGATGACTATAACGATCTGCAGTTAATTATTAACTGAGCTTTTTTCTTAGCTTTAATGCAGTTTTTGTTGCACTCAACTAAGTTATAAATGATTGTGGATTCAACATGAGTTATGAATTACTTTGCCTTAAGGAAAATTAAGTGCAAATCTTACTCATGTTTCTTTGTGTGATTGTTTATTTTCATTTAATTTATCTTTGAGTGCACAATTATACATTCCTCTTAATTAGAAATACTATATTTACTTTTTTTATACAATATCTAACACAACTTATTATGCACACTAGATACTAAATTAAATGACTCACTGTACTAACTAACTATACAAATAAATACAAAAACAAAACGACATCTTGCCTTAGGCATCGAAGCTCGTCCGCATCGCTGTCATCCGGAAACGTACCAATAAGATTGGCAATTTTTCCATGTTGAAGTACCTACAATGCTAATTCTTTGGACAAAGAACCTGGTAGCACCATTAGCTAAACGAAAATTACCAAAATACTCCGATAAATAAAACTTGCAACATTTTGTGTTCTCACTTTCCGGTTAGTTTACGATCAGTATAGTCATAGTCTAGTACACTTCGTTGTTCGTCGAGTTGAGCTCCTTAAGTTCTGAGTTGAGCTCCACGATTACTGACAAATGCTTGCACTGACAGAACAGGTCCACTCAAATCTGTGTGGTTCTTTTCTCACTGACTCTAAAAGAGACTGTGACCTCTGAGTTTGTTTCGGCTTTTCTTCTCAGAGTAGTCAGATAGGAAACGCCAAACTCATCTAGCTAATATTTTAATATTTTTTTAAAGAAGACGTGTAAAGGTGATTCCAATATCCTATTTACAGAATAAACAATTTCATTTCATTTTACTTAAGACAGTAATTTTGTAAGGATTTAGGTATCTCTGACATCTTCAAAAGCTCTTATCTCAAAAGCAACGATAATTACACAAACTTCCACTCATCTTCTACCTTTTGAACTGCTACTTATACATAAAATCACTTTAAAATACACATATATAGAACAACTAGTACATAAAATAACTATACTTAAATCTTAACTATATCCTAACTGTAATATAAATGCAAAAGTGAGTTTGTTTGTTACGCTTTCACGCTAATACGGCTGAACGGATTTGGATGAAATTTGCCACATGACCTGGGTAACGAAACAGGATACTTTTTATCCTTATATTCCCACGGGATCAAGACTTATGTGAGTGAAACCGCGGGGCGCAGCTAGTACGACATAGTACACATTGAAATAACAACTAGTACTTACATAAAAGGACTATACTTAAATAAATCGTATTAAAGTACTTGCCGGTGTTTAGGTCAGCTAAATCGTCTAGAATTGCTTAACACAAAAGTCGAGTCAAGTTAACTGCTCTAAACTGTGCTCATAAACTCGGTAGCGAGCATAGCATTGAGCTAGGGGTGCGTATTACACCGTAGCGTAACAGTTATGTCTGTAATAATATGAGCAGTATAATAGAGTTTTTGGCTACTATCAAAAATATAATTAATGAATACTTATTTTAAAGATGTAACTTAATAAGCGGATGTGTGAAAAAATAAATATAATCGGTGGAAAAATTGAGAACTTACACGCTTTTGAAACTATTCTTCTATCCTTGTTATTATACGCTAAGCGATCATTGTACTGAATGGTGCGAAGTTACTATGGCGTTCCTGTGTTGTTACGTCAGATCATAGCATTGCTGTCTCTGTCTAGCATAGACTTAAACACATACTATTTCGGCATTTTAAGAAATATTTAAACTTTTTTTTTTGTGTTACACAAGTTTATCTAGGTTTTGAAGAAAAAAACAGCCAAATACCCTATTGTCTCTTTACGTAGTGAAGCTTTTTCACAAGTTGAGTACACGAGCATTGATCACCAACACGTGACCACCACGTTTGATCATTGCGTGACATTTATTTTTTACAAAATTGTACGTTGAAGTCAGCTTAAAAGGTGTTGCTACTGCAATCTGGTACTGGATAGGGTTCTTTTATCTTCACGGTGTTGTACAGTCTGTTGTCAACATTATCTGACCCACCCTAAAAACAAACGAATGTGGACCCTGTGCTTGTAACATTAAGGTTTATTCAATTTATATGAGCATATCAGACTAGTTAGTCGATGAACAAATAAAATAATAATACAGACACGCAAAGGAGAAGGCGACTTCTGGGCCCAGCAGTTAACTAGTTGAAATGTATATTAAAAAAACCGTCATATTTTTCTAAGGAAAATCACAAAATATGGTACCTTGTTTCTATCTAGGAAGCGAGAAAACTTAAATTAAGTTATGGAACTAAATAATCGATTAAATAATGCCTGAAATGTTAGTAATCGATTACGAATAAATCGGTAAAATGTCAGAATATGTATGAAAATCGAGTAACGAGTATTTTTTTGTGGAATCGATTCATATCGAATCGATTTCCTTTAATTTCTCTTCTGGCAACATTCCTGCCTGATATCAGTCTGTCACCGATTGACAGATGACACTCGTTCGTTGTTTTTCGTTCTGAGTGCGCACGTATTTTCCTTGTTTTATTGTTTAACCCCACGACCTCGGCTTTTATTGGACTATTGACGGATCTTGCATTTCTAAATTACCTGGCTCTCTATTTTGGACAACTGTTTACGCCTATCGATCGGATATTGACGACATGGATCGCTGTGTGAATTGTTTGATTGCGACTGGTCGCAGTAACTCTATTGGCAGAAGAGTCTTGGAAGATGAGGCGATTTTAGCAGTTATTTGTCGGTGGCATGCATCTCAGCCTGTAAGTTTTTACCTATTTTATATTTTTTTTACCTATTCAAATGTTAATTGGCGTGATGGGTCGCCGGCGCGTTGTGTTCTAAGCGCCTCAACGAGCTATCAGCAAGCTGACGGGGCTCCCTTAGAGGGCCAAAGCCTGCCGGCTAGGTGCCTACTGCTTCTAAGTGCAGGATATTGGATGAAGAAACTTGTCTTCGACTGTAGCGACTGTCCAGGGCGCGAGAGAGCCAAACGTGTCAGATCTTTGACTCTTTACACACGCTCCATGCATGAAACCATAACACAACCAAAGACATTCAAAAGTATTTCGTAAAAAACATAAAAAAACTGCAATGTTATAATATAACCTCACTGTTACTATATTTCATATAACTTGATTCCTGGATAGCCAAATATCACCAAATTTTCAGTGAGGCCTTGTTATTATATTCTCTTACAAATAAGGCTAGTTTGATTCAGTTAACACCTGGGCCCAGGAATGTATGGAGTAGTTCCCTTCTCCTTTGATCTTTAACACGTAACGTTAAGGTAAACCCACCCAACATTGTCGGAGCCACCGGCATTATGTATCATTTTGTTATGCTATTTTAATCATTATCTCGTTGACATTAAAGTTGAAAAGCTTTTAAGTCACACTACATAATTACAACCCAATCTTTAATTTCGCACGTTTCTAACAAGTGCTTGTGGCTTAGCGGTTTGATGCTGGATTGGCGACGAACAACATGTCGGTTCAAAAACACAGTCCACCTATTATCAGTTCCTTTTTTAATAAATAATAACACACATGATAATAAAAAAACTACATAAAACAGAAAATAAAAAATTCTAAAGAGACGTTGTTTTTGCAATATAGTAAGACAAGGTAAAATATGTTTGCGCGTAGTCACTGCATACCCTTAGGTTTTATAATGAATACGAATATTTATTTTTCAACTACCCACTTATTACAAATTATGCGAAAATATTACCATTTTAGAAAGTTTATATTTGAAGGTTATCCGTCTATAGTTCTTTACAATAAACAAGAAATGGTTTTGTAATAAATTCTAAATTAAAAGCAAAACAATTATTTTGTCGCAGGATTTGATCTCGTTGTTTTTCCCAGTCTTATATTCAGACCACGAGACCAGAATTACTTGAAGATAGTTATTAAAATAAGTTATTACACTAATTATATTATAACAAGTAGTTATAACATATAACCTAACGCTAACGTTTTAAAGATCAAATTTGCGTGTCTGTATTATTATTGTATTTGTTCATCAAGCCGTCGCGTCGCTTGTCTGTTAAGCTCATTTAAATTGAATAAACCTTATTGTTAATGTCAGAGGGTCCAAATTCGTTTGTTTTTAGGGTGGGTCAGATAATATTGACAACAGACTGTACCAAATATATTATACGAAAAATACAAATTATAAATATTTCTTGAGGCGTGTTACACCAAAGTGTAACTTGTCCCAATAACTGCCACTAGGAACGTAATTTCGTATTATTAGTATTAGGCAGGAATATCTCGCAAATACTTGCGTAATACACTTACAATGGCCTTTCATTATGACAATTCGAATATTTCAAACAAATGATGCAGCATTCGTAGTTTCCTTAAAAATCCCATAACCAGACAAGCTATCTTGTCTGAATATTAACCACAGTCTCCACTCGCTGTAACATTCACCACATCATCACGGTGTAAACATAACCCGCTAAGTGGCCGCATAACGTACGGGAACAACAAGTTAGCCCGCGTTTAACTTTGATTTATTAAACCATCGGTTAACTAACGGTTCGGTACGTCATGGGGTTAGCTGTGGAGATTGCGTAAGTTAATGGCACCGTTAATTGAAATATTAGTTGAAAAAATTAATTGGATTAAGTTAGATTTACTAGGGTTTATTGGTTGGGATAGAACCGTTTTTTTTTACACTTGTGTGAAATGTCTATTAGTGCAAGTGTCCTTTGGCACGTTTATTTCTTTCTTATTTGTTCAAATCGCTATAACAAAGAAACAATAAGCGGAATCGAACAATAATAAGAAAAGCTTTACCTAAAAAAAAATCTAATGAATATTTTTTCTCGTTACTACTCAGACAATCATTAAACCAAAAACCAACAAATGAATACAATTATTAAAACCACAAACAATAAAAATTAAAACTAATAAGAGATCAGTAGAATACATTTTCAATTACGCCAACACTTAGCAGACATAATACAAAACAGTACATCAAGTATTACGCAAACCAAAGACTACACTGACAAACATACAGATCAACACCCAAAAACTGAAAAAGAACCTTACATTGAAGACACAAAGTTCAAAATTTTAGAAGTTGGTGATCAAAATAATGTTGTAGATGTAAAACAGCCTTATGTCATTGCAATTGCTTCAGAACTGATATTTAACGACTGTTCCATTATTTATGCATAGGAGATTAGAATAATGTTGATACTCTGATGAAAGGGGTTTTGACGAACATTGTTTTACAAGGAACCTACCAAATCAAATGTTCGTCAAGACTGGATACAAATATGAATTATCATCATTTTCAGCACTTTGGTAAACAAATAATATTTCTTGAGTGTACAAAAGGCTTTCCTTATACCAAGAACTTTGAAACATGGGTTCTTAAAAGGTCATTATCTAAATCCTAAATATACAGATAATACTGAAGAGCTAAGAGTATTAGGAAGTAAGATTTAACGACACGAAGACACTGGGTAAGACATAAGGATATTTATAATCCCGAGTCAACAGTAGCTAAAACTATTCAGTTAATCATTTCTTAACAAAGCAGTTAAAATAAACCAACCATGCACAGTTAACTAACGCTTACACAACTTAAACCATCAAAGAAGTTGATAGTAAACTTGAAGCTAAGACCCATGCAGAAACCACTCCTCCACAAAACAATATAAAGGTAACAACTTCAACAGTACTAGAAGAACCAAACAGAAACATTAAAGCAGGGGAACAATGTAAGAAACGTGTTTTATTTCAACCAGGAAACGGTATGGACACAATATAGTTATAGTAAGTGATTGTAGGCAGTACGATACTATCTTAGTACAAGAAGTAATAAAGACGCCTCACAGTTAAATCTAGCCTTAGAACAAAGAAACTGTGGAGTAATACGGCAAAGCAATGGTGAGTAAAAAAGTATTTTGTTAGTACGACTTTACGATGTTCAGTTTAGAAAAAGTTTAATTTTCAACATACGAGAAATACGAAAATTCAACAAGAAAAGACGTCTATATTGGAAAATTCGCTAATGCCAAAAACAGAGTAGGCTGATGAACTTTACATGTTGTAGTTCTCAAAATAGAGGATCTAGAAAATATATCAGGGCAGTAACAGTGGCTTTAAGAAACACAAAACCGACCAACTAACAATAATAAAATATTATAAATGCATACGTGAGTTTGTTTGTTTGTTCTGAATTTACGCTAAAACGGCTCCACAGATTTGTATGAAATTTGGCACTTGGTTCGACCATGACCTGGGCTAGGACATAGAATATCATCATCTCGATATTCTTAAGAGATCGCGACTTATGCGGGTGGAACCGCGGGCAAAAACTAACAACAATAACTTTTTGGCAATGAGCTTGATAAAATCGATCCCAAAAACGGCTATCTTTCAGAGAGAAATACCATCATCACATTGATCACTTTTCTAACTATGGAATAACTTATTAATGAATTAGATCCTAGTTAATCCCATGGAGTCTCGACAACTCTGTTTGAGTCAAGTCGCAGTACATTGCAGTATTGGAACCGGTTTCAGAACCGCTTCTGCCGTTGCCCACTGCGAAAGTTCATACGTGTATACTACACTGTAATGTTGTAGGTAATACTATAGTTTAAAAGAGGCCCAAGTTATAAACTTTTGAGGTGTAAATATAAAATCAAAGACACCGCTTCCGAAATTAAATCTTGTCTTTAAATATACGCCACAAAACGTCTGATGGATTAGTAGTCCTGCGAACAGTAGACCTCGCGAGCTTTTATGCAACAATTAATAATTATTTTCAGAATTCCCTAGTTTGTAATGAGAAGGTGGTCCCAGGGGTTCCATCAATCCCACCTAGTAGTTAAAGAGCCGATTTTAATGGTGGAAATTTAAAAATGAGCAATTTACTACATTTTGAGGACCTATTCAGCTCATCACGCCGAAGATCCTCAACAGAGCTTTACGAAATTTATATGACACCAATTTAAAGTCCTTAACTTGCGTGACTACCTTTCAAATAAAAAAATAACCATCGAAATCGGAACTCTTAAGGCGGAGATATCCCGTAGTCCCCTTTTTGCCCCTTTTGAAGGAAGCACCCCTTCAATCAAAAAATCCCTGATGGCAAAAATAATCTATAAAGTCTTAAAACCTGTATACTTACCAAGTTTCGTCCAGATCGGTTGTAAAATACAACCTTCATAGGAGTACCAACAAACAGACACATGAAAGATAATTTTGCCATACTTGAAGCAGACACGCTTCGCTCACTTCGCTCACTCGGTCAATTAATAGCTATAATGGTCATTTCAAAAAGAATAGTGACCAAAAAAAAATAATTCAAAAGTCATTTATTCTAACTAGGCTGAGAATCAGCACTTTTTGAACGTCAAAGTTACATAAGACAGTCCCACAAAACACCCACCCATTCTCACACCCACGCTCAAACATCCAATTTATTTATTTTTTTATTTGCCCCACACTAGGAATTTCTCCTGTATCGTGGGTGCTTTTACTAACATTTAAACTCACATAAAAAAACAGCCAGACCCGGAACAACTAATTGTAGGTCATACAAATATTCGTTCCGTGCGGGAATCGAACCCGCGACACGCAGCCATTGTTTATTTGGTTGTTCCACTATAGTTAGAAAATCCATGATCATCCCGTCTACTACAAAATCGCTTCTCGCCTCTCGCTTGCGTCCCTACGTCAGACAGTAGCTAACCCTCAAGCTAGCTATTGCTTAGCAAATTATGCTCGATCTCGACTTCCCCCAGCTCAGGTTTATAGGTTACCAACGTAAAAATACTATTGTAAGCGTTTTTCTTACAAGGATTTATAGGAGCGAGATTTTATAAAGGTTAGAGGAATAAGCTTTAGAAGTTATACCTAAAGCTAGTAAGGATTTTGCATGAAAGTCTTGCTTGTACGATGCATCTGGAGTGAAGTTTACCTCGGTAGCTCACCTCCGCAGCGAAACCATAGCAGCGAAACCGCAGTAGTTAAATTCAATAGACTCGCGTCATTTTCCGCTGCTCGCACCCGATTCGAGTAGCGGAACATGACGCGAGTCTATTGAATTAAACTACTGCGGTTTCGCTGCTATGGTTTCGCTGCGGAGGTATGCTATCGGCGTTATGAGAAGAAGTAATAAGATCTAAACAAAGCAGTCAAGGATAACATCGCGAGGAAATATGGACTTGTAGTTAATGCAGGGTTAAATTAAAATATCTAGTTAAACTGCGCAATAGGTCTCGATATCTACTTAAACATTTAAATTGATGATTTTTTTTGTGGGGTCTCTACCTCATTTAATGTAGTCACTTGAAATATTTATATATTTAACCATTTATGTACACACCTATATAAACAGACAAGAAGAAAAGAACATCAAAATACGTACAAAGGTGATGCTTATTTCTAAAGAAATCTCTTCCAGCATACCTGCGATAGGACAGAGGGTATAAAGAGATGTAGACACCGTGTGTAAGAGTAGAGAGAAAGTAAAATACATAAAACTATTCACTTAATAAAATAAAACAAATAATATGAGAATATACTTACTTACATACATACAATCATACATACTAACAAAAAAAAAAACAATAAACAAAAAAAAAAACATAATTTAAAAAAAAAGTGTTTATTTCACAGACGTGATGTGAATCGTTATTTAAACACGATAAAACATTAGAAAACAGTTTTTCATAACCCATACTTCAAGTTAAACATTAACAGTGGTTGTTGAGCTCCTTAAAATAACAATCAGGTTTTTTTTATTTTTTTTTATTTAATCGTGCTTAGATTTATCATTAGCTAGCCAATTTAATTCAACTTACATTACAAAGAGGTAAAATTTTTGTTTGTTTGTTTGTTTGTTTGTATGTAGGGTGTAATCTCCGGAACTACCAGTCGGATTTGAAATATTATTTTTGCAATGGGTAGCCCAATTCTTGAGAAAGGTTAAAGACTCGCTGAGGTAGTTGGGGGCAAAAGCTAGTATATCATAAAGCACTCAAAATATCACCATAGCGAATTAGCTGTGTATCTTTCGACATCAAAATAAAGCCAGCTTGTTTTTCGATTCAAATCTTTTGACATAGGTTTCTTTCAAAGACAGAAATGAGAATCCAAGCTTTTTTCCAACTATGTTGGGGTCGGTTTGTTTTCTTTCTAAATAAAGGTACTGATAAGAAAACAAAAACAAGTTCCCGTCCCTTAACCGGGCGATAACTATACTGATTACCCTAGGTACAGATTACTTATACACCATTGGGAAAGTATAGGATACTGCAGTCGATTTCAAATTTCAATAATAGGTTACAAACGATGTACCAATAGGTAATAAAATAATTATCTTCAGCAAACAATTCTGATTCCCACACTATGATTGCTAAGGTAAGTGCACCAGTTGTTGACTTAGATAAAATATTTCATATTGCAAAATATTTAAGTGGATTATCAATACACTTGACATCGTGTTCATATCAGTTTCACTGACTCACATCTTGAAGTGGTTATTAATATTATTGTGAAGTTTCTTTTATTTTTCATAAAGGGGAAGTAAAATGAGAACCTAATCTAAATCGATTATAAATCAGAAAAATATTAATTGTAGGATCAAACCTATTTAAAATGTCCTGTACCTTAATTACGTAATACACGATCAATCGGAATTTGAATCGTTTTGAAACAAATTGCTAATCCATTGCTTCATAAGTTCGAAAAAAAATCTGCTCAACAACGTAAATAATGCAACGAATGTTGATGAACGAAAATGTGTTGCGTAATTAGATAGCAGATCTTGCTATTTTTTTTTTATATTAAAGCATGTTATAAAATAGCTAAGAAATAAACATATAATATAATAACAAAAACAATACAAAACCTATGATTCCACATTTCCGAGTCTCCGAAACCAACAACAATATGTAATAAATCATATATAAATGTGTAACCTATTTACTTATTGTTATCTTATTATAGAATTTACTACGTTTTGCAACAAAATAATGTGTCATTTTAACATTACAACAATTACGTAAATGTCTATCATAATTATCTATTTAATAGTAGGTACATCAAGAATATTGACATTCAAACAATGAGCAACTTGACCTTACAAGAAACATCAGATAAATCATTATTAATCATATCAAGGCGTAACAATTAATCAAAATATAATAATAACATTATTAAGATAAGAAACACATGCATTTTCATTAACAATAACTTCAGATACGTAATAATTATTATTTATAAACAAAATGCATTATTTGAGGAAAACAATAATAAATTGAATTGTAACGCGCAGATCATTTCAATGAACTCCAATTAGGTATTAATTCCATACAATTTATCATTAAAATACCTATCTTATTGTGGTAATGTGGTTTACAAACATTTACGCCGTAAATATTAATTACTTTACTATTTTTTATTTACTTACCTACAATTTATAGGTTATATTTTAATTAATATTTTCCTAGTATTTTTGTGGTTAAAATATATTTTTTTCAATGTTAATCAGTAGTTTGTTGAGCGTCTTCTTCCCTGTACTAGGAAATGGGGAAGGGCGGTGTTTTGTGGGACTGTTTTATGTATTTTTGACGTTCAAAAAGTGTGAATTCTCTGCCTATTTTGAATAAGTTACCTTTGATTTGGATTTAGTTTATATGGAAAATATAGGTATTAACCACAATCTCTTATTTTTCTGTCTCCTACTTTTCTGTGTCCGACAGGGTCCAAAATGATCATGTCTTTGTGAACCTACCATCTAAGTTCAAATTGTGGAAAGTTAACCGAGACTCTTCCGTGCCTCAGAAAGCACGTTAAGCCTAAGCCTTGGCTAAGTCTTGGCTGTCATTCCTGGACCTTTGACCGTCGTACGGGTCGTCAGAAGCCCGAATATCTGCCAACCAGTCCTACCAAGGGGTATCGTATTATCCAGTTACTGGGTTGTAGAGGTCAGATAGGCAGTCGCTCCATGTAAAATACTGGTATTCAGCCTGCATCTGGTTAGACTGGAAGCCGAACCCAATATAGTTGGGAAAAGGCTAGCCAGATTGATTGATATACTTTCGTATGCATTTAATGAAAAGCTCTTATTTAAACAAGTAACAAAAACTGAAAACAAATATTTGATGTTTTTTTTGGGGTCTATGACCGCTGCTGCTAGTTTAAAACTCATAATAAAAGTACACTTTGTAAACAAGCATATAACAAATTAGAGGATTATATCCAAGATTAGAATGCTTGGCAACATACATGTCCTGCTTCACAGGATTTAACCTAGAATCTACACAAAATCAAACTGGCTGCTAATTTAATTGTATAATTTATATATATTATATTTAAATATATTACATTTAATTTTACATTCTCACACACTGACTAATTAATTGTAAAATTTTAGGAAAATCTTCTTTCCTAAAATAAAATCACACATTGCACTGCATACATTAATGGTTGACATAATTGTAAATAACAAAGGAGTACAATAATTTTAAACTCTATCCCTTAAACTAGGTCTAGCCTGTATGTTAAGAGATAGGGTTCAGCCATTGTATTGGACTAAATTAAACACATCAACGATCGATGTGGTACCCAATACGTAGGTAAGTATGTTTGTGTTTATTTGATGTATGTCAGTAGATTTTCTGTTGTGGTGTAGTCCTGTACCTATAGATCACATAATTAATTTATCTGTTATTGCTTCATTTTTAATAGTTTGTACCTATTGTGGTATAGTAATTTTAATAATTATATTTTTATAACTAATGGTACCTATACAAAATATTGTAAAACATTTTAAAAGAGTAACGGTGGAGTTTCTCGCCCATTCTTCTCCATACGAAAATTACTTTTTGGAAGGGACGACTAGAATCTTTTTTTAAATTTTTAATGTTGACTTTCAAAAGTGCCTTATAAAGGCCTATTTCAAAATAAATTATTTGACTTTGACTTTGATTCTGCTGGTAGTTTTGTTACTTAAAGTATGAGTTGAGAAAAACTGTTTTCTTTCGTCTTACGAGTATCATGTTTAGAGTACCATGGTCGACCGAGGTCTGTTTGGCTGAAAATAGAGAATGCTCATTTAATAGTATAGGTATATTTCATACTATTTCCATGTACCTATAGTACATATTACTAATTCCATACTGCCATGTCATTATTCTACGGTAGCCATCTTGTTCTAAACTTTGGGCAATCGAGCTCTGCTCGGGTGAAAGTACGGAGAAAACGAATTTTCCCAGATAATGAGTGAAAGATTTTGCTAGCTACATCGACTTTTCGCCCCCGCAAACATAAGGATATTGCAACTTACATCGAAATCGTAGAGCCGTTTTCGAGAACATGATGACAAATATATATTTATTGCTCGTTTAATAATATAGGATATCGATACCGTATGCGAAGTGCTATAACTTCACAGACGCTGTGGTGGGTATAAAAAATAAACTGCTACTTCAAGTGACTTCACTAACTGCGCTGCAGTTGAGGACCTCAAAATGTTTGCTTTTTTATTATTGTTAGATGCGGGGTTTCGCTAGCTAACTTTAATTTGACCCTGTATAAAAAAATGCAATAAACGTAACAACAAAATCAACTAAATTCAAAGAACAGTACCCTAATTACGTAATAAACGATCAATCGGAATTTCAATCGTTTTAAAACAAATTGCTAACCTAATACTTCATAAGTAAAAAAAAAACTGCTCAAAAACTTAAAAAACGCAACGAATGTAGTTGAACTGTCAAAATAAAACAAAGGAGATGTTTCAAAATGTATGGAGCCCCGGCCAGGTCTTTGTACACCATACAAAAAAACGGGGAAACACAATTAAAACAGTTTTCGATCATCCAATTACTTTAAGTTGGCTTTGTTTGGTAGTAAAACACAAGAATGTACACTTGAAATTGCAACACACAACAAAAACCCGTCATCGCGGTAAGCTGTCATGTTGATTGATTAATGACGATTGGCATGTTTATTTGTCATAATTGTCAAATCACTACGTTTCGTTCAGTCATTTTTAGACTCGAGAAATTAAAACAAAACGAACATCAAACCGCGAACGACAACGAAAGCGACTGAAGTGACAGTAGACAGTTCAAGATCTATGATCAATGGCCAATCTATGGTTTACTGTCATTGTTTTTATAACCACAGATTACCTAAATTAGCAAGACGCCATGTTGAAAGGCGATAAAAATAATTGATAAATATCAAATTATTAGAAGAAAAGTATGCATATAAGCAATTTATCTGTATTTTACCAAAATTCTATAGATTTTTCTCGATTTTTCGAAGTACTGTACACACACTAGGCCGGATTTGGAACATCTCCTTTGTCGTAATCGTTAACGAAAATGTGTTGCGTTGATAGCAGCGTAATTACACAAGCAAGTTTTAATAAAATAAACATATTATACCACGTAACATTATAACCGTATATAAACACAATGATACTATGAAACGTAAGTACCTACGTAAGCATAAACTGTGGTGTAGAAGATAATTTTACAACTGAGTACTACGCACGAGTAAGTCGGAGCGATAAGGGCGTGTTGCGTTATTTTATGGTTAAGGCGACGCTGACAAGAAATAAATTCTCCAAATAAACTTATTTAAAGAACACTATCCAAATAACCAATAGTTAGAGCCAGCTGAAAAAACTTAAAATCAATATTAAAAACTAAAAAAAGGAGTTCCGAAGAAAACACTGCAAGTTATAAATAACTTTAGTTTCGGACATTAATTAAAGTTATTTTTCACTTTGCAGTGTATTTTTTTTTAAGTCGGTTGTTTTTTTTTGTATTTTTTTTTTACTTTTTATTTGTGGTACCTACCGCACATAAATTCGAATACCACTACATGCTATGTAAATAACAGTGAGAGGAAGTTAATCAATTTTCAAAATCAGTCCACATTGACGAAAATATCGATGGACATACATAAAAATAAAAACGTACAAGCAAACATAAAACCTCTTTTTTGGAAGCAGTTAAAAATACTTCAAAACGTATCGACAGGCAGACACTTCCTATTACATAAACAATGACTCAGACTTGTAATAATAATTGATAATAATGACTACAATTATATTATAATAGTAGAAATGCATTGTCTGAGTAAATAACTAAGTATCGAATAACATTAGGACTGCATTGTAACAAAGATAGGACCATTTTTAAAATATATGGATGCTTTATTGACCCGGGAATGTGACATGTGTCAATGTTTTGTGTCAGAATATGGGATGTTTTGACGGGATAATGGGCTAATTGTCACAAGTTAGTTGAAATTAGTAATACTGTACTATTGTGATATGAAAATCTTAGACTAGATATATTTTATGTTGTTGTTTTGGGTTCGCTCCCCGAAGGGTGCCAAATTAAACCTTATTACTTATTACTAAGCCTCCGCAAATTCTGGAAGTTTCTGCTCTGAAATTTTCACCATGATTTTGTATTTCTATTGCCGCTATAATAACAAATAATGAAAACAATACAAATTTTAAATTAAAATGCAATAAAAGAAGCGTGTTTTTTTAATAAAGTAAATAATGTAGAGTTAAGTATTGTACGGTGGTACGGAACCCTTGGCCAATTTTTTGTGATTCATTATTTTCATGTCAGCTTTCCGTTTGATATTTGCTAGTAGGTTATGACACAATTACATCAAAGTAAACTGTAGTTATTGCTGTTTCCCAATGAATTTAATTATTTCAGGAGAAATAAAACGGGTTAATGTGACTTTTGAAGAGTTTGTAAGATTTAACTGCCTCGTTGGTTTTGTGGTCGCAAGCGCTACAGCTGAACATGAGGTCCTGGGTTCGATTCTCAGGTCGGGCAAAGTGTCTTTGGGTTTTTCTTACCGGAATTTCTAAGTAGCAGCCCGGAGTCCGGATTTGTGCCCGGTTGATGGCAATAGGCTCGCGCCCTATTACATGGGACTTAAACATAACTGGCGAAATGTGGGCGTACTATAGGTACACCTCTGCCCAACCCTTCGGGGAAACAAGGCGTGATGTTATGTTATGTTATTTATGGCCTCATCTGGGAATCAAACTCAGAACTTTAAACATCACTATTATTGCTACTAGACGAAAACCTGGCCTAGACAAATAAAATATTAACATAAGAGACAAATAGATAATTTAAAAAAATCCACTGTGCCTTAACTAAAAATTAAATATAAACAAAATGAAAACTGACACTGCAGTTATCAGAGGAAACCAACGGCGGCACGCGATAGTATTATAGAAGTTTTATTCGAGTATAATGTGCTGATAAAAATAATTATACCTACTTGTTTATATCTACTGAAATACAGACAGTAGGTAATGTAGTTGGGGAATTGAAATATAAGGGATTCCCTCGACAAAAAAAAAACTCACTGCAGGGCAAAATTACTTCTCTAATTCAGAAGAAGGATTGGAGTACCTTGTAGGCGACAAGGTATTCCAATCCTTCTTCTGAATTAGAGAAGTAACTCAAATAAATTAATTACTACACTGTTTGCTTGAGTTAACAATCCAAGTTTCACAGTTTTCCACCTAGTTGGTACCAACTAAGAAGAAAACAAAGGAAAATTTGTTTTCAATAAACAAAAGTAGGAAAACGACATGTCCTAGAACCAAAAAATCGAGGATGTGGCATCCACCAACCCGCACTGGGCCCGCGAGGTGGATAACGGTCCACCCTCTTACCGAGCGGAGGCCAGGCTTGGCATTGTGGACATACCTTTACGACCGAATTCGGTTGCAAAGTCGTAATGTCGTGCTTGTAAAGTACGTCGCGCGCGTCTAGGCAAGGCTTGGAACCGGTTTAAAAAATACCGGTTAATACCGGTTTATTTCGGTTTTCCTCCGAACTTTTCTTAAGAACGTAAACGTTTTAAGAACCTTATTTTAACCTAAATAAACCGGTTTACTCGACAAGCGGCATGTCGGTAAACGCGTTGCTACTTGTGACTACTTGTAAGGATGCCGCGCATAGCGGCGCGCTACGTAGTAGTACCGATTAACCCGTTTTTATTGCTCTGAACCGTTTAATCCGAAAAATGCTTTATGTAAATGCTCTTTCAAATACCGGTTTAAAAAAACGGTTTATGCGTACGAAACCGAATGTAAAGGTTTTGCGTCAAGTACATAATAACGGTTTGAAAATTTAACCGGTATCCGAGTCTTGCGTGTAGGGACGCTATTAGGACTTTGCGACCGAATTCGGTCGTATATCGATTGCTATCTACGAGTATGTCGAGCCTGCCGCCCCTGTGGTCCAGCAGTCGGTACATTATCTAATAGGCTCCTTTGCTTATGCTAAACAAAACTAAACGCTGGCATAGTCACGTGGCACTACGAGTTTTACTATTTACTTCTCTACCAATAACCTTAGCCATAATTCTACTTATTATATTACTTCAAACCAAAACAATACTTCATTTAACCACATTATTTTCTAACACCATCTTAACCCGACATTACAAAACTCACCAGAACAATGCTACTGTAAAATTACTATTTTCATATATTACTCTACCATTGAATAGAAAAAACATCGATGTTATTTCAATATTAGATTATAGATTAACTTTGCGTGGTCGGGTTACGTTCATGACTTAACCGCATAATATTATATTTAACATAGGTACACCGCAACACCGTTTGCTCCATAGGACAAACTGGTATCGTCTAGTGTTGTGACTGATTGTAAAATTGTGTTGTCGATAGTTTTATTCAATTTTATGTCAAGTGAATGTTATGTTGCACCTGCCTCTAAGGTGGCCTAAGGTTGATTGGTAGAAAATGCCACAGTCCGCCTTTGTACGGTATTTTTTTTGACTTTAGCATAAAGTTTAAATTAATAAACAAATAATAAAGAAGAATAGAATATACCTCCAGTATTGTATACTATGTAGAGTGATAATATTCGATAAAATATTAATTACTGTTGCTGTTCCAAAAAATACTCTCTGGCTAAGGTTAATTGATAATATTTTTTTAATACATATTTGTTAGGGTCGTGAGTTATATTTTGAACAACCTGACACTGACTTCTAAATTGCTAAAAAACGTGAGAAAAATTGAATTTCGGTTTTCTTTCTATGTTTATCAGTTTACCCTGCTTAACCAAAATAAAAATATCCTCCTGACCGAATTTTAATTTCAAAAGAAACATCCTAATTAGAAATTAACAAAAAAAAAACCGATGAATTCTTATCCGACAAAAAACGTGTGATGACTTTTTGATCGGAACATCGACATTGATAAATCCCATCCCTACTCGTTGAGAGGATGCATTAAAACCGATGGTAGATTTGATGTGCGCACGCGCGTCGAAATACACGTTGTAATATAATACGCGCGTATTTATTGCGTTTGTGCTGCGTCGAGACAGTTGCTGGACCACCGGGTACTTGTGATTAGCGCGTTTCTTAGAATATTATGTATTAGGAATTATGATATAGAATGTTTTGATATAATATTTGAGCAAAATAGCTTATTGGGTGTTGTGAAAAGTGCAATTTTCTTTGTTTATTATGTATGTGTGAAGATTTGTGTGAAGTGTTAATAGTGTATGAATCATTCGAGTCAGTGACTTAACTTCTTTCTGTAACATAAGAAATCAATGGATTCCCATAGGACAATCTCTATACATTTATAAAATAGTAACAAAATCAAAAACTGTACATTGAATATTTTTGAAACGATAATTATGATGTGTAACATCTGACATCTTGGCTGTCCATCATCATCATCATAATCATGATCCTGTTTACAACCTCTCGGAAAATGGGTTGGTACCATCATTCTGACAGCCAAGTCTAGCACCGCGCGCGCTCATTGGTCAAATCAAATAGCGCGCGCTCACCCGGCTTCATGTTACACACTTCCGTCCCTTTTCACAGAATCACTCCCCACAGATTGCAGGAAAGCGTGAGGAAAGATGTTACACATCAACAAGTAATGGCTAAAAGGTTGGGTATACAGTCTGATGCCGAAAATATAATTTTAATAATGTTAGTCCGTTTGTCTGTTAGTCTGGATATATGTTCCGGATTGGCGCAAAAGCGGCTGAACGGATTTGGATTAAATTGGGTACACAGATAGTTTATAGCCTGGATTAACACATATTTTCAATCCCGGTTGTATGTTCCCGTGCGATATTTTTCACGGGCAAAACCTAGTTTGGAAATATAAATACCTAACATGGCCAAGATAACATCTTCAATACACATGGGATTATGTGGGTGTAGTCACATCTCACACTTTAATTATGATCAATGACGAGTTACCCCAATGCTTGTTACAGAGTAAAACTCTCAAAATTCAAATTCAAAAGTCATTTATTCAAACTAGGCTGAGAATCAGCACTTTTCGAACGTCAAAATTACATAAGACAGTCCCCCAAAACGCCCACCCTTCACCACTTCCTAGTGCTTTTGCTGGGAAGAAGAAGTGGCGCAACAAAGGTCTCAGTCTCACTCTAAGGACTTCGGGCTGATTCGATGATTGATTTAACCGCGAGGTTTGCTACAAATCACACTCTTCATAAGGTTTGTTGGACTGGGATAAATGTATGTGACCCAATAAATTGATAAATTGAACATAACTGGCGAATTGTGGGTGTACTATTGACAGTACAAACCCCCAAGCCCACACCGCTATTCAAAATTACCAGTTGTCTTCTAAGTATATCTCCAATTTCCAAGCAAATCAAACCTAAATTAAAATTACAGACCAATTAAAACTTGATAATTCACGACCAACTGCGTACTCGTAAAACTTGAATCCATAATATTCCTTAATAAATAATGCCTTAAGATATTCAAGCTATCCATCCAAAAGGTCTAAATAGTGGTGTTAAAGCACTAATTAAAGCTGGACCGGTCATCTATCAAGGGTGACCTAGATAAAGTACTCACGCTTGACCAATTTGAACAACTGCGTTCAAATTGGTTCAACGAAGAAATAGACAGATAATTTTAATACGGTGCGCATGCGCAGTTCAGCTAAAAATAGAATGTCCCATCTCTTCTCATTTGTAGTGACAAATGAGCACACTGGAAGTTTCATGATTTAAATTATGCGTAATTGATAATGGAATGATGTTTGGCATTGATTTAGACCTGGCAAGCAAATTTAAGAATAGACCAGGTAGGAAAATAGGAAGACCAAAGGAACGACCGACATAGCCGGCCGAGTAAGCAAGCTGAAGTGGCAGTGGACTTGCCATGTTTGTCAAAGGACCAATGGCCAGTGGAGCAGACGAGTCCTAGAGTGGAGACCACGTATCGGCAAGTGCAGTGTGGGACGCAGCTAGATCGACCGACGACTTCAAAAAGTTGGCTGTGACTCGCCTCTCGCATCCAGACAGAAGCCTATGTCCAATAATGGACTGCGATAGGCTGCATTGGTTAATTGAAATAAACGATGGATGGACTGTGTGAAAGATGATATGGCTAGAAACGGACTGACGATCGAGATGACGAGTAACAGAGAAGTATGGAAGAAAAAGACATGTTACGCCGACCCTAAATAAATTGAGATAAGGGCAGGAGATGGAGATAATAATAATAGACTGATGTTTGGAATTGCAGTTCAGAGGTTTGCAAGAAGATAATAGAAAATGGTCGTAGTTCTTTCTTATGTAGCACAGACGGGTAACTCCGCAAACATATTTAAATAAAGAGCGACCCTTGCTGCGACACAATAAAGTGCAATTTAGGTCGCACAGCCCTAATCACTTGCAGTTATATTTACCAGAAGTTGCCTCTCTTTCTATCGGTGTACTACGTAACTCACTGAATTGGCCCTGCAAGACGGGCCCGCCGCGTACTTGCAGTATTCACCTATGTGTGTAGATGGAATGGATTTTAGGTCAGGAACATTATGATCGTGCACATACATAGTATCACGCCTGTAATCCCCGAAGGGTTGGGAGAGGTGTACCATAGAAGAAGTTCATATCTATACACCGTAAGGACTATTTCTGCTTGCAGCACTCGGCCACTTTAGAACCGGGGTGGTAACAGATGGTGTCATCGTGCTCACGGAATTTTGTTTTCAAACTGCTTAGATATGAATTTCTTCGATAGTACCTATAGTACACCCACATTTCGCCAGTTATGTTTAAGTACCATGTAATAGGGGGCGAGCTTCTTGCCACCAACCAGGCACAAATCCAGACTCCGGGCTGCTAACTGAGAAATTTCCGATGGAATAACCCAATAATACTTTGCCTGAATCGAATCCAAGGATTCATGCTCAGCACTAGCGCTTGCGCAATAGGCTCGCCCCCTATCACGTGTGACTTAAACATAACTGGCGACATTTGTGTGTTCACTGCCTATTTTTTGTTCAAAACAGTCTCTCGTTTTTAATCCTTCATCCGACAGACCAGTGTGTCCCCGGCAGCGCAGGTGTTATTTCTCAACAGCCACCAACGGGATCACGCGTAGGAAAGTGACAATTTCGCATTGATTATACACACAAATTGTTATAATTTTGTCGTAAACTTGTGCTGAACACTGTACGTGTCTGGTGATGTTTAAATTTAAATCGGGTCGTTCGAATTTGTCTGTAATGTTAGCTATGTTTTCGCACAGATTAATAATATAAATGGTTCACTGCGCAAAATCAATTAAATAAAAAGTGACTCTTGCTACGACACAATAAAGTGCAATTCAGTTCGCACAGCGTCTTTATTCTCAAGATGGCTCATGCCCTGCAATAATACTAGTAGCGTTCTATACACACCTTTTTATTACAATATCGAAATACATTGATATGGATTATTAATGTACTATCACGGACACGCATATCTGAGTACCGTAAGGACTATTCCTGCTTGCAGCACTCGGCCGCTATAGTAACGCTTACCTACAAAAAAAAAAGTGTCGTGTGCACGGGATTTTGTTTTCATAGCATACTAGTAGAGGCAGCTGGTCATCCACGTTAGGTAAAACAAGAACTAAGTGTAAATTTGCAAACTTTGCCAGCCAAAAACATCGTAAAAACATAACTTCATTGCCTTCTATCCCAAATGGTATAACGCTGTTTACACATTGACGCAAACACTGCTATAACAGAGCAAAATGTATGAAAAATATTGCGTCGCTACCTCGTTGGTCTAGTTGGCATGAGGTCCTGGGTTCGATTTCCAGGTCAGGCAAATATTAATGAGTTTTTTATCAGGAATTTCTCAGTAGTAGCCCGGAGTCTGGTTGATGGCATATGCTCGCCCCCTATTACATGGGATTAAAACATAAAATGGCGAACTGTGGGTGTACTATGTACACCTCTGCCTAACCCTTGGAGGAAAACAGGCGTGATGTTTATGTTATTAAGTATTGCATTTCTAAGCTAAATCGTAGCGGTTACGTCAATGTGCTAACAGCTTAAAGAACAAGTCGAATTGGCAACCTGCGACCGGTCTCCCCACGCTTACGTAGGCGCGACATGTTCGTAAACAGGTCTGAACTGGCCTTCCATCGGAAAAATATGGCAACATGTCGCTGTGTTTTAGTTTTAAAGGGTTTCTGGTGATCAGGGATGGTTGAGGAAAGGAGCATTGAGTTTTTGTTTCATTACGACGAACGACGAGTGTTATTGGGCTTTTTCCATCAGAAATTTCTTGATCATGGTAATACGCTCGCCCCCTATTACCTGTTCCTTAAAAATAACTGGTGAAATGTGGATGTACTGAGGTATATCTCTGCCTAACCCTTCGGGGATTATCGGGGTGATGTTACGAAGAACGGTAGACGTTGGCTTGTATCGGAACTAATGACTGGATATAGTCCACGCGCGACTGGATATAGTCACTGCCATTGACAAAATTGGCAGACTAAGTTAGCTTGGCCTTTACTCACTTACTTATTAACCACCCTCGCGCTAAACACTCTGGCTGCTGCTATACCTACATGACTAACCGCCCTGTATGGCCTAACACTGTCTCCTAAGATACATGACTACCTAGTTTAGGAGACAAGGTTACATGATCTGTGTAGATTTATGTAGATATACCATGTTATTTGTACATCTGCTCTTGTGTATCATGAATCTTGTGTGTTTCATAATAAAGATTATTACTATCGCTGATGACCAGCAGCCGCGCGCTGATACTTCGTGCTACCAGTCCGCATTCTTCTTTTTACTTATGTCGAAGGCACGACATTGTATCAAATTTTGTTGGCCCAATACTTCGCCTTTCCACGGCATTGTCGGTGGCAGCGCACAGCAGCAGCGCTATGGCTACATTTGTTGGGCCACAAAGGGCAGGAAAGGAGGTGGGACATAGTTTGCGATACAGCTCTGAATTGAACCATCTCCATTCATGGTGACTAGTTAATTTTGGGGGTCAAATGTAGAAGGTAATAGAATGAATGCTATAGTAGTTGCCGTTTGATAAGAGAGAAGCTTCTAAACCTCAAAAATCATCACCGTCTATCTGCCTAGCCTTTTCCCAACTGCGTTGGGGTCGGCCGAGTCAAATACATCAGGATGCAGCTGGATACCAGTATTTTACATGGAGCGACTGCCTATCTGACCTCCACACCCCAGTAACTGGGTAATACGATACTTCTTAGTAAGACTGGTTGTCAGACTTTCGGGATTCTGACCACCCGTAACGACTGTCAAAGATCTACAGATGACAGCCGGGACCAACGGCTTAACGTGCTTTCTGAGGCATGGAGGGGTATCGATAAGTCATAGATCACCTATCCATGGAACGACCTCGGCAAGCGTAGCTTAACCTTTGATTAAAACTTGCGGCTCATATTATTTGGCAAAATCTGTTCCTTTAAAAGACTAGTGATCTGGAAAACAAGCACATTTAGAGATTTAATAAAGATACTATAAACCATGATCACTATTACATTGAAAACCAAATGGCTGACGATTTAAATAGCCTGTGCTTTGTAATGCGCTCAATTTGCTATCAAACAAAATCTCAATTCCCGTCAGTACAGTCCAAGCATGCTTCGAAACGGCAAACGCCTTTGCAATTTAAATCTGAATTTATATATCAGGCTCAAACGGTGATTGAAAATAGTATGGGAAACCCGTAATAATACATTCTGGGCATGTGATTGTGGTATGGGAACGTTGTAGGAAGCACTGCTTACCACGCTGGACATGAACCAAGGATGGTTATATTGCGAATGGTAATCAGGTGCTGTGGATGCTGCAGCTTATCTACCGGAATTAATCTGCTTGGTTTTCTGTGCCCTATCCTACTATAGCTGTATGCTTTGACATATCATTAAATCATTCTGAGTTAAATCATTATCTGCCTAGCCCTTCCCAACAATGTATGTTGGGGTCGGCTTACAGTCTAACTGGATGCAGCTGGATACCAGTATTTTATATGGAGCCACTGCCTATCTGACCTCCACAACCCAGTCACTGGGTAACACTATACCCCTTGGTAAGACTGGTTGTCAGACTGTCGAGATTCTGTGACCCGTAACAACTGTCAAAGATCTACAAATGACAGCCGGGACCAACGGCTTAAAGTGCTTTACGAGGCACGGAGAGGTTTTGGTTGTATGTAAAGATGGTCACCCATCCACGGGCCAACCGCGGCAAGCGTAGCTTAACCTGATCGATCGACCCGTGTGTGCGCTGTTATTACTTAGACACAATTAGCCTCGAGTTAAATGCGTTTCATAATTAATGTAAAAAAAAAAATAAGAAAAAACAAGACAAAAAAAAAAGAAAAAAAGGATATCATTAGTATTCCTAATAATTTTCCATGGGCATGTCTTTTGATCCAGAAAAGTAGACTGTGTAGGTGCGATTGACTGTGTTGGTCCTCTTTTTAACATAAAAAGAGGACCAACACAGTCAACCGCTTTTAAATAAAAATATATTCTCTTTACGAGTAGCTTAATCTTCCTCCTACTTAGTAACTCTTTTCTAACATCATCATAATAATTATACTAAAGAATAAAAAAAAAAACAAAGATCATCTTTTACACCAAAAAACTTTCAATAAATCGTACAGATAAACATGCAAACCAAATGATTTCCTAGTGCATGCGCACGCGCTTGAATGTATTTAGGTCAAGTACGAGATGTGAATCATTTTTCTGCGATCATCGTAAGATGGCTTAGGTAATGACGTCTTTATTTGCTTTGTTTGTTTTGTATGGTTATTTTATTTGCGCATGTAAATAGGAACATACTGTTGTGGATTTTTAGGTAGGTCAGCATTTCTTGGTTACTTTCTGTAATAAAAACGATGTTATAAGTTACTTTTTTTTAAATAGAGGAGCTCGTGGCTAAGTAATAACAGCCGAACGGGTCGATCCATCAGGTTAAGCGATTCTTCCCAGGGTTAGTCCGTAGATGGGTGAATATCTTTACATACCGAGATTCCTCCGTATCTCGGAAAGTACGCTAAGCCGTTGGTCCTGGCGGTCATTCATGGATCTTTGACAGTCGTTACGGATCGTCAGAAGCCCGAAAGTTAGACAACCAGTCTTACCAAGGGGTATCGTAATATCCGGTTAGACTGGAAACCAACCCTAACATAGTTGGCAAAAGGCTAGGCAGATTTTGACATTTCAATAATACAATCCTGACTTGGAAACATCTTGAAGAGCCAAACCACCTTTAATAGTATCATAAATAAATAGTCGTTGAAATTCCAATGATACCTAATATACTTACAAAATTTCTATTCGCGCGTGCGCTGTCAATAAACCATCAGAATTAGCGTATTGTATCCAATATCGCAATCTTCATAATTATATAGTCTCCCCACAACCTTGTACACTCCAACCAGATTCCTCACGCAAAAAATCAAAACAAGCGATCGTCCAATCAAACAACTTGCATTCTAACCGTATCCAGCTGTCTTCGTGACACAATCAGCTATTCAGACAGCTTACCTAGGCCGTGTCTATGATACTAGACTAGCATAGCAATAGAACCGTTATGTGTCGTGACGATGTGCCTTGTTTTTGGTTCTGAGGTGAATAATATTGGTTGAAAAGTACTTGAAATGTATGTAATGATTATGTGTGCCCTATTTCTGGTGTGGGAATTAGGGTGCGTTGAAACTTGTCTAGGAATTTGAGTGTATTGGTATAAGGTAGCTAATGCTGCATAGTTTCTTGTGCAAATGATTTCCTTTTTTTTACTCAAATGTTGTTGGGACCCAAGAAAGGGTTTTGAAACTGACTGGCTTTGCCATGTAGCTCTCATATAGCTCTTACTTAAAATCAATCAAAGAATATTGGAGCTTTCGAAGTTATTCATGAATTAACTCTGCAAAAAGTCTGATCCTACTAGTCAAACTTTTTCATAAAAATACCTTATTTCCAATCTTGCAATCATCAACCCCAGAAAAGTTAAACCCATCAATACTTAGTAATATAAATGAGAAAGTAACTGTCTATCTGTCACCTTTTAAGGCCTAAAGGCTGTCGCAGACAGGCGCGACACGAATCTTGTGAAAAAATTTATATCAAAAAAATTCACGGAAATTGTTCTACTGGTGTCGAATGGATTTGGAAAATATTTGGCACATGGTTAGACCATATAACCTAGGTTAGGACATAGGATGCTTTATATCCTGGTAATAAGTTATCGTAGGTTAAATTCCGACTCACACGTGTTCGAAGCCGCTGATAAAAGCTAGTTCAATGTATACATATATAAAGCTAGGAAAGTAAACACAACACTATAATATCCCCACGCTACTTCCGTCTGCTACTAATAAAAAAGATTCTGCCTCCTCAATGAGAAAAGCGTGATATACCCATCCACTCGACGAAATTATATTAAATTAAAAGACGATACAAAACAAATCACACAAAATTATACTTTCAAAATTCGAACATCATGTACAGACGCCAGCACATCAACCTACTACAATCTGTCAAATTTCTTTCATTGATTTTCAACTTTATCACTTAAGTGTAAGGATCAAAGTTGATTGGGAAAATTTTACAGTTTCGGGTAGGTTGACCTGCAGCTGGCGTATGTACAGTCAATAAAAAAAGACCCAGCAGCCAATCGAATTAATCTATCAAATGTTACAACAATGCATGGAATTAGTATGTACTATAGAGGGTCAAATTGAATTACTTAGCGAAACTCGACAAACGTAAGGGGTTTCGTTTTATCTAAACATAACAACAACAAAAAAAGTTGTTTATTTTTTGGTAGTTACCTACTTAAAGAATGAGTTGAGAAAATCTTTTTTTTTTTATTATATTGTGTTGAGGTAACAATACCCATCACTTCTATGAAGATTACAAAAAAAAAAAAAACTGATTTTAAACTGATATTTCAAGTAACTAACTAAAGTAGGTACCCCGACACCGATTTTTTTTGTTTTATTATTTTAAGATATCGATACTCTTCGAGTCTGCGGAGTTTGGCTAAATAATTTAATTTGACCTTGTATAGTACAACAACAATGATATAATAGTCTATACAATTTATGTGTCAGAAATGATTTTGTACTGTAACGATCAGTTGGTAGTATTACTAATTGAAGTCATTACCGACGAGTATGCGTACGTAAGTGCAGCTATCATTACGTCAAATTGATAAATAATTGTCTGTCTGTGTGTGCATTTTTATGTATGGACAGCTTAGGAGCATGGTGATGGGTTTTATAAGGACCTTTGGATTATAAAATAATAGGTTTTAAGATTTGTGTTGTTTTTTCTTCCCTTAAATGCTATTTTCGCAAGACTCGGCTGGCAGTCGGAAATAAAGTTTAGATACACAACTGAAATGGATATATATTTTAGGGTTCCGTACCCAAAGGGTAAAAACGGAACCCTATTATTAAGACTTCGCTGTCCGTCCGTCTGTCACCAGGCTGTATCTCATGATGAACCATGATAGTTAGACAGTTGAAATTTTCACAGATGATGTATTTCTGTTGCCGCTATAACAACAAATACCTACTATAAACAGAATAAAATAAATATTTAAGAGGGAGCAGTGCCTGCGATTCTCCATACAAATGTATTCCCCTTTTTACTTCCTGAATAATGCCTCTAGAGCAATCATTTTTTTTTTTTTTTTTTTCATAAAATCAAGGTCTGCTGAAGACACGTCCCTGTTATTTACATTTTTTCAGCAACTTATTGGTAATGAAAATATGACCCTCCAATAATTACAAAAATGCCCTATTTATACCGCCGTGATTGGAGGGCTACGAGACGAATACGAAAAGTTTTTAACATAAAAGAAAATGATAGGAACCTAGACATACTTTTTGTTAAAATTTGAATTTAAAAAGTAATTAAATCGGCTCAGTTTTCGAGGAGAAAAAAGGGGAATACGAAAAGTCGATCTCATCCAATTTTTGGTGATATAATCGGTCTGAGCTGCAGCTGTCCCTATCGCGCTCTACGGAGGCAGCCTTGAAGTTAGACGACGGCAATAGTTTCTTCAAAAACCAATTTTTGAATTCCTCGCAAGCCCTCTTCCCTCGGCTCCCATACAACAGACATGATTTTTTTGCCGTTTTTATAGATAATGGTACGGAACCCTTTCGATAAGGTTCGATAAGATTTAAACTTAATAAGTAAAAATAACTTATAATATCCAAGCTAAAAGATTACGATAATTTTTGCCTATAAATGGGCATTCGTTTTGTTTTATTTTGCTTAGCAAAGAAAAAAAAAACAAGAGCCGAAGTCATCGACCCAAAACTTCAACATCAGTAAAATATGACACTTTCAACATCGCGGTATATCTCCAAGAAAATGTTAAAAAACAAAACCTTACTTGAGTCACTATTTCGTCGAAACCTTTGATGCTCATATTTCTGCTGACTGTACCTACATATCAAATTATTATCTATTGTCGAGTCGTGCTACAAAAGGTTTAGTAACTAATAATTTTATGCTAATACTAATATTAAATTGCTTAATAATCTGTGCTTTATCTAATGACTTAGAGGATCTATAATATGTGTCTGTTCCACGATCGCCATACACTTTGTAATGTGTAGACTCACTTTTGTATTAATCAAACTAAGAAGACTGATTCGCCTCGATGGTCTAGTGGTCGCAAAAGCTACTGCTGAGCGTGAGGTCCTGGGTTTGATTCCCAGCACACCTAGCATGACCTCTCTTTTGTGGTTATACTACGCGGTGTGATCGGTCAGTGTTTTTAGGTTTTTCCATCTGGAATTTCTCAGCAGCAGCCTGGAGTCTGGATTTGTGCCCGGTTGATGGCAATAGGTTCGCCCCCTATTATATGGGACATAAAAATAACTGGTGAAATGTGGGTGTACTATGATAAGTAAGTGTGTCTCTACCTGACACATCGGAAAAATAAATGCATGGTGTTATATGTTATGATATGACATCCAATTTTTGCAGAAAGCAATGAAACTTTACATATTTTTAGGGTTCCGTACCCAAAGGGTGAAACGGGACCCTATTACTAAGACTCCGCTGTCCGTCTGTCTGTCCGTCTGTCACCAGGTTGTATCTAAAGAACCGTGATAGTTAGACAGTTGGAATTTTCACAGGTGATGTATTTCTGTTGCCGCTATAACAACAAATACTAAAAACAGAATAAAATAAATATTTAAGTGGGGCTTCCATACAGACTTGATTTATTTGCTGTTTTAATAGATAATGGTACGGAACCCTTCGTGCGCGAGTCCGACTTGTACTTGGCCAGTTTTTTAAATGATGCTATCTCCATATCGGGAACCTTATTCTGCGATGCATTGCTGAAATCTCTTCATCGAATATTATTTTCCACATTTAATTTTTTTCGCCTTATTTAGAATGTTATTAGACATAGTAAACTACCATAATATTATCAAACCATTATAATTATCCTATGCTACACCACCAACCATTTAAGTAAGTTGCATGCAACAAAACCATAGACTATTTTAAAATAGCCAAAGATTGATCACTCCAGCATAGAGTACGTCGTCTATGAGGAGCTAGTTGTAGTAAAAAACCGACAACCGTGATTAGATAATGATGCCTTTGTCATTAGATATTGGAGGCAAAAAGTGTCGGAGCTTGGGGCAGGTTATAGGGCTGGCGGAGTTCATAAATGGTATTTTTATTTGACTCTAAATACTGTTTTTAGTTTTTGAATCAAAGTTACTATTTCACAGTTTTTACTGAGTTTTTTTTATTTTTTATTTAATTTTTATATGAATGTATTATTCACATAAAGCGTCCGGTATAAATTCTCTAAATGATGGTGAAAACTGCATCAGACATTTTTTTTTTTAACTGTTTTATTTTAGTTCCTGGGCTGGCTTCATACATAACCCGTGTTTCAACTGAGAGTTTTAAACTGGATATCTACGATGGAAACAGACCAAAAAAAAAAAAACAAGTCATCGCGGTGTCAATAGTGACGTGAAACTGGTTTCGTAAACATGTGTGCACTTAGTGAGGTGTAGTTTCATTGTAAATTTGTGCGTGTGAGCGTGTATGCACAGAGCGGAGGTGTAGTTTTGGCATACTTCACTGTATTGTTCGCAGCGCTATGTCGTGGTTTTTGAATCGGTCTGAGGATTAATCCTTGCTTAATAATGTAGTCACTTTTTGTCAACACGTATGTAATTAAGGCTCCCGCAGACAGGCGAAACGCGATAGCGCGACACAACCCAAGTAGAACAGTTTCTATGAAAACTTCATGGAAATTGTTCTGCCAGAATCGCGTCACACCATCGCGTCGCGCAATTATTGTCATCATTGACAGTCTTATTTCACCGACTGCTGAAGAGAACCTATTGATCTCTTCCCTTTTGGGCCATACATTCCTGCTTTCTAATTACGCAACATATTTTCGTAAACGGTAAAGACAAATCTGTTTCATTTTGACAGTTCAACAACATTCATTGCGTTATTTACGTTGCTCTGCAGTTTTTTTTTTCGTACTTACGGAGCAATGGATTAGCAATCTGTTTCAAAACGATTCAGATTCGGATTGATTTTGCATTACGTAATTAGGGTACAGGTCTGTGTTTGTCTTATTCAGGTCTTTCCTGTGGTCTTTTGTATGTCATGCATCTTCCTGACTGGTAGAAACTTTATTACTATGATATCATATGACACTGTTAACAAACCAATCCTATATTATTAAATGAGCAATATTTGTAAGCACGTTCTCGAAAACGGCTCTAACACTCGATGAAAATTGTATTACAGGGGTTTACGGGGGCGAAAAATCGATCTAGCTAGGTCTCATACCTGGGAAGATTTGTTTTATCTGTATTTCCACCCGAGCAGAGTTCAGTCGCACAAAGTTTAGAACAAGATGGCTATCTTAGATTAATGACATGACAACTTGGAATTAGTAAGTACCTACTATTTTAGGGGTATGAGGAACAGGGTGTAAAGTTCACTCATCCACCATAGAAAAGGGAGGATCCTCCAACCAGACGGGTGTTGTGTCTGGCGGGCCGACTGCCCGACTGTTGATGTCGGATAGTCTTATATATGTCGTTCGCGCGGTAAACCCTAATTGCGAGATGCAGGATTTGTGTGACGTCATGTCTTTGATGCGTAGTTCGTATGTGGCGGTGTAACCGCTACACTATCATGGCAGCATGGAATTAGCAAGTACGTATTATCATGGCAGCATGGAATTAGTATGTACTATCCTATAATATTCAATGAGCATTCTCTATTTTCAACAGACCAGAGCTCGGTCGACCAGCTACTATCTATAATACGAGTATATCTAAAAGCTTGTAGGGTCAACCCTACCACTCAATAGCACAAGAGCTACCGTATAGTTCAAGAGCCAGTCACGAGCTACGAACGATCGTCGATAGCAAACGTGTACCTACCTACTAAGCTACACTAACTTTTATACTTAAACTTAAGTCTTTAAACTTAACTTTTTACTACTAAACTTGAGGAAACTTAAAGCTTTTCTTTAGCTTCTGTAGTTCTTTAGTTTTTTTTTTGTATCAAAGTGATTGACAGTTGCCATCATTTTGTGGATTATTTGGAAAAGGAATGAAAAAGTTAATAGGTCTAATTGGAAAGCGTTAATCCTGTTGAGAGCGGTGGCGGACCAGAGTGGTAACGGCCCCGACTCACGAGTCATGGGTTCGAACCCTTTGCACAAAGTAATTTGTGTAAATAATTTCATCATCACTACTCTCAAAACGGTGAAAGAAAACATCGTGAGGAAACCGGCATGTCCTAGAACCAAAAATTCGAAGACATGTGACATCTACCAACTCGTACTGGGCCCACGTGGTGGATTCTCTTTCGAGGAGACCCAGCAGTGGGAACATTAAGGCCTGATTATGCTAATCCCGCAGTGCTGTTAAAGTACCAGAAACTGTTTATCTTTCATTTTTTTTACCCGAAATGACATACTCACTATGGACATATGGACTAAGGTCTGCATTTGTTTGGACCTCTGCTGTCTTGAGTCTGTGTTCTTCTTACCAGTCAGTAGCATTCATTTACAAAATATTTAGTTGCAATATTGTTATCAGATCGTGTTACTGTAGATAGAAATCTTGTAAAACACTAAAGTCTTAGAACCTGGCGTTTCTTACAGTTAATTACAGACGAATTAAACGTTCGCAGCCCGTGGTTTAGTTTGTGCATGGCGTAGGACAGAAGCTTATAGCGAGTAGTTAGTTTCCAAGTAACATTTATAGGTAGGAAGTTCCTCTGTTATCGCCCTCTGTGTGCCCTGGCGGCTGAGAGTATGTCATGCTTACTCAGATGTCTCGCTGGTGGTGGCGTGTGTGTTGGATCGTTAAGTTCCCTTCAAAATGGTTGACTTAAACGGTGCTGATCCATGCGTCATGTTCGTGAACAGCGAGGTGCCTTCAGTAGGGACTGGTCATCTCTTGTGTTTAATTGTTGAATTGTTTTTATCTTTTTATTACGGAAACTTTTTACGTGCACGTCTTTCTACATTGTTCTCACATGTATAATTTCAACATAATGATGTAACCAATATTTTGTAACAATATTATGATTTAAAAGAGTGTCCGTGGAGTTTCTTTCTCGTTCTTCTCCATAGGAATAGGACGCTTTGGAATGGGAAACTTGACAATTCAAAAGTGCCTGTAAATGGTTTAATTGAAATAAATGCTTTGAGTTTGAGTTTGGTGAAGCGAATCAACATTTGATTCGCTTCCCCATAAATGCCTTTTGTCTGTCTGTCTGTCAGCGGGCTGTATCTTATAAACCGTAATAGACGCCTGTATCTTTTTTTTTGCAGCTAATCCCCTTTTCATTTACGAATCGTCTTTAAAATTGCATGCCTATGGAAATGATAATCATGCCACCATCTTAGATTAAGAAATTGAAAAGCTGCTGAATGGCTATTGTGAAATAGGCAATACCTACAATTTAACGTTATTATTCATTTGCAAATCTCTAATGACAACCGGAGCAATTTGAAACTTATCACTGCGCTTTTTTATTTAGATCAGCATTTTTAATTCTCATGTAGCTTTGTTGAACGAGACCAAAGGAACGATGGATGGACTGTGTAAAAGATGATATGGCTAGAAAGGGGGTGACTCTGACTACCGAGATGACGACTGATAGAGAAGTGTGGAAGAAAGAGACATGTTACGCTGACCCTATGGCTGACCCTAAATAAATTGGAACATGGGCAGGAGAATCATAAATGATGATGTAACTTTATTGAAGATTTTTTACGACAATTTCTTTTAACTTACACCACAAACTTGTTGCTGGTACAACAGACGGCTTCTTTGAGTAGCAACCTGACACCAAGAGGCGTCGGCTTGACTGTACGAGACGTAATTATAAACTTGAGATAACGTTTTAATATGATCTGAAAATACTTACTGTGTTACAGAAGTAGAACTACTTTGATTTTATTGTTGAAATTAATTTTCACAAAAAATACCTACTTTGAAGAGACCACTAATTTTATAACACAGTCAAATCCGATTTTATTGTGGTTTTAAAAATCACACAACACCAGACCACACCCCTTGACATCAGAGTTAAATAAAAAGAGGATAGCATAATCACCCTATAATGTTTGGACTGCTGGGGCCGTAATCCACCACGCGGGCCCAGTGCGGGTTGGTAGATGTCACATGTCTTCGAACCTTTTGGTTCTAGGACATGCCGGTTTCCTCACGATGTTTTCCTTCACCGTTTTGAGAGCAGTGGTGATGAAATAATTTACACAAAGTAAAGCGTCTATCTAGGTTCGAACCTACGACCTAGAACTCGTAAGTCGCGTTCGTTACCCCTGATCCACTACCTCTCTATTAGTCCTTACTGAAGAATTTAATTGTGAATTAAACTATAGACTTGATGATTACAGATTAAGCCGCTTTAGTTAACACTGGTTTTAATAATAACAATGCGAAGATAACCAAAAGATAATGAAATTAATACAAACATTATTTTAGTCATAATAAAGTAACCTAATTGGTGACGTTCTTCAGAAAGGTCAGGTGAGAGTACCTGTGTAAGGAGCTTAGCAGGTGGCGTTCTATAGTTTTGCCTACCCCCATAGGAAGAAGGTGTGAGTTTATGTATGTATTCTAATAGTCTGTAAGGACTATTCCTGCTTGCAGCGCTCGGCCGCTATAGAACCGGGGCGGTAACAGATGTGGTCATCGTGTTCACGGGATTTTGTTTTCGAACTGCTTAGATATGAAGTTCTTCGATAATACATAATAATATAATGTGAAAACTATTCAAATAAATTTACTAAAACCGAGTTCATGGTCAATGATGCTGCCATATCGTCACCATAATTTTCTACTAGAATATCTACGCTGCACACCCCACCACCATTATCCATTTACCATGACCCAACAGCTTCCAACAATCACAAACGCAAATGAGTAACAAAACTAATTTCCAGTATGTCCTTTGCAAGCCCTTGGCACGTATACCGCCAGATATTATTGCACACCTGTGTCTAATAGCTCTTCGATTAAATTATGTTTTTGTTGCTTATAGGAAAATACTAGAATTCTAGGTAGAAGTGTAGACTGGTCGGCGACTGGCCTATCTGATTGATAGTTGGGCTGGTTTGTTAGTTCAAGGGTATTAGGCTTTGTGATGTAAAAGAGCTCGGCTGGTTTGTTTATGGAATTTTGCATATAAGTAGAAGGTGTTTGGCTTTAGTTTTTGATGAAAGACCTACTATTCTGTAAATATCTCACCAAGAAAATGGGTCGGTAGATATTTGCGAATCTAATTCTTGTCATCAGCAATGTGACTAGAAAGGGAGTGACTACCAAGATGACGACTATGGTATAAAAAGAAGAAGACAACAGAAAGTAGATAAGAAGTAAAGAAGAAAGTGAAGTATAGTAGAAAAATACAACTTGCGCCGACCAGAAATAAATGGAGAGAAGGAGAATGATGATGATCAGCACGAATGTGTGATGGCTACAAGAGTAGAAGAAGACCAAAGAAACGATGAATGAACTGTGTATAAGATGATTTATGGCTGGAAAGGGGCTGACTACCAAGATGACGACTAATAGAGAAGTGTGGAAGAAGAAGAAGAAGATAATGTTGCACTGATCCCAAATAAATTGGGATAAAATCAAGAAAACGATGCTGATGACATCAACATCCTCAGCCTATGACAGTCCACTACTCATAACATTCAACAGTATGAGCTTAGTATTAATTTATAACTCTGTTACTTTCCATCTCATCCATTTAATTAAATTTGAATTTATTTATCGCTTGTATGGGAAGATTTTTAGCATACTTTATATTTCATCATGATTATACTTTTAGCCTGTATTTTTAGAGCTTGAAAAACATGGCTTTAAATTAGTGCTTACCCACCAGTAAACTGCCATCTGACCTCCACAAACAAAGTAGCGGGGATATCCAATTTGCTTACTATGTAGTTAAGCTGTAGGCACTGCGTTAATAGACTCCACAGGTGGCAATTATTTTATATAAACGTCTGGGGCACCTTTAGCAGTTCCGCTACCACCTTGCAGAGTTGCTAATATTTTTACTACAATATGAGCTCATAACGGTGAGATAGGTGGATGACATTGTCGCCATTGTGGGTATAACTTGCACCGTATAATTACCCTACTTTCAATCAGAGGGATTTGAAGGTAAGCTATTGCTTCATAGGTTTGAATAAAATGTATGCTCAACAGTTATTATATAATATTATAAATAGGTAAAATTTGTTTGTTTGTAAGTTTGTATGTAGAGGGTAATCTTCGGAACTCCCAGTTGGATTTGAAAAATTATTTTTACATTGGATAGCCCAATTCCTGAGGAAGTTTATAGGCTCGGACGAAGACGCGGGCAGAAGCTAGTAACACAATGAACGTAGCAGAACTGTCAAAATGAAAGGTATTGCGATCGATTGCCATTTTCTGTGAGTAACGCAAGTACCCCGCTGAATGAGGCTGGCAAAGGATTTGTACAATTAATGACAGGCCTATGACTTGCACTGGTTGAAATCGGACTATGAATAATGATTATGCAGGTGGCTACAGGAGCTCACCGAGAGAACTGGTGGACCTTAACACCGGGCTGCAGGCAGTCCAAGGAAGCCATGCCATCCTTCGATAACAGGCTAACCAGGCGCTTATTACGCCTGAGCAGGGACAACCAGCGTCTGGTGACGGGGACCATCACGGGACATGCTCGCTAAAAAAACACTTCCACACAATAGGCATAAAGGACAGTCCTTTGTGCAGGGCGTGCATGAGAGGAAACCGTCACGCACGTGCTTTTTGAATGCACAGGCGTCACCCAGATTAGAACAGAAACCCTTGGGTCACCCAGATCTTTCACAGATGTTCTGAACAGACTAGTAGTTTTAATTAACTTCTGGAGGGAGGTGGGCTGGTTGGAATAATTACCAAACGGGCGCCATGAGCCACGCACAATGGTCCACTTAAAGGACTTAGTGCGGAAACCAAACCCCATAACATGGAACATAGATGATTATGTCCATAATATGTATAGTTTCTGCCAACTCGAGAAAAGATGTAGTAATTTTTTGAGTTTGTTGCGCCACTTCTTCCAAGTTAGAGCTCTAGGAAGTGGTGATGGGTAGGCGTTTTGGGGGATTGTGAGTATGCCGATTCTTACACCAATTTTAATAAATGACTTTGATTTAGATTCAGGCTTTAAATTACTGCGTCAGCCTTGAGCCTTTTAAACTTCTTCCTTATCCCTAAAGGGTACCTATGAAGATTTACACAATTAAGGCATTTTAATCTCCAATCCAGGTCTCGACAAGCTCGATCAAATGTCATAGATGTCGTGACGAACCCTGCTGAGGCCCCTCATACGTTATCGTGATATGCCAACACTTTCACAACAGCGAAGCTGCTAAATTGGGATTTGTTCGAACGTAGATGAGTTTAAGAATAGGTACCAATCGGTTGTAGTTTTTGTGTTTTATGGAGGTTGAGTATTACTAATTAATGCATTATAAGCATAATCAGCCTTTAATATTCCCACTGCTGGGAAACAAGCCTCCTCTTGGTGAGAGGGACGAGGTGAGAGGTGAAAGGGCCGTAATCAACCACGCGGGTCCAGTGCGGGTTTGTAGATGTCAGAAGTCTTAGAATTTTTGATTCCACGACGTGTCGGTTTCCTCACGATGTTTTCCCTTGCCGTTTTAAGAGCAGTGATGATGAAATAAATTACACCAGCAATTAGCACCTGCTTCGGTTCGAACCTACGACCTAGAACTCGTACCTAAATCGGAGCTAATACCACTGCTGCTGAAAAAATACGGAGCTTAAGTTTTACTAATCAATGATTAATTATCTATTTTGCCGTAATTGGCCAGTCTGGACAGACCGTTGGTCACTCACATTTGAGATTTAAGAGCAGATTCATAAGTGTTGATTTCATAAATTTTGAGTTGCTGATTTAAAATGACGTCATGAGGAGTCTCTTAAGATTCTGCTCTAAAAAAAAGCCTTCACTTTGTTCAGTGTAGACTTCTTTTTTTCGACTACCATTTAATTCATGAAAACTAGCTCGTTTGAGCCATCAACATTCTAAGGATAGATCCTTTTATAGAGTTCTTACTTTTGATGCAAAACAGTACCCCATTACATTCTTCAGAAGCAAGGAAAAACATCGTCATCGACCTGGGCTTATAGTTAATACAAGTCCGAAATCGCCAACACGTCTTCATGCCTTCTCTTGATGTGAAGAGGCTTTGTCGTTGACAATAATAGACTAGTATTATTGCCAAACCGCACATTGACTTGAAGAACACAACTTGCCGTTATTCTTCAACCTAAACAAACTCAGATTTACGAATTGCACAATAATTAGGGACAAGTTAGTACATCGCCTACGCTTACCGTAATTCCTGCCACTTGACTGTTGCAACATTCACTGCTTTGCTCCTTTACACTATGGGCTAGCATGGCCAATGTTTTTAATCTGTTTTCGAACAAGTTCATTAGTTGTAAGCAGTAGTAAGTATGGCAGTAAATTGTGGTTGTCAACTCCGAAACTGACCAAATGCATTTTAGGTATTCTTAATTACAGCTGCCTTGTAGACTGCCTCGTAGGTGTAGTGGTCGCAAGTGCTACTACTGATCATGAGGTTCGATTCCCAGGCAAGAAAAAATGTTTAAGTGTTTTTCAATTAGGAATTTCTCAGTAGCAGCCCGGAGCCTGGATTTGTGCCCGTTTGATGGCAATAGGGTCGCCTCCTATTACATGGGGCTAAAACATAACTGGTGCAATGTGTGTGTACAAGCGTCATGTTTTGTCATGTAATTAAAGTTTTGTTGCACCTCGTTTACGCGGTAATTGGTAAGTTTAATCGAGCTTCAACGATTGACTACATTATTTATTTATAATTTATACATAATTAAGCAAACTTAGCAATCAGCTATAACTAGCCCCACAAGCTATCTTGCTGACTGGCAATTAAATATCAATCTACTCTCGTATTACTTTTGGTATGATTGACTAAAAAACGAACCACCAACAGTCATTTCAATAGACATACTAATCTTAATCCTTACTATTTACTTGTTTGGTACGCTTTCACGCTAAAACGATTAAACGGATTTGAATGAAATTTGGCACATCGGTAGACCATGACATGGGTTAGGACATAAGATACTTTTTATACAGATCTCCCCACGGGTTTTCAGCAGAACTCGGGGGCAAGAATATAAGAACCTACCTTCTGCTACCGCAAGGTGAAAACCCTAAACGGAGACTTCAAACCAACCATTTTCGACCAGCCACCTTCACCAGCTGTTTCACCCTACATATCTACGCTTAAATATTTATCCCTAGGCTACTGAGAGCCTTTCATGTGTGTTTCCTTGCCCGACCTCGTCAATTTTTTTTTTTGTAAAAAAATATAAACATTTGTACATCAAAGTGAGCCCCACACCGCGTTTAGAACGTATCTATGATAGGAAGATCGTGGTTCCGGATAGCTGAAATGTAATTATTTTGAAATGCTTTTATTTATTTTACTAGCCAGTTTAACTAATTTTTAAAAAAATAACGTGGATTTTTGCGTGCCAATTTTGACCAATTTACCTCATAGCCCTATCAAGTTAGAACTTGAATATGTATGGGCTCTTGGTCCATTCTATCTGAGTGTAAACGTTTTGTTAAAAAATATATGTTTGGTCTACATTAATTCGTCTGTAGTCAAACACAAGATGAGAAACCATTATTTTCATCTGTTTCTTTTTCAATAACAACCGCCATTGACCATACTATTTTTCCTATTGTTCTTCGTTCTGTACAACATTTTAAGAATTCACGGTACCCAAAAATCACCCTAACTAAGGGTGTGTTTACACTACAGCGACGCGCGCGATATTTATTTATAAACAAAATAATACAGGCACGTGTTACACTGTCATAAAAATTTTTGGAACTTGCGCATCTGGTGTGGTTAGTGTACACTAAGCTTAAACAAGATGAGCGTAAAAATGTTAAGAAAATAGATTGGAGTAAAACTGTGTTTGTTTGTCACAGGTTTTAATAGTTTTAAATTGATTTATAGAGTTCAGGTGGGTCGTATTTTATGTGTAATAAAATTTTCGTGTAAAATGTTTGGTATAAAATGGTAATTAATAATGATTTTACGGCATCGACATTATCTGTCATGCTAATTAAATTTTTAAAGGGAAACCTTTTTTACTACGTGAGGCGACGACAGTTTAACGTTCACATTGTGACATTGTTCATATTGTGTGCCTTAACCTGAGTCAAATAAATTTATTTCTTTCTTTCTTTACTTATTTGGACGGTTGAGTTTAGTTCGATCATGGTTCATCTTTCTAAGCCCTATCTGAATACATGGCTATGTAGGTGGGTACATGCGAAAGTGAGTTTGTTTGTTGGTTTGCTTGTTAAGCTTCCACGCTAAAACAGCTGAACGGATTTTAATTAAATTTGGCACATAAGAAGACCATGACCTGGGTTAGAATATATTTTTATCCCGATATTTCCACGGAATCGAGACTTATGCGGGTGAAAAGGTGGGGCGCAGTTAGTCATACCTATCATAAATAGCTGATAAGAAATACTAGACAATAGTAGACTATTTCTGATTAGCTACTTTTGATTTTGATGTTGAATCTATGGCATATTCAGGTTATTGAAAAAATCTTAAGATATCAAATTGCAAATCAACTAAACTTTAGCTTTGAAATGAAGACGTTTTTTGAAAACAGTCACTACTACATACTTAAAAAACCATTTTTCACTCTCCTCTTACCTTATAATTTTAAACAACACACCTACCAATAAATCAAATACAAAACACAAAATCAAACAAAATAATCTTACACAAAACTTATGCATAAAACAATTTGCACACACCGCAGCGCATGCGACGAACTCACACACACACAAGTAAAAACGCACACACACACCCAATGAAAAATGAACGTTTCTCGTGTTACGATAGATTGCTGTGCAGATAGATACTGGATCTGTTTATGGTTTGTTTGTGACAGTGGTACTGAAAGTTTATGTTTGTTGATGGGAGTTCGGTGTAGTGGATGCAAACCTTAAGATGTTGGGTTGTATTTAAGAGAAATGCTCAACAGAATTAAATCTTATTTTCCTAAAAATATTGATAACTCGTAGCTAAGTATTTTTTATTTTTTGTGAAACCATTATATCTAGACCATAGACGGATTCTGTTGCCATGCAAATCAGTTAGAGGTGTAGTCTCATTATCTCAATCTCTTATATATTTACAGCACACTTTGAAATCTTTTTCAGAACGTAGGCACAGAAGTTTTGATGAGTTCTAAGTGACACTGAAACAACGTTGAACATACGAAAATGGGTAGGTGGGGTCATCTGCTACTTACTCAAATCATTTTTTTTTTTTAATGCAAGTTGAAATTTAGTTTCAAGTATTTTTTACATATTTCTGTAAGTTTGAGGACTTATAACTTTTTTTCTAGCTAACATCTGAATAAAGCAATAGTTTTATAAGAATCTACCAACATTAACGATTAAAAAAAAATGCCTGTTTTATCCATTTGTGATAAAAAATACACTCTAAAGTTAAGAAAGTGGTGAAACTAGAAGAAAGCAAAAAAATTTTTTTTTAATATCCTGGGGTCCAGGGCCAATTAAATTAGGGCTGAGTAAGTAGCAGATGACCCAATCTATCCACCATTTTCGTATGTTCAACGTTCTGCCAAACACCCTTTAAAGACGTATAAAAGAAAGTCGTGTTAGTTACACTATTTGTATCTCAAGAACGGCTGGACCGATTTCGCTAATTCTTTTTTTGTTGTGTTTGTTATTGTCAGGAAGGTAGGGTAGGTAGGGTAGTTAGGGAGGGTAGGGTAGGTAGGGTAGGTAGGGTTGGTAGGGTAGATAGGTGCGCCGTAGATAAGTACTTAGTGCTACCCGTGTGAAGCCGGCGCGGCGGCGCGGGCAGCTAGTAACAAAATAAATATCTGTAAATAATTTAATAAGTAAACTTTGAGTACCACAACGTTAGCTGATTCGCTAATCGCTAGATAATGTCGGCGTCGCGCCGCGCTAACCTTGCGCCGTCGGCTTTTATATAAGCTTTGTAATATTTATTGATATTGCTAGTTTGTTCGTTGTGGTATCTTATTTAAATGTTGTCTTTTCTTAATCTTAGACATAAAGTTCAAATCTGGCCCTGAGCATCAACAGAAACATCCTGAATAATACAGCAAATAATGTTTTAATATTTTTCTGTCCAATCCATGCGCTCCTCGATAGGAATTTCCCATCGGCAAAAATTAGGAAATTCCATACAAAGTTGCAATGCTTGGTTCCCGTAAACAAAAACGAAACGTTTTATTACCAATGATAGCATTTTTAACGTACCAATGGTAGCATTTTTTATTGCCAAACTGGACATATAAATAGATTGTTAAGCTAATTTTACATGTGATAATCGTAGCTTATCCATAATTATGGGAGAACATTTTTTTTTTTTTTATGGATAATCATCAAATAACAGTGTCAGACTCTTACTGACTAAAACCCACCCGAGTTTCTCAGTTGCTTGTACGTTGCCAGGGGCCACGGTATCCCTTTCGGACTTCCCCGCAACCCTGGCAGATTATGGAAGAACCTTGCTTCGTATTGCTAAAGATACAAGAGTTTTAACATTAACCAATACCGGTCCGTAAATTGTAGGAATCGGCCTTTGAGGTGCATTTTCAAAAATCCTTTTTTTGTTATTTATGTAAGGAATTCTTGCGCAATATTTCATCATGCTTCTAGCCCCAGTGGTTTAGGTTGTGCGTTGTCTGTCAGTGTTTTTTTTTTTAAGTAGATTGTCGTGGTACAACTCGTAAAAGGTGATAATATAATTCAACTATCAGATAAAATAACGAAACTGCCCAGGGAGCAGTTGACATCAAAAAATATTCTAGTGACAAAAACGTAAATAGAAAATCGTGGGACACTTCAAAAGTTGTTTTAGCTTCATGCAGCTGAGCTAACCTTGCACCAGCGGCTTTTACACTAAAATTTATTGTTATTGCTATTGACAAACAATTTCAAATAAACCATGATTTGAATCTATTTCGAATAAAATATACTGTATCATTTTCATTTAATGAGTAGTAAGTTTTAAGTCGATAATTCAGTTTGTTGACTGCCAATCTAAATCAAATTGTTGAGTCCATTAGCGCTAACCTTGCAGTGACGATTTATATAAACTAATTGGATTATATTTAAAAATAAAATGACTGATTAAAACAATTCAATTTTGTTGGTAATGATGTTTGATTGGTTTTTCTGTGAGTGTAGAAATTGGTGACTACATTGTTAAATTGGGTTCCCAACCTGTAAGTGATAATACGAGTAGTAAATAAATAAAATTTATAAATATTGAAGTCAAATGATTAATACTTTTTTTTTTAATGTATTACGTTATTAGAGTAGGTAATAGAAATAGAAAGGGAACGCAGGGCGTTGGCGGTAAGGAGCAATATGCTAGCCCGTAGGTTCGCTCGATGTACCAAAGAAGTTAAACTGACACTTTTTAGGGCGTATTGCCAGTCTTTTTACTCGAGCGGCCTGTGGCTTCGGTATACGCAACGTGCCTACAACGCCCTGCGTATTCAGTATAATAATGCTTTCAGAATGCTGTTGGGCTTGCCGCGGCATTGTAGTGCGTCGCAAATGTTCGCAAATGCGCGCGTTGACGGTTTCCACGCTGTAGTGCGTAAGAAAGTGGCGTCATTGTTTCACAGACTGCGCGGTAGCACCAACACCATTTTGCAAATGATTGCATCCCGACATGACTGTCCCATACAGGCACACTGGGTGGGAATAGTTACAGGGAAATTGTAAAAAGATATTTTATTAGATTATTTACCTACTAACATAGATCATAAGAAAATTGTTTCTAACACACTGTATGGATTCTGTCCGAAATAAATGAATAATAATAATAAATAATAATAATAATAAGTTAACCTTAATTTTATAATAACTATGGGTAAAGTGGGTAAATATACTGATTTAGCCCAATTTCAGTTTCCATATCCAATTTGCTTGAATCTTTGACTCTTGAAAATGTTTACAATCTATATTACCGAAAACCAAACCAACACATACAGACATGCAAGAATCATAAACTCTTAATTCTCCTTTTTACCTTCACAGTCAGTTAATCTTGATTCTCGGTACAATTCTACGGTGCTCGGCGTACGACTGGTGTGTCCAATGTAAATGACGAATCACTAGCCAGTGAGACTGCGGAATAGTGTTGTGGATGATATCGATATTTTACGATAAATACATACAATAAATGTAGCATAGCTAATGTAATTATCGAGAGCACTACATATAGGAACAGGAGACGTTATTGCTGACGATGATGATGAGACATGAAGAGACATAGTTGATTATTATATGTATAAAATGACTTGACTATCTGAAAAGCCGGTAATGTTTTAATTTTTGAAGGCTCACACAAATAAAACCAGATGAGATCATTAAATAAAAGATTTCTTTACTTTAACTGCATCGTATTTAAGATTTGGTCATTCTTATATAAAGGTGGTTCGCAATAAAGCATTTGTTTATAATTCAAAATATGTATTTTAACATTTTAAAGTATATTTAATAGAACACCATCACTAAAACCTGCCTTCTACTGAAATAGAAAAGTTATCGATAAACATATAGTAAAAACATACGGACTCACCAATTACCATGATGAGTGCGGGAAAATTATTGCCCTAGTGTATTTACCGCGTTCCTTCTCTTTCTACAACATCAATTTCAGTAGGAGTGAAAGAGACAGCTGTGTCATCAGTTACAAAATGACAGGTTTAGTTGTAATTGAGATCTTTTTTGTTTCCAATGTTGTTATGATTTCCTGGTAGTCTGGAGTCGTTGCTGTGTGTTCGGATACAAAACAACCGATTTTTATTTTGTAAACAAATACTTTTTTTTGTTTAAGTTAAAATTGAGATTAACTTGATCACAAGATAAACTGATTAAAATGTTGACATCATTGTCATAACCAAATCGTTCGTCGGCTAAAAACCATCAAGTCACTTTGATGGCATTTAGACAGTCTGTTTTCAACTATCTAATTACGGAACACATTTTCGTAAACGATTGATCGATTCAGTCCGATCGATTTTCAAATTTGTTTCATTTTGACAGTTCAACAACATTCATTGCGTTGTTTAAGTTGTAGAGCCGATTTTTTTTCGAACTTATGGTGCGATGGATTAGCAATTTGTTTCAAAACAATTCAAATTCTGATTGATCGTGTATTACGTAATTAGGGTACAGTTCTACCAATTCTCTTTAAAATGCAATCGCCTATCAAGAGATATTCTTGTCGAACCAGTTAACATTGATGAACATATAATTATTAATCATCATCATCTATCTAGCATTTTCTCGACTATGTTGAGGTCAGCTTCCAGTCTAACTGGATGCAGCATACCAGTATTTTACACGGACCAACTGCCTTATCATTCACGGACCTCCACAACCTAGTTACATCGTTACGTCTGTATCAAGATAAGCTAAAAAACGCAAAGGCACTCCTGTGTGCGATTTAGTCCAATTCCGTGCCAAGTTTGCTAGCCGATAATATGCGACAACTAGCTCTCGCTCGTATAATTATTAGAATAAAAGAAAAGAAAGAAGAAAGAAAAGAAATTTATTTGACTCAGGTCAAGGCACACAATATTCACACAAAAACAGAAGAAAAAAAACAGAAACCCGTTTATACTCCCTGACTAAACACGAAGATTAAAATCAAGATTACAAATTGGTTGCAGAAATTAACGAATGACGAAACAGAGATCTTATCACAATTGTCTCTTAATTAAACTAATAAATACTGTATTTAATTTAAAGCATTGTTTGTTTAATTTATTTATTTCTTTAAGTACTTGCATGACACTCGGTACCTGTTGTAAAACACAGGCTTTTGGACTAGTTTAGGAGGCATCAGTTCACCCTTTAATGTGACTCTATGTGTGTGCAATATAGCTATAATCCTTGTGTACTTATGTTTTTTTTTTCAAAATGTGCAAATAGACATATAAAAGAAAAAAAAAGTTGCTACCCGATACCCCTTGGCTAAACTGGTTGACAGACTTTCGGACTTCTGACAACCCGTATCGACTGTCAAATATCTACTGTAAATGACAGCCGGGGCCAACGGCTTTCCAAGCCACGGGTCTCGATCTCGATATGAAATGGATGGTCTACGAACCGACCTGTGTGGCTGTTATGATTTAGCTACGAACCTCTCGTCACTTTGATGCAATTTTGACAGTTATCAATTCTACCAATACTCTTTTCACCTCAGCACCTCAAACAAGCAAGTTTTGCTGTCAAAAAACAGTGTGCAAAATTCGATTTTGCTGCGAGCGTGAGACAAAGTAACTTTTTAATTATTTTTTTTAAATGCCGAAAACAGTGTTGGGTCTACTCACAAAATTCTAAAGATTTGAACTTCAATTAGTTTTGTCACTTTCACTTCGATACGAAAAAAGCGAGAGATAGAAACAAGTCGATTCGAAGTTCGATTTCAAAATTCCATACGTTTTATTGTTTGTTTCTTTGTAGAACTAGTAGGTCTAGGCCTACAAAGAAACAAACAATAAAACGTTCGGATGTACACATAAAACCTTAAAATTGCAAATCATCTGATAAGGTTTTATTTAAATTCTGTTTTATAAAATTTTTGGAACGAGCGGCTTGGGGTAAGAGTGCAGTGGCAGATATCGTCACGCGAAAAGGCGCTTGCGACTGTCTTCTTCTAATTCAAAGAGAAAGAGAGAGATAGTAAGTGTGAATTTAGTCGAAATGAAAATCCAAGATGGCGGTTGCGAAAATTTTCCCTATTTTCATAATGGGTGTCATTTTCATAGTTTTGAAGGGTGCCAAAGCCGACCGTGAGGTCAAAATGTAAATCCAAGATGGCGGCTGCGAAAATTTTCAAATTTTTCTTCATGGGTATCGTTTCTATGGTTTTCAAGGTTGCTAAAGCCGATAGTGAAGTCAAAATGTAAATCCAAGATGGCCGCTGCGAAAATTTTCAAATTTTTCTTCATGGGTATCGTTTCTATGGTTTTCAAGGTTGCTTAAGCCGATAGTGAAGTCAAAATAAAAATCCAAGATGGCGGCTGCGAAAATTTTCACATTTTTCGACATGGGTGTCGTTTTCATAGTTTTCGAGGGTGCTAAAGTCGATAGTGAGGTCAAAATATAAATCCAAGATGGTGGCTGCAAAATACGAGGTGATGAAGCTTATGTAAAAAAAAACCTTGTCCGATCCGAAAATCTGGGGAAAATGGGCATATGGTACTGCAGTAACATTACAAAACAGTATTTTTTTGATTATTATTGATAGTAAAAAAGTTATTGGTATTTAAAATTCACATTTTTAGTTCCAAAATTACCCCAAACCATAAAAAAATTGCAAAATTCATAACTTATGACTTTTAGACACCCGCTAAACGACGGCCGCCGCCTGCACCAAATGTAAAATTCGGTCAAATTCACCATTGAAAAAAAATGTAGGGATTCTTTTTTCTTTTTTCCTGAAAATGTCCACATAAATATGCTCACAGTACGATACCTAACAACACCCTCACGGATCGGACAGGGTTTTTTTTACATGTTGTATGTTCTCGCTGCTGAGGTGAAAAGTTGTATGTGTTACACGAGAGCAAAGTTATTTGCATCTCGTGTCTTTGAATCCCTCGCAGCGCTCAGGATTCTAACCTAGAATCACTCGCTACGCTCGTGATTCAATTATAGAATCCTCCGCTTACTCGGGATTCAAAATCAACACTCGCAGCAAAAAACGACTTTGCTCTCTTGTTGCACAAATAACTATTGAAGTACACTTTCGAGAGGTACTCTTGCTGAACCAGTTAAAATCTTTAAGCATTTAATTAATAATGTGTTATATTATAAAAATCTCTCTAATCTGTATCTCATAGAAAGAATCGTAAGACAAATAAGGAATAAATCGCTGAATCCCGTAATAGGGATTATAAAACTCATTATAATGTTTTACAGGGTGATTTTTTAGATGTATGCGAGGGATTTACTCTAAGCCTGTGAGCCGTTATAATGAGGTATCTTTGCCACCAGCTTAGAGCTGAGCCCCGGGAAATTTATTTTTAATACAGTTTTAAAATAACGATTGGCACCTCATTTGAGTTGCTTGTGGTGTTAACGCGTATTGACAAGAATACAAGAAGATCTAAAATCTGACGCTGCCGCTGATACAATTAAATTATAAGGTGAAACGTACTTTTATTAGGTACTTCGTGACCTTTAGCTAATAGATAACCGCATTAAAGAAGTAGATAGTAGTAGGGTAGAGAAATGGCTTTTCCTGGAAGTACTACAATCAATAACTTCTGCGCTAAATAGGTGATTCATCTAAGGCAAACATGACGTTATTCAATGAAACTGCAAATAGGTTTCGCTTAACACCTGGCAGAAACATAGACCATCGGATAGTTCCACTACTTATTAAGAATACCAATGAAATCAATAACGCATTACATTCAGAAGATCTGGTTGAGACTCGCACAGATCAGGGAAGCATGGCAGAAAAGGAAAAGAGACCTGAATACAGCAGTGGCTAAAACAGGGCCGCCAATGATGTCTATACCCCAAAATGTCCAGAAGCTTATGAACTCACAAGTAAACAACATTAAAATTAATATTGCAATATCGACCACGGATACAAATGGTTCACTCCGCATTTTGGGTATGTAACTACAAGTAGGTACGCGGCGGCCTCGTTGGCGTAACAATGTTAGAAAATATAAGAGTAACCTACCCGATAGAAAAGGAGCCAAGTTCTAGGTATAATAAGTCTATCTAATCTAGGTAATATAACTGTCAATGATCAGCGCTGTGCGACCTGAATTGCACTTTATTGTGTCGTAACAAGATTCGCTTTTTATTTAAATGATTTTGCGGTGTATCCCGTCTTTACTAATCTGTCTCAACTATCCTTTTATAGACCCAGATATTTACTATTATCATAGACTAAGAAACAAGTCACGGATTCAGTAATGAGCTTGAAGTTAACTGACATTTTAAGCACGGCGCATGGCGTCAACTAAATATAGCATTAATCAGTCATTTGTTTTGCTGACAACTTTGAGGTTCATGCACGATTATTAATTTTGTATACATACATATAAACTATGTATACATAGTAGGAAGGGCTCGTGGCAAAGTAATAATAGCCGCACGGGTCGATTCATCAGGTTAAGACACGCTTTCCGGTGTTGTTCCGTGAGCAGTTGACCAATGTGACCATCTTTACATACCGAGACTCCTACGTGCCTCGGAAAGCACGTTAAGCCGTTGTTCCCGGCTGTCATTCATGGATCTTTGACAGTAGTTACGGGTCATCAAAAGCCCGAAAGTCTGACCACCAGTCTTACGAAGAGGTATCGTATTACCCAGTTACTGGGTTGTGAAAGTCAAACAGGCTGTCTCTCCATGAAAAATACTGGTATTCAGCCTTATCCGGTTAGACTGAAAGCCGACCCCAACATAAGGTGAAAAGGCTAAGCAGATTGATATTAATTATGTAGTTTCTCGAAACAACAACTATCTCTTGTGATATCATAAATAATATCTAAGAGATTACTGAACTCGAGAGGCTCAACAGCGTCCTCTAGCTTGCTTCTACTACAAACATAAAGTTAAAAAAAATAAAAACCCCTGACACAAAAATTTCTTCGTTTCTCTTCCTGCTCCATCACCAGACCCTGTTCACCATTTATCTATCATTGAGACCATTCCAATGAGCCCAAACACGATACCTGTGCTGGAAGTTGGTAAGTGAGTTGGGTATCCTGCAAATTCCAGGTGATGCTGCAACATCAGTTCAAGGTTAAGTAACAGAATACCAAATTTCAAATCGATCAGACCTGTGGGAGACGTTCACATCCATTCATAACCTAGAAAAGAGCTGATAATGTTCAAACGGCTGAACCGATTTTCTTGAATCATAGCTAAGAACACTCTCAACCAAGTCAACTTTCAAACAAAAGACACAAAAACACAATCGGTTCAGCCGTTTGGGAGCTACGATGGCGAAAACAGGCACACAGATACACACGTTAAACTTAACACCCTCTTTTTCCGTCGGGGTTTAAAAACTAGGATGATCAATGCAGTTTCCAGACGTGATGTGGATGATAACTTATTTATTTTAATTTCAAACGTCATTTGGGCATTTTTATAATTTCTAACGTGACGATAATATTATCGTGGACGTCCACGGCATTACGATAACATAGGAAAGTAATATGTATGGAAATATATGAAGACGCTCAAATCAAATCAAATCAAATTCTTTATTGCGAACTAAGTGTACAATCATAAAGGTGTTATCAGTAGGTAGGTTCTTAGAACTTAGTTGCCTGTGAAGGCATTGCAATTTAAATGGTTTATAATTTAAAAAATCAACTAAACAGAATCTACACACTCATTAGTACAATTATACAGTTCACATTATGTCATATTAAGTTATCATTTTTAGTACATTTTATATTATATCATACGCATACGCTTTTAAATTTCCATCCACTACTACGTTATAACTTGCAATGATGTTTTAATATCAACGGTAAAATCGAAGATATCGATGTCTGCGACAATATGACGTACAGAATTATATAAACGCACAATAGAACAACTTATTTTCGCAGGGGACATTTGCAGGCCAGTCATGACAACGAGTTTGACTTCTGTTGTACTATGTGGGAGTCAATATTGTATACTAAAATTATATCGATCAAAACATTAAAAGTTACGTGAGGTAATGGCAGGTCGACGCTAAAAGGTAACTAACTTAGCTTGTTTGAATAGGTTACCAATTAAACAGTCTTGTCACATACAAATTCAGTTGACGTACACTTACGTACATATTCATAAGTCTTCCTTTGGGCATCGCCATATTGGACAATAAATACATTAATTCATACAGGCATTCATCTATTTTTGGCATTATGGGAACTTTTCTAGCCACTCGACGTCTGAGTGGTCGTCTTGTATGCTCTTACGCATTTAAGCAGCCCTTAGAGCATTAATAGTGTTTTATACTTGTTATAACTTTAATTTATTTTTATACTGTGGGAATGTTTTGGTAGCCGAAAATTTTGAAGTGTTTTAATTTTGATTGGGATCGAATTGTAAGTAACAGTTGTTTTGTTTGGATACGTTTTGTTAGTTGAAGGAGTCAACGTATTGTCCTTAATTTAAGTTAAGTTATTTCATACAATGTCAAACAATCAAGTAGCATTAGAAAAAAAATAGGAATGTGGTTTATAAACAGTTTACGAGTTATTATTTGGTACTTTAAAACTATAAGTTTATTATATTGAAAACTTATTGAGACTGGGTGTATTGACCGAAACATGCTTATTCTCAAGTATTCAGTTAGTCAATAATAATCCCTCCATCGGATCTGAGATTTTAGTTTTTTTTCCAAGAAGTGTCATTCATTTTTACGAGCATATAATGTATAAAAAAAATGTGCCTTAAATTCAACAATAGACTGTGAAAATTCCTTACTTAGATCCTAAGTTAAATATTGTTTTAAGATTAACTGTAGTTGAAACTTCACTACATAATTATCAAACAAAGTCACTTCCACCGCGTCTGTCTGTCGGAACGCAATAAACTCAAAAACTACCGAACGAATTTCCATACGGTTTTCACCAATGGACGAAATTATTCATGAGCAAGGTTTAGGTTTATTCATTACCTTTTTAATGTAAATTGGCTGAAATATGACGCTGATTGTTGAAGTTGTCTGAATTAACGGAGCTTTACTGGCGTGCGCCGCGAAAACCAAGTTATATAAAAACAATATATCATGGAATTAATACATTATTTACCTGGATTAACACATGGTACTTAATGGTAATCCTGGTAGCACGTTCCCGTGGGATATTTTACGAAACACGCGGCCGAAGCCGCGAAAAAAAGTAAACTATAATCCAACACGGTATAGTGTCTTTAAACGTCACATAATTTCTCTGTTAAAGCAATATAATATTTTAAAGCACACGACCTTCTCGAGATGCTACTCGTATGAAGATATTAATAAACACAGCTTTCCACCTCATTGCACGAAACAGCTTGGATGAAACAAAGTAAGCTGTTGTGTCCAAGTTACTGCTCAATTTAGATAATGCTTAGTGCTATAAGGAGCGTATAAAGATAAATAAAGTAATATGAGTAGAGTAACCGTTAGCTGGCGAAATGTTGGTGAACTGTATGCGCTGAATGCATCTAAAGGTCTAGTCTAAGGGTTAGCCCTTAGGGTAGGGATGTAACAATTCCGATTCCGATGCCGATATAATTGGCACGCCAATATATCGGCATCCGATATCAAACAGTTCGAAACGTGCGTGAAACGACGACGCGCGAGCAACATGGTCGCTCCGTCGTCGTCGCAGGCGTGACTGGCGTGACAGCCGCACAGCGCATGCTTAGATTACATACAATATGGCATACGGCAGTGTTTGCAGTTTGCTGGGCGTTGGCTGAGCGATGTCTTGTTTCACGTCACTGCTATTCGAGATTATTTTTATTCACACAGTGAAGTGAGGACCTTAACGCGCTATTAAACAGTTGTTCCCGAAATACAAAACACAAACGCCCGAGTTGCATATTTCGTTATTTATTTGATTTATTATCTACTAAGCCATCGATATCGGCATCGGTATCGTAAACGCCGATTATTTACAACATTAATCGGTATAGTATCGGGAAAATTATTTATCGTTACATCCCTACCTTAGGGAATGACGGGTGTGATGATATGAGGACCGTAAGCTTTTTATCTGTTATCTATGTATCTTCTTCTTATTTCGTGTGGTTAGTGACTTGGTGTCAAAGGTTTTAAGTCGCCTATTAGCTTCTGACTTGGCTTCACTTGCCATCGACTGTCGAGAAATATCTCTCAGGCATGCCGGTTTCCTCACGATGTGTTCTTTCACCGTTTTTGAAGCAAGTGATAATTACGCAATACGCACATCTGAATCCAAAAAGTGAGGCCTGTATTATAGAAGCTCACTTAAGCATTAGGTACTTAAAATTGAAACTAGTTTCAACCAATCAAAAGGCTTTAAATGAATTTTAAGTAATGCTTCAGTTTTGAGTGAGGTTCTGTAATAGGGGCCTTGGAGTTGCGTGCCTTGGGTACGAGCTGAGCCAGACCTATGACTTGGTAGTTCGACGGTCACACCAGTAGGCTATTACTGCTATGTTATGTAGCTGGTAATATGGTGAAACGCATTGTATAAAATCTGAGGAAAAAACTCGAAATCGTAGATGTAGGATTCTCTTTTATAGTTGAGACAGACCAAAATCCTTAAAACTCAAAATCATCGTTCTAAAAATCTTCAATTATAAGTTCCTTTAACACAAAGCTTACTTACTTAAGATGTTACTCTAGAACTTCAAAACCACCATCGTCCCCAGCTTTGCTAAAATACCTCAAGATCAATTTTACCCAAAAATTACCTATAAAAATACCCTTCTTCAAATCCTCTCCCATTTAGTTCCTATCTGCACTCAACTCAAGTTCAATCATTACTTTTTATGTTATGACCGAAGATGGTAAAATGTCATCTATATGAGGTTAACTTTGTGGAATCGGTGCTTCAGACTATCAACCAAAGCCTGGGAATATAAGCTAACTTGAAACTTCTTTTAAAAGCTCATTAATTTCGTTATAACTAGACTTAATGCTTGTAATGTTGCTATCAAATATTATGAGTTTATTAGGAGAGGTGGGTTTTGAATAACTTTTAGATGTTCATCATTACCTAGGTGTTTTACATGTTGATTCCCGATGTTGTTACATCAAATGTTCAATGGATCAAGCAATAAAATGTTATGCAATTTTATTTTTAATTCCGCATAAACTAAATTCATGTTTTGCATGGAATATGCAATAGCTTTTCTTTTTAAGCCCCGACGCAAAATGATGGTTATAAGTTTGACCACTATGTGTGAACCGATTTGAATGCCGTTTTTATATTTGAAAGCAGATTTTCTAGCAATGGTACTTAAACATGTTTTATCAAAATCGGTTCAGACGTTTGAAGATTATCAGCTCTTTTCTAGTTGATGAATGGATGTGAGCGTCTTCCACAAGTCTGATCGATTTGTTATTTGGTATTCTGTTACTTCAATGATATTAGAAGATAATAGTATCTTGAACTGATGCTGCAGCATCACCTGGAATTTGCAAGATACCCAACCCCCCTACCAACTTACAGCTCAGGTATCGTGTTTGGGCTCATTGGAATGGTCTCAATTAATACGTTATAGATAGATGATGAACAGAGTCTGGTGATGGAGTAGGAAAGAGAAATGAAGAAATGTTTGTACCGGGGGTTTTTTAAATTTTAATATAATCTTTAAAGAAGTCTGAATAATTTCTTTTTCTTGAAATATTTGGGCCTTTTTTTGTTCCAAAGACTTGGAAGTGTATTTATTATAAAAACTAAATTAAACTTATAAATAAACTAAAATAAACTTGAATAAATCTTCCGACAAATCCTCTTACTTAATTGACACTTGATTGAACATCTCTACGATCTTTCTAAACTCCCTTTTTTACATGTTCTAATTACCGTCCCCCTAAGACAAAAATTTAAAACGAATCAATCTTCAATGTAAAAGAATCACACCAATAAATTGACAGAAAACCCTCAAATGAGCTTTCAACAAAATACTACAGAGTATAATTACACAGATATTTATTAACTGTCTGGCAACACCAAGGAGTCTTTTGTCAAAACTAAAAAAGTTGGAAAAGAAAAAAAAAACGGGGCAAAAAGAGAAACATTAATCTAAATGTCGGGTGTCAGACTTAAGTAGTGTTTTGTCCTTTGACTTTCTATTTTTCTCTAAATAGGGTGGCAGAGCCAATTGTTGGTTGGTGGGTATTATTGGTTTGGCGGATTATTGTCTTAGTTGGTGGTAGGTATCTTTAATTTATTAATTTTTATTCTATTCTGAAAATTACATACACCTAATTTATACAGTGTTCTTAATTAAACTACGAGTATATTAAATTGAAGGCCATTTACAAGTTTCTACTGATAAACACAAAAAAAAGAAAATAATATGTTATACAGTTACACAATCCTCACTAATAATAATATTATAAATTCGAAATTGAGTTTGTTTTTTACGCTTACGCCAAAACGGCTGAATGAATTTGGATGAAATTTGTCACATAGGTAGACCTTGACTTACTTGAAGAAGGAGGCTACTTTTCATCCTGGAGCACATACGAAGGCAACAGCTAGATAAAAATATTGCAGGATGTAACACATCCCGCAATATTATTGTACATCACTTGAAAGCCTGATTAATACGGATGTAATCGGTGGTGGTATACCATAAGTTAAAGTCAAAAAGTTACGCCGTCTAATCAGTATATACTTGTATATAAACAGTATGTATATTATGTAAAAGATGCAAGTTATTACTTGAAATAATATTGTATGTCAGCAACTACATAGCAACCAACATGACATCATTAAAAAAAAAAAACTATCAGAATCGGTAAAATTATGTACTTTCTGATCTTTGTAAGCAGAAACAGAATGCAAGTGTAACTAAACCTTCAATAATGCCATTATTAATTACCTTCCACTCGTAGCTAAGCATTGGTTCCTTCACCCTCCTCGCCCCTAACGTCTTTAGGGGTTTTGTCCCCACCCAATTAATATTCATTTTAAATTGTGAAGATTTTCGAGATTAATACTTTTGTACTATTTTGAGGGTTAATAATAAAATCTTGGTTATAGAAACTGTGTTTAAAGTTAGTTTGACAAATGGTTGCAATTATTTTTGTTTAATTGTGACGGTGTTATTCAAAATTATTAATAAGTTTGAATGTTATAATTAGGTGACATTCGTTGTGATATTTTAATTGAATAATTACGGCTGTTATGTAGACTCGTGTTATGACAGTAAGTTTAGAACAAAATGAGTATTATGAATGAGATGTTGACCAAAATGAAGATGCTAATAAAGCGTGGATGCATTTATTTTTAGATGATCAAAATAATTATATTCAGCTGTATCTTAACACAATGCTCCTTATTCAGTAAGTTGCTTGACATCTAAACTACAACAAATAGCCAAATGACAAACAATCTCTGTTGACCAAAATGAAGATGCTAATAAAGCGTGGATGCATTTATTTTTAGATGATCAAAATAATTATATTCAGCTGTATCTTAACACAATGCTCCTTATTCAGTAAGTTGCTTGACATCTAAACTACAACAAATAGCCAAATGACAAACAATCTCCAATTACACACAACATAAAGCCATACTTTTAAGAACAAAATTAGAACTCAATTAGCCTGTCAATAGTCATCACCTTTCAACAACTATTTAAAGAACTGCAGACAAGATACTTCCCAAAGATAAACACGAAAAAAAGTGAGAAATATCCCGAAATTTCGGGAAAGAATCCAGAACATGACTAACATTCTCCCGTCTGACAGGAAGACAGAGACATTGATTTTGGACACTTTAATTTCAGGTTAAATGACAGAAGTCCCCTAAAGTATTTTTGGTAGAAATTCGGGATCACTCTTAAAGCTACAAGGTTCACTCAGGAATGCCACGAATTTGTCAAGATTTTGACGTGACATGTGCTTTTAAATGGTATTTGGAATTTTTGAAGATAATTTTAGATTACACATTTGTTTTGAGATATTGCAAATGAATTTGGTATTGAGTATTGACTGCAACTGAGACTTGAAAATATTCCGAATTGTTGAATTGATATAATTTATGCAATAAAGAAACTCGCGAGGGGAGTAAAATTCAGACCAACATAGAAAGAAAAAGAAAGAAAGTTATTTGCGGTAAACATGATGCAAAGAACACAAAAAGGAATAAATTTGGGAAAAGGCGTCGCGTTAAGCTAGTTACAATAGCTTACGATTAGCTAATGAGCACTTAGAAATAGAAAATAACGTCAAAGGGCTTCGAATAGTTACATCCAAACAATGTATTTGAGTCAATGTGTTTGTGTCATTCTATTCAACGGGTAAATCATAAAATGACTAAGACATAAAAATACAGACAGCCAATCATATCTGAGATCCACTCAAAAGCTCGCAACCACCTGACAAAATAGCAACATTAAGTAATAATAGATTCAATTTAATAACAATTAAATACGGAATAGACTATGAAACAATTACGATTGTTATCTAAATAGGTAATAAACAAAATACAATGACAATGGCGGCGATAAATTTTGAAAACATACCTAATTGCTCTCAAAATCGTACAAATGCGCGTTGTGGATGCAGAAATTGCGACAGTAGACAGTATTGCGTTCTAAGTAAATATTGTATATCCATATAAAGCTGTGGGTGATATAGTGAGGCAATTAATCGGATATGCAAATTGAAGGACCATTTAGAAGTAAAGGAATTGATGATTAAAAGTCTGTCCTTGAGAAGATGTTACCAATAGAGCTGGTTAGAAGAAATCAAAAATAAAAATATTTTATTTCACATTAACATAACTGGGCACTTATGAAAATTCAGAAGCAAGGTGCACGGTTCCAATTGGTCGTTTTCTATGGAGAAGAGCCGCCAAGAAGCTTCACGGTATTATAGACAAATATAAATTATAATATTTAGATATAAATTAAAAATGAATAAACACTCGAGTGAATGGATATGATTTGAAATTATATAACAGAGTATATTTAGACATATTTAAATGTACACAGACCATTTTACTTACCATTAAGTAAGTAAAAGTATTTCTATAAGTTAAGTCACAACGTTGGCAAGTTCAGAAATAGCTTAGTCTTTGTTTTCTTCGAATTCTAAGTAAACGTGGCCAACAACCATTGAAAGCTACACATACAATTTAGTATTAGCTTACAAACGTCCAACATTTTCTTCAATTTACTTCGCAAAACGTTACAACCATACAAATTCAAACAGAACTGTACGCATTGTTCTTTTTGCTTCAACTTTAACAGCATCAATGACAATACAGGCTACGCTTAATTTCAATCCATTGGATTCTCCACCATAATCCTTAACCCTTAAATCTTGTTTTACATTACACTCTTCACCATCTACAGTTCACAGGATTTCAGCCTCTATTTTTACATATGTTGAGTGGAAAATTCCATGTCCAACTTTGGTACTCCCGTTGACCATTTTGGTCGTCGACGCCGTAAAGTCTAGCAAGATTAGTCCAGTTATTTCTGTGGTACAGTGACACATGCGCGCACGCAGCTGGTGGTCGTGATCTGTCTTAATGGAATTCACCACTAATGGTGACTTGGTTACTGAAATGGAGATTTATGAACACCCTGTTGAGGTCGTTTTGAATGTTGTTGAAGTATGGACGCAAATAGGCAGTGATTAATTTAATAAAAAAGGCTGCATGGGTACGGCACCAACTTTACCTTAATTATCTTCTTAATTATTCCTACTTATACTGCGCTTTACACCCAAGAAACTCTTCTAAAACAGAGTAAAATTTTGCTTAAAATACTGGATATTATGGATAAAATGAGGACTCGCTTATTTTTAAAGCTAAATAAATCATCCGTCCTAGGTATCGCTTCTAAAAAAACTGATTCGTTAATTGCGTCCCGTATCTAATACTATCGATCAATTTAATATACCTTCGATGGCATAGCAAATGACAAGTCAATATTAACAAGACTCAGTTATATATAACTAAGTCTTGTTAATATTGACTGATATTGAAAATTACTACTTAATTCAACCAGAAAACATATGTTTTCAATATTATTTGCAAAGGCCGCGTTCGGGCCTTGAGGTTATACAAGCTGTTATTCATAAGCTGAACGTGAGTTTATGGCAAACAAAGAGTTCAGACGCCAAGCTGTCTGCTCTCACGTGTTTATGAGTAATGGCGTGAAGTGAGTGTTTTTGTTTTATTTTTTGATTGCGACGAATACATAGTTTGAGAAATTGTAAAAGTTTTCATTTCGTAGTCACTTGATGCATCAAGCCAATATTCGTGGAAACGATTGTGGATTAGATCCACTGTTATAGTGCGAGAAGGACCCAACTAGGTAAATACTAACATATTTACCTAGTTGGGTCCTTCTCGCACTATAACAGATTTAAAATGCTTAGTGTGATTTTAAAAAAACTAGCCTTTTTACATGCATCATCGGAAGTGTAAAAGCTTTTCCGAAAATGTAAGTCCAACATAGTAACGAATAAGGTGGTATGTTGCGGCTCAAAAAGAGTCAGTATAAATTAAAAACATAGGTGAAAAATAATACAGCGCCCTGATTTTTTTGCAACGCATTAAATTGTTTATGTAACATGTCTTTTTTGTCCATATTGTGTATTCTCAGACCTATTGCGTAACTTCTGCAGCCATGACTAATGCAGATTATTCTCATGTAATAAATACGCATATAGCATTATTGTGATTCTGTTTGACTGTGCGTATAAGCATATTATAATATTTATCTATATACGTTTAAATAAACTCGACTCAAGTAATGCCAAGGGCAGTTGTATCGACAAACGATTTTCCAGTTTCCATTTTCAGTAAAAACATGCCTTGATACACTCAAGTCACACATGCATGCTTAGGTCTACAATCTGTTTTGTCTCAACAACCTGTGTTTGGTTTAGCTATTTTGAAGCCTGTCTTCAAGGAAATAAGGTTGCATTTTCCATAAAGGTTGATAGTGTTATATTTTTTTCTGAACTTGTACTGTTGCGTAGGGCTATAGTAATCAAGGTCTACAAGTCTGCACAAGTTGAATGTCAACATTTTGTTTACATGTCTCTACGCATGTGCATATTACCTTTATAGTACGTTATCAATTTTATTGCTATCGTCTGCTGGCACAATGTTGTGATAAATTCAATAGATTAAAAATTTGTCGTCAGTACGGCGTCTTCGTTTAATCAAGTTTATTTATTTAGCTTTTGCAATACTTTATTTTAAGATTTGTATATAGTCGATAATTTATCATTCTCTTCATCTTAGCATTCAGTCGTATTATAATACATTGAAGAGCGCAAACTGGTCCTGGGCTCATCAGCACGCGCCTGACCGGTTCCTTTATCATTTAGACGTACTTGTTTTACGCACACCGTCTGCCGTCTAACCTCCTTTACCCTTAGATTAATCAGGTTTTCGCAGTCCAATATTATCTGTACACAGGTGGATACTGCTATCCACCTGGTCCTTATTCCATTAATAACTTCAATGTTAAAAGCTTGGTCCTCAACCTGCCCACCCAAATTCATTAACCTGCAATAATGTTAGTCTTATCTTTCATTAGAAACTTTTATATTCAGAAGCTTCTACATTAATGGTGAATGTGTTATATTGACACTAACCTAACTGTCTTGGAGTACCATGTATGGATTATCGGCCATCGAATTCGGCGACCCAGGCCGAATCGTAATGTGTTATTTGTGTAGGGACTGTAAAATTAACGGGATCTTTTCCAGTCTGGTCAGGTTTTGTGGTGTAAGTAATGTGTAGAAAGCGATCAACAGGACCACATACTGGTGAGTAGTGACCTATCTGCAAATATGTTCAGCGGACGAGCCACGCCTGCAATATTATAGTATTATATTGTTTATCTTTATTTACTGAGCTAATGATTTCCTATTGTTTTCAGTGTACCGTTGGGTTCACTGCCTATCACTCTTATCTACTATTAATTGCCTACCTTTTATTCATTTTCTCAAGTAGGTTTTTCGATTTGGTATATTTTTGTGTTTTGTGTGAACCAACTTGACTTAGAGTGACTTTCACCCCCTTTTTACCCGTATTACCTTTTTATTATTCGGTCAAACTTTCCAGTTCGCTTTCTTCTCATAAATTAAACCAAAACTTATTCCTTAAACAGGTTCTATATTTGCGACCTTTACGTTTATTTACTGTTTATTTTTAGCAATATCCCCCTGAATTATACTTTCAAAATTACATATTTGATTGTCCCAATAAAACTTATCAGTTTTTACCCAACACTGCAACCATTTTTAAAATCAAACCAAAATGATGATAGAAAAATGTTGAAGTTTATTATTCTGTCTGAGTTTTTATTGGGTCTTGTAATATTAAAAGACCCTAAAAGTTATGTTCTTTTGATTCTGATTAAATTAAGGACGCTAAAAATTTTGGGTCGGCGCATTGATTTTGATTATTTTCGTCAGTAATTTGTATGGGTATGATTACGAAGGTATGTACTTCTTCGATGTTATTTTTATGACAACCTGAGTGAAACACATTTGGTAAAATCATGCCTTCCTATTTTACGAAGACAATTGTTAGTACCGATAACGAAAAGGCATTCATATCGTTAACATAAACTTTAAAATCAAAGACAAAGTTTTTGAGTTTGTTTCAGATTTCTTCTCAGAATAGTCTGATAGAAAACCTGACCTCATCTAGTTTTTGAAATATGATCAATATGTAAAAGTGTTTGTACGAATCTACTCACAGAAATAAATCATGTAAGTATACAATTTAAAGGGTCGGTCCGTGGATATACCACAACACACTTATATTTAAATACAGGACTCGCCGAAGGGGTGATAGATTCTAACAAGCCAGCCAATCCAATCTAGTCAGTTTAAATTATATAACTTTAGAGATACAAGTCCAGTCGTAAAGATGACATGTAGACGACATGAATATGGCACGTATTTAAAGCCAAACGATTAGATGGACTTAATAAGTTGTTATTAAGTCACGTTCACATGTAACTGTTATCATGTCTAGTAGTTAAATGGGTAGCGACGCCTTGAGCTAGACCGAGGAATTGGTAGTGTTAGGAACAGTGATTGAACTAACATATACTTAATAGAACTTGCTTTGCGTAAACCTAGATAATATTAGTATTGACATGTTAATGGGACGTCTCCAGAAGTATTCTCAAGTACATGCAGTGCCATTTAGGTATGTCCCAGAAAAAGTTTGAGCTTTCTCAAATCATATAGATACAAAGGCAGATAGTGTAAAATTATTCTTTGAACTTTTAACGAAGACTCTTGTATACTATAACAGTCAATGTACAACGGAAGGGCAGACGCAATATACAAAGAGCGGAACATTAAAATCGATATGTTAATGTTAAAATATGCTAATAGGAACTCTGTTTACACAGACTAAACAGTTACATTGCAACAATATAAAACGTAATAAACTACTATTTTAACTATAGTGCCTTTTGTTAAACAAAGCAAAATATTGGCTTTCTCATTTTATATGTCTCATATGCATGCATACGCACGTCCGACCACGTACATGGTCGTAAGGCGAATGACCGATTGTGTCAAAACGTGAATAAAATATTTTAATACCACCAGTGTAATTTGACCCTCCACCTTCATCCATAAAATTCAAAGCAACGGGTCTTCCTAAATTGGTGTTCCCAAGTAATATGGCCAGAACGATTTGGTCTTTAGCTTCGAAGTTAGTGTTTAAATGGATGGTTGTTGTTATACTGGTTTTTATGACAATGTTGTGAGCAATTTGTTTAAAATTAACTTTGGCTGTATCTTCGTTATTGAGTTGATTGCTTTGTTCGAAACTATAGCGGTGTTTACTTGCGTGTTTTAAATGTATTGTGGAAGAAGTAAGAAGAACATTCCAACTACCAACTTGATGTAGGTACCATGTTCTTAGGCTTGCATAGATTAACACTAGTTGATTTCATTGAAAATTATCCTGGCTTCTTTTCACTCCACTTTATGAAATTGTGCTTCACAAGGTGCTTACATCAGCTGAACGTCAGATTATCTGTAATTGAAATCAGGTTATATTATTGTCATATCAAGTTTCAGTAATCACTAACTTTGTACTGACAATCTTCGGTAACGTTAAGTTTCACCTAACTTAATTTATTAACGACCTCTTCAGCTTCTTTAAGCTAAAGTAAGTACCCCTTCAATAATTAAAATAGGCACTATTTACAGCAACTAAATCAACACATCCTCCAACTTTCAGAACAACAACTCAATTTGCATCAAACTTAAAAATAAAGGCACCGTCTAATTTACGCGTCAACTTTCAACGAAGCGAAACGTTTGTAGTAAACAAAAATATTTCTGTTTACAATACGAAAGTTATTTCCAGTTTGATAAATACAGCGGGCAGTTCTTTGGGACTGGCGTTTAGTTGTTTATGCTCGGTGTCTGTACTATTCTGTTATTATGGATAAGTCCTGAAATTAAATTGTATGTTATGATACGAACGATAACAGTGATTGTTCCTCTCATGCACAATATAGTTAAAGTCTAAGTTTACCTTGGACATCACTCGGTGAAGGAAAACATCGTGAAGAATCCTGAATCACCAATCCGCCTTGAGCAAGCGTGGTGATCAAGGCTTTTGTCCTGCTGTAAAGCAATAATAGACTGATGAAATCAAAATCTACATTTCGGCCAACGTCAACCACTACTCACAAGTCATTAAATTATGCTAAAAGGGTGTCAATAGCATCATTTAACAAGCTTATTAGAATAATTAGGCTGTCATCACCAATCCGAATGCACACGTGATAATTTAGCAATGTGTGACTCTCGATGATTTATAGATAATGGACAAGAATTTCATGAGAGTTACATTTTAGAAAACACAATTAGTCTGGCCCCAATTGCAAGGGACTTTAACATAACAATAAATGTACCTAGTCTTTCAAAACGAAAGATTCTAAATCATTGTTACACATATTAAACAAATAAATAGTGTAATATTATAATAGAAGATTAAACAAAAAGTGAAAAAAAAAATATCGAGGGTTACAAGGACAATTTTTTTTTACGATTTATTTACTCGTCTTTTTACCATTGACAGCCAGAAACTAAATAGTAGTTTAATATTTATATTTATCTGTCGTAGTTGTAGTATTTATATGACTGCCTCGTTGGACTCACTTATAATTATGTTAGTAGATAGATTTTCCAATGACATTAAAATAACCACGATAACAGATAGAAAATAAACTTACTAAAAATGGCGGGTTATTTAAAAAAAAAAACAATTGTATAGCTTCTATGGAATCGCTTCATCTAGCCAGCCAGTAGGTACTTTCAGCATGTTTCATTTTTTTTTTTTTTTTAATAATTTGTACAGTTCGTGCTTTTTCCAAATTCAAAATATTTATATTCACTCGGTGAGTAAAGAGAAACGATGAATAAAATGCCCTTTTACGAGTGGCAATGGTAAAAGAGGTTTTACACTTCTTGTATCTAACATAAAATAGTGTGTAGGAAAAGTTTTTTCAGCAATATTGTCCTAACTTTACAGTCCGTCATGGTAACCAAAGCTAGTATTATGAGAAATGTAAGTTCGTAACACGTTGACGCAGGTCATGACCATCTGGCGTCACTTTTTGTACCGCCCTCGGCAATGTTCGGCTATGCTCGGTACGGTCTGCGTAGTGTCTGAGCGTATTGTCGTAAAATTTATAATTGGTGCTGCTATTTTCAGAATAGGTGGACGTGCTGAAATGAGATTGCTTTATGTCTGTAAGTATGTTATGTTGTGGTGGTGTGAAATGTATTCGAATCAAAACTGTTTTTTTTTTATAAATAGGTACTACCGATTACTTGGAACATTTGAAGGATTCTATACAAATACGGGCCGTTTCAGTCATAAGTTATGAGATTGTCATACTCATAAGTTTTGAGAGATTTTGTCACGGGTTTTTGAGAGATTTCGTCAACATGCATGAGGGTGCTGAAAATTTAAACTTATACATCGATGAGCATAGGCAACCATTGCAAAATGTACCTTAACCACGACCTTCTTCTTCTTTTTTTCATTTCTATGAGAACTCTGACATCAGGTTAGTCACAATTTCACTAACCACATGAAAAAAAGACCATGACCTATAGATATAATATATATTATACCCTATGGTTTTTGAGTCTTTTGCAGTGTCTTCTGGATCAATAGGATAAGTATTAACATAGTGTTCCTGAATTAAATAAACATTTTCATTGGTTCTTTCTAAATGATTGCTTCGTTCTTTTTCTTGCTTTGACAAAGTAAACATTCTCAGACATAATTTACAAAAGACATTCTTCAATATAATCTGGTTAAATACAACACTCACCCAGTTTAAGAAAATGAACCCTTATGATTTTTACTGCCATATTAATGGACCTCCATTGCGTGATAAAATTACTAATACCTCATGCGAATTGATTGCAAATTGTTTCGCTACCGGTTTTTTCGCTAACCGAGTTTTGTGTGGTTCAAAGAAGGAGTAAAATTGAACATAAGTACGTACCATCGAAGAAATTCATATCTATACACCGTAAGGATTATTTCTGCTTACAGCGCTCGGCCGCTATAGAACCAGGGCGTTAACAGATATGGTCATCGTGTTCACGGGATTTTGTTTTCAAACTGCTTAGATATGAAGTTCTTCAATAGCACTTACTCGATCTAGAGATTATTCTAGGTTTAACCATTGATTTTCCTCTTCCATCCTTTGATATTCTTTCTGATTTTTTTTAACTACACCGAGGGTCACAAATCAAAGAGCAGAGAATTTCCATAAATAACAAATATAGGTAGATTACATTGAAACTTCAGTCGATATCCATACAGCCAGCTTTCTAATTGCGTAAACATTTTCGGTAAGCGACGTTTCATTGTGACAGTTCAACAACATCCAGCTCACTCAGCCTGGGGGCCTATTACGAACTTTTAAAAAACCAGGCAAGTTCCAGGCAATTCATTTCACTGGCTGGATATATTTCGTATTATGACATCGGTAATTCTGACCGACTTCACGCTGGCTAGTTTGTCTGTGGCTGGCTTGAAATTCTCTGCCGTAACGTTCAGAAACACAAATAAATATTTATCGGTAAGTTACGGTTTTATTTAGATCACGTATTTTATGATAAAAATAATAAATATATCTTAATATAGTTACTAAAAGTAGGTGAAAATATGAACGCAATGTTTATTGTGCTATACAATTAATTTTTATTTAATTTTTCCGTGTTTGTAAATTGTAACGCGAGATTCTCCTAACAATAACTTTTCCGAACGTATTCCACTTGATGTTCAACGGGGAATTTGACAACTTCATTCTTGGACAATGTTTATTGTTGCAATTAATAAAATAATACTATCGTATTGTTTGTATAATACTCTCTATAAAAAGTACCACGAAAGTTATGCTGATAGTTTTCTTAGATTACCGCGGTGTAGTGCACAACGATTTTTTTCCAGAGGCATAAACAGTGATTATAGAGTATTATTTAGGCATTATGAGGCGTTTGCGAGAGAATATCCGCTGAAAACGGCCCGGATTTGTGGAACGACAATTCATAGATTTTGCACCATGATGATGGACCATCACACAAAGCCATCATTGTGCAAGAGTTCTTAGCCAAAAATTCAGCAATCAAAATTCATCGACCAAGCGCCGTATTTACATGATATGGCTCCGTCTGACTTTTTCCTGTTCCCGAGGCTAAAACTACCTCTTCGAGGAAGACGTTTCGAGTCGATTGAAGCTATAAAAGAAAATTCGCTGAAGGAGTTTTAGACCATACCTCAATCAGCTCACCAAAAATGTATGGAGGACTGGGTCAAGCGCTGGCGTAGCTGTATTGCAAGGGAAAGGGCCTACTTTGGAGCCGACAAAATAAATTTTGACGAATAAATTACTTAATGGTTTTATTGAACAATTCCCAGTACTTTTTACACAGAATGTATTATGTCCCTTCGCAAGAAGTACCTACTAGTTTCAGAGTATAAACAAAAATATGGATAATGAATGGTTATGGTGGTGTGGTGTTTTTGAGTGTTTTTACTAAATATCCAGTTTTCAACATGTTATATTTACCTATAACCGTAGCTGCGAGGCACACATTCCTGCTGGTATCATGCAACGCAGTTTTACACTTTTTATTTTGTATTCTTTCCTTTTATCTTATTTTTTTTTCTCTTTCTACTTGTGTGCCTTTTAGTCTGTGCCAAATAAATGTATTTTCTTTCTTTCTTTCTATGATGGTAATATTTTGTAATTATCATGGTGCACCATTTATTAGGCTGTTGAAATTATTATAGTTCAATGGATTAGAGTTATCGCCCTCGGCTGAGCCTAACTTATGTTTAGTTTGAAACACCGATAATTTGGTATTTTGATCAGAAGTGCCACTTTCCGGAGTTTCCAGAAACTCGAACGGTACATATTCGTCACACGTGATATTTTATCTGAATAATTTCGCCAAAAATATCCAAAACCATTCAATAAAAACTCCTATGAAGTAGCGAAAATTGACTGGATTGTGAGGTTACTTATTATCAGTTTTAATATGTCAAGAAATGTCAAACGAACGTTCATAATACGGTATTTCCAGCCAATAGTCGGGCAGAAGCCGGCCAGGGTGTCACGTGACCACTGACTGGCTTGTTTGACGAGTTCATAATACGAAATTGCAAGGCAGTTCTGTTTACGCCGTAAACTGCCTGGAAATAAGAGTTCATAATAGGGCCCCTGTACCTTGGGCCACGCGACCTACAATACGTCGCACTTACATCAGACAATTTATCAGGCGCCAAGTTTACGGTTTGTTTTTATACAAAACATATTAAAACGGGACACGTGGTCTGTAGGAAAATTATTTTATTTTAAATTCAGATTTTAATCGTTTATTCAGGCCGTGAAGTGAGAATATTAAGTAATTTTGGTGGATGTGTAAATTGCTGTATGGAATGAAAATGTTTTTGGCTTCACATAGTTATGAAGTTAGTTGTTATAAGGAGCCTTATCTACAAGCGAAGGTTTATTTATCTCTCACAGTAACCTTTTCCAAAATTTTATTTTAATAAAATCTGAGTAATACATTCTTCAGCTATTTCTGGTTACCAGCTCATCACCAATTGACTCTTGGCTTATTCAGATAAATAAAAAACATCTGAAAAAAAAAAACGTTACAAAATTAACATGAAATCTCATCCGTATCGAAATACCATTTAAATCTCACACCATAAAATAATATCCCATCAAAAACTATCACACAATAGGTCTCATGTGTCGTGGTACAAAAAACTTAGAGAGATGCGCTTGCGCCGCGTCGAGTGACCGGCGGGTCAATCAACTCTGCCCGGTAGCCATACAACTTTTTAATACAATATAAATAATGATACACTTACCTTTTTTAATACAGTATAAATAATGCCACAGTTATCTCTTTTTCGATCTTTATTTTGAATCTATGATTTGGATCGAATGCTACCTTTTATTATTTTGAATATTTATGTTGATTTGAAAATTGGGTGTGATCGGGTGAATTGATTTTTTTAATTGAATTTGGAATAAAATTAAGGTATGGTAGATGGAAGCTAAATAATCTTAATTTTATTTGAAATTAAATATAATAACCTGGTTTTAAATGCAGGGTTAATAATACATAAAGTTAAAAAAACATCTATTTTAATAATAAACAAATCACGAGCTTAACATCCAAAATGATAAAAAATATTTGATGATACTTAACTTTACATCTCCCACTCTCAGATTGTCGATAAAAAGTTTTCCGTTACAGGTAGAAATCGACCATGGGATAGCCACTTGTCAGTCACTAACTTGAAATAATTCTATCGTTCGTACCACTGCACCCCTTTATTCTTTATTCAAAACTCAATTTCAAGTAGGTAGAGGTACCTTCTCAATACATTGACAGAAATCTTACATAAGACGACCTGTTCAAAGGACATGAGATGAACCTGTACATAAAATATTCAAAATTCAGAATTGAAACTTAATATTTTTAAATAGTTCCCATATTCACGCTATTCAAATTCAAATTAGTAAAAAAAAAAACATTGCTTTTGAAAATAATCAATTAGACTTAACACTTGGTATGTCAACGATATGCGTATCGGTAACCTATCATTAATCAAAGTGTAATAATGATAGTATCAAGAAATTTATTCAAATTTTATTCCAGAAAAAAAAAACTACTTTTGTATTCGGAAGCCTCTGGGGTCATGGTTTTTTGTAAGGACATTATTCCCAATAAGTGTCGGGTGATAGGATTTTTTTTGGTATAAAAACTTGAAGTTTATTATTCGAGAGCGTTCAGTTATGGAGTAGCTATAATGTTAGGTAATATTTTATAAGACTGTTTTTATTTAATGTTAGGGATTTAAAATTAGTAATACGGTATTCAAAAACCCGTAACGTTCGCTTAAGAGCTCCTAATGATCAATAAAAATAAAATCGTGCAAGTTAAAAACTGAAACATTATAATATTTCCTAAAACTATGTTCTTGGCTCTTGGTTCCTAGCAACGAATGCCTAAAGCTTGTCCACTCTGAAATGACGCGCCCCACTTCCGCATTACCGCATTAGCGTGTGCGTAAAAGTGCGGTAGTGGGGCGCGTCATTTCAAAGTGGAAAGCCATACTCTACCTTCAATACACTTCTAAGAACCGTAAACTTGGCGAAAAGTAGATACCTATTTGCTCTAGGATCAATTACATCTAGCAGTACCTAGTAATAAAGTACTATCAAAGAACTTCATATCTAAGCAGTTTGAAAACAAAATCCCGTGAAAACGATGACCACATCTGTTACCGCCCCGGTTCTATAGCGACCGAGCGCTGCAAGCAGAAATAGTCCTTACGGTGTATAGATATGAACTTCTTCAATGGTACCTAATACCGAAATCACTAACCTTTAAGCCAATCGTAGAAGCCATGAGAAAGACATGTTCAGTCTTTTGGCTAATAACATGAAGCCTTGGCACCTTTTCAATAGGTACAGTCGCCCTCACGTCAGTGGTAACAAAACCAGTATAACCTGGCCTCGTATTCCATATCCTCGTATTGAAACTCGGTACTCGCTAGGCCAGTACCCTAATTACGTAATGCAAAATCAATCCGAATCTGAATCGTTTTTAAACAGATTGCTAATCCATTGCTCCGTAAGTTCGAAAAAAAATCTGCAGAGCAACGTAAATAACGCAATGAATGTTGTTGAACTGTCAAAATGAAACAGATTTGTCGTTATCGTTTACGAAAATATGTTGCGTAATTAGAAAGCAGCTCTCAGTAAAAGTGTTACTACTAAATTGCCGTCTACTGTACATCATCATCTGCCTAGGGCTTCCAGTCTAACCGGATGCAGCTAAATATCAATAATTACATGGAGCGACTGCCTATCTGACCTCCACAACCCAGTCACTGGGTAACACGATACCCCTTGGTAAGACTGGCTGTCAGACTTTCGGGCCTCTGACGACCCGTAACAACTGTCAAAGATTTACAAATGACAGCCGGGAACGGCTTAACGTGCTTTCCGAGGCACGGAGGGATCTTGGTATGTAAAGATGGCCACAGCTTCATAAAAAAAGTTAAAATAAGTTAAAGTTAAGTTAACTTACAATAAACCCCACATAATCACTCATAATATCAGTCTAATTTCATACCCATAAATATTTTGCATATAAAATCGTGCTTACGAGCACACTTTCAACACGAACATAAATCACGGGAACTCGTGTCAACTCGTGTCAAAACCGTAGCATTAGCAAGCCGTATCACTCAGCAGGACATAATTAGCTTACGTTTTGTTATGACGTAGGTGTGTGTATGTTTGTGTAAAGGGGTCTTGGATTTTATGTTTTGTCGTTGAAACTGAAACAGTGTTCTTTAGTCATGGCAAAATCAGCAATAATTATTAAATAATACTAGTTTGTAGATGCCCAAAGCAGGAGAGTGGCTTCTTCTACAAAAAAGAGAAATAGACGACTTCTATATCTATAAAGCATAGTCTGGAAAGGCTTATAATACTGGGCCTGGTGAAAGGAAAACGCGCTCAACGCAGAGCATCAGCAAGATGGTCAGACACAATCAAGAAGGCTGTTGGAGCCGGCATTTACCAAGCGGTTCACACTCCAGAAGACTGCACAGGTTGCAGACGCGTCGTATGTGGTCGCGATCCTCCGCATTGAGGGAACGACGAAGATGAGATGTCTTCAAAGAATACGAATATTTCTTTCACACTGTGGAAACCTTTCTTCAATCTCTAATTTTGTCAGTAAACCTTTCGACAATCGGTAATTTTGAAATTTGGAAACGGTGGCCAGGCTAAGCGTGCAGGTTTCCTCACGATGATTTCCTTCACCGTTTTCAGTAAAAGATCAACTTACCTTAGAAAATAACACATTGCAATCATAACCCTACACTATAACTCAAACTCAAAGCATTTATTTCAATTAAACCATGTACAGGCACTTTGGAATTGTCAAAGAGTCAGTCAGTTAGTCAGAAAGTTAAAGCTAGTTGCCCATTCCAAAACGTAGATCTCTATGGAGAAGAACGGGCAGGAAACTCCAAGGACACTCTTTTAAATATAGAAATTACAAAACCCTGGGTACATTACTCTTGTTGCTTCTCTATGTGAGAACAGTGTAAAAAAAACCCTATTAAAAATATAAGATTAAAAATAAGCCCTGGCAGATAACAGAAGACCAGTATCAACTGATGGCGCCCGTTCACGAACATAACCCGTGGATCAGCACCATCCAGCTCAACCATTTTGTAGGGAACCGAATGATCCAACATACTCGCCACCATCAGCGAGACATTTAAGTGAGCATCACATATAGATATATCGTGTAGCGATATTTTATTCAACAGTAGAATTTTTAAAGTAAAAATTTTCAGAGGCTTGGTGCTCAAGAACAGCTGTCTTGCTAATACATTTTCTATGAAAACCCACCAAAACATTGCCTTACTGGCTATTTCTGATTAATGATCTGTATGTTTGTTTGTGTTAAGCAGTGACCGTTTACGGCTTACACTTTAGTACAGTCCTGTCAATGAGTGTTTGAGTGTATAAGAGTGGATTTATTAGGCTTTTCGCACGATCGTGCCAATATCATCAAAGGATTGGAGTTCTTTGAATTCAAAATGTCGTTAATTCGAATGTTAATTTCCAGAGTAATTGAAGTATGACCGTCCGTATCATCTTCCTGCCCGTAATCCAACTAAAATCGTCCTAATTTACAAATTTAGGAGTTTTCTCGCAGTACCTAAGTCTTCAACTCTTCATCCATGCATCTCCATTTGCCATAATTTCAGTAGGCTCACCAATATTCTGTCCATTAATATTATAATAATCGTTTACAGTAGAAGGCGAAGTTAACCATAACACTAACATCACGCTTGTAACCCCCAAAGGGTTAGGCAGAGGTGTACCTACACCCACATTTCGCCAGTTATGTTAAAGTCCCATGTAATAGGGGGAGAGGCTATTGCCATCAACCGGGCACAAATCCAGACTCCGGGATGCTACTGAGAAATTCGTAAGACTAATTTCAACATTATTATGAAATACTAAAATGTTATCAGCAGGGTGAATTAATTTTAAGAAAGGTCACATGTGGTATATTCATCGGTTATTTGATCTTCCTCTATTCTAAAACCCATGTTCTCATGCAAACTTTGTTTACTATTTCCGTATCAGAACAGACTAAACGAAGTTTTCAATATGGTAATGTTAAAATCAATAAGCATAAGCAACTAAGGCGTTGACCTTTGACTTTTGAGAGGTCATGAGTTCAAATCTTGACCCAATAAACTCTTCGATGATCCAAAGCAAAATGTATTTTTCTTTATTGAGCCAGTCCGCTTGTATTTTTGATGTTTTTCATATTCATCGGCCTGAAATATCAGCAAAATGTATAAAATAAATGAGTATTCTGAAATTACAACACAGGTAAATAGACTCTTAGTAAGAATACTCGATTACTTATAGCTTTTTTGAAGTATTAAAAAAGTTTTTTTACAAATTATAACAACCGACTTCCAAAAAAACACTACAAAGTGTAAAATAACTTAAATTTCGGAAGTTGGTAGCAAATAACGAAAATACAAAACCGAAGACACCGATTTCGCGTTGGGATGCACTCTCCTCCCAGCGCTTTGAAAATCACACTGATTTTCAGCTCTCAGTGCAAAGCAGAGCATTGAAAATCCAGTGCACGGAAATAAATCGCAGCGGTACGTCCGTGTGAAAGTGGGCTTAGTCTTAACTATAGGTGCAATATTATCTATAAATAAATAACTCTTCACATTTTCCAAAATCCTGTTATGTATTTCTGAATTCAGTATAGACAAGCCTTTATCTGTCGTAAAAATAATCACAAACTAAACAAACCTATAAAATAAAATCCTAAACCAAGCAAAGAACAAACTGACATAAAATGTAACAACGTACACTAATTATGTTTTTAGCTCACAAACGTATAACTAGACTGCTTTAAATTTATCACCCGTAGTGACAGGTTCACTCACTGTCATTAAATAAATTGATAGCTCATCACTGTCGCGGCAGGCCGTAAACGTCCCGGTGACAAAATTATAGTTTAAAAATACAATAAAGACTTTATGTCCTGCAAAAATAAAATGTTGGACGCAAAGAAATTAGTTTTAGCTTGGAGTTTTTGACTAAGTTTAAGATGAGATTTAAAAAAAATGACAGTGTTATGTCACAAAAAGTGATCTAGGTACTTCTTTAGGACTTCGTCATCATAATAATTATTATTTTGTTTAAGGTTATTTTTACACTTCATATTTTTCTGTACATTTTAAAGTCAGTTGTAAATAATTTAACTCCTAGCTGTCGTGTAACTCCATTTTGTTACAATTAAACGTCATTTAAATTATTGACTTTTAAGTTCAGTTTATGTAGAACTTTTAAGTAGAGGTATTTTTCTCTAAAATGTGAACTTATAAATGTTGGTTCAGGTTAATTTGTTACTTTGAATCCAACTGTAGGTACCGATACCTTATAGGCTCATGCTAATCCCGACAGGCGCCGTGTCTAAATCCGTCACGCTATAGTGACAGCTCGCTGGTTCTATTCTCAGCTGTGCAACAATAAACAATGACTTGTTTGATTTGGATACGTAACTGTTCCTGTTTGAATTTCTATTTATTCATTTCATATTTTGATGTTAGGAATCATAAGGGGAACAATCTGATGCTTGAGCATTGAGGTTTGGGTCCTAAGGACCACGAATTCTTAATATCTACAGTATTTTTATGTAACGGAGCTGGGGCCCAAGTCTGCTATTTTTATAAATTCGTCATTCCAACACGATCCCATTGTCATTTTGCTAAAAGTTCGTAATAAAGATTTGATTGTTTGTTTGTTTGTTTGTATTGAATAGGCTCCGAAACTACCGGACCGATTTGAAAAAATATTTTACCATTAGAAAGCTTAGTTTTAAGGGAGTAACATAGGCTACTTTTAATCCCGGGAAAAATAACGGGCCCCGCGGGAAAGACCACGGGAGCGCAGCCGCGGGCAAAGTGCTAGTTTTTTTATCATTTTAAAATAAATACTTTCAAAGATATTTAAGAAAATAGACGAAAGTTGATTTATCTCCGAAACTACTGACCCTAAAATTTTGAAAAAACAATGTTTTTTTTTTCATAGATTATAGTAATTCCTATGTATAAGAAGTCTATGGTCTTGAAATTACATGGTAAATCTCTCATTATTGTACGTACAAACTTACATTTAGGAGTAATGTATGGGAGAACATGTTTTTCAACTACAATGTTAAGTTTGTTCTTGAGATAAATTCACCCCGACTACGGAACCGTTAATTGCGCGTGGTCCGACACAAACTTGGCCGGTTTTTTTGGCCCCGTTTTGAGTAGGCTATCTGTTCTTTACTTGTCGGAACCACACGCAGTAATATGTTGATGGGTCGATTGTCGCGGTAGCTGAGCTCAGTCTCACTGTACAGTATCCAAGATTTGGGATCAATTTTAACTTAATCAGCCAATAATGTTCCTACTTCTAGGACACAGACCTCCTCTCTGTGACACGGAGTGGGCCGTAATCCACCACGCGGGCCCAGTACGGGTTATTAGACGTCACATGCCATCGAAGTTCTTGGTTCATCACCGTTCTCTCAAAACGGTGAAGGAAAACAATTATGGTAAAATAATTTTCACACCACCTGCTCGAAAATGTCAAATTATATGTCAAGCAACCTTAACCTAAAGTGAGTCATTAGTGGCCGGGGGCACAGCCGGTCAATAATGATGTACTGGATTTGTCAATAATGTGATTTGAATTTGGAATCTCACATGCTCAGCTAAATTGGCAGTATAGTACTAACAAACACCCTTTGGTGCCAGAAAAAGGAAAGCTATTCTCGATACCCTTACTACGCGTGGATGATATTCTCGATTTCCTACAAAATCATAACGACTGCTTCTTCATATCGTTGCCATGTTTTCGAAGACATAATATTGTAAGAATAATTAGATAACTACGAACCATTTTTTAAAAGGAATGGAATGACATTAAAACTGGCATTAATAATAACAAATACCGTACCGCGCCGTAATACATTAGTTAATTTTTCGTACTATGGCTATTATTTTCTCACAGAAGGTGTAAAAAGTAGAGTATCCTCCTCTGGGCTAAAGGTGTCTCGCTGCATTCAGGATTATTGTATTAACTCCCTCGCTTCGCTCGTGAGTTAAATCCCGAATCCTTCATTGCGCTCGAGATTCAATATGACGCCCGTGACATAAGACACAACTTTAGCCCCTCGGTGCATAATCTACTATTACACAAAGCAAAGCACCTGTCAGGGTTCGAACCTAAGACCGGCCATCACTGCTCTACATCTCCATATCAGCACAAAAACTATTTACGAGTATTTGTTGTTCCGAAAGTTGTTGTATATGCCATATTTATGGCCCAGGTATAGAAGAAAAGGAGTATAGTTTTAAAGGCAAGATTTAGTAGTCTGTGTAAAATACTAAAAGACTAAACCTGGTTGGCCAAGAGCATGGGCTATGGAGGTCAAACGCCATTCGTCTCGCGTAAAACCAGAACTTGCCGTATCAACTTGGTCGTGTGCCTGCGCAGAAAAACGTATAAGTAGGTACTGGCTGATGTAGCTGTGGTGGTGCCTGACTTGAATTTGAGCCCTTAGTAGTATTGATAGATTTGAGATGAGATATCAAGTAGATATTGTCTTCTTTATCTTCCGTAAGCAGACATTTTTTTTTTCTACTATGCTGCTAATATAAACGTCTAATCCGTGCTTAGGCTAGAGTTCTGCAGGATCGATTGAAAGTTTGAAAGTCTTGTAAGTAGGTAGCATCTTCTTCATCTATTTGTCTTGGTTCCATGTTCGTTGGGACTGATACTAAATGTTTTACTCTTCGATTTTCCTGACAGTCCTTTAAGCATCAAAACTCGAAGCTTTAAATCGAAGTTCATGCCTGAGAAAGTCATGTTATCGATTTGAATAATGGATCTCTTGAATTGAAGTTACAGCAAGTAAACAAAAAAATATCCGCCCTTAATTTTGACAAAAGTTTACCCTTCACTACACAAACGTCTGACACACAAAACCCACTTTTTTTTCATAGAACGCAAAAACCATTACGCCCTATTTCTGCTTTACAAAAATCATCGAAAAAAACTACAATTTTGCACCAAAAACTCCGTAATTTACTTCCTTTGAGCTTCTAACAATAGGATTAGTAAACAGGTGTGCCACTTTCATTATTATGACGATACATTAGTATAGCGTATTAAACTAAAAAAAATACTCCATCTTGCTACGAATCAAATCGGTATACGACAATGATTGCTTTACTTCGAAATACGACGCATCTGTAATTATGACAACATGCATTTATAATGTACCGTCAGTAAAAAAGTTAAGACGCAATATTCTGTACTACGGCCCTTCTACATATGACGTTTGGTCTCGCTGTGCCTCAGAGGTCGTTGGTACTCAGGGGAAACTAAAGCACAGGTGTCCAACGCTCGGCCCGATAGAAAGAGACGGAGATATCGTAACTGTAAGTGCGCGAAAAGGACGCAACCAAAATAAACGTTGAACTTATGTTGTGTTTTTTTTTCTTTTTGCTCTCCCTCGCCTATGCTCGTGACGGATCTTTTTTTTTATTTCATTTTGTTGCTCTTGTACAACCTTTTTGGCTTATTTCGTTGCTTTTAGCTATATTTTAGACTAACTTACCAATTAAAGTTATTAGGTTAGTTGTTATTTTTTTGTTGAGGTTTTCGTAGGTTACGAGTGTTATGATGCGTCTGCGCAGTTTTTTTGTTATCTTTTGTTGGATGCGGTTTCTAGATGATTTTTAGGTGCACGTTTTTTTACAGTTTTGTCTCTCAATTTATATTTAAAGGACAGGTGATTTTTTGATTGTTGTTTTAAAAATATTTTTTTTAATTTAAAAACTTTTTATTGCATTTATCTGACCACATACAGAGGTAAAAACAACTATACTAAGTCATTAAATAAAAATAAAAAAACTAAGATTTTATCCTCATATTAAACGTTACGTGCCTGCAATTTATTTTACTTCTCGTTAATAAAATAAACAGTAAGCCCACGATACAAGGCTTGTGCACTGTGGTGTAAAATAATCAACACAGTATTACCGACTATTATTTGGGGATAGAATAGAATTACGTCACCCTAATGATACTTTGGCGTAAATCGTATTATTCAAGATTAGTTTACTTAGGTACTTTGTTTTTTTTCTATAGTTAAGTAGTACATTATTTTATGAACATTTTTGTTATTAAAAATACGAGTTTGGTATTAATAGGCTTACTGGCTTCTTATCGAGAAGATAATTATAATTATTTAAGTAGGGACTTACTACTTACTTGTTTTAAGTTTAGATCTTTTTTGAGGTAAGTACTTACTTAGATAATTTATATTTCCTTCTTATTTTTATTATTATTTTGTTAAAATGTGAGATTTATATGAGCCACTAATCTTTTACGATGCAGTTGCTATTTGGCCTGCAAACCAATGAGTTGCTTTATCTTTAAAGTTTACAGAGAAAAATTGCGGGTCTATTCTATAAAAATTACTGCCTCGTTGGTCTAGTGGTCGCAAGCACTATCGCTGAGGAATTGAACCCAGGAGGTTCAATTCCCGGGTCGGGAAAAGTGTTAGTAGGTTATTCCATCTGGAATTTATTAGTAACAGGCTAACAGCCCGCAGTCCGTATTTGTGCCCGGTTGATGGCAATAGGCTTGCCCCCTGTTTCATAGGACTTAAACATAACTGGCGAAATGTGGGTGTACTATATGTTACACCTCTATCTGACCGCTCGAGGAAAAACAGGCGTGATGTTATGTTATTCTTTTTTTTTTAAAGTCACATCGAAAACTTAAGTGAATTGTCTTTTACACCAGCAGTGCTATTCTGTAACCATCTCACCGTGAAAACTTAGGTGAAGTGAGTTGTCATTCCAACAGGGTGAGATGACACTGACAGCTCACTCCACGCTCACTTCACATGTTTTCACGGTGAAGTGGTTACGGGAATCGACATGCTGATGCTATTGACAGCACACTTCACCCAAAAATTTTACAGTGAAATTTACGGCAGAATAGACCTGACCAGTGATCACCATTTCTTCTAAGCGTTCTTCGTACTTCTTCTAAAATACAAAAGAATAGTACTAAAAAATGAACATATAATTCAAAACACTAATGTCCCACTTGTAAACAATCATACGCGAGTTAGAACTCATGTAACAGCGACCGACATAACATAATCACAACGATCTGGAGACTATATCGCTGTCATTAAATTATTTTTGTATTGCCACACTCTCGTTTTAAGATTATACCTACTTTAAAAACCATTATGTTTCACTAACAAAAAACTGAGATACGACACTTATTTTGAGGAAATAAAGCACAAAATACAGTAACAGGAAATTATGTGACAGTTTTTTCTTAAGTTTGTGTCATATGTCTTTTGTTTTTGTTAACGGTACATGTCCCAGTAAAATTGTGTGCAGTTGTATATTTAGATTTATGTTTATTTGTTTACTTTTTTTAGTGTACAATGGTTTTAGTGGGCTGTCATAGATTTTTATATTCAGACCAGTTTTAAGTAGATTAATAGTGATTTTTGGTTTTAAAATAACCTGCAGAAAAATATGTCTACAACTTGGGACACATTTTCCTATCCGATCATAAAGAATAAAATAAAATATTTTGATGATTATCTCTGAGCGAGTCTCCGTCTATAGGCGAGTGGTCAAAGTAGTCATAACGTACAGCAGATTTGTTTCTTCACAGATATTGGGATGGCATTTAATTATTTTTTACATTAAATTACACATAGCATAACATCACACCTGTAATCCCCGAAGGGTTAGGCAGATGTTTACCTATAGTAACACCCACATATCGCCAGTTATGTTTTTAAGTCCCATGTAATAGGGGGCGAGCCTATTGCCATCAATCGGGCACAAATCCAGGCTTAGGGCTGCTACTGAGAAATTCCTGATGAAAAAAGCCAATGACACTTTGCCCGACCTGGGAATTGCACCCAGGACCTCATGCTCAGCAGTAGCGCTTGCGACCACTAGACCAACGAGGCAGTCCATAAATTTGTTTGGAGATATTACATGAAAAACCAGTCGATTACCATACCATCGTGTAATTGAATCTACTACCAGCACCCTTAAAATAAAAAATAAACTCAAATTTATTTAAATCCCTATCAGTTACTACCAAAACCTACCAATATAAACACAAACCCATAAAAGCTCTGACATCAAATAAATCTAATAGAAAATTAAAAACAACGTACGCATGCTGTTGCGCAGCGAACAACAAGTTTCTTGTGACGCACACATGCACCTCGTATGTGTGCGTTCGTATACATGCGCATGTATCTGGACGCGCACAAGCGCAGTGCGTAAGTCCAGTAGTGGGCCAGTTTATACGTAACTCAACGGTAATAATCGTGATATTGTTGTGTAGGGACAGCAGTTTGTTTGTTAGTTGAAATGTACGTAATTATTGCGGTGTTTGTGGTGGGTAGTTTTGAGAATGAATCTGTGTGGGTTTTTGATGTTTAAAATGTAAAGTGGGTACTGCATTGCAGTGGCCTGATTATTTGGTTGAGATATTAACGTTTTGATAATTTATTTAGCCAACATTTTATTAGATAACTCATAATAATATATAGGCAGAAAAACAAAAAATACCGCTAACATTTCAGTTTTGTCAACTGCGTAATGTAATGAGACAGAAGATAATATTTTTATACTGTCTTTAACTTAACTGCAATCCACTTTTAGAGAAAAATTCATCAATACACTTTACGTTATACCCACCTAAAACAGTGAAAACCTGCACAAAGCCTTACCTTGTACTACTAAAATAAAAAACAAAAACAAGTTTTTCTGCTGACCATACAAGTCGCCAAGCCTCCGTGCTTACATCGATACACGTGGTGCGAGAAAAAGAGAAAATAATAAAACCTTTAATTTATGCCTTGATAGTACTTGTATCTTGAAAATAAAATATAATCTTTTTTTTTCACTCTGTACCTTTTTTGGGTCACTGGCCTTTAGAGATGTGCTCTGCCGATATCGATGCTTTTTTGTATTTATTTTTTTCTTTTGAAACGATGACGTCTGTCTGATGTGTTGAATGTTTTTTTTCTCTCTTTTTCTTTAGCAAATTATGATGTTTTATCATTTAATTATTAATTTTCAATGCGATCTAGTTCCTTGTTTTATTCAGTGTGTTTGAATTATTTATTAGGTATGATTAATTTTATTGAGCTTTATGAAGGTATGTTTATTAAATGGCTTGATCTATCGACATAGCTTAACATAATTTGTTATTCAGTTCGATTGGTGTTGCGGAGCAGTATTATTGAATTTAAATCAGATGATTGAATGGCAACACCTCGCTTTTAAATCCTAGTTTCACATTTTTTTTTGTAATATTACACCTTTTTAATTTAAATACATAATTATGTAGAGGTTTTACGTTTTATTCGAGAGCCACAACAAGTTTTTTTATAATAATACATACTCATTAGTTACTTCATTAGCTAATTATCTTACTATTGAATTATCGATCATCTTTTAAGATAAGTTATTCATAATCTTCAATAGTTATCCGGTGATTTTAAACGATGGTGATAAAGTTACCTTTAACATACTCATACATGTAATTGTCCATAGCCCGTACGATGCGATGTCTATCCAAAAAACTGAGACAACGTGAATTTATCGATAATGAACACGCTTAATGATTAATAACGAAACAGGTGAACGTGAAAGTGGAAGGACCAGTAATTAATAATACACGATCAATCGGAATTTGAATCGTTTTGTAACAAATTGCTAATCCATTGCTTCATAAGTTCGAAAAAGAAATCTACTCAACAACGTAAATAACGCAATGAATGTTCTTGAACTGTCAAAATGAAACAGAATAGTCGTAATCGTTTACGAAAATGAGTTGCATAATTATATAGCTGGTTTGTGAACTTAAGACCGTTGTCAACTACGAGTAGGAAATACACTAAAGGTTTGGTATTCTTCGAAAGTTGTAAAGAAAATATCCTTTAAAGGGAGTTTAAAAGCTCAGGTAAAGATTTAGCGGGGACGTCAACAAGAACATTTAAGTAGACGGTACGAAATATAAAACCAAAAACATCACAATTCATTTTACACACCTATAATCTTTTAAACCGCGACATTAATACGCACTCAACTAAATCTCAATCAAAGTCTTTGTTTAACATTATAAATAATTGCAACAACATCTGCACTATTGCAAATAGTCTCCCTATCTCTTGTCATCGTCACCTTTGAACTGTCTATCGATATTACGCAGTCACAACACTACGCCTCAGCACGGTAGCCAGCGCAACGCCTACACGATCACCGTCATCACAAATCACGACATAGACTCTCCCTTTTAGTGTTTATAACACTCGTAAAATGAAACCGCAACAATCCACCGCTTATTTTGACACTGAAAAAAGGGAATTAGAGATTAATTTATTCAGATAATTATAGTTCTAATCATCATGAGATAGGTGCAGTCAACATTATACCGCATAATCAATAAGATCATGATCTTGTGTCAGCTTAGCCACAGTTCACTGATGGAAATAATTTCATTACAGGTGAATAAAAAACTCCAGGTTTCAAACATATTTCTGAAGTCGATGATATACCAAAATTCAATTCAATTGCAACTCAAAAAAATCTAAATTTAAAAGTCATTTATTCAAACTAGGCTGAGAATCAGCACTTTTCGAACGTCAAAATTACATAAGACAGTCCCCCAAAACGCCCACCCTTCACCACTTCCTAGTGCTTTTGCTGGGAAGAAGAAGTGGCGCAACAAACTCCCCAGCAGCACAGCTGTCTGTTCAGTTAGAAAAAAAATAAAAAATGATTCTATACAACAGTATGCAAGACAATTTACAATATGCAAGAAATAATTTAAATTATAAATTAAATAGCTATAATTAATAGCCATATGACAGCTAGCACACGCTAATATACCAACCAAAAGCATCGAGAACTATACTCAAGCAGAAATAAAAATAACTAAAAGTAAACAATATCTAAAAAAAAGAAAAAGCCTCCTGGCATAAAGGGCGTACCCGCTTACATATAGCTGTAACTAGAAGTTACAATTGATAAACTAGGACCATCGAGGTAAAATAAATAATTGTCGAGGTCGCTAGCTAACCACATATTGCAATACAACTCATAAAAAAACATTGTAATGAGTAGATTACCGATTATCAAACCCGATTACTTCTGTAGAAAGGAGCAACCTGGCTGAACCAATAAGCTGAACAAAAGCCAATTCGATGAACGAACACATTCAGTCATTTGTTACTTTACAAACCACAAAAACGATGAAGACGTGCCAAAAAGTATGCAAAGATTTAATGCCCAGCAAAATTTAAAAACCGCAGCTCCTTGTATTGAATTTCGTATACGGGTTCAAGATATTATAAAGTCTGGGGTCAAAAAATATTTTCAAAAATGAAGGCAATCGATAATCTTCAGGAATACGGGCGTGATTGACATTCGGGATAATTCCATACGAAAGGTAACTTGGACTAAAATATTGTATTGACTGTAACCACAGCTACCTGAATTGATATTATTCATACGGGCCAATTTTTGGGCAACTTGTGGTTAGCTTCTCTGTATATAGCATTATAGGGGTTTGTTCACCGAATATTGGTCTTTCAAATCGCAAATGCGGATGAAAGGACCAATAATAAAACTTGTATTGTCAGCGTATCTCTTCCAGTTAGACTCAAAGAAAGAAATGGTAACTAAACAGAATCGTATGCTGATAATTCCCACAGTCTTGATGTCAGGTGGTAGACGATTGACGACCCCACCAAATATTGCATATGAAAACGAACCCAACATATGGTTAGGAACCAAAGAAAATATTTTTACTTTGGAATTTAAAACGAATGAACAGATTATTGTTAAAAATCTTCGGTATTAAAGACATTAGATTTTTGCACCTTTTTCTACGTAATAGGAACCGATAAGACAATCACTTAAAACTTACAGCAAAAAGATGACTAATTAAGATTCCGTAAGTTTGTTTTGATAAAAAAAAAACATTTCCTATGTTAAAATAAATAGTCTCGGGATAGTTAGGAGAAGTAAGCCACAAAAATCATTATCTTAGAACCATCACAAAACTGGGGCGAACCACAAAAACAATTCTAACTACCCACAATAATAGTCACTCCTTCACAACTCCACATAAACCAGAGAAAAAGTACTAACAATAAGTACAAGTCAAACAATACTTTAAGTTTCAGCTTTGGCATACATCAGGCCAACAATAGCTGAACGAATTACCATATGAAAGGCCAGCGTAGTACGGTAGCCAGACGTTTTTACTCCTTTAAGTAAAATGTGAACACAGACCAGCGATTTTTTATCGGCAACCGTGAACTGGCTTCAAATTACGAATCATTAATCTTCTGTCTGTTTGGAAGTAAGAAAGGGATTGCTGAAGTGACTAAGTAATGTGTAATGTGAAAGTGGAGGGAATAATGACTGAGTAATAATTTTAGGAGGATATACAGTTTTACGGTATTTGAGAGGCCTGTCTTCGTCTGCCTAGCATTTTCCTAATTATGTTGGGGTCGGCTTCCAGTCTAACCAGATGCAGCTGAATACCAGTATTCTGATACCAGTAGACTGTCTATCTGACCTCCACAACTCAGTTACTGGGTAACACGACACGCCTTAGTAAGACTGACAGAAGAGAAAGGTTGTCAGACTTTCGGGCTTCTGAGTTTTGTAACAATTGTCAAAGCCAAGGTCTACAAATGACAGTCGGGACCAACTGCCTAATGCACTTTCTGAGGGACGGAGGGGTCTCGATATGGATTAACCTGGGCAAGCGTCGCTTGACATTCGATCGACCCGTGGGATTGTTATTATTATTATTTAGCAACGAGTTTTGAGAGGACTGCATAGGCACGTAATGACACGAGGAAACGTGTGGGCGAAAATCGTTTGCCACTCAGTCCTGATGGTGCTAAGTAGTGGGCACTTGTGAACTGTCACTAGGATGCTTTATTCACAGACATGGCTCGTACTTGTGCAAGTAAATTTACTTGTCAATTTAAATGATTTTCAAAACTTACAGAAATCTTACTAACAAAAGTAACATAAGTAATCGTCTTAATTGGATGCTAAATCAATTCTGATTTGAAGTCGATCGATTTCATAAAATTCTAAATCATAAGCTTCCATCACTTGCATATGTTTGATCCTTCTATACATCAAAATGGTCCTAGTATCAAAAGCTCTTAACAAAACATCACTGACCCGATAAATAAACCAGACCCAATAACTTAGAATGCCACTCAAATAAATCGTCACGAAGCAATCGCTCGTCTGCCTTGACAGATCGTAGAAAACTAATCACTATTCACTGCTGTGCTCACCATGATAATTAATAAGTTTGAGGTTTGACTCGGATCTGCATACAATGCCTCGTCTGGACGCGAGTGCGTTCTCATATGCGCATCATTTTGTCACACAGTTCATGTCCTAATGTTTTTTTTTTCCCTGTATTTAGCAAAGGGCTTTACGAATTAGAATGTCATTGCTTTGTCTTTTAAAGGGTTGCTATTTTTTTATTTAATGGAGGATTGTTAAAGTGATTTCTTTGAGAGGTAGACTAGTTTAAAGTTTGTAAAATATTTAGGAGGTAATCTCTGGAAGTACTGATTCGATTTCGAAAATTCTTTCACGGGCAGAAAGTTAAACTATTGCCGAGTCTCATAGAGTATTTATAATATAGTTGACTACCACATGGATAGTTTTTTAATACATTGAGAATCCGTGGAAAAGGGAAAAAAAACAGTTATAACTTTCCCTGTATTTAAAAAAATACAGAGTAATATTATAAACACTATCCTGTTGAGGCATGAAATATTGTGTTAAAAACTGAATAACGTTTACATTCGCAGCTGATAAATTAATTGTCAAACCTAAATCAAAATTCAAATTACAGCTCAAAACGTAAAACAACAGAAACATTCCTATTAAAATAATTGATCCCAAAATTTTGAGAGCACTCCCAAAATTGATAGACACAAATAAAAATAGTAACAACGAAACACATTCGATAGTAGAAATTACATCTTTGAAAGTCATTAAGTAAAATATTAATGTTGAATGGTATAGTCCAAGTGATAGTTATAGAGTTTAATAGTGTTCTATATCATTTCGTGTATCACAGCAATGGGTTCAACAATTAACTCTAATAATAGGTAATCGTCTAACCGTTTATACTACAGCTTTATTTCTTATGTGGAGTCATTTAGAGAATTATTTGTGTTGCTGTAAATCAATTATTTAATTATGTTTAATTGAGAGGAAATGGTCTGAACCATGTTCTGGTATTATATAAGGTTGGGTGTAATTCAAAGTAATCTATCTTTGGAGATGTACAAGGCCGCTTCTGTTTGAAGTGGGGTAGTTACAATTAGTGATAGCCACGGGGAGTTTAAAATAGTGGGTATAAAATTGCAGGAGTGTGTTCTTGAGATGGTACTAATAAGCCTTTTTTATATGGTTAACGGCAGTAGGATCACTATCTTGAGAGCTATAGGCAGTAGTTGTTTTTTTCTTTGTTTACACCAGTTGATGACAAAAGTATCAGACATTTGGCAGTTATAAAGGGTATCTAAACTTTTATAAAATAATCCGCCTACCTTCTTATTACACAGAAGTTCTCCTTTTCCTTCATACAAAAAGGAACTTTATTGCAAAAGGACTAAGGCCTAACAGTTGACAGCAATCGAAATCTTCAAATCACAATTTGGTGTGGATTTCACCAATGAAATTGATCGCGATCAGCATTTCTAAAACGCGTTCAAGAGCTGGCAGTGTCAAAATTGTTATGGAATATTCTGGCTCTTGAATCAGCCCTTAAAATGCAACAATATTGAGATTTGGAAACACTGGGACAATTTAGGAATCACAGGAAAATGGCCGAAGGTAACTGATGTATGAACATAAATTAATAGACATAAATATGAAAATATGTAGCTTTAACCAAAACACTGATCAATTACTTTTTTGCATCAGAAGCCATTTCTCAAGTTACCATTACTTGCAATAGCTTCCCTACTAGAAATGATTCATTATACGTAATAATTATTGTTAAATACTTAATCCTATATGCCGATATAACTGTAGAAGAACCTGTTCCTGTAATCACAGTAATTCGAATAGGTGCAGGCTGTTGAGCAGTCTTACCAACTAATGTTTGCGGTTCGCTAAACACTTTATGGATGATTGCTTTTGCCTTAGGGATTTCTACGTCCTTTAAGACCGCTTGAAGAGTAAGGAAGTGAGTTGTAATTAAGTGAAGTATCTGCAGCAGTCTCTGTGTTGACTAGTTTACTGCTATTTTATGTATGAACCTTAGAAAAAAGGTCAATTATGGTTTAGGGAAGAAAGGCTGATTCGTTTTTAGGACATTTTAATAAAAATGAAGAGCAGTGATGGTGGTAGTGGCCGTGACTTACGAACTCTAGGTCGTAGGTACAAACCCAGACAGGTGCGTTACTATGTGTAAATTATTTCATCACCACTGCTCTTAAAACGATGAAGGAAGACGTCTTGTCCTAGAACCAAAAAATCGTGTGCAATATGTGACATCTACCAACCCGCACTGGGCCCGCGTGGTGGATTACAGCCCACTCCTCCTCGAAGAGAGGAGATCTGTGTGACAGCAGTGGGGGACATTATAAGGTAATTATGCAATAAAAATCATGTGGTTTCTACGATGCATTTAACAGCTTGCATGACTGTATACTTTAGTTTATTTCTCTGTCTCTGTAAGTTACTTAATTAGTAAGGTATAACTTTATCGATAATCGATTTCGATGAAACCATCTTTTGAAACTATATTACTTTTATCATATTCATTAGCCCTCTGTTGTACTACATCCTCAGCTTTTTGTTCGATCAAGACGAATTCGATCTATTTCTATTTTGCCGAGCACTTGGGGTTCCTCAACACATCTCTATAATGAACACACGGTTTTTTTCTCTAACCCTTTAGTTACTGTTATCTGTTCCACACTTTTTCCCAAGTCACAAAAAAATAAAACGTTTCAATCACGTATTGAACCCTAAGTCCGAAACGTGATTCCAAATTTGAAATCAACAAACGATTAATCATTGAACTGGTGATGGCTCAGGGTGATGGTTATTTGTGTCGAGTCATTATGTCCTTCTGATATAATCCTTTAAACTATTGTGAGACAAACGGCTTCGGGACAAATCATTGTGGGACAGATGGTTTTGGGACAAAACATTGTGGGACTTAGACAAAATGGGTTTAGAATCACGAATGTTTTGGTCATTGGTCAGTGATGTGTGGAATTTAAACATGATTTTGTGGGAATCTGTTTGAAGTTCGTTAAAGTGAGTAATTGTTGGATGTTGTGTATCAAGTACCAGTTACTTGATACACAACATCCAACAATTACTAAGTTGAATATGATTTAATGTTTTCGGGTTGTGAGTAGAACTGATCATCTTGATCCAGAGTAATGGATTTCAAAAGTCACTAAAACCAGAGTAAATTACAACGGTTACACGAGTAGAAGAATTCGTTTTTTTAAAAATAGGGAAGTAATCTGATAGCGTGAACTGATAGAGCGATTTAAGTAAGAAATTGCCAAAACCGACTGGATTTAGTTTCCATCAAGGTAATGCAACCCTTGAAGAAGGTAGTAAAAAAAGGCCCAGCCTCTATTACGAAAAAAAGGCTAACCTCAGCACGTAGTACATCCAAATGGTTCTAATTTCATCACTCGTTCACTCTTGCGGTACATAAATTCGCTAGTTCATATGTAATTCTTACTAATGACAGCTAACCAGCGTTCGTTGGAAACACTTAATGTCGGGTTTGAGCAAGTCTTGGGTCGCCAGCGACGGGGATTTCATTAAGACGACTAAATGGTTAATTGTGGGACAGGTTGCAATTGAAAAAGTTGTACGGAGTTCTCTTAAGAATTAACAATGACACAGCTGCTTATGTACCAACTTTTATTTCCATCCAGGTTTGTTCAGATTAATATATACTTTAGTTTTATTTTCCAGTTTAGACCTTCGCTAATCCACCCTAGAGCCCAAATTTGATCCCAATATTTTGGAGTGATTAGATAGATAGATAGATAGAATACTCGATCTTTATTGTAAAAATTACAGACATAAATTTAAGAAATTTTACATAATTATGTTGACACGGGCGGTCTTATCGCTTAAAGCGATCTTTTACAGACAACCTTTGGATGGATTATAGGTAACAGAAGAGAAAATACTGCAGTATAGTACTTGCGGTATTTTTCGTTGTACGCAAATAAAAAAAAAATCTGTGTCGGTGGTTCTTTAACAACGACACATCTGTTTGAGCCAAAGAAAACTCCTGGGCCAGTCTCAATTTATATCATAAGTCAAATCAATTTCGAACTTCTTAACTGAATATTCCTATCGATCCTTCACCACAGCAAACTTTACACTAACTTGCGGACAAAATAAAACATTTGAAACGACTTTATACTTTGTTCAAAAGTAAACATAGGAGTCGCATCAAACGCCAAAGCCAATAAAACGGTCAGTTTTACGACAGACATAAATCAAGTATCGATACACTATCGGTCGTCAAAGTCGTCGCAGTGAAACCACAGCTTAAGTCGTTTTAAAAACAAGTATTACTAGTTTGTAGACGAATAATTATTGTATTTAAGTGAAATATTAAATGTGGGTGTTAGAAGAAGAGGTTAAGCAACTGTCAACGCGGTTTGTAAATTGATGGGTGACTAGTTGGGGCTGGTTGCAGATTGTTTTGGTGGATTAGCTAAGGTTGTTACTTTGATTTATGACCTGAATTCATCGGTTGAGCAATATTTTAGACTAGTACTGGCGTCGCACTTCCTGTGAGGATTTTCTAGGTTTTGATTTACGATTTATGGAATGAAGAATAAAGAAATATCGTGGAGAGAATTGTCTCATTTAATGAAATACCTATAAGTACCAAATTCACAAGGATCACAAATTGTTTGAAAAATTTATGACTCACAACTCGACTCCAAGGAATAAATCTCATTTTTGCAGTAGGTTTATCTTGGTCCTTCGACCCAAACATAACTGAAACATTTATACTGAGCCATTGACATGTACCTGTCCCTTCAAATCCCATTACACCCCAGCATATGGCTAGGGTACCACGTAGTAATAATACAGATAGCAGTGATATTGTAAATAGGCGTAAGCCAGGAACACCTGTGTTACGCATCTAGCGTGGATAAGACAAAAAAAATGAACAGACTCGCCTATCGGTGCACTGTGTTGGCATAGTATGGATTTTTAAACCGTTTCGTTTAGAAACAGCAATCCAGCTGGTATAAGAATGGTAAAAGTTTTAATAATTACAGGTTATACTTGAATATGAGTGGAAGAACAGTTATGCAATTAAATTATTTATTTAAAGAGAGATCAAACCCAGCTTAGCCGTATTTACGATAGTATAAAATGATAATATTGATGCGATAATGTTAAGGAAGCTAATGTTTTTCAAATATGTGGTGATGAATAAAATGGCAGATTAAGTACTAAAAGGTAACACTGACATTAATTTTTTTTAAAGTGTCAATTTACGGGAGAAGGACATTTTACGGGAGAAGGAAGTTGGTTAAGAAGTTTTAGCTTTACACGAGAATATTGCAACACAAGGAGCAAACTAACATTGTTTCCAAGTTGCAAGGTCCACACAATTCTTACTGTTGCACTAGAGCAAGAAAGCTATGCTTGCATCTCTGTCCCCCCGCCGGTCGCTCGCTGCACGTGTGTCTTGGAAACGGGTTTCGCTCGCGGACGGACCCAAGATTTTATTAATTTGTGTTTCTTATATATTTTGTATATTACTTCTTCGTCGCTCCTGTTCGCCTGGTACTCGCTCCATCGATATTGTTGATAACAAATTGCTTTTCTTTGTTCTGTCATGGCGTCTTTGTTTTGTTTAAAAATAAGGTCAAATAAAGTTAGTCTGACTGCTACCTGATGTGATGAATTGCGTTGCAACTGTTTTGAATGATTGGGTCTAAGTTTTTGCAATTTTGATAAAGTAGGTACGGCCATTGTTATACGAGCATTATTATGTTCAACTAACTAAGTATGGTTACCGAGAGCAATGTCATATTTTTTGCTACTGGTAACATAGCTGATCATTTATATAAAGTTTAATATTGTCTGATATCTAAGTAGACCTTATACAGGGTGTTTGGCGCATGGACCGACACAATTTTTTCAGGGATTTGGGAGGTCATTAGCTAGGTTCTAGCTAAGTTCAAAATAGCTTTTAGTTTTTTTTTATAATTAATTTAGAAGTTGTAAAATTTCATTCATTAAATACAAAAATTAACTTTGGAAGCTTGTAAGGAATTTTCTTGAAACCAGTTGTATAAAACAAAGATGTTTTTAGATTTAAAGGACTTTGGAGAATGCAACAAAATTTGTTTTGTGCCACTACACCCACAAACAAAAAAGTTATTTCAAATTAAAGGACACATTTTGGGAATTTTTTTCATTTTAAAAAAATAATCATAATGTAACCAACCGTGACATTTGGGACAAAAGGTGTATGGGTAGAACCTAGCTAATGACCTCCCAAATCCCTGAAAAAATTGTGTCGGTCCATGCGCCAAACACCCTGTATAACTTGAAGTGCTAAGGGTTTTTTTTTTTTAATCCACGTGAGCCAATTTTGGTCTCAAATTTTCAGTGACTTTGTAAGAGGACTTATGAATTACAGACAGTGATTCTAGACCATCGTTATTATTGTTAATGAAACACGTAAATATATGCAGTAGAACAAAAATGCTCCAAAAACAATCGCAAAAAACAACTACAGTGATATTTGATATTTTGTCGACCAACATAATTATGAACTTGTGATGTAGCATGGATATATTATTATTATATGTGATGTAGGTATCAGTCAGCCGCACTGCCCGAGATAAAAATAAACGAATCTACCATACATCCTATTTGAATACGACAAAAACATCCAGAAATAAATAACAGATACAAAAGTATTCGAAATATTAATCTCGAGTCAAGCACATCAGAATATCGCCCGAAGCGTTTTGTTTCCAATATTTATGATGATCCCTTTTAATCAAGTTAATCGACTTCGGTACAGCGATTATGTTTTTTTTTTGACAAATTATTTTGTTCTTTGATAAATGAATCAGGTTTGAAAAGTTAATTTAATAATGATATATTTTGGGACGGTATTGCACAGAGTTGATGGAATTATACGAGTTAACTAAATGAGTAGCATCAGAAACCTGAGGGTTAATGATAATTATATATTCCTACAATGGCTCTTCACTATCTGTCAAGTGTCATATAGGAAATTCCTTAAGTAATTGATATTTATTTTTTGCATATTGAAGGAGTTATTTTTACAGTTAAGGTTTTTGGTAATTCATCTAAACACTAGGTGCTACACGCATTTCCACACATATCCCCACTCTACATACCATCATTCTATCATACTCACCCTCAATCTAACATACACACACGTATACACCTAAAAAGTCTTTTCCAATCCACATAATATTCCTACGTTGTTAATTTTAATAAATATGCTCTGTAACCTGCAATATCTATGACTGTTTTGTAACGTCAGAACACAACTTATATTTTTTTGTATCACAGTGACAGCAGAACACTGACTCGTTTAGGAGTCAGGGTTTACCTTATCCGTATGGCCTTATGTGTCCTAGTCTTAAGCAATGTCAAAGGTTTTTGTATGAATAAAGATTTTTATTTGTCTTTATATGGTCAGTTTACAAGAAAACGCCCTTTGCCATAATATAAATTCGGAATTCCTACCATAATTATGTACGATAGGCCGCACGTTGCTTGGTGGAAAAGAAACGAGTAAATGCTTGCCTCTTATTATATTGTAACTCCGTACTACACTAAGCCAGCTCAAGTTCTAAGTATTACCAGCAACCTACGGTGTACTGTGCCATCATACATTTATTTATTTATCATAAGCACACCAACAGCACAGTCACATACAATTAAATTAAATAACAACTAAAATTTGTATTTCAGTAACCATGCTTACAGGTACCTATGCATGACCTTCACTTGAGAAATTTAGAGACAAAGAAGAACAAAATTAAGTGTGTCTAGTAGACATAAATCAACAACACTGCAAAAACAAACCACTTTGAGCTGGATAGACGGGCACTCATCATCACACTGTTTAAATAGGGAGTGTCTGTATGAAGCGAAAGTCATGGAGAAAATATCAATAGGGTAATCCGTCAAGTTGGACCTTTCATTATATTGCCTTGCCATACGTGTTAGGGGGCTGTTAAATGAAGTATTCAAAGTGGATGTAGGTAATTCAAAAATACGATGATGACGCTTACTACTTTGGCTAGCCTTTTTTTTTTTTTTTTTTTGGGTGGGAAATCATCAAATGACTCCTCCCGCTCTGGGTGGAGCGGGAGGGCGTGTCAGACTCTTACTGACTAAAACCCACCCGTGTTCCTTCTGTTGCCTGTGCAATGCCAGGGGGCCACGGTATCCCTTTCGGACTTTCCCGCAACCCCGGCAGGCAATGGTCTCATCGGACCCCTTCATTCGCTGACATCTCTTTGAGGCGCGCGTGGAACACAACGCGCCGTCGACCCGGGCTTGGTCCTTACCGGACGGCGAGCTACCCATTGCTCACCGTCCGCAAGCCCGCGCCTATGGTGGCCGGGAATCAGCAATTTATTGATTCCCGACGCCCAGGGCGTCTCCTCCTGCGGCGGCTAAAGGCGTGAGGGCGCGAAATTTGCACTTTGGCTAGCCCTAAAGTTAAAATAGTTTATTAATTGCGCATCAATTACCTAGTAAGTCCGAATGGTTGCGCCTTTCATTTAAGCTAATCATATTAAAGCGCCTTAACTTGTCATTGTAACCAGGTAACAGGTAGGTTCATAGTCTTGAAGTTGTTATTTAGCTACCAAGAACCAACGTCACAAAACCCATTGAAATACTATATTTTTCTCCCATTCCCAACTCCACATTCATGTACCCACCAGTCCACCACACATAAAAAGTTATTGGACAACAAAATCATTAGCTACTGCACATTTCTGTGGTCATAACCCTATTGTTTTGACCACACGTAAGAACAAAGAGATGTTGTGTTACGGAATGACCACAATTGTTTTTGGAGAAAATAACAGCTTCCCAACATTTAAGAAGTTGTAAATTTTGAGTTGTCATTGTCTTCTCTTGGGACTGTGGTGTTGGTTTACGATTTACGTGAAGGTGGAATCAGGTAAAGAAATATTGCTACGGACAGAATAAGACCTACAATTGCTGCTCACAATTAAAGCATCATAGGCACCTTTTCTTCATTGTTCATTGAGAGGTCTTTAGTTACCTAGTGAAGTATAGCCCTCTGAACAAAGAACAGAAGTCTAGGAGTTCCTTTGAATTAGCAGGTATCCTGTTCCTACATCTGACATCTATGGAGGTATAAGATGGTTTATTAAGATTTTTTCAGTATCTTAAAGAACGCAGTTTTCACTGTCTAAAGAGACTGCTAAGATATCCTAACTAATATTATAAATTCGAAAGTGAGTTTCTTTGTTACGCTTTCACGCTATAACGGCAGGACAGATTAGGATGAAATTTGGAACATGGGTAGACCATGACCTATGTTAGGACATATGATACTTTTTATACCGATATTCTCACGGAGTCGGGACTTATGCGGGTAATACCACGGGGCCTAGCTAGTAAGATATAAATGATAGACTAAAGATAGGAAGTTGTGACAAATTTTCTCAAGACTGAATATTATAAAGCCCACTGTAGCAATTGGTATATATAGTCAATGACACTTTAAGAAAAAAGTAGAAAAAGCTAAAAGAAACAACGGACCTCAAAGTCGCAGACCTCGCTAAAAATAAAACGCCCAAAACTAAGCCAGTGTCACATCCCACGTGAACATTATGTGCACGCGCAACGTAGGCGATATTGCTAATAAACATTTTGATTTATAACAAGAGATATTGCTTTTAATGTTATTTTTTACTTTAATAGCCTGGTTTGCGGAGATAGGCTGAATTTAATTAGTATTGTTAACTATGTCAATGTAAACGGGAAAAAGAGTACGTGAGTTGAACGAATCGATTGAGGATAGTTCTTACTATTTACTACTAGAGCTAAAAGTTGGTGGATTGGTTCTATCAAACCTACTACAGTGGAGAGGTTTCCAGCTCAACGGAAAATTAGGGAAACCTAGCTTTTCTATCATGATTTTTTCCAGCATTTTGCGAAATGCTGCACATAAAAATTACTGTTTATGTTTCGAATCTCATAAAACTGATGCACCTCCTGTATCACTGCGTTTATTTCTTTTCTAACATTATCTTATTGTCCACAGAACGCCCTTACTCCGAATCAGACATCCCGCAGACAGCCCCACCACAAATCCAGCAGTGCCGACGATCAGCGTCATCACCCCCCCTCACTCTAACCCTGGATTCCGACCTCGAAGACGATGTCTTCGCCCCAAGATCCGACAGGACCAACGACCTGTTCTCGACTCGAAACCTGGACATCTTTGGCTATGGGAGTCCCAGGACTCCTGCAGGAGTTCTGTTAAGTCCTAGGAGAGAAAGGACGTTTACGTTCTCGGTGACCAGTGAGAAACATTGGAGGGACAAGGGAGGGACGGACGTGGCTGATGGAATGACGCGAAATGATGGCATCAGTGATACTGATAGTGAAAGAGATACCGATGAGGTGAGTGAGATTTTAATTGTTTTTTCCTTAGAGGTTATGAGATTAGGTACTCTGGAGTGTTTCTAAATATATTATGTTAATTTTGATGTATCACTTAATAATCATTACTTACCGAAGCATTCATTAGGAATGGTGTACCTCAGTATAATATAACTTCTTCATTGTAACATTATTGCTGGGAGCACTGGGATTAACTAGATAATGTTATAGGAAGGTAAATAAACAAATCAGAAGTCTTATAAAAAGTAAGCAACTTCTTTACTGAAGGACCACATAGGCATAATGTCAGGAGGATTCTGAACACTCGATCTCGGTACTCGATAAACAAAACTGAACAAACCATTATGCAAAAATGTAAATACGCAGTTTATGTATTTACCATAATAACCTATGTTGCAATTAATTCTAAAATAAATTTAACAAGGTAATTAAACCCAAACTGTCTCAATTAAAAGCAGATAACTATAAAATCAATAGCCAATTAATATAATAATTGTGCAATAAATAATAAAAACAAAACAAATTGTTTAAATAAAATAGATGTTTTTGTAAAAACGGCGGCACGTGTCCATATAATAACTCTTTGTTTACGTTATGATTCATAAAGTACTATAGTATCTATATATAGGTATGTACTGTTGTAGTAAATTGTAGTGTGAAAATAATATGATACACAGCTGTTATGTCGTAATGTTTTTATATTGCAGTCTACATCGTGTCTAGATGGAAGGTTCTGGGTGTTTTTGAAGTAGTTACCTAGACCTTTTTGCCTAGCTGACACAGACTGACTAACTTTTATCATTTCTCGTGATGAATTTTAGCAATATATACATACTATAGCTCGTGTATCCTAAAGATTTTTATTTAACAAGCATTATCTTCCTAAATCTGACAGAGCTTCAAGTGAAACTTAAAACACGCCAAAACCATGGAATGTCTTGCTTTATATTTGCTACATAGTACCAAAAAGAATTTAACACATTACATTATACACTGACCCTACAAATTTGCGAAAGATTATAAAGAAAACAAGTTCAGTACCTATTCTATGTTGCACACTTATTTTCGATCCTCAACTTGTACGTGACGCCTGATTAAAAAATAAAACTGGCATGCGCGCAGCAGTTAGCTATTAAAAACTGTCAGGCGCTAGCCAGATTTTCTTGTTACCAAGTTTGAAGTAAGCTAAGTTTTCTAATTAACACGGTATCCAGGAACTGCTTTGATGAATTATAAAGGAAACATCGTGGATATGCTTGTATCTTAAAGCTGTTATATTTTGGCGGGGTAAGCAGTAGGTAAAAAAACGCCACCGATGCCACGATTACGTAGCCAGTAGCCACCTACGACTACTACAAATTCGCTTTTTTTATTAGAACATTTTTAGGAGCCATGCAATACTTACTGTTGAAATCCAACTTAAATATTTTAACTTTTGTAACATGAAAGATTAAGATCTAAAATGAAGGATAGGTTCAGGATATGAATATTCAAGACACAAAGTCTTTCCAACATTATCTTCATTATTTACGACTATTTACACTAGAACTTTATATATAATAAACAAAAGTGGTTCCACTATTTGCAGATTTCGTAACAGAAAATCTAAAACAAATATAGGCAGCAGATCATATTTTAAACTTTAAAGTGACATTTTCTTGGCAAGACGCCAAACTTCGTATGATACCTACCTACTTTTCTGCGTTTTCCAACTAAGGATATTATTAATACACTGTGCCTTCATTGTTTTGTGAATTTCTTGTGTTTCTCGTAACATTTTGAATTTTTATAGCGTAAAATAGAGCAATTGTGGCCCAGTGATAACGGCAGCGACTGACGAGTTGTATAGGTCGTCGATTCGAACCCAGATATTGATAGTGCAATCCACGACGACGCACCCACTCCGCTTCTCTGCGTACTAAAGTACAGCTTACAGTACAGTAATCGTGGAGTGGGGCGCGTCGTCGTGGATTGCACTATCTATATGCGCTTTTCTTTGTGTAATTTTTTTCATCATAACTGCTCTCAAAATGGTGAAGGAAAACATCGTGAGGAAACCAGCATGTCCTAGAGCCAAAAAATTCGATGACATGTGACATCTGCCAACCCGCACTGGGATTACGACATTCCCGTCACTGAGAGGAGGCCTGTGTCCCAGATCACACTAATCACAGACTGATCATGCATAGCGTAAAATATATTTATTTTTGCAGTGATGGTAATTTTTGGTTGAACAACAAAGATACATTTACATTATTTTAATTCAGCAAAAATAAGTCTAGGTCGCAGTCTGCAAAACAATACTAGTTTCGTGATACTATGATTATAATTATAGGTCTACATTGCATAAAACATTAAAGAAATCCATTCCGTCTACTATTAGCTGTCACACTTTAGCATGGAAAAATCGGTCATTGCTCTTTTCCTAATAGGTATCTCTCCGTAGGAATCCAAACATCCAAACTATTATGAACATGTTGAAGATTACGATATAATATATTGATTCAGGACGGTAACGGATTTTATATACGTTTTAGAACAAAAAATGCTAGAAAATTGAAGTGGGTCATTGACCGCTTTTGCCATGCTAAAACGAAATAACTATATTTCATAAATTTATTGCATTATGAATGATTATATGGTGCAACAAAACAGAAGAGGATAATCCTATCATTAAAACAAAAAAAAACTCAAAACTATAAGTACACCATGTTATTCGTTCTAAACATTGTGCAATCGTACTTCGTATAAATAGTTCTCACTTCGTTTACAAGCTGCGTTTCGATAAACTTAGTTTATTTGACGCATTTGGGTCACCGCTTGACAGAAATTGTGTGATGATTAATTTCGTAATAAGTCTTCCTTCTTGTTGATTATTTTGATGGCAAATTGGACGTGGACAGTTTAATGTATTCTGGGATTCTTGAACAAAATATGGGCGCTATCCAAATAGTTTTATTGGCGAAGAAATTCTAGTCTAGGTTGTCATGAGCAATCCATGACTAAATAGGTAACTAATTAGCTAGATTTTGGTATAAGTTCTACGCGTTTAAAATGTGACAGTTTTCTTATATTAAATCCGTCACAGTCATTTTTTTTTAAACCTCATTACTTATTGTACTTGGTTGCAACTGTATCTACAATTCGTTCTTACCAAACTAAAACGATTTTATGAAAAGAAAAACTTACATAAAGTTAGGGAAATTAATTGTTAAGCAAATTAACTGCCAACTTTAAGGGCTAATTTCACCTATAAAACTGAACGCGATCAGGAGCTGTCAGAATCATCGTTGTTGTGAAATATTGACACTGACAGCTCTTGAACGCGTTTAGATTTGCTGATCGCGTTCAGTTTCATTGGTGAAACTCACCCTAAATCTAAATGGTTTATAATTAAACAAATCACAATGGTAAAAAAAAAAAACTTTTCCAGCTGTATAGAATGGCTGTAACACTGTAAATTGACGTAGGACATCAATTTACTAAACAGTTACAATTTCCCGGCCTGTACCTAAGGAGGTATACAGATATGAAAGTCTATTCTTTGATTCTGACTCTTCACACTTAACGATACACATAAAAATGAACATTATTACACTATTTAGTGTTCACATTATTGCCCAGTCGGCCGACGAACGATGAGTTTTATTGGCCCAGCGTGAAAAGAGGATGAGTCAAAAGTAATGTTACCAATAAAATTAACGATACTCTTTACAATTGAGTGATGAATAAATCTGGTTTTATAGTCAGTCATTTCGATGGGGGATTGAGTGGAAGGAAAACAGTGAGGTATCTTCCTAAGTAACATTAGATACAAACCATAAGCAAAGTTTAGTACTGACGGGTCAATCCGCAAAAACATTTAAATAAAAAGCGACTGTTGCTATGTCATAATAAAGTGCAATTCAGGTCGCACAGCGCTAATTACCTTAAGTTATATTCACCTAGAAGTTGCCTCTCTTTCTATTGCGTAACTCCTAAATCGTTACGCCCACTGAATTCGACAAGTCGAGCCCAACGCGTACTTACTTGTAGCTTCATACCTAAAATGCGGAGTGACCTATCTATATTCATCTATGCCATAAAGGTCAAATAAAATTGACAATATTGCAAGAGATGTATTGAAGTAATGTCGTCAGGAAAGTTTTGAGTATCAATGTGGATGGCTATGCGAGGAGTAGAAGACCAAAAAAACAATGGATGAACTGCGTGAAAGATGATATGGCTGGAACGGGAGTCACTGATGACGAATGAGGAGATGGTGACTAATAGAGAAATATGAATGAAGCAGACATGTTACGCCGACTCCAAATAAATTGGTATAAGGGCAGGAGAATGATGGTGATCATGATGTATTGGAGTTGCAGTAATATAAAAAAACCATCATAACTATTACAATGCCTTTACATTAGAAGATAGGTATTAATCAAATTAAAATCATAACCATGATGATGCCTTAACATTAGAAGATAGTTATCAATGAAATTAACATCATAACCATGATGATGCCTTAATATTAGAAGATAGGTATTATTCAAATCAACATCATATCCATGATGATACCTTATCATGAGAAGATAGGTATTAATCAAATTAATATCATAACCATGATGATACCTTATCATTAGAAGATAGGTATTAATCAAATTAACATCAAAACCATGATGATGCCTTCACATTAGATACTATTCAAATTAAGCAGATAAGACGGTCTGTCATTACTGTGGTTATCCTTTAATTTGGCGCAAAAATTAGCTAAGTTTATTTTTTTATTGCGGAATTTGATTGCGCTTCTAACATGTCTTCCCTTCCCCCTTCACTAATATTCCTTTTACTAATGTTAGATATTTTGTCCAATCTAATTCCGTACAAAACCTAAATAACTATTTTTTTTGTAGTTTGTAGGAAAGCGTCAGGGTAGAACGTGAAATTCAAATTTTCATAAGATTTTTGCAATTTACAGGTCAATAAATATGATTCGGTTATTTATTTATAGAATTATAATCATAAAAATCATCAATATCTCTAAGTTTATATAATCCTATTGAATGACTATTTCATGAAATCATGATATTAGGATTATTCTTACTTAAAGAGTTGTACTGCTGATTCTAATGATTATAATTCTGTAAAGCCATATTCGTTACGGTCGCGAATCATAATTTAATCTATGAATTCTGTGAGACCTATAATTTTGCGGGCTACCTTAGGGCTTCCTCCTTAAATAACATGGTTTGTAAAGACTATTTTTTACGTTTATTCCGTGGAAAATGTTGTTGGTCTTTTTTGTATTTCTTGCTAAAAAATAGAATGTGTGAGTGCTTGTTTTCCCTAATTAATAAAATTAAGTCCATTGGAGCACTGTTACTGTTTTTCCATTAGAACAGAAACTTCACGGTCATCTGTCCAACTATTCCAACCATACTCGCATAAAACTTATGACCTTGTTGGTCACAAATATAGTCATACTTATGTTGGCGGCAATAAACTGGCCCAAGTCGGCTTCAGCCAACTGTAACAACAGCCCGGTGTGGGGTTTAGTGGGTGCTTAAACTGCGGACCAACCTTTGATATGGTGTGTTGTTGGGTTGAAGAGTACTGGCTACTGGGCCCGTGCCATAATCAATTGCAGCGCAAGTCCAGGTGACAGGAGTTTTTGCCGACTTTGTTAAAGTGACAGTAACAGGTGCACCGCACATAGCACCAAAACCTTTTAACATTGAATCCACAGACTCTGAGATTGTTTTCAACAGCAACAAAGAATTACCATCTGCAAGCAGTATGACAAGCATAGAAACGGGTTTTTTTACGAGTTTTTTCGACGGAAGAATAGACAAAATGACACATAAATAATCACAATCTGTCATTTTGTCTATTCTTCTCTTGTGGTCAGCTTCTGCTGTTTCTATTGTGGTCAGCTAGGCGTGCAGGAACACTGCACCTTTCTGTGTGATTTCAGTTTCATCGTTTACTTGGTCGATGATGTCTCAATTAGGATTTAATAACTGTGGTACTCCCACAAGGAGGACCGATGACCTGGTGAAGGCCGCAAGAATCCAATGGATGCGAAAGGCACAGAACCGGTAGAATATGACTAGCAGTGTACGTCTACCAGCTTATATGATGATGATGATGAATTATTTTGGTACCAAAGAACAATTTAAACTTTGACTCAATTTGATAAATCCCGCCCACTAAATGGTAGACAGTATAATAAATTTAATTCTATCTCTTTCTGTGTCATACATACCTACCTGCATATGTTACATAGACAGGAAACTTGAAAATCCCCGAACTGTAGGCTTACATAGGACTTTTAGTATAGGTAATGTACGACACGTTACTGTAAATTTATGTATAAATCCGTATATAATTTTATGAATTTGGAGCTTTCCGAGCCAATCCATTCCAGTAAGTGAGCGAACTAAAATTTATGATTGTGAACCAAGTAGCTACATGCACGGCACACTATAATTTAGGCCAGTTCATTACGTACTGACAGAACAAAATAAACTCAAATATTATTGTATCACGCAGTCACGCTTCGCTATTTTCGTCCAACTGAATCACAGCGGCGGCCTTTTAAACATATATGTCTATTGTACGTAGGTACATCTTACTTTAACTATAGGTACTGATTTGCACCCGACATCATAAAGAGCGATTTTTATGCGGGATCATCGTCATCTTAAGCTTAATCGTGTCAGCGTCTAGTCTTACCCTGACTCAGACCAAATAAAAAACCAAGACAACGCTCTCAACAGTGGTCGTGAGGCCGGTTTCGTAAACATGTGTGCACTTAGTGAGGTGTAGTATTGTAAATGTGTGCGTGCTTCACTGTATTGTTCGCAGCGCTATGTCTTGTTTGTTTATTTGATCTGATTCACTATCACTTCACTGTCATTATCGTCAAAACATCTAAAACTTACCGAAATCATTAGAAAAACCTTAGAAGTTCTCTGGAAATTACTAATGACAAGACCGGACTTACAAGGCACATATATCGCGATATTTAAAGAATGGGCATCCATCCCTACCCAGATCTATAACCGGCAAAAAATATGCGTAGCATCTTTTTCACTACTTTCCTTCAAAATAAACAGCAAGATTCTCACAGTTGATCAACCCCATAAGAAAATCTACACAATTTACACAAGCTTACAAAACTCAAAGAAAAACGTCTCCAAGTTTCATACCTTTTCCACTTACTAATATTAAAACATGCATAAAATTACTTGAACAATTTCTATAACCTTTTGTGTTCCGTCATCCGCCTAATGTGTTTTCGTATTTTGGGTAACATTGAAGGGTCCTTCTCTCTTTTTGTGAACCGTGTTCAGTCCCTGAGAGTTCCTTTTTATTTTCGCATCATCTGTATTAATATTCATAAGTAAATTACTCCGTTTTAGGGATCGGATTTCAACGACAATCGTGGTAGGATGATTGTATCGTCGTCTTTGTGTTTGAAGGACGAAAGTAATCAGAAAATGTTTTCTTTTAAGATTTGGGAAGAAAATATACCCCATGTAATCGTGATTTTTATGAAAGGCTTAGTTATCTATAGTGGTCCTTATCGATGTAAGTTAAGAGATTGGTAACTTTCGGCGCTGTGCCGAGTGTTAAAAATCCAACAGCCATCCATTTACCATGCGTCAATAATAATTGTAAAAAATAGATTACCGAATATAAATAATGCTAAGGATTTCGCCATGATTTTATTCTAAGACGTTTCAAAATTATCTTGTTTTTTTTTCACAATCTTGTTCAATCTTCTTACTTCGAGATCCAAATTATTTTGTAAGAATCCTCAATCTCTAGTCTTCATTTGTCATTTTATACTATGTTAGCCACCAAAAAACCTTGCACCACTACAAACACATTAAAATCTTTGAAAACCGTGTGACTTGTTACTGTGTGAACAGTAACAACCTCTCGCGTCTTTTGCGATCTCCATTACGTCCCTCAAAAGTCCCCATTTCTTTCCTTTTTCTTTTCCCCCCATATCTTTTCTTTTATATCTTTTACCTACGTTTCGTCGGCGTCTCGGATGATTGCTCTGTGTACAAGTGGGTCTTACAATGGAATGATATTTTCTTTTTAATACTTATTTTGAGGGTTGATGCGAAACTTGGATGAGTCAAGAGAGACGTCGAAATGAAGTTTTGGATTGGACTGAATTTTTAATTAGGAGATAAGATAGGAGAAGACTTTTAATAAGCAATGAATAATCATTGTAAGGTAGCGTCAAAGTCCAGGACTGATAACGCAAGGAATTCCGCCTAAGGTAAAATGGTGGTCGTCGTATTTATCTTTGCTTTGGTCATGTTTAGCGAAAATCTCACTATGTTCTGAAATGATTAGAACAAAGCAAACCAAATCCGATCTAGACTAAGTATAAGTGAAAAATATTCAACATAAAATAGATCGTCCAACATTAACCAATCTAATAGATGAAATTAAAGGACCAGACTAGAGCCCAATTCACAAATAAAATCAAGAAGAAAAAAATACGGAAAATTAAACAGACTTCCAAAAAGATATAACCAAACCTAATACCTTAATAGATGCCAAACAACCAAAAGATCTTCACACCCATAAATATTCATGCTGAGACAAGGCAAAAAGGCAACACAAAGCCTTCGCCAGTCCAAGGCGAGCCTTGAAGTCATACCCTGAAGTGGAACGCCAGACGCTTTCGAAAACCTTCGGGAAACGGATCGAAAATAGAGAAGAAAAAAATCGAGACATGTCTAGCGAGGTCTCAAGCGCTGAACCTTAAGTCTTAGAGGGTTTGTGTCACACCGAACTGGGGACGGACAAGATAACTTGATTAGGTAGATAAGAAAAGATTTAGATTGTAAAATTTCAGATATTCCAGATATTTTAGTGAATGTTGAAATAGTATCAACCTAGGAGGAGGTGCCTAAAGCAAAGTTGGGGCTGATGTTTCAACCAATCCTTGATAAGCTGTAAATTAAATTTCAATAACTTCTCCTGCCAAATTGCCCACACACACTCTATCGCAATCACTTTAATTTAGACAGTTAAAAAATTGTCATTCCTTATCTATGTTGTCGAGCAGATCAACTTTTCAAACATTGAAGCAATGAAGAGGATTGTGATTGTGGTAGCTGAAAATGTTTAACCTTTATGACATTGAAATTGATTAATTGCTATACTTTTGAACTGCTGTTATAAGGTCCAATAGGAGCGCAAATAAAATCCAGATCCATCTTCTATTCAGTCACACCTCGGTGTGAGCTGCTCCCGAACCTTTGTTTCTCTCCACTCAGCGTGCCGTATCATTAACTCGAAGTGGATGGCGGATTTTTTCGACTTTTTAACGTTAATCTTTTTTTCTTTATTTATGAAAAAAGTGAGTGGTGTCACCGCTTGGATTTTCGAGAGGTGAACTCAACGCGCTTAATATTCGGTTAGCTTGAATTAATTGGGGAGACAGCTTTTTAGCGTCATCTAATGTCATGTTTAAAAACAGTATGGTTTGAAATGATTTATTATGAAGAATTTTAACTCGACTCACCGGCAATGATTCAAGGAATCGAGTGAGACATTAACTTGTTGCACATTAACTTTCAAACTCTAATTCTAATTAATTATTAGTTAAATCAAGACCTTCATTCATTATGATTACAAGTTTAAGCTCACAAAAAAAAAATACCTCACATTTATCTGGTATAATTACCTATTTGGTATTTTTTTTTACGCCTTAATTCGTCAGTATTTCCCTGATCCAAAATTAACGGCTTCATCCCAATTTGACACGCAATATCATCGACCCATTATTTCTATCCATTAATAACATCAAATACCATAAAGTGGACAAAAGGTAACCCTTTAGCACCTGTTTTATTTCATGGGAATGAGCATGATGGGGTTATATCAGTGAGACGGTTTTCTTTTGTTTGGCATATTGTTTTCAATTATTTATCAAGTGTCATGGGTTTATTAAAATTAAATGAGGCAACACATTGGTTTGATAAAAAAACCTTAGAAAATACAAGTGTGGGAATTAAGAATACAATATTATCCTTTGGATGTGATCATTAGCCATTAAATGATCTCTGTATAAAAGATATAGTCGAACTAGCTACATGTCAAATATCGAGATTTCTGTGCTATAACTAAGCTAAATATTAATCTAGTATACACTTAAACGTACCATGGATATGAACTTCTTCGATAGTACTTATACGTACCATCGAAGAAGTTCATATCTATACTCCGTAAGGAAGTTCATATCTATCCATTAGCATAAAATTTTAAGACCTAATATAACTTAGCATAATTTTGTTTGGCATAATTATATTTTCGCATAATATAATTACGCATAACAGCTTACGCATAATTTTTTTAAGCATAATTTCTCTTACCATAATAATGATTAAGCATAATATTCTAAAGCATAAATTTATTAACCATAAAGTTCTAAAGCATAACTTTTTTGAGCTATTAATCTTAAAGCATAAATTTATTTACGCATAATGATATTAAAACATATTTTTATTGAACAATTTTGTGGGTTTTTTTTTTCGCTGCAGGAAGCATGAAGCAAGCAAGCATACAGCATGCAAGCAAGCATACAGCAAGCAAGCATGCAGCAAATAAGCAAGCATGCAGCATGCAAGCAAGCATGCAGCATGCTGCATTTAAGCGAGCATGCAACATGCAGCAGGCAGGGTTTCTGTCACGGCTCCTCAGCCCGCGGGCCGCCTCGCCCCTACGCGCCTACGCGATTTTAAATTACACTCTAGGGGTAGGACAAACAAGACTACGTGGAGTCGGTTTTGCAGCAATTCGGTTCTGTCACTAACTTTTGTTGGACAGCATATTAAATTTTTAACCAACAATATTATTTAATTGTTACAGAAACTATAGCAAATAGGTTTGATCAGAATTATGTGTGGGGCACTACAAGTTCACCACCACCATTTCCACCCAAAGTCTGGAGTACGTATCTACTAGAAAAGGAAAATATATATATTATTATTATGCTAATAGTAATTAGGCCTACTAACGTTATGCTAATAGTCATTAGGCCTACTAACGTTATGCGAATCAAATTTATGCCAAAACAAATTAGTCTTTAAGATGATTATGCCAACATAAAATGTATGCCTAAAAAAATTATGCCGAAGTATTATTATGCCAAAACAAATTGTGCCAAAATCGTTATGCCGAAGTATATTAGGACAAAGAACATTATGCAAAAAGAAGGGATCCCTCCGTAAGGACTATTTCTGCATGCAGCGCTCGGCTGCTATAGAACCAGGGTGGTAACAGATGTGGTCATCGTGTTCACGGATTTTGTTTTCAAACTGCTTAGATATGAAGTTCTTAGATAGTGGTGCCGATTCTGTTGTTCACAAACTAAACTAAATTTAAGTTCAGTGCATCTTTTTCTTTCTATTTAATTAAGAAAAGGACAGAAGATACATTTTAGTTTAGTCCTGTCAAATTAATCAGCGCCTGACGTAAATTGACGTAATTTTAGTGGGCAAAGTTTTAATCACGTCAAAACTTGTATGGATTAGTGTCAGGGGCTGATTAATTTTTGACTCCGATGCCGCGAGAAATCGCGGCACAGCGGACAGAGCTCCGACGGGATCTCATGGCGGCATGGAGAGTGCGATTGTCGCAACCCAGTGCTGGGCACGCCACTATTGCGGCGATAAGTCCCCTCTTTGAGGAGTGGCTGGAGAGGCGCCACGGCGTCCTCACCTTCTGCCTGACGCAGGTCCTCACCGGACACGGCTGTTTCGGGAGGTACCTGTTTCGGATAAGGCGGGAGGAAACGCCCGGGTGTCATCACTGCGTGGATCGCCCGGAGGACACGGTGGAGCATACGGTGGAGGTATGCCCGGCTTGGGCAGAGCACCGCCGTGTCCTCGTGGAGGCGATCGGTGGCGGGGATCTCTCGCGTCCGGCCCTGGTCCAGGCCATGGTACGGAGCGAGAGGGCATGGGAGGCTGTCACCTCCTTCTGCGAAGCAGTAATGCTCGCAAAGGAGGAGGCGGAACGCGTGAGGGAGAGGCAAATTTCGCGCCCTCACGCCCCTAGCCGCCGCAGGAGGAGACGCCCAGGGCGTCGGGAATCGATTGCCGATTCCCGGCCACCGTAGGCGCGGGCTTGCGGACGGTGAGCAATGGGTAGCTCGCCGTCCGGTAAGGACCAGGCCCGGGTCGACGGCACGTTGTGTTCCACGCGCGCCTCAAAGAGATGTCAACAAGTGAAGGGGTCCGATGAGACCATTGCCTGCCGGGGTTGCGGGATTAGTCCGAAAGGGATACCGTGGCCCCCTGGCATTGCACAGGCAACAGAAGGAACACGGGTGGGTTTTAGTCAGTAAGAGTCTGACACGCCCTCCCGCTCCACCCAGAGCGGGAGACGTCATTTGATGATTTCCCACCCAAAAAAAAAAAAAAAAAAAAGGGGCTGATTAATTTGACAGGACTAAACTAAAATGTATCTTCTGTCCTTTTCTTAATTGAATAGAAAGAAAAAGATGCAATGAACTTAAATTTAGTTTAATTTGTGAACAAGGGAATCGACACCATTACCTACCAAGTAAAAAAAAATAGCTTGCAAAAAAAATTATATATAGGTAGGTACTTACTATCATTCAAAAATATCATGATAAAATGGAAAGACAGATCACATCAACAAAAAATCCTCAATGCAATCAAATATTACATTTCAAATAAGCCTAAGACAGGTAGGTAAACAATATGTAGATACGATCAGAGCTCATAATAAGATATTGGATGCGACAGGAACGAATACAATAGGAAATAATCCAACAAATATAAATCACGCAGTTCTTTCAGATATCGTAATGAAATCGCGGGAGTAAGGGATGCTTAAGGGGAAGCTGCTTTATTGAGATGTAAGCACATAGGTAGGTAGGTAGTAGGTACACTGGGTTTGAGTACTTTGAGTACAGAAAGTGTTAATGCATGATTTGAAAAGTATCCGTTTTATTTTTATGCGAAAAAGACACTGATATTAAAGATACAGCAATTTTATGCCTTTTTAAGTTATTTTTTTTACAATTCTTATGTAACGTTTTATTTCTCTTTCTTTTTGCGTAATTATAAGCTATTTGGTGCTCAAAGTAAGCTGTTTATTACATAAATATATAAACCCCGCGTTGGATAAGGAACATACATAATTGAAACCATTACTATTATGTGCCTCTAAGAAAAATGATGGAAAACTGAATATATCCAACAATAATTTCGTTTTAAAAAAATGGACGACACCTTGACTACACAGCACTCACTCGTTCACTCTTCATCAGTCACCACAAAATAAGAAAAACAAAACCGCCTTAATTTCAACTTAAAGAAAGCAAAAAAAGTCTTAAAAACGACAAAAAAAAACGCAGAAACTCGACAGGGTGAGACATCATAATTCGGAGTCGAGAAAGAATAAAAAGATAAAAAAGACAACCATAGAGATTTCCCCCGGTACACCATGTTTTTATTACGTTTTCCATCAGATAAGTAAAGAGGGTGGAAATCATATGAATTTCATAATACAGTTTAATTATTATAAGGAAAATATGGCAGTTCAATTCTTTCTTAACTTAGAATTGAGACGATTTATAAAGGATATTGTGTATTGCTTCTTTAAGTCTGTTTATATCTTATGTTAAAGATAAGAATTCGTCTTACTAGCATGAAGGGCTTGTTTGCATATCTGCCGTATGGTCAGTTTATTCTGGAAACTACACTAAAAGCTTTTCCGAAACCCAATTACGTGTGAAGACTTCTTCTGAATCCGTTATCTTCTGATTTCATTACAATATCTACACAAAATTAGACTTAGGGCTGGTAACGTAGATTTGTCGACATAGATCACAGAATAAGCAAGCTGAAGTGGCAATGGGCCGGCCATATTAGCCGTAGAGCCGATTTGTTGGGTTAGACGTGTTCTTGAGTGGAGACCGCGAATCGGCAAACGTAAAGTAGGACGCCCTCAGGCTAGGTGGAGCGACGATCTTCACAGAGTGGCTGGTAGCAGCTGGATTAGAGTTGAATCGAGCTGAATGGCGTGCAATTCGAGAGGCATATGCCCAGTATGGACTGCTGTAAGCTGATGATGATGATCACGTAGATTTTAAATAAGAATTTTCAACCTCATCATGTTTTTTTTTTCATGTACTTACGTTTAGGAAGATGGTTTTATTTACACCCACGTATAATCATGACAAAAAACTAACAGACTTAAAATAATAATATGTACAAGTATATATAAAAAAGGGGAGGGGGGGTTATTATAGGGCATCAAAAAATTCGTCCGCATCGCTGTCAATGGGAAAAGTGCCAGAAAGGCTAGCAGCATTGCCACGCTGAATGGCAATGCTGATTCTTTGGCCAAAGAATAGGTCAGCCCTCTGGTCACGTGAAGAGTCTACCAGCCGCTTGGCGATGTCTCGAAAAACTAAAACAACCCCTTTTTATATAAACTTGTACTGTACATATTATTATTATTATTTTAAGTCTGTTAGTTTTTAATCATGTACATACCTCATCATTAATTAATATTCAACATAACCTTTCAGTAATTTTCACACAGAATAAGTTTTCAGTTACTTTTTTTTTGTACTCAATATAGCATATTATGTGCATTCTGAAAGCACCTGTTTTAATAACACACATTCCATTTACCATAACATTACGCGTCACCCTCAAGGAGTCCCCATACGCCACACCTCCTCAATAAAAATGTTTAAAGGCGTCGACTGTGTAAAATATTTTGATAACAAATGCGTTAGGCGCCGAGTTATTATGAACAATAAATTGCATACGGCACCATTTGTCATATCAACACGTTATACTTGGCATTATACTGTTTTGTTGGTGTTGGAGGGAAATAATGTGCAGGGTTTTGAATTCTTCAGTGCAGATGGAAAGTTATTGAAATTTTGTGTAGGTATAGGTACTTAGTTTTTTATTTTCTCCTTATTTATTCCTAATAGTCTTGCTAGGCTTTCTGCTTTATATCTAGCAAATTACCTAAATGATATGACTGAATGGTTATTTCGTCATTAATTTACTTTAGATTCTTTGGTTTTTGCTATAACACACGACTATCTATTTTTACCAGGTTTTATTTGAAAGTATTTGTAGCCTAACTTAATCATTTATGTCACGAATCTTACCCTTTGTACCTTCTGATTACAGCTATTCTTTCTTCTCTTTGTATTCAAAATCTGCTTTATCATCGTAAAAATTAAAAATAACATATACAAGGTGCCATTAAAATAGATGGACTTTTAACATGGCGTTCAGTTCGTCTAACCTGAGAAATCTAAGCAAAAAAAACACGGATTAAAGAACACACGGAATAAATGGCATAGGGTAACCAACATTTTAATAAAAAAAATTATCAATGACCCTAATGCGGTTTACTTTTCTTTTCTTTTTACCAATATTGTCCTTATTTTGATGGTATGAATGATTTCTAAAGTTTGTCCATCTATTTTAATGGGACCTTATATTATTGTAACAGCGAATCAATTTTCCCGCCTCTCCTTTAAGACCTAGACCACTTTTTTTTTTTTATTCGTATTGAATTTAAAAAAAATCAAGCTAGTACCTTAACATCACGCCTTGTTACCCTGTGGGGCTGGGCAGAGGTGTATCTACAACCACATTTCACCAGTTATGTTTCACCCCCATGTAATAGGGGGCACAAATCCAGACTCCGGGCTCCTAATGAGAAATTCCAGATAGAAAACCCCAATAAAACTTCACCGGACCTGGGAACCGAACCCAGGACCTCATGGTCAGCAGTAGCGCTTGCAACCAACGAGACAGCAAAATTAAAAATTACCTAACTTTAAACTCATGTAAAGTTTTACCGATATAAAACCAACCACCTTGCAAAACAAAATAAAAACGAATCCAACCCCATTGGAATATTATTGTAATCTGCGTAATAAAAGTGATATTAAGTGTAAGACTCACTTTTTTATAACAGGAGATGGAAAATGCGAATTTCATATCAGTAGTTAAAATAAAACGATGGATTTAGACGACGAAGGCACGTGTGTAGTATAAAATATATCTGAGTATATAAAAATCGTTTCATGGAAATAAATAAAATCGTTTGTGTGATTGAGTTTGTGAAGAAATAAATAAAAAGATTGCAAAGTTGGCTGCAGTCGATCATCTTGTAAAAAGCTCACCATGAAAACTATTCGAACGGAAAATTGTCAGCACATATTCGGCACAGTGCTGGAAAACGAGCAATGGCGAACGCGATATAACCATGAGCTCTACGAGATGTATTATTTCGACCCTAATGTTATAAAAACCATCAAAATATGACGTCTTCGATGGGCAGGACATGTCGCAAGAATGGACGGATCACCGGAGATTTCGAGGGCGGCCCAAGCGCAGATGGTTAAATGGCGTAGACCAAGATTTAAGAACCTTTGGAATGAGAAACTGGACAGAAATAGCCGGAAATAGTTCACGTTGGAGAAATATACTTGATCAGGCTAAGGCCCAGCCGGCTGTAAAGCCTTAGATGATGACGATATAGTTTTTCAGATGCTTGTTTATAATAGGTACTGCAAACAGCTATGCTCTTGAAAATGGTTAAAAGAATACCTATTTAAACAGAATTATAAGTTTCATTGGTTTTCAAACACTTCAATTACATAACATAGCGCTGGCGCAGAGGTGTACCTATAATAGCAAGCTTACATTTCCAAAAGAGCGTTCAAATATCCCTTTGCCAACATTAAAAAGTATCCATTTAGAAAAATAACGTTTGAAACAAATTAAATCCAGCCCTATATTCCTACTGATCCTGCTTAAGCACTTTATTTATTATTATTTCCTTACGAATGCAACCTATTTTATTGTACCTTTAACATTCGCCATAGAAACTTTACTGTTAACATAAACCAGGGTATAAAAGATTTGTTATAAAAATTAAACTCTTAAGAAATACCGAACCTAGTCCCCCCTTATCGGTCGGGTAATCACATAATTCGTGTTATTGTTCCACCCGCCATTTTGTTTTAGAATTTGAATTTTAAAAAGGGCGGTTGTAAAAAAGTATTTTAATGGTATCTGTTTTTATTAGAAAAGTGATGAGCTTTAAAAAATTATATTATGATAAAAAATATATTGTTATGTAGAACAATAACAGACTTTTAGATTCTTGAGTCATCGCAGAGAAAAATCCTGTTATTTCTATGACTGAAGCTTTTTCGGCAAAGACAGTAAATGGAAAACATATTTTGTGCTTGTCTGTACCGAGTTTAAGTTGATTCTTAATGTTTTTTAAATTTGAACACGGCGCCTATTCAAAATGTTGCATTTAATTGAATAAATAATTTAAGCATCCACCGAGGAAACAATTAATTATCCGTACTTAATTAAAGTCCTCATTATATTTTTGTTTTAAATAAAACAATATTAGGTTCACACTTCAAAAGAATATTGCTAGCTATTTAGCAAGTTCAATCATTTAATTGTCTAACAATGTAATCGATAACAAAGCCAATAGGGTAGTTCCATCACTAATCCAGAACCACGTGGTCTCTCACACCGTTAATAAATAAATACATACCTCCACGCGTTCTTAAGTATTAAGCCATTTTAACAAATCTCATTACATAAACACTTAACTTTATAACCGTAACCAATTGAAAACATCACTGTCAAACAATAAAAATTAACGTCAAATAAGAAATGTTAATACCTCTTTTGGATCCGAACTCATTATACAATTTTAACTGTCAATAAACACGCTTTAACGATTTAAAAAAAGAATTAGAATGATGACGTCATAAAGTCATTGGTGGTTTAATATGGCGTATAGAAGTTTCAGACCAGCGCATGTCAAATATCACACACATACACTGCTAAATATCACACACTAGCACTGAATTTTGATTTTTTTGATGTTGTCCACGTGACTACAAAATTCAGATTGATAGTACTGTTCTGTTAGTAGCTATTTTGAACTCTATTATTATTGAACGGATTGAACCTAAAACTGCTAAACTCAGTGCTAACAATCGCGTTACGGGACAAGAATGACGTTAACAGGACGCTGTTGGTAAATTATTTGTGCAATTGTTTTGTGAAATGTCACTTGAAATGTATTTACCAAACAAGATGGCGGCGTTAATTCAGATTTCGGGCACGCGTCAGAATAAGTAATTAGCGTTTTATAACTTGGAAAAATAATAAAAGATTTCGGTTCCTTTTTCAAAAGTTATATCTGCCTCATTTAAGTCTTATATATAGAACATAGTCCATCATACTCGTATTTACCATCACTAAAGGCTGGTTAGCTCAGTATTCGTGTATTTCTAGATTCCCTCGTCATAATAGTTTCTAAGAGCCAATCTAAAACCCAATTGAAAAGAAAAGCTTTACATTTTGTAGGTATACACAAAAAAATACACGTTTCTACGTATGTGCGGGGCCATTTTAGTCAAATTATTACAGTAACATGATTTTGATTTGTATGGATCTTCTGTAATTAAACTGTTTTGTGACGATAAGATTAACAGTTCTGTATGACGTTTATAGTCGACGCGTGCGCAAATCGGGAAGTCTTTTTATGTCATACAGGGTGTAAATAATTTAATGTACGTCTGAAATTAGTGATAAAGTATTATTTGGTGTTTAAAGCTAATCGTATGTTTTTTATTACAGTCACAGATGAAGGATTTTGGTTTATGACTGATTTTATTTTATGTAATGATTATTATTTTTATGTCAGTTTATGATAGTTATTGTTATGCCATGTGGGCTGTCATCTGGAAATGTCTTCATGACTGGAGTTTGAACTTAAGAGCGCTTATCCTAAAAGTTGACGCGTCGCAAATAGCTGTCAAATATTTACCTGTTTTGATAAATTTGGCAATATTACTGCATGGAAATTTGAAATGTGGCTAACTAGTGAAATAAAATATTGATTATGAAATGCAATAATTAATATCGTAGCACTGAATATTTATAAACTTTTCTAATGCGTTCTTTACACATAAAACGGTTACAACATCAAATTCAGTGTTTTGCAATTCATGATTAATATTCTAGTTCGCTAGTTAGCCACATTTCTTATTTCCATACAGTATTATTGTCAATTTAACCAAAACAGCGAAATATTTGACATGTATTTGCGACGTTGCCCACTTTCAGAATGAAGCTCTTATATCTTACTCAAAAATAACGGGTAATCAGATTTTGCTGTGATTTTTACACAAAATGATATAATATTATTTCAATTGAAAGGAACTAAATCCTGTAGAAGTAAAAAAGTACAAACGGTATGTAACTAGAAAGGCATAAGTATTAAAAAAAATAACTGGCACTTTTTCTTCTTCAAATGACTATCGGTAATACCAACCACACCACATCACTAAAAAGTACGAAAAATCTATATTTTTTGCAGACATTAATTTTACAACAATATCGATGCAAGTGACATGAATAAAAGCATAACAGATAATATATTCCAATCTATAAACAGTTTACGAGACTCCCCGATAGTTTATAGTGGATGAGATTTAAGTTTTATAGGTACTTGTGTTTTACGTTTTGGGGTGGCTGTGGGTCTGTTTTGACCATTTCAGTTGTGTGCATTGCATTTGCAGGTTATTGTGTAGTTACACCCGGTTACGCGTCTATTTTCGAAGGGCTCAGAATTATTAATTTTTTTATTAGAATTATTTGTGTTTGAATTGTTTGTTGTTAGATACTGTCAAAAAACTATTTTGAATAACACATAGACAACAATTTTGAATAACATTTTTTTTTCAATAACAATTTTGAAGAAAAGTTGCTCAGTGGTTTGAGTTTAGGTTTGTTGTAGTTTTTAATACCTAAATGACGAAATGTGGGCGTTTAGGTCAAAGCTGCCTAACTTTTTGAAGAGAACAGGCATGATGATATTTTGTGTATGTGTATTCAATTTATACTCATTTTTAATATCTAACTTTTTTTTCTACGGATTATGAATAAGCGTTTTTTGTTCAACCGAAAAGGTCAAAAATTCAAAAGGTCACTTTTGAATTTTTGTCCTTTTCGGTCAGTGGGTCGTCTTAGGAGATCGAAGCCAACCTCAAAAGACTCACAAAGTTAAAACAAAGCTTAAATATCATCTTTTTAACTGCTAAAACACACACATCAATAAATTTATTGCATACAGTATAAAGTAAGCTTTAATACAAGACTCGATATGACGAGGCAGAGATTAGCCGTGATGGACGAGATGCTTATGACTGACCGTAAATAATGCGAGTAAAAAATCATAACTGACAAAAAGAATGATGCTATTTTTTTATTGTATCGCATTTATGTGCGCGACAGTACTTTTTGGTTTTGTGGTTCTGCAGTAAAAATACAAAAGAGTAAATAAATCAAAAAATAATTTTAACAAACTGAAACTTCTAAATTGTAAATTGTTTTTATTTAAAATATAATTAAAAGAAAGTGCAAAAAAAGGTAAATTAGAAAAAAATTAGTTCTTCGTTTTATCTTCTCTTTTTAAAAATATACATACATCTTAAATAATATATTTTTTTAATTAAAGGATTTATGACATTTGTTTTGGTAAATACCAAAAAAAAATATGGCTACAAGAAAATCTACCTCAAAACAGACTTGAAATAATGTCAGCAAAAATCTTTTTTACCCCAAAATCTCTATGCAGAACCTCAAAAGCATCACAACACTTTTAATAGTGACGCGCCACGCTTCGATACGGTTCGATATGTATTTTTATGTTCGACTCTAATTTATATCTCTCGTCGTAAATGTCAACTGACGTATACGTTTGAGATTATTACATGTTGCGCACGCGGTTTTTAACGACGCTCTTACTTGATTGCAAATGGCATTTTTGGACGATCTTTTACGTTAGTTATTAGCGAAATGGAGAAATATATGTGACATTTAAGAGGGCTCTGCTTTGTCAGGGATATTTAAAAGTTAAAAACTCTTAAAAATGTTTGTGCCTGTGATGTTTTTTTTATTTTTGTGTGTACTGGACTTGACCGCCTTGGCTGGCCTTTAAAAGGATAAGAAGACCAAGTGGTACTACAATTCAGTGGTTAAGTGGTTAAATGTTGATAGAATCGAAACAGAACCGTTTTTAACCAACATCATTCAGGCTGGAAGGTGCTATAGAGGAACTTCATATCTAAACAGTTTGAAAACAAAATCCCTTGCACACGATGACCACATCTGTTACCGCCCCGGTACTATAGCAGCCGAGCGCTGCAAGCAGAAATAGTCCTTACGGTGTATAGGTATGAAATTATTCGATGGTACATAGGAACTTATAAACTACATGAATGCAATAAATGATGATTATGATAAATAACAATTGCTAAATCTAACAAACTCAAAATCTTCTGCATGTGAAAGATTTTCCATTTTTCTAGGATTCACCAAATGTGCATTGATATTAATTCATGTCACCATTATTCTCTTGTCCTTACCCTATTTAATTGTAGTCGGCCCAACACGTCCCTTTCTTCTCTACTTCTCTATCAGTCGTCATCTCGGTAGCCATCCCCTTTCTAGCCATATCATCTTTCATAACAGTCTATCCATCGTTTCTTTGGTCTTCCCCTAGTCTTATGGCTTTAAAAGTAGGGGAAGACGGAGGAATCCACATGCATACTCAACACTTTCCTCACGGCTTCCTCATTCCTCTGGTTCACATGCCAATACCATGACAACTGATTTCCATACAAAATTTTAGTCACCAGTGCGGTGCGGCTTCGTGTAAGAAAATAACGTAAAGAAAATGGTTAAAACACTTCTAAAATTGCGCCAGTATCAGCTAAATCTATCAATCGTATCAAATCTCCACAGCAGTGCAATAAAATTTTCAATGACGTTGGTAAAATGAGGTAGTAGACGATTGACATTACGATTTAGTAGCGATTCGAGCGCAGTGTGCGACTGAAGCCACAATGTTACTTTATTACATGCTTTTGTGCAACATTGTTTAGGTAAAGAGGTGATTTAAAAGATATACAATATCAGTGATTGTGTAGAAGAAGTAAAATACTATAATTATTGTTTACCTAAACACAATAACAGCAGTTAGCAGTTTTTAAAAGAAGAGTGAAGGAACACTATCTTTCCACTTCGTCATAGTGATTTTGTATTTATTATTATATTATATACTACATTATAATTATTAGTATTTATACATTTTAGTGATATTTATCTTAGAAGTAGGTATGTATGTAAGTATATTTTCATAGTATAAGTTTATTTTTAAATGAGTGAATAGTTAAATATGTTTTTATTGTATGTATGTTATTTTCTCTTCTACTCTTACACACGTTGTCTCTCTTTTTATCCACTTTCCTATCGCAGGTATACTGGAAGAGATTTCTTTAGAAATAAGCATCAATTTTGTACGTATTTTTCTGTTCCTTTTTTTTCTAGTCTTTTTATATGTGTGTACATAAATTGTTAATTAAAATAAAAAATAATAATAACTATAGTATTTCTAATAGAAATGTAAAATACTGGTATTCAGCTGCATCTGGTTAGATTGAAAGCCAACCCCAACATAGTTGGGAAAAAGCTAGGCAGATTGCAGGTTGATTAAGATCGTTTATTCTGAAAGTGCAAGTGAAATATTTTGCTGTTTTGATTAATTTGGCAATATTACTGTATGGAAATATGAAATAACTAGCGAACTAGAATTTTAATGATGAATTGCAATTGTAACCTGAATTTAATGTTGTAACCGTTTTTGGTGTAAAAAAGGCATTTGGAAAGATTCCAAATACTTCTTTTACATCTAAAACTAAATATTTGGTGTAACGATATTCATAATCAATATTTTGGTTCACTAGTTAGCCACATTTTTATATTTACATACAGTAATAATGCCAAATTAATCAAAACAGGTAAATGTTTGACAGCTATTTGCGACGTTGCCAACTTTTAGCATAGAGGTGGCGACGGATCGAAGTGGCTTTGAAAAAGGATGCTTGGATCGATTTGGGGGAGGCCTTTGCTCATCAGTGTGACAGTGTAGGCTAACTAAAAATATATTTTTACTTCTTCTACTGGGTACTTCTTATCAACTAATTAATTCAAAACCACACAACACCATTGGCGAAAACTATATATGTTTGAACCATTTTGCAGTCTTTTTTTTCTGCGAGAGACTGAAAATGTTCCATTTTGCTTATTTTTAGTTACTTTTATTAATCACTGTTATTCTTATTCGTTATATGTAAATATTATTTTACCTCAAATTTAATAAAAAAATCAATACCTACTTACTTTTTCATTTCACAGATAAAATATTTGATTACCACAATGTTGATTTTGTTAGCGGTTTCACGTTTTTGTTGCAATTGCACTGTTAATAAGCAGAATATCGTCAATATTCAACGATGAAAACGGCCAACTTTAAAAGTCATAACTTTAACCGTTGGACTGTAAAACAATATAATAATACTTCTACTATGATCCCGTTTATCGATATGGAAGTTTTATTCGAAAAGTTATATCAGAACTATCTCAGTTTTCCTACATTGTCACTTTATTGCGTTACTGAACGGAATAAAGAAAATATGGACAAGTAGTGTGAAATAAATATTTCCTTTGTGTCTTCGTCTTCAGAACTATTAAGTTGCGTATAATAGGGATGAGGACTGGGGAAAAAAAAACTATTTAGTCCGTCAGTCAGATAATAAAAAAATATTAGACACGATTTTTTTGGAAAAAAAAACATTTATATAAAACGGGTTAAAATTGGCCAGTGGGGGCTCGCTACGCCACAATTCAGTATAAAATCTACCGGAGAGTTATGTCATGACACGTTTTAACTTGATGTATGTTTTGACTTTTGATTACGTAAAAAAAGAAAAATACGTGTTCAATTGTTTTTTTAATTTACCTGACGGACAAAAAAATGTTTAGTCAACATCTCTATTGTCTAAGTTGACCATCGTAATCGTAAAAGCATAATCAGCTGTTCCATACATTTGGGTCGAGTAGGTATTGAAGTTTTGTATGGGACAGTAATTGTTTTTTTTTCGCGATGACAATGTTGTTGGTCCCATGGAGAAAGTTATTCAGTTTGATAGTCGTTCTGAAACATGCTGTAGAAAATATTAGTGTATTTCAAATCCATTCATCAATATTACTCAAATCAAACAGACATACATACTCTTTCCAATTTGCAAACATCAATGAGCATCCTTTAGCTAAACAAAATAAAAGAAAAATTAAATAAAATTCATTTCCGAACTCCTTTCACAGAATCTTTTCTTATGCGACATTGTAAATAACCCTGACGGATTACTGAAAAGTGGACATTCTGAATTCAATTTTCTGCTTTTAGATCTAAAGTTGAAATTCGTTTGTTTTAGGGAAGCGTAATTCCAGTAGCTGTATCGATATCCTGACTGATGTTTCTATTTTTAAATTCAACTTTGTGGTTCAGAGATAAAGTTGAATTTGCCTTGATAAAAGAAAGGTTTTTTCAAGTAGCAAGATCGGTATCGAGTGAAAATTATATGCTCGAATCCCTTTGAACCGATTTGTCGTGAGATGTTGAACCATTGTATTGTTCATCTTCAAAGGACTTTTTTCTACTTTATTATTACGCTTCGCGAGTCGGAGGTTGTAATAAGATTGTTATTTGTGTTTAGATAGATTATATTGAGTTTCATTTTATTACGAAACAGATTGGTTTTTGGTTTTTTTTTAAACAATATTTAATTTTTATAAAAAACTTTTTTATTTAATATTATTTCACTCTAGATCTAAGGTTATTTCCTAATTAGAGGGAGAGATATACAACCTATTATTTTTGATGTCCCATAGCTACAACATAAAAGGTTATATGATATAAGTAAAATGTATACAAACAGTCCTAGAACACGTGTTCCAAAAATACATAGTTTCGAAGATAACATAACACTAGACTCGATGTGTGTATCTATGTTTCATTGATAAGTATCTACGAGTAAATCATTTTCGTTCAAACCGATTCATATTTAAAGCTAAAAAGATGCCACGTTGTCATTTTTTATGTACAAAAATAGTCAGCATTTTTTGTATTTCACGTTTTACATAAATAATCGTGACTGCCGAATTATTTTGAATGAAAAAAAAAACCATTTTTTTTCAATATGCCTGTTGATTTTTTGACATGGTCTCATTAATACCCCAGAATTATGGGATAAAGGAAAACGTTTTATAGTGAACTTATTGGTAATTTTCTTCAGAAAGGTCAAGTGTTTAGTATTCGTAACTGGCGTGCGTGTATGGACGTAAACGAGGCAAAAAGAATATGAAAGGATCGTAGCAGGTGACGCGGACGTTCTGTATGTTCTGCCTACCCCCATGGGATATGATATATTTAGTGACAATAACAAAAGAAAAAATGGAATACAAGAAAATAAGTAGCAAACAGCTTTGATAAATAAAACATCAAAGAAAAACTTAAATATATTGAACGAAATGTTTACCCAATATAACCAATACCATTAGAAACCCGTCCACGTATCCTACAACAATATTTGTATAACAAACATACGAAATAGTTTCACAAATAATACCTTTTTAGGGTTCCGTATCCAAAGAGTGGCCCTAATACTAAGGCTCCCCTGTCCATCCGTCTGTCACAGGGCTGTATCTTTGAACCGTAATAGGTAGACGCAATTTTTCAGTATGTAATACAATGGCCGCTGTAACATACAAATAAAATTTAAATTAAAGGAGGTCCCCATACAAGAAATGTCTTCAAAAAAATCGAATGTTATACAAATATTGTACCTCGGTGGCATAGAACCTCTCGTGTGCGAGACCGACTCGCACTTGGCCGCTTTTTTACCTTTGAACAACAAATCCAAAATCTGCTATCGGAATTTCAATCTAAGATCTAATAAATAAGTTTCAATTTCTTTTTTATTCAATCTACTGTGGTACAGTTATTTATTCATTTGATATTGAGCCTTGTTTGTAGAAGATAAGTATCAAACTTGATTGCATATCAAATAACAAGGGTGCAAGCCACCATTTCCCGCTATACCAATTTATTTTTTTATTTACTTCTTAAAATGTATGCAAATTCAAATGATTCCTTGCGATTGATGCTTTGTCGCTAGATTATCAGGTGGCTGTGTACCCGTCCTTTTCTTTCTTTTAAGAATTTATATATGCCTCTCTTATTCGCATTCTCGTTATAATGAAAGTAATTTGTTGGCCCCGTATTCAATTTGGCAAAGCAAAATTAGGTATAATAAAATTATACAGATTTTCGCTAACGTTTCGTATAAAATGTATTGTAAGAGGTTTTTTTTTTTCTAATTTTGTATGCAGTAGGGTGTCTTTACCTGTGGTTGGAAATCTCCTTAAATTAGGGGTAAATAAAGTATCTAACCTTTGTTTGAGGATTTGGTTTAGAGACCTTTTAATCTGTTATAACTTCACTTCATCAAAAAAATTAAAGAACATCATATTGTAAAGATAGCAGCCACACGGGTAGATCGAAGGCTATAACTACGCTTGCCGCGTTCAGTTTGTGGATGGGTCACCATCCATTACATATTGAGATCCTTTCGTTCCTCAGAAAGCATATTTAGCCGTTGGTCCTGGCTGTCATTGCGGGTAGTCTGAGGCCCGAAAGTCTGACAACCAGTCTTACCAAGGAGTATCGTATAACCCAGTTAATGGGTTGTAGAGGTCAGATAGGCAGTCGGTTCATGTAAAATACTTCATTTTCTGCATCCATTTAGACTGGAAGCTGACCACAACATAGTAAGGCTTGGTAGATTGATATTGTAAAGGATTTAGAGTTTAGACTATACATTACACGTTACACAATATGCAGCATTATTTACAAAATATAATAATTCGCTGCAAAAACTTACACAATTCAAATCAATAAAATGGCAGTGCAAATAGACAAAAGCCTTCGTGCAATATCGCCAAACAGATCGGCACACGGCACATGGTTTAATACTGCCATAACGTGCATCGCTTCTTCCCTCTAATAAAAATGCCATTCAAATTATCCTAACAATAAAATAGCCGAGTATATCACTCACTTGAATTACCTTCGAGTCGTTTATAATACGCGATTTGTGTGAGTTTAGGTATGTGTAAGTCGTAGGATGATTTGATAGTTCAAAAGTTCGTGAAAACCTTAGGGATATTGTGAAAACACGGATAATTAGACAATGGTTTAGGTGTATTAGGTACAGGGTGTAAAGTTCACTCATCCACTATAGAATAGGGAGGATCCTCCGACCAGACGTGTGTTGTCTGGCGGGCAACTGCCCAGGTGTTGATGTCGGACAGTCTTATACATGTCGCTCGCGCGGTAAACTCTAATTGCGCGATGCAGGATTTGTGTGACGTCATGCCTTTGATGCGTAGTTCGTATGTGGTGTAACCGCTAATGGTGATAACATTATTCTGCGAGCAACTTGGAAGTAGCGCTCGCTCGGCTCGCGCGTGGGTCACAGTTCTAACCCAATCTAACCTAATTCACCCACTTCAATAATGACGAATCATACAATCAGCCTGCGACTAGATAATTAGACAATGATGAAAACATTTCTGCGGCAGATTGTATGATTCATCATTTTGAACTCTGTGAAATAGGTTAGGTTAGAAATGACCTGCTACTTCCAAGTTGCTCTCAGAAATGTTTTTACCATTATCTAATTATCCCTGTTTTTGCAATATCCCTAGCTTTTCGCGAAAATTCGAATGATCAAATCATCTTACGACATTGTATAAAATTAATCGGATATTTTTTAATGATCCATGCGGAACTCATAACCATTCAGTGCCATACTTAGTCATTGTTGGATATAGGAGCCAGTGTCCCGAACGAAAACGCTAAAAAAATAATTTGGGTCAAATTTTCAAGAGCGTGTTATGTGCCCTGCCTACACAAAATCCACTGGGATGTTTCCACATTAAATCGCGAAACATCATTTTACTGAATCAACGAATCGACGGACGCCTCGTGTCGCCGAACGCTCACCTACTTCCAGATCTGCTGATATCGCATCCACATTTAGCAATCGCTAGAATTGTAATGTTAAATATAATTAATTTTTGGCTCTTCGGTAGCATCGTCCAAATCGATACTTAGAAATTAGTATAAGTTTAGATTGTAATTTTTACCTAATTAACACCTTTATTAAAATAATTACGTTTTTTTAAGTCCTCCGGCTGCGCGCGTAAACTGCTGCAATTAGTCACATTAATTTTGCAATAATTTTGTTTCAAGAAACATACCCTAAGTCTCTTTATGCTCGTGGAAATCTTCAGCCTCCTGGTAGCGTCATCTTGTTCGACTCGTTCGAGCAACAATATCATCCCTTATCTTGCCGCATAATACAGCTTACAGTATTTAATTTTAAAACGGTAGCTGTAGTACCTTTTATATTATATTTTTAATCTGTCGCGCGCGCAATTAGCAGACACAATAGAATTTTATTGTTATCTGTCTCCAATATGAGACACCAGTATTATAAAGGTTAACTAAATAGAAACAGTAGTCCTATTTTACATTGATGGCTTTAACTTATTAACAAGCTATTAAGAAACATACCCTAAGTCTCTTTATGCTCGTGGAAATCTTCAGCCTCCTGGTAGCGTCATCTGATTCGACTCGTTCGAGCAACAATATCATCCCTTATCTTGCCGCATAATACAGCTTACAGTATTTAATTTTAAAACGGTAGCTGTAGTACCTTTTATATTATATTATTAACTAAATAGAAACTGTAGTCCTATTTTACATTGATGGCTTTAACTTATTAATAAGCTATTAAAATTTGGTAAACAGAAAAAAAAAAATCTTTCCACTACACTGCCAATATTCATTTTTATTGTAAATATAACCCAACCTTGTCTAAAAGTTGCCAAAAGATTGTAACCAGTCTGAATAGCTTGTTTGAAAACACTTAAAATTCCAGTCTTTCATATTACAAAAGTGTAAAATAAAAATAAACATTAATTGCAATAATTACTATATTATAGATGAATATAAAGACAACAGTTATTTTATAAGGACAATTTACCAGAATTCTCGTGATCTACCTTTACTATCTATAATATACAAAAATAATGCTTTACAACCAATAATCAAACTTCCTAATTATAGAAAACATCTAATTCCTTAGTAATAAAATAGATAAATACCTGCTTTAATAAATTAATAAAATAATTTTCTAATACTGCAGTCGTGTCGTAAAGTCTGACAACCACTCTTACTAAGGGGTATCGTGTTACCCAGTTACTGGGTTGTGGAGGTCAGATAGGCAGTCGCTCCATGTAAAATACTGGTATTCAGCTGCGTTCAGTTAGACTGGAAGACGACCCCAACATAGTTGAGAAAGGGCTAATTAACTAATGGATTTGAATCCTGGGAAAGAAAATGGACACACATTTTAATACAACTCCTGTCTTATTAGCCCCGAGTGGTAAAGCTGTACATATGCTTTCCAAAACAGCCCCAAATGAGTGAAATGTCATGTTGAAGTTTGTATAGCAAATTCTGAAAAATGCTCAAAATTGCGGGCTAAAAGCTTGTCTAGCATAAACCGTCGTATCGGAGTCGTGTCGTATAATCTAAATGCCTTACGTAGTAAACTTTATTGCAGTATTGTTTTATTAATATCTATAAAAAGTGCTCCCACTTTAGTTTTACTGAGAACTTCTTATAGCTTTCAGTGTTTGCGATCTTTATGAACACGCTAAGTTTATTATTGTTTAGGGGCGTTGTTTGTATTGCTTTTTCTGTAATTTATTTTAGAGTGATACATGGAACTAAATTTTCGATTGTCGAACGATATTTTTGTCTATTTGTGGTAGAAGGTTACAAATGCTCTTTCCGACTATTTTACGATGAAAGACCGAACCAAAAATAAAATCCAGATATAATGTTGGTCAGATCATGTGAGGATCTTATAGATTAGTTTCTGAAATGGTATTTTGAGGAAAAAACCACACAGATTTGAGTGGACCTGTCCATTCAGTGCAAGCATTTGTCAGTAATGGTGTAGCTCAACTCAAAACTTAAGGAGCTCGGCGAGTAGTCATAATATGGACACAAATTATATTGCTTCTCTCAACAAAGTGTACGTCTACAAAAATCCAAGGAGACAGTGACTTGCAAAGCGGATTGTTCATCGAAGTATGACATTTTTATCGACTTAATCTTGCACTCCCATTTGAAACCTGCGCCCCAAAATTATCTATATTAGCCATTATTATTATTAGAGATTTTTATATTTTTAGCTAAGGTTAAAACGTTATCCTTAGCAAAAAATATAAAAATTTCTTGGACTTCCAGAGGAACAATTCCACCCAAAGGCATCTTGTGATTTCATAAAAATAAACATTCAAAATTCTCTCATTCCAGACGGACGCGCCATCTGCCGCTGAGAAAGAGCCAGAAGGGTCTATATTCTCGTCGATAATTCCTGACAAGCTTTCTGGATCCATCTGCACCGCAGTCCTCTTCATGCTGGGATGGAAACTGTTCTCAAATAAACGGTGAACTATTTGTACTGATGATGCTGTGATGGGATTTTATTGTAGGCAATGTTTTATTAAAATATGTGACGTTATTGTATATTTTTTTGGTCTCCTAACCTAATCAAGTCTACCGCATAGTGACTTGATCGAAGACGTATCACTTTTTGACTATAGTACTTTATGTCATGCAATTCTGAATTCAAAATTTTTAGAGTAGTGACAAAATGTTGTTTTTATTTTACTTTTAAATAATAATTTTAAAAAAAAGGTAAAAAATTGTTTCAAGAAAATTTACGGAAAACTGATAAGATTTCCTATTAAATTTTGATTCCATTGCTTTTAATCATAAAAAAATTTTGTTCAAGATATTACTTGCATGACATGACACTACAAATATATTATACGTCACATATTTTAGTAAGACATTTCTACTATATTCATAAAGCGTACGATGAATAAATTGAAATGTTATTCGCTGCGCTACGCTTTTTGCAATTTGTACATTTATTGCGGATTATTAAAATAATCCAATTTTTGTATAATTATTAGACGTAATCATACACAGCTTTAATATAAAGTTGTGTGTTTGTGTATCGTCTGTCGAACGCACACATATTGTATATTTTATAATAATACGTAGTGATTTTTATAAATTAAAATGTTTGGTCCATGGCAAAATATATACTTGCTGCTAATAAAATTTATAAAAAGAAATCGGTAGTGAAAGGATTTCAGTTTTTATAAAAAAGGGTGAATTTGATTTTGTTACTTATAATTAGGAAAAAATATTTTTATAAAATCAACTGGTTTTTCAAAAACAGAATAAAAATCTAAAAAATATTTTAGAATCATTGTAAACAAAAAGTCATCGAGTATTCACTGTTTTTTCTGGTTACGTAGGAAATTTAATATTTATCAGTTAACAAAAATTTGCACAAAATTAAAAAAAAAATATTACGTCAGTATATTAAAATTACTGTTTTAGAACCAAAATGTTCACGTTTGAAAACTTTCTTAGGGAAAAAACACTGTATTTTATAAAAATAATTCTTATATTGACGTGTCAATTTACATTCCGCTTTCGATGTTGATATATCCATAAATATTTCTTAACCATAGTTATAAATAATATACATACTTATCTAAGGAATTTTGAAGTATTCAGAAGAATGGACCAGCGATGTTATAGAAAAATAGATTTTATTTAAAACATGATAAAGTCCGTTTACCCATAAATTGTTCCAAAGAGAGCAGCCTAAAAATTATTATCGATTGATCTCATTTTTTTTATTTTTTGTGTAATAAAAATGTTTATTTTTTAAATATTTTAGGGTTAGACCATTGTATGGTGAGTGCCAAGTTATTTCAATGGAGATTTTATGAGATGGTATATTTTGATAATTATTATCATTAATTGTATATAAGTTAGTTAAGGTTGATTGATGATAAGCTCTGTCATGTCTGATCGCGAAACAATTTGTTAAAATCAAAATAATTATTTTTGAAACAAAGATTGTTTGGAATCAATTTGTATTTTAAACGTTACAAAATTGATGGGTAACGTACGGTTTGGCTTGGATATGCTAGAAAAAATATTTTATGATAAGAATTTGAACACACGGATTTTTAAAAAAATGGTCATTAACTTTAAATGGTATCAAAAATTAGAAAACGAATTCAATTAAATTACTCTGAAATATTCTGAATTATATTTTTTTTTTAAAGTAATACTGGGAAAATTGAGGGCAACGGGTTACACCAGTGGTATTTTTTGTCACAACTAAACAGAAAATGACACGAGCACATAAATGGATGTTTTTTAGCTTTTTCAAGTAGATATTTTGTAAATAAAAATACTCCATTAGTTATGCTAGCTGATAACTCATACTGTTAAGTAACACACGAGGCTTTGAATTAAAAAAAACACAGTTTTACTTCCAGAAAATATTTAACTGTTTATTTTTTCTCTCCAGTTTTGATTTTTTATGTTTGTTTTATTTTAACAAAAAATGGGAGCAAAAACATTTTGGGAACAATTATTTTAAAGACACCGTGATTTTTTTACTACAATAATTTTATTTTAAGATTACAAAATATACGGAAGAATGTGTTCAAATGTGATATGTATTTATTTAAGGAAACGATTAAAGTAAAAAAAAGAAGTTTTCCTAATGATCTCTTGGAAACTCTTATCTGCTGATCACATTTTCATTTTTTTGCTGACATCCATTTAGAAAACTTTTTACTAGCTGCTTTAAATGCATTTTAGTAATGTTTACAACGCAAAATTATGTAAAAAAAAAAACAAGTAGTAGGTAAGTATTTACAGACTTCAAAATATAGTTTACCTAGTATTATGTGTGTCAGCAAAAGATGTGAAAATATTACAGAAAAAACGCATTTAAGAGTTCTGTACATAAATTAAAATTGGTATGCTTAGTGCTCTTTTTATAAGAATATAATCTGTAGTCGCGAAAATTTCTAAATTTCCATAGTAATAATGCTTGACCCAAGAACAAATTTAATTTGTATGGAAGATGCAAAAATTATCTATAAATTATTTTTATTAAATAGCACAAAGGGCAAACTGTGGTATCCTAAAAGTAAATTTATTAAGTAATTTGCGATAAAAAGTAGTAAAACTACTGAATGTTTTAAAGAAACTGTTGCAGTCAATATTCTTGCAACTTCCACACAGATTTTTCATTAAAAAAAAAACATGCTTACTGCCGTAATCACATTATAATTATAACTGTAATGATATAATAATTATAAAATCTTAAGCAATATAATTGTAATTACTCATAGTGTGTAAGAATTATCTCACTACCAAGTCTTTCTTAATTATTATCATACGAACAAAAATTTAATAAAAAAAGTAATTGTTTAGTAAAGACAATTTTTTTTTGTAGTTTATTTTTAGTGAAAGTCGTGTGATCTACACTGTGTATAAAAATGGCCTGTATATTTTAGCTATTTAAGATTTTAGTGAATTAGATTTTAGTTTTTAGACATTTTTATTTAGCATGTTTTTTTGTATAACAGTCATACCAATTGACTTTAATTAAGTTTTTTATGTAATTATTTTCAGATCAACTGCCAATTATTATATTATTCTGTGTTTGATATTTCCTTATTTGAAAATATACTTTTTATAAATATTTCTGAGTTTATTTTTTCTACCATTGAAAGATCCTGATGTTAATAAAACCATGTAAATAATATTATGAACAATGTAATTTATAAGAGTGTCCATGGAGTTTCTTGCGAGTTCTTCTTCATAGGTACATATTACGCTTTGGCAAGGGCAACTAGCTTCATATTTCTGACTGAAAATACTGACAGTTCAAAAGTGCCTGTAAATGGTTTAATTGAAATAAATTGTTTGAGTTCAAAACAGTTAGGTCTACCTGGAAACACCAGAATAATTTTAAATATGTAATAATAAATAGGTTGTTACAAAATAAAGCCTTATAAAACTTTCAACACCCCATGAAGCTACTCACCGCCATTTTGAAAAATAAGTTACATTATCTAAAGTTTTAAGTTCTAAAACTTATGTGTGTCTGAGCACCATCCATCTAAGTTTATGTATGTACTTTAACTTAGAAAAACATTATCCGCTAGAGTTGCGGTTAACTTAATGCGGTCAGTTAAACTTGATGTATTTCACTTACATGTAACTTTGGAAGCTTTATGGTTCCGATAAAAGTTAGATTTTTAAAGTGGGTACTTCGTATGTTCCTTGCTAATGTGGGTATAAACGAGTGAGATGAAAGTTGGTCTAGGAAATTGTGGAGAGGGGCAGTCTGAAAATGTTATTAGCTACGGGTGAGTTGAGGATAGTTAAACGCAATAACGCAAGAACCGTAGGTACCGACATAGCCTGTAGAGTAAGCCAGCTGAAGTGGCAGTGGACTGGCCATGTTTGTCGAAGGACCGATGGCCGGTGGAGCAGACGAGTCCTGGAGTGGAGACCGCGTATCGACAAGCGTAGTGTGGGACGCCCCCCAGCTAGATGGACCGACGACCTTAAAAACTTGGCTGGGACAGACTGGATGCGAAAGGAGGAGGGCAGGGTGTTGTGGCGCAGCCTGGGAGAAGCCTACGTCCACCGATGGACTGCGATAGGCTGAATTGATTGATTGAAATGCATTATGTAGCATCCAGTTACTTGTAGCGGTTACACCGCCACATACGAACTGCGCATCAAAGACATGACGTCACAGAAATCCTGCCATCGCGCAATTAGAGTTTACCGCTCGAACTACATATATAAGACTATCCGACATCAACAGTCGGGCAGTCGGCCCGCCAGACACAACACCCGTCTGGTCGGAGGATCCTCCCTTTTCTATGGTGGATGAGTGAACTTTACACCCTGTTCCTCATAATACTATTTCAAAGTTACTCATTTCTATTAGCTTGCATAAAAAAAAATGTTTGTTCAAGAAACATTCTTGCGCAGAATCTGTCCAAGTTTGCTAAGGTCGAAGTCGACTAAACTATTTTACCTAGCACCCTGTGGTATATAATAATAGTGTAGTCAGTAATAATGTTTTCCATACGAGAACTGTCAAACTAATGTCAATTTGGTTTCGCGAATAAAAAATATCTAACTTTCTCTCGGTCGGGTCGGTTAGGTTTTTCGTTCTTTCAGTCTTGATCTTGTGGTCTAAACAAATTATTTGGATTTGGAAAGATCCTGTACAGATCTATTCTTACCAAAAAATCTTTCCCATTTATTCCGCTTGTAAGAATTGGAAAAAAACTTAACTTTAACTTCCAAAAAAGCAATTACACTTTATTCAAACGACACTGAAGCTATACCACCCATGTTAGTTATTGCCTAGCAATTATCTCAAAATAAAGAAAACATTTTAGAAGCAGCTAATTTTGAAAATGTCCCACTAATTGATGTTAGGAACAATTACAGCAATTTATAGTGTCGCCCGGACAACGACAAGAATTTGTGGTATGGGGGAAATTGAGGACGTTTCGAGAAATTAATCACCTAATTATTTCTATGACTTTTATTTTAGGTAGATACTACTTATTTTATGTGGATATTTACCAAAATTGTTGACATAGCTTACAGAATAAGCAAGCTGAAGTGGCAATAGGCCGGCCATATTAGGTAAACGTAAGGTAGGACGCCCTCGGGCTAGGTGGAGCGTCGATCTTCGCAGGGTGGCTGTTAGCAGCTGGATGAGAATTGTCGAGAATCGAGCTGAATAGCGTGCAATTGGAGAGGCATATGTCCAGCAGTGGACTTCTGTAGGCTGAAGATGATAATGATGAGTATATTTAAATTTCTGTGAAAATCTCAAACGGTCAAATGAGCTTGGATTGACATTATTGACAGCTCACTCAAGCTCACTTCACCTAAATTTTCACTGTGAGATTTTTAAATAATATATCAGCAGAAGTTATGATTACAATTAAAAGAAATAAAAAAAAATAAAAAAATGAAAATACGACATGGCGGTAATTGAAACTTGTGTCTGACGACGCCGGCGCGTGTTCAGTGGTAGACATTTATTATTATAATATTAAAGATCTAAACAGGCTACTTTTTGATAAGGAAATAATTATCTAGGTCCTCCTTTGCTAGTGCTAGACCGGAACATTAAGAATAAAGTTCGAGATTCAAATGGATGTACGAGTAAGTATGGAAGCAGTTCCTAAATCAAATTCTCGCATTAAAATCAATCTGCCTAGCCTTTTCCTAATTATTGGGGTCGTATTCCAGACTAACAAGATGCAGCTGAATACCAGGATTTTACATGGAGCGACTGCCTATCTGACCTCTACAACCCAGTTACTGGGTAACACGATACGCCTTGGTAAGACTTGTCAGACTTTTGGGCTTCTGTCTACGCGTAACGACTGTCGAAGATTACGAATAACAGGCTGGACCAACAGCTTTAACGTGCTTTCCTAGGCATGGTGGGGTCTCGATATGTAATAAATTGTTACCCATCCACGAACTGACCTGTTGCGCCTGTTATCATTTAGCCACGAGCCCCTCCAGAAACAATGGTCTTCAATTCAATATAAATATTCATATTTAAATGCTAATCGTGGGAAAACAGCAGGTATCTATAGGAAACGTGTCAAAATCAATTTGTAGATATAACTCACAGTCGCCATTTTGACCTAAGGGTTGGATTTTTATAGAAAATAGATGTGCGTGCGCATATTTAGGAACTAAGTATTAAGTTTTTTTTGTGTGTGATAATAAGGGCTTTAAGTGATTATTATTTATTGGCTGTTCACAGAGATTATCACGTATTTATTGATTTTGTGTTGTGATATGTACAGTCTATGGAACAGCTGTTTTTTTTTCACGATTTTAAGTTGGTCTCTTAGTAACGCCGGTATCACACCTCCGTCGCGAAACCGTATCAGCGAAACCGCAGTTCAATTCAATAGACTCGCGTCATGTTCCGCTACTCAAATCGGATGAGAGTAGCGGAAAATGACGCGAGTCTATTAAATTTAACTACAGCGGTTTCGCTGATACGGTTTCGCGGTGGAGGTGTGCTAATGGGGTAAAAATAATTCAGTTCAATAATTCACCTCTTAAAGTTTTCAAAGTGAATTTTTTAACACCTTATAATACATAATAATGGAAAAAGTTATTCTGAATGTGGGAATAAAAACTGTACCTAGGTGAAAAGATCAATAAACAAACGAAAACTTAAGTGAAGTGAGCTTGAAGTGAACCGTCAATAGCGTCAATTCCCAGCATTAGATGGAATGACAGCTCACTCAAATAGGTTTTCACAGTGAGATTTTTACAGAATAGACAGTCAAAATAATATCTCTAGATATTATGTATAAAGAGAGCAATGGTGTCCCAGTGGTAACGACCGCCACTTACCAGTTGTAGGTCGTAGGTTTTCAACCCAAACAGGCGCTTTACTTTGTGTAAATTATTTCATCACCACTGCTCTCAAAACGGTGAAGAAAAACATCGTGAGGAAACCGGCATGTTCTAGAATCAAAAATTCGAAGACATGTGACATCTACCAACCTGCACTGAGCCCGCGTGGTAGATTACGGCCCACTCCCTCTCACCGAGAGAGAGTGGGCCGAGAGATTTCCCACTCCTGGGAAACGGGCCTCCTATTTCCCAGCAGTGGGAACAATATAGGGTGATTATGCTATTATGCTATATTATAAAACAAAATCCCTTTTCAAGTCTGTCTTTGTCAGTGTGAACGCGTTCTTCTTCTAAAATTCGCAACGGATTCTGATACAGTTTTCACCATCATTCCAGAAGGTTTAATAACATAACATCACGCCTTGTTTCCCCGAAGGGTTGGGCAGAGGCGTACCTGTAGTAGATACACCCACATTTCGCCAGTTATGTTTTAGTCCCATGTAATAGGGGGCGAGCCTAGTGCCATCAACCGGGCACAAATCCAGACCCCGGGCTACTACTGAGAAATTTCAGATAGAAAAACCCAAAAACACTTTGCCCGACCCGGGAATCGAACCCAGGACCTCATGCTCAGCAGTAGCACTTGTAGCCACTAGACCAACGAGGCAGGAAGCCGGGATCGGAATCGGAATCGGTATGGATGATTACAGAATCATCCATATTTGTGTTAGTAAGTACTTAGAAACTATGTAAGTAAAACACAAAAGTAAAACAAACGTCATCAAATTGACACATGGAGTGCGATCCAGTGTCTATGAAAAGGACCGTCTAACTGGTCCGCTATTACTTTGAGAATGCTGTTGGAGCTTGCTCGGATACGGTGCAGTATCATATGGAGGCCGCTCTCTTTCTCATGATGGCATGAAAGCCATCAATCTGAGCCTCCAAAAACATGCCGGACGCACTACAGAATCTCGGCAGCCCCAACAACATTCTAAAAGCGTTATTATGTATGTATAATGCATTCATGGAGCAGGACGCTGGTTAGATATGTGGCGGCATCCACATCGCCACATGAGAACTAAGCATCAAAGACCTAACGTCACACAAAATCCTGACGTCACACAAATCCTGCATCGCGCAATTAGAGTTTACCGCGCGAACGACATATATAAGACTATCCGACATCAACCATTGAGCTGCCACTGAGTTGCCCGTCAGACACGACACCCGTCTGGTTGGAGGATCCTCCCTTTTCTACATATTTCTATAGAGGAAGAGTGAACTTTACACCCTGTTCCTCTTATCTCTAAAGAGTTATATATTGGTAACGTCAAAATTGCCAGTTGTCTTATTTAAGGTTCATGCACACACATCAGGCACGTCAACGTCAAGTCGCCGATCAGTCACGTCAACTCCCGGGACGTGAGCATATAGCAACGTCTCAGTTACAAATTTTCTTCGTTGCAATGCCATAGTAATACAAATTTTGACTTACCGGTGACGCGACGTCGACTGAGATGCGCCGGTAGTGACGTGACTGATGTATGTAGCCAACGTCCTACAACTTCTAAGTAACAATATTTTTGATGTGCCTGATCAGTGACTTGACTGATGTGTGTGCATGAACCCTTACTTGGTCGACTAGAATAAAAAGGAGTTCCATCCACACATGGTAGATTTGTTTTCACACGCGGAATTAAATGGGTTTATTTATTTTATTTGACTCTTTAGCTACTAGAAAGCAGCGTAACGAACGCAATTTTGTTTGATTGATTGATTCTCTGGTAATAAGCTTTATACAAAACGCAAAATTACCATACACTATCCGAATCATTCTATTATTAATTTCAATACAACAATCAATTTTGTCACCAACAAAACTGACAATGATTGGCATCCGTCAAAAATCGTATTGAACCCTAAATTCGCCGATACACAAAGTGGCATACCCCACAAATAACATTTTTTGAATACGCAATCGCAGTAGTACGCACTATTAGGTGGCATATCGGAAAAATAAACAAATATATGTTTTATTTGAAATTCAAATTTTCTGAATCGAGATTTGCATATAGACAAGAACGATCGTCGATCACCGATAATTTTAATACTAGGGTCGTCGAAATGATTAAATCCTTTGGGGTCGTTATTTTCACACATTTTTAACAATGAAAAGTTTTTGATTTGCAATTTATATTGTAATGGATGTTGTATGTTGGTAGTTTAAATTTATTTGAATGGAATCGAAGCTGCGGCGTGTGATTGATCAGTTGTTTCTGCCTGTTGGGATTAACTTTGACTTTCTCGGATAGAAACATGCCTTGTATAATGTGTAGCCATGTTTTTTCTACATATACGGGTTTATCGTAATAATTATGGAGGACGATTGCTGAAAGAGTATACAAGGATATTCATTCGTGTCAAGAAACTTAGAAAATTTTACTGTTGTTGATAACAATAAAAAAGAAACTGATATGCCATCTTTACTTACTAAATCAATAATACATATTTTATTCGTCAGGATTAAATTCAAATTTAAAAAAAAAAAAACATACCAAGCAAGGGATCCATATAGTGTTAGTATGAACTTAGCCTATGTTAGTAAACTCTAATAACTTGAAAATACAACTCTATACAATAATTGGCTACATGAACATGTGTACGCAAATGTCTGCCACTAAGAGACACTTCGTCACCCTCCCCGCTAACTGTCCTATCTAGCAATTGATATCTTTCCAGGGCAACAGTTTTTCAGTCGGGCACTACAATCATGTTACTGTCGTTGCGTTAGCTGTGGCTATATTAATTAATGAATAACTTTTATTACAATTTTGCCCTAAAACACTAAGGTCTCTGCAGATACGTCAGTTTGTGAGATACAACAGTTAGCGGGGATGGTGACGACTTGTATGCTTAAATAACATTTTTGACCATCATTATTATCACCAGCTACCTATACAGCAGTCCACTGTTGAACTTAAGCCTCTCTAATCACACGAATTCGATCCTAGGTCCCTCTGATCCAGCTGCTACGAGCCCATTTACAGGAGATAAAACTTAAGATCGTTCTTATCTACTCGTGAAATTTTACTAAACTACATGACATGTACAGTACAAGCTTGGTACAGTAGGTACCTATGTTGTAAACATCCCACTAATTATCCACCACATACCTACATTGGTACTAAACCTTCCTAATCAACATCGAACATCAACAACCAGTCTAATCACTCCACATATTACATAAATAATGGCTTGCTTGTAATGTAATGGCGCTTCCTATAATCAATAAGTGCATACCGTCTGACATGGCGCTAATCGAAACACAATTATGGCGCAGATGTGTTATGGCTGTCAATATGTGTCAAACGGGAACGATTAGGAGTTTATTATGCGTTTTGTGGATGCGTAGTGCTGTCCTTTCATGTAATACTAATAACCTATGTCAAGGTATGTATGTGTAACAAGTTGCTATATTTGTTTTAAGTTATTTGTATGTCTGCATAGCTATTTGTTTATTTATTTTATGAATTGGCTGAATCTGCGTTTCTTTTATTTTTCGATTTTTAGTGCATTTATTTTTAAATGTACCTAAATGTTAAACTCAAAAAACTCAAAGCTTTTATTTCAATTAAACCATTTACAGGCACTTTTGAATTGTCAAGGGGTCAGTCAGTCAGAAATATGAAGCTAGTTGCCCATTCCAAAGCGTAGGTTCCTATGGAGAAGAACGGGCAAGAAACTCCACGGACACTCTTTTAGAAAAAATATTTTCTTACAAAATATTGTTTACATCATTCATGTTGAAATTATACATGTGAGAACAATGTAGAAATACGTGCACGTAAAAAGCGTCCGTAATAAAAAGATAAAAACAATTCAAAAATTTAAAATAAGCCGTGGCAGATAAGAGATGACCAGTCCCTACTGATGGCGCCCGTTCACGAACATGACGCATGGATCAGCACCGTTTAGCTCAACCATTTTGAAGGGAACTCAACGACACACACGCCACCACCAGCGAGACATTTGAGTGAGCATGACATACTCTTAGCCGCCAGGGCATATCAAGTCAATGAAAGACGTACCCAGTAAATGGTAGCTTTATAGAAGGTACATGGTCACAGTGCTCACACATGTGCTATGCAATTATACAATAAAAAAGAGATTGAAGTTATACAATTCAATTAAATTCAGCAGCTCCAACAATATTTTCGAATGCTAATCAATTAGTTTATGCGCCCTTGTGGAGCTGGACCAGCGTTAAGCCAAGCATTTTTGACAGCGATATAATACCCCAGCTTATAATATGCTTGGCAGCATAGTGTGCGTTTAATACAAGATTTAAATTTCGTTTCATTTAGTTGTAGTATATGGGGAGGTATTTTATTGTAACATTTTAAACAGTACCCCATGAAGGATGAGTCTACTTTAGCCAGTCTGAAACCCGGTTGAACTAATTGGTCCCTATTTCTAGTACTATAATTGTGTCTTTCACCTCTTTTACTGAAAAGATTAAGATTTTTCCTAGTTGTTAGAAGTCCGTGGTTAAAATATGTATGTCGATTAGATCTAGCTATCAGAATATATATTTTTTCTTTTAATTTTTTTAAAACTTTGCCCCATTCTAGGAATCTCTCCTATTCCCTATTCCGTATTGACACTTACACGAACAGCCAGACCCGACAACTACTTGTAGGTCATACAAATATTTGTTCCGTGCGGGAATTGAACCCGCGACACGCAGCCCAGCAGTCAATCGCTTAACCACTGCGCCAACCGTGTCGTTGACTTAAATCAAACTTATGACATTCTCAGACTAGTTATCGTTTATATTTTTGCAACGTAGTAAACATAAACTCGTAATGTATCTCACATTCAAACTCAAACTCAAACCATTTATTTCAATTAAACCCTTTACAGGCACTTTTGAATTGTCAAAGAGTCAGTTAGTCAGAAAGTCGAAGCTAGTTGCCCATTCCAAAACGTAGATCTCTATGGAGAAGAACGGGCAAGAAACTCCAAGGACACTCTTATCTCATTACGAGTTTAGCACCTACTTACTACACATACCAATGTCAGAAACATGAAATACTCGCACGAATCATAAATTAATCGCACGTCGCCCGAAAGCTCATCAAGGGTATCAAGTTTACCAAAGCGTGTACAAAAAAGAAAAAGTATCACCCAGACAAGTTATTACAGAATTTTGGCGACAATAACATACAGTTATTACACGAAATCCGCTTTTCATTCCCACCTCGACCAATAAAAGTAGAAAAAAACGAAGAAAAAATATTTACGCATCGTAAAAACCACAATACCGCATTTTATTTGCTCGATACGACGGGGTTGCGTATGCAAAATTGGTACGAAATTGAAAAACAAATTTGTTACATATTGCTTTTTTGACTGGGTGATACGGGCTTATTCTAAAAGTATTTTTTTTTAAAATGTTTTCCATTTCTATGCTGATGTTTGATGGAATAAAAATACCAGAGCATATACTTAAACTGGTACAAGTTTACACAACAATATGTTTTTCTATTGCACTATTTTTTTTTTAATTTACAAATTGTATCACATGTCATGGATTTTGAAGGAAACGATTGCGGTATTATTATTTTCATAAATTAATTACAATAATTCATTTTCATAGATGGCTCACTAAAGTATCTCTGTGATTCAGATTGACACTTTCTCTAAATATTGCCAAAATTTTTATTCCACAGTAAATTACCTAATAGGAATAATAAGAAAATATTCCCAATTCCAGAATACGCATCCATCAAAATAAAGGGGTTGTGTCCAACATCGGCGCGTCGTATTACTTCATTACGTAGCATTATATGCAGAACGAATGTCTCATTTTTTTGTTTTTGTGGGTTATTGTGTTTAGCTATGTAGAGGTTTATTGGTTTTGAAACGGGCTTTGTACTGAGTAAACACACAGCTTTATGGCGCATACTGAAACGTTTAGTTTGTTTTGTAGCATCTATGATTTCAACATAATCATAACCGACTTGTAGATCTGTCGATCATTTTCTATCTTGCTAAGTACCTGGTACTTGTTGATAGGCCTACAGTGTCCTCTCATACCTATAAACACTGTAACTTGAAAAGATTGTAAATACCATTTACTTTTAAAAGAGTAACCGTGGAGTTTCTTGCCGGCTTTTCTCCATAGGAAACGACCAATTGGAACCGTGCACCTAGCTTCTGACGTTTCATAAGTGCCCTTGTAGGTTTATGTGAAATAAAATATTTTGAATTGAATTTGAACACATTGCAGCTTACAAAGAAGGCCCTCCTATCTAGTTTCCAGGCCATCATTGTGCGTTTAAAACCGATCAATTGTGTAAAAATTACACCATGGAAAGATAGGTGAAGTTAGTTTGAAGTGCGCTGCCAATAATGTTAATCGTGATCACGTGGAATGACAGCTCACTTCAAGGTCACTTTACCTAAGTTTTCACGGTTAGATTTTTACTAAATAGCACTGCTGGTATTGTAAAACGCAGCACACATTACTGTATACTATCCTACGTTATTTTTTTGTAATATTATAGCTCTAACATACATAACATAACATCACGCCTTGTTTCCCCAAAGGGTTGGGTAGAGGTGTACCTGTAGTACACCCACATTTCACCAGTTATGTTTTTAAGTCCCATGTAATAGGGGGCGAGCCTATTATTATCAACCGGGCACAATTTCAGACTCCAGATTATAGCTCTAATAGTAATAATTTTGTGTAAACGTTCGCGAGTTCTGTAATATAACTGGAGAGAACTCGACCCTTGTAATACAGGGTACTCTAGTCCAAGGGCCAAGACCACAGTGATGTAATGTTTACCGAAGTTTTTTTAATTGATGTTGAAGAGTTCTTAGATGACTCATCTAAGAACTCTTCAACATCAAATAGGTAATCAAAATAAAAAGATTTTATTTTGCCACATGGGCCATTTCAATTGGTCGTTTCATATGCAGAATAGCCAGCAAGGACTCCACGGTTACTCTTTTAAAAATAAATGGATTTTACACTGTTTTCAAATAACAGTGTTAATAGGTATGGGAGGGCAGTGTAGGCCTGTCAACAAGTACTTAACAAAATAGAAAATGATCTACAAATTCTTCGATACTGTAATAGCCCTTCCTCAATAAATATGATGCACAAAAGCATTCACTACTAATCTAACCTTTCAGCACTCATCACTAAGCCATTGACGTGTTCCAAATCTAATCACGTCCCTGTCTATCTAACATAATCAAACCCTAAAACACTGTGTAATACTAGCCCGCTAGTCACCAGCGTGACGTTTGTGTGGAATCAATCATGACACGCAGACATTCACGTCTAATATCACTTAAACACGCTGCGTTACAAATGGGAAACCTTAATAATATTCGTGTTGAGGCATAGAGTAGGTGCCTGTGGTGGGATTTTGGTGAAATTCGTAATGAAATGTGTAGGAGAAAATGGGAGAGGCGTTGGTCTTACAGATTTATTAGATTCTACTGATCATAGTGGTGTCTTTCTACTGTTCCATCGCGACCAGCGGATAAAGTGTAGCTAAAGAGGTATGAGGAAGAGGGTGTGAAGTTCACTCATCCTCTATAGAAAAGGTAGGATCCTCCGACCAGACGGGCATCGGGTCTGGCGGGCAACTGCCCAACGATTAAAGTGTCATTTTTTAAGACAGTTCTGAACGTGGCCATCAGTGACTTCTTCTTCAACTTCAATTCGTCAAATTTGGCGTGGTGAACTTTAGGTTTTAATTTGTGGTTTTTGTCGTTTATATCCCATATTGCTTTTTCGGATTCCAGCAGTTCTAAAAACTTTATAGTGTTTTCATTACTCCAGTCGAAGTGCATTTTGGCAGATCGTTAAAAACAAGGCGGCGCGTGGCCGCTATAGCACCGGGGCGGTAACAGATGTGGTCATCGTGTTCACAGGATTTTGTTTTCTAACTGTCCTTTGACTTCCGCAGAAAAAAACCGCTCATTTGGAGAGCGCCGGGCAGCGCGAGTAGCAGTGGCAGCAGCATGAGAAGAATCGTGTTTACATAATCGTCCTGCCCACTTCCCTGCCTACTTTCCTGCTCACTGGCGTGGAAGTGAGCTGAGTGTAAATGGGGCTTAATATCCATGGACGGTTAAACTCACCTGACCCGCCAGAATAATTAGACTATTTTAACAATATCAGTTAATAATCAGTGTTGAATACCATCAAAATAATCTATTGGCCCTACAATTTCATTGAACTCATCTGCTAATGCCTACTCTTTGTGTTGTAAAATCATCCCTTGATGGTCGGCAGCAGTGGCTGCGGCCGGACATTCAATATCAATGCAAATGTCTCGCTGGGGGTGCACTTGCTGCTCATATATCTACCTATTAAGTTTTATATTTGAATGGGGAAACATATCTGTAATTAGTAATCTAAAGACCACACCGGTATAAATCTCATTCTCAACGTCAAAACATAGGTGAAGTGAGCTGTCATTGTTAATTGTGTCAATCCCTAGAAAATTTAATAAAAATTCGATTATGATTGTAAATGTGCTTGGTCATCCCTAGCATCAGGTGGGATAACACTGACAGCTCACTCTACGATCACTTCACCTTAGTTTTTACGGTGAGATGGTTACAGAATAGCACTGCGGTGGAAAGGAGGCTCACTCTAAGCTCACCTCATCGCTTTTTTTTTTTTGCCACAATGTGGAAGTTCTTGGCCTGCATCTCACCAGATGGTAAGTGATGATCAGGCTGAAGGTGGAAGCGAGCTTCACCCGGAATACTCAACCACACAAGAACTGGCAATCTTAACCCTAACTGCCGAACCACAACAATACTGGTAACATTGTCTTTATGATGACAGACTTAGATAAGATGGTGGTAGCCAGGTGGACTACAAGCCCTACCACCAACCAAACTGAGCAGAAAAACGTAAGATTTTTACAAAATACACCGGCAGATTCTGATGTCAACTTGAGGTTTTCAGCTCACTCAGCATGGCAGGTTTAGTAAAGAGACAATGAAAAGCATACAATCTTTGGAATTATAAATACCGCGAACCACCAACTTTACGTTTTCACTGAGGCTGCTAGTTTGCAAAAATCTCTTTTTGGACGTTATTTTTAATTCATTATCTACCTCTTCTTACAAATGATTGATAGACTAGATTTCCAAAAAAAAGTGGGAAAAAAAAAAAAAAAAACAAGCTTTTATTTTTAATACTCTAGACGGGACACCTACTCCTACGATTAATAAATCACCCATAGACAACTAAAAAAGATCAACGATTAATCCCATTACACGCCGATTACTATATTAAAATTAATATCCTTTCAACTCATGCGCTCCGTACGGATAAAATCACAATGGCGACCTACAAAGGTGTGGATTACGACCATTATTTTGTAAAATGATAAAAAGGGCTAATTTTTAGACACGTGTCATAAATATTTAATAATTTACTACTTAGTCATTGGTTGTGGGAATATGGTGATGAGATATTAGTAATTTCGTATTACAGGGGTTTGTCTCAGTAGGTGGTAGTAAAGGGTGGGGAGATTTTCATGTTTGGACAGGAGGACGGCGCAGCCTCGCAGAGGCCTATGTCCAGCAGTGAACTGTTGTGGTCGTCTTGCTGATCATGGTTTTGTTATTGTTATTAGTAATTGACTGTTTTTTTTTATTTTACCTCGATGGTCCTAGTTTATCAATTATAACTTCTAGTTACAGCTATATGTAAGCGCGCACGCCCTTTATGCCTGGAGGCTTTATTTCCTTTTTTAGATATTGTTTACGTTTACGTTTTTTACGTTTAGTTATTTTTATTTCTGCTTGAGTATAGATCTCGATGTTTTTGGTTGGTATATTGGCGTGTGCTAGCTGTCATATGGCTATTAATTTATAATTTAATGTTTTGTGTTGCGTTATGTAAATTATTTTGCATAAGTACTTATTGTATAGAATCAAGTTTTTCTAACTGAACAGACAGCTGTGCTGCTGGGGAGTTTGTTGCGCCACTTCTTCTTCCCAGCGAAAGCACTAGGAAGTGATGAAGGGTGAGCGTTTTGTGGGACTGTCTTATGTAACTTTGACGTTCGAAAAGTGCTGATTCTCAGCCTAATTTGAATAAATGACTTTTGAATTTTGAATTTTGTGATAGGCTCAGTTTATTGGTTTGGGCAAAACTACCAGTAGTTCATTTTGTATTAAGCTCTAAACGCAACTCTGTTCCAGCCTACTATTGTCTTACTACAGGAAAAAAAGTCTTCTCGTACAAGAAAGTGACAAATCCATTTAACCATTTTTAGGCAAAGTTGAAAATCATACAATTTGGAAAGTCTTTTTTTATTGAATGCAGGTATTTCAGTCGCGCCTTTTTCTCATCTTGTTCTGGTAAATATAGGGTGTTAAGTAAATAAAGAACCACATAGCCCTCTAGTCTAGTCATACCCCTATCTATTACAAATCCTATCATTCCAAACAATGCACACAAAAAATATAATCAAATCGCTAATGACGGCATTTACGCTGTTATTCCAAACCAACGCGTTTGCTTTTCTTACTGGTCACGTGACTTGCACGTGGCGACCTAAACCGACGCCATCTTGGATTCGAAAACCAATTTTCTTTAACCCCTCGTCATGAAGAAAAGTTTCGTAATGATAGGTCTCGGTATACTGGTTGAATTAACGGTCATTATTTCAACCATTCGAATTAGAAATTCGATTTGAATTTCGAAAAGCAGTTCAGTTATTTGAGAATAGGTTTTAAGCTGTTGTGTTAAGGGTTTTCATAAATGCATTATTTCTTGGCTAAGTTTTAAACAATTTGATTGTATGGAAGCTAGTACAAATATGTGCGGTAGTTGTAAAATGTTTAGGCGGTTACTGATCGATGATTCTAGTTATTTCGTTGGCCATTGTTTGTTGGCCGCGTGGCTTCGTTGTGTAGGTGTTAATAATGGGCAATTTTGGGTTTTTGTTTCTTTTTACAATCATCACAGGCTACTGAATTTTGAATAATGAATGAATCTCTGGGAATAATATTGATATTGTTCTTCATTGTGGGTATGATTTGGTTCCGACAACGCATAAAGATAGGAAAACATCAACCTTTTTGTGACTAAACCGTTTTTAGCTAAGATAGACTTCTAGTAGCCCAGTAACGTAAGTACATACGGGTGAAAATCAAAAACAAAAATTCGAATTCAGCGAACATTTAAATAGGTACATAAAATCCTTAACATCGTTACAACTTTACCGCTTCAAAATGACACTCAATTTTTTTCAATCCACCAATTCGTAATAAACAACTAAAAAAACTCCATGTCATCAAATATCAATTCTACCCTTCAGTAATTTAGGTACCCGCAAAAATCATAATCAAAGTGTTACAGCGACCAGACGTGTTGAAACAAATAGAATAAAAAATTCAATGACAAGATGGGGCGAAAGACAGACCATTATAACTTGACCTCTAAACCTCCACTAAATACCGTTGAAGCATCTGGTTTTAGATGTGAAAGGGAAGCAGGGAAGGTCTGAATAAAGTGGTGGAGGAGTATTAATGGTTTTGGACCTCGGGTGAGACGCGAAATTTAATCTTCCGCGCAAAAAGTATTGAATAGAGAGGGACAAAAAGACTTGAAGTGATAAATGGATGCTGATCACCGTCGCCTCGCGTTTTGGTTTTAGTTTCTTGGGCATTCGCTAATTAATTTCCTTTTGGATAGAGAGGTTTAAAAACTTTGTAAGATTCCTTTTTTTGGTTTTAATTTTTATGGCAATGTCACATACATTAAATAACAAAAAAAAAACGCTTTACTTGTAATTCATTTCATCACCACTGCTGTCAAAACGGTGAAGGAAAACATCGTGAGGAAACCGGCATGTCCTAGAAACAAAAAATTCTAAGACATGTGACATCTACCAACCCGCAGTGGGCCCGCGTGGTAGATTACAGCCCATACCCTCTCAAAGAGGGGGGCCTGTGTCCCTGCAGTGACATTATAGGCTGATTATGCTTATCGTAGCAATTATTTATTCATACTGGTTGGTTCCAAATTATTTTAGGGGCATGAGTAAGACATTGCAAAATACTGGACCAATGCACAGGCAACTGAAGGAACACGGGTGGGTTTTAGTCAGTAAGAGTCTGAGACGTCTTCTCGCTCCGCCCAGAGCGGGAGAAGCCATTTGATGATTTCCCAACCAAAAAAAAAGTCGATCTAAATTGTTGTTTATTTTTATGGCGTCACTATTTGGACCAGCCTGTATAATATAATAATTATTTTGTAAGTTTCAGCAAAATTGCAAATGAAATAGAAAGGTTTTGAAGGAGAAAAGGATTTTAGATATTTTTTCAGTTGTAGCAATAGACGTAAAAGTAGAACAGATAGCAACAGTAAAAAAAAACAGACAAACAAAGAGAATGAACCACAAACAAGCACAAAGGCATCAGAACTTCACACGGCAAAGTAGAAGCCATCCACAATAATGATAAATGATGGAGCCATCAATTCTGTCTGTGTTGTGAACGGAATGCTACTTCCTGGACTGGAAACATGATAGTGGGGATTGAAAATGAATTTGGAGGTAATCAAGTTTGTTTACTGGAAAGGGTAAACAAGGCAGTTTTATTATTTTTTGGGTTCCGTACCACAAAAGAAAAAAACGGAACCCTTATAAGACCACTTCGTTGTCCGTCTTTCTGTCAGTCTGTCAATACCTTTTTCTCAGTAGTAGTAGGTAGTAGTCAGATAGGAAACGCCGAACTCATCTAGTTAATTTTTAATTATTTTTTAAGATGACTTCTAAAAGTGATTCCATACTATTTACAGAATAAACAATTTCATTTAATTTCTCAGGAACACGTAGAGATATCAAGTTGAAATTAATATCGTAATACGTAAGTTTACGGTCCCTTGGAGCTCTAAAAAATCAAGCTTCTAAATCAATGCAACATAAAAATATGGACATTTATGCGACATATTTTGATACTCGCAAAAAAATCAAAAACTTCAAGTTGACTGAATTTTGGCACAATTGGGTTGAATCATGAAATTTGGCACAAGGTCTCACAGCACAATTAGTAAAGGTCCAGTTGAAAACCAGCGTCAGACACTAGTAATTGTCTGGCATTTATGCTGAACTGGGCCTATTTGGCGCAGCCGTGAGGCAATTTTCAAAGTTTTTTTTTTCTGTTTTTTGTTTTTTTTTTATGTCTTTGGGTGAATATTGTGTGCCTTGACCTCAAATTAATTAATTTTCTTTCTTTCTTTTTCTTAGAGGAAAAGTCCAAAAATCGTAATTTTTTTGTTATAACACATTTTTCTTTTTTTGTGTTTACAGACTTACATTTGCAGTTGGAGAATTGACCGTGACGTATATTGATTTATGGGAGAACATTTTTTTCTAGTACAAAGTTAAATTTGTTTTAAGGCTAAAATTCATCCTAAATACGGAACCCTTTATTGTGCGTGGTCCGACACGCACTAGGCCTGTTTTTTTTGTAAAGAATTATTAAACTTAAATTATTAACGATACAAAAAAAAAATGTCTTGTTAAATGCGTTCTTGTCCAGTCAACATGATGCCTAATTAAATGTGCTGCGTTTTGGGTCTCCATAGTATAAAGTAATGTTGAATGGTAGAATGGTAGCCTTCCTGTCAAGCGAACGTACAAATGAACATATACGGTAAAATATTGAAACCTGAAGAAAGCGACACTAATATTTTCTAAAAGCTGCGTCCCACGGTTTCACCCGCATAAGTCTCGTTCCCGTGGAATTACCGGGATAAAAATTATCCTATGTCCTAATCCAGCTATCTAATTACGCAACACGTTTTCGTACACGATTATGACAAATTTGTTTCATTTTGACAGTTCAACAACATTCATTACAGTATTTACGTTGTAGAGCAGATTTTTTTTCGAACTTATGAAGCAATGGATTAGCAATTTGTTAAAAACGATTCAAATTCCGATGGATCGTGTATTATGTAATAAGGGTACAGGTCATGGTCTACTGTTGTGCTAAATTTCATCCAAATCCGTTCAGCATGAAATCGTAACAAACAAAGAAACGCACTTTCGCATTTATAATATTAAGAGGGCACTGAGCTTTTTTACAAAGAAACATGTTTTTATTAAGCTTATTTGAAGTAGTAAACAATTAAATAAAATGTAGGGAAATAATATTGGTATTATTGGGGATAATATACAAGACATTATGCGCGATGGAAACACGATTTGATAAAGTTGCCTCGATAGAATAAATAGGCAAAGTTATGTATTTATATATTAGATACTTTATTGTACACAGCAAAAATACATAACAAAAAAAAGTATTAAACACTACAAAATTTATATTGGGCGGCCTTATCGATCTCTTCCAGGCAACCTCGGAATGGACAGTGATTGTGAAAGTTACCTCTTATCGAGTATTTTTTCCCCTATTTTACTACTTTTTTTATATTAATAAGTAATTTTATATTATGATTAATTTACAAAAATAAAGTTCATAGATGACTGGAGCTTTTATGCGCGATAGTTTGTTTTATTTAAGAGCAATAATATGATGAAACAAACAACGAAAAGCATTGAAAAAGTACAAAAGTGTGTTTTTTTTCTTTTTGTTTTTAAACGTAATGAAAAATACAGAGACAAAGGCAAATGGTCGGTACGCTCTTAAGTTGGGATTAGGATCGTCATAAAGTTTAAAATCTTTTCTCATAATGCTAACCCTAAAAAATCCCACAAACCCGTAAGGCGTGTCCCGATCCATCATAGTTCACCATCATTACACCATAATTATATCACAGAACAAGGGTTGAAAACCATCGAGCTTCAGCCACGTGACCATTGTTTGGTTTTCACCAAATTACGGTTTAAGTATACTTGGATGATTCCGTATTAGGTACAGGCGATTTATTGTCGTTTTGTTTAGAATATTGTCCGTTTAGTAATTGTTTGAAGCTTTCTATGAACAAAGACTTGGTTTCGTCCGGCAATAATTTGATAAACTCTGAGCAGGGAATTCATTGCTCTTAATTATGAAAAAATAAATAATATTTTTTTTTTTTTAAAGTGCTTTCTACATGAAAAGTTAGATAGTTCCAAAACAAATAGCGATGCCTATGGATTAAGCAACAAAAATGTACGAAGCAACGAGTCCTACTGATCAATAAAACCATTAACACTATACCCAAAGCAAGCAAATTATTATTACTGTCGCAAAAATAATCCCTGCTACCAGCAACAAACGTGACGATTCCCTCGAAAATCTCTTGATCCCTCAAAGAAGACACCTATTTGTTATAATCCCTATAAGAACGGAAAAAGGGGGATTTCTTTTTATTTATTGTTTTTGTATTTGCTTGGGTTAGATTAAAAGTATGTACTACGGTGTTGATTAAAAATAATTGGGAATATTTCTCTTGATTTTATTTTAGTCAGACTTTAACGATTATCTTAACTTGTAAACTAATATGTATGTATGGGGTACGTATGAAATTGGCGTTTTTTTTTTTCTCACAAATAGAGAACCTCGTCACTTCTATGATTTAAAATATTCATCAAATGTTTGATGAATATTTTAAATAAATATATCGAATAATAGACAACTACCAATAGTAAAAAAACCTATTTACTTATAGTTTTCTAAACATAAAAAATACCTTAAAAATGACTCCTCTTTTTGTTAGTAGAAATGACCGCTATTTGTTTTAAAACTTAGCCAAAATTTATTTTTGTCGCTTAATCTAAGTGGCATAAGTTATCTTAGTTTTTAAACTTTAGTGCATAAAAGTTTTAAAACATTACATGGTTGATACATAAATTAAGAAAATTTTAGCATGAAAAATGCAGCTTCTTTGAAATTCTCCATACAAAACGCTGATTTCATAGGTGGCCAATATTATAATAAAGAGAAAAGATTTGATTTTTTATATATTTGTTTGTTTGTTACGCTATCACGCTAAAACGGCTGAACGGATTTGGATGAAATTTGGCACATGGGTAGACCATGACGGGGTTAGGCCATAAAATACTTTTTATCTCGATATTCCGACGGGATCGAGACTTATGCGGGTGAAACCACGGGGCTGAAATAGTTGGATATAATTTCTTAGAAAATAGTTTAGAAATTTTAGAAAATACTATTGGTTTCAGTAATGATAACAATATTGAAAAAAGAACTGGGGTTTAGTAGAGGTATTTGTATAAGTGACGTTTTTAACTTATCTGGCGAAATTTGCCTGTACTACAGTTGCACCTCTGCTTAATAACCCTTAACCCTTATAAAGATTTAACACAACCATCACGCCCGTATTCCCCATACGGGCGTGATGGTTGTGTTAAATCTTTTCAGCTGAAGAAAAGCATTTTTTTTCTGAGAATCATTAAAAGTTATATCAATGATAAGTTGCCATTAATAATTAATTTAAATAATAAGGTTTTAGACATTCACGGATTAGAAGTACCTACTATAACTTTTAGGATTACGACCGAACTACTTCTGTTATTTGCAAATTTTAATTACATCCCATCATTCCAGACACCCTGCTGATAATATGACATCAAAGCAAATGCGGATAGCCACCCCTAGACCAACATACTCATCCACTTGTATAACTTTAAACTCTTTAACGTCAACCTTGGACCTTCGACATAAGGTTGAAAATTATGATGTTGTATGATTTTCGGTTGCAAAATAAAGTTAGTATTGAGGTTTGGAATTAATATCTGTCAGCTTTTAGGCTCTTTGAACAGTATTATGAGCATTTGACACTATAAGTGTGCGATATGAAGACAGACCTTTGTAGGGATTAAATAGCTAGGGAGACGGTGTACTACGTACTTGGATAAGTAATTATCTAGTTCTAATTTATTCCAGTAAGACTTAAGAATTTAATATTCAATTCCCAAAAAAATGGGCCAGCGACAGCTCGGCCCAAGTCAAGTCAACCCGAATAATAATACGTCATCAGAATGCCTAAAAAAGTGGTGTGCCATCGGAAGAGCAAATCGCCTTTTTGTTTTTTATGTCCTAGACTATTGTAAGTTTGATGTACAAGAGTGAGATAGAAAACTTTTCTATTGTCATCGGATCCGATGTGTGTAATTTTCTTAGCAAAGGAACGCTTGTCGTTTTTAGTCCAGACCATATAAAAAACTTCTAGTTATATACCTAGGTATCATAATTGAAATAGGCGTTGTAGATAATTATGTTTTCCTGCTTTGTATGCCAATAAAAAACCAAAATCTTCGAACATAATTAAATTCGTAATGATTTATTTTAAAATATCAACAATCTGCTTGATCGTACAAATCACCGTAATCGGGAGTGAAATATCTGGTATCCGGATTGAGTTGACTCGGGCCGAGATGTCACTGACTTAAAAAAAAAAAATCTTAGTAAACATTAGTTGAATCATCTTTAATACTCATACCCAAGTCATTGGTGAATTTCTGGTTTGATACTTAGGTCCTATTACACCACAAATCAAATCAAATTTAGCGCTAAACTTGAAAAGTGATTAGAGGTACAGATAGTGCAATCCACGACGACGCGCTCCACTCCGCGATTACTGTACTGTAAGCTGTACTTTAGTACGGAGCGAAGCGGAGTGGGGCTTGTCGTCGTGGATTGCACTATCTATACAAGCGAGCCTTGATTAGTCAATTCTGCAAACCATTTCATTTAAAAAATAAATTCTAATCTCGATTAAATTCCTAACAACGAGGTATCAAAATTGCCTAAGATACGCAAAACAAACATTGATTTTATCATGTTTATTTTCATTATTACATATGATACTGAACAACACACTTGAATAACCAGCCTATTACAGATTTTTGCAAAACTTTTATAATTTTAGTCTTCTAAAGTATTTGCATCCTCCTCCATAACATCCCATAAGGTTCGTTCTCTGAACTCAACATGTCTGGTCTCCTCAGGCGCTTTCTCGTCCGTGGCAACCGCCACGGACGAGAAAGGTTCTGGTATGGAATCCAGCTCATCATCGAGGAGTGATGTGGCTGACAGCAGCGTTGAGTCTGTGATGTTGCCCGCATCACCAGCATCGCCTCTTTCTGGTTGACTTCTTGTTGTTTCTAAGGTCTGGAAAGATAGAGAATGATTTTATGAAAGCTTGTTGATGTCAGCTTTGATGTCAGCAGTCTTTTTTTCAGCTAATTTGGTTATCGATTATGTAGAGTCTGTATTTTACTTCCACAACGATCTAATTTTAGTGGACTGCGAGAATTGTATCCTCTGTGGCGTCATCTACAACTTCACATGCGAACTACGCGTCAAAGACCTACAAATGACCTACAACCTTACACAAATCCTGCATCGCGCAAGCTGATCGCCCTACCGCACGATCAGCATATAACTTTCCGATATCAATCGTTGGGCAGTTGCCCACCAGACATGACACCCGTCTGGTCAGAGGATCCTCCCTTTTCTAATAGAGGATGAGTGAACTTTACACCCTGTTCCTCATACCTCGATACCTCAAAATGTTTTGATTTAGTTCAATTTTCTAAACAAAGCTTTTTTATCTTGCTAGCCTATTATGTTCCACTACTGAACAAGGGCCTCCCTCTACTCTTTCCATATTTCGCCAAGCTGCGCATTTTTTTTCCACTTTTTTGTTTCTGCTATATTTTAATAATACTTGCCAGTGGTTCTTCAATGCAAAGCCTTTCTGGAACTTTGAGCCGTCTATTCATATGCACCTACTGTAAATGTTCTGCATGAATAAAACATTTTTTTTTACTAATTCAGCAGACCTACCCAAAGTAAGAGTTTCACTAGTTCACTTACGTCAATGATGGCCATGTGTAAGATGGGCACTTCAATCTTCAGGGGTTTGACCTCCTGCGGCTCTTCATCCAAGTAGGAATACTCAGTTGGCACCTGCCAATTACCTCTGTTTTATAATTTCATTAAATAAAAATAATATATATATATATTATATAAAACTTAACATTGCATTGCATAAAAACTAAAAGACAACAACATTTAATTATCTTAGAGCGGGCGTTTCGGGGAAATGTATTATGTAATTATCGTAAAGCGGGCTTTTCGGGGGACTGTATAATGTAATTTTGACGTTCATAAAGTGCTGATTTTCAGCCTAGATTGAATAAATTACTTTTAATTTTGATTTTTTATCAAAATACGATAGTGAAATCTTATAAGATAGTCCAATTCTAAACTGCAGGCTAAGAAGAAAGCGTTCTATATACTACACAGCTAAAAAGTTTGTATGATTAGAGCTTTTACACACGACATTCAAATTCAAAATCACTCAGTAGTTTTGATTGCCGCCAGTAATTTTTGAAGTGAAAACTTCTTATTCTCAAACATGCTTGGAAATTCGAGCATTATTTTGACAACCTTCTTTGAGATAAATCGATTATGCTGTACTGGTCAAATAAATGCGAGCGCTTGGCCGGTAATGTTTGTATGAAAATCCATATCTGTCGTGTTTAGCGGACAAACAAATTACTATGAAAACTCATATCTATCGTGATAATTAAAAATGAAACGAACTTTTTACTTCAAGGAGGTACCTTATCAAATATTTTATTTTAATTTTGATTTGGCTTGCAAATAAAGCTGTTACCAAGAAACAAAAGAAAATAATGGCACGTGAAAATGATTCTAGAATTTATATAAGAAATAAAGAAAGAAAAACTGTTTATTCTGCACAAACAAAAAGCACATAAAGAAAAAAAATATTAAGTTTGAATTTCCGTGCATTATTTGAGGAAAGTACAAACCTTGGCCGCAACCAGGCACTGATGGACTCACGTATGTGTGCCTTCGTTTCGCCTGGGCCTACATTCACCTTCGTCCGTCAATGCCCCTGTTGCAGGCTGCGAAAGTATAGATAGAGCAATCCACGACGACGCGCTTACTGTACTGTAAGCTGTACTTTAGTACGGAGCGGAGCGGAGCGGGGCGCGTCGTCGTGGATTGCACTATCTATAATGTACTTACAATAGGCGTACTTTGCGCTCTGTCGGAACGGAAGGTATACTCGGTTCCAGTCATAAGTTATCAACTTATCACTTCTATCATGTGGCACACACCCTCTTACTTTTATTACATCATATTATTTTCATTCGGATGAATCTCTGTTATTGAATTTGGATTCGGTTATGGTGCACTACGCAAACGTTCTCAAAACTTTACAAAAAAAAAACCTGTTCTAACCCGTCTTAGTCTCCACTTGTCTAACAATTCGTTGGTCTGCCTCAGTGCTTCTTTGCTCTCGTGTAGAAGGTCATCAAGACGATCGAAGTCTTTGCTGTGTAAATTCTTGTATTTTTTCAGGAACTAAAAGATGATAATTATGTTGCTATTAGTCTATCATATATCTTTTCCATATTCAGAATCACCTTTCTTTTTATTTTATTTTTTTTGGGTGGGAAATCATCAAATGACGTCTCCCGCTCTGGGTGGAGCGGGAGGGCGTGTCAGACTCTTACTGACTAAAACCCACCCGTGTTCCTTCTGTTGCCTGTGCAATGCCAGGGGGCCACGGTATCCCTTTCGGACTTTCCCGCAACTCCGGCAGGCAATGGTCTCATCGGACCCCTTCACTTGCTGACACTCTATGAGGCGCGCGTGGAACACAACGCGCCGTCGACCCGGGCTTGGTCCTTACCGGACGGCGAGCTACCCATTGCTCACCGTCCGCAAGCCCGCGCCTACGGTGGCCGGGAATCAGCGATTGATTCCCGACGCCCAGGGCGTCTCCTCCTGCGGCGGCTAGGGGCGTGAGGGCGCGAAATTTGCCTCTCCCTCACGCGTTCCGCCTCCTCCTTTGCGAGCATTACTGCTTCGCATAAGGAGGTGACGGCCTCCCATGCCCTCTCGCTCCGTACCATGGCCTGGACCAGGGCCGGACGCGAGAGATCCGCCGCACCGATCGCCTCCACGAGGACACGGCGGTGCTCTGCCCAAGCCGGGCATACCTCCACCGTATGCTCCACCATGTCCTCCGGGCGATCCACGCAGTGATGACACCCGGGCGTTTCCTCCCGCCTTATCCGAAACAGGTACCTCCCGAAACAGCCGTGTCCGGTGAGGACCTGCGTCAGGCGGAAGGTGAGGACGCCGTGACGCCTCTCCAGATTCAGAATCACCTAACTCACGAATATCATGATTTGGGGTATGCATTTTATTATGCTTAAAACCATTGGTTAGTTGTAAGGAATAGAAATCAAAGTATTTGATAGAATAGAGAGCTTACTGTGGCCGTAAGATCTTAAAGGTTGCAATGGCAGCCATGTCATTCGGTTTAAACAGGTATTTTAAATGTTTTGTATTTTTAGTCTTTTATATTTTGTGAACTTTGTAGGCTTAACAGACTGTAGATTTGTAGACCATTTTCTATTTTGTTAAGTACCTGGTACTTGTTGACAGGCCTATCTTTCCTCTCATACCTAATAACTCTGTAAATTTGAAAACATTGTAAAAGCCATTTATTTTTATTAAAAGACCACCAGTAACCGTGGAGTTTCTTGCCGGCTATTCTCCATAGGAAACGACCAATTGGAACCGTGCACCAAACTTCCTACGTTACATAAGTGTCCAAGTAGGTTTTGTGAAAAAAAAAAAATTGATTTAGATTTTGAATGACACTTTGTAAGAAACTCTACATCCAGGTTATGATATTCACATACTATAAAGAAGAAGTTTTAGATCCGACGATACTGATCGGAATTGAAGACTGTTTTTTGGCGATTTTTAGCTTTTATTCTTACATTTTTATGCATCGCGTCTTGGTGTAAATAATAGGAATTTACACCATTCGTTGTTTGGTAATTAACGTGTCTTGTTTTTGTATTTTTTTTATAAGAACGTGATGGTTGATAACTGGTTATAGATACCCACAGCGAAAATCAAACTCAGCACTAAAATCTCTATGAACAGCGCTGGCAAACTGATGGGAGTGTCCGGGATAACCACCACGTGCTTCGCTTCTTCCCTCACAGTCTTCTTAACAAAGCAGGCGACCTTGCAGAATATCTTTTGGAATATGTCCACGAACCCATGGCCAAGAATGTAGTCGACCAGAATCAGGCTTAGGAACACTGCCCCGTAGATCCTAGCACTGACTGCCTCGACCAACATGTTAGCGACGGTTCGTGAGTTATTTTGCCATATTGAATCACATTATTTATTTTAACACATTCAATTTCTCAAATTTTCCGAATTTGATTGACGGGTCGAAATTTGGCTTTTTGGTGTCAGATTGAAAAATTGTCAGAGAAGCTTTTCAAAATGTATTTACATTCTTTATTTTAATACCACAGGTTAGGTTGGGATAGTTTACCGTCACTTTAAATAATAATTTAAATTGTTTTTGGATACTTTTGTACTAGTTTATTTGAAAAAGTGTTAACAATTATAGGCATTGTGGAAAAGCATTAATGATAAGATTAGAGTGCGCGCCACGGAAATAGGCAGGCGGAAAATTGTGGAACTACCAGTTTTTTTAACGCAATGTGATGCGGTGTAATAGACACTAGTGCTAGCTAGCGCCGCGCCGCGCCGCGCGCCGCCACAAAAGGTCTTCAGTGGTGGCGCCACAGACTACATAGGGATACTACGTATGGTGGCGCGGAGTCTAGTCCTTTTTCAATTGACTTTAGAAATTAAATGATAAATGATTTATTTCTGCAAGTAGGTTTGTACAAACACTTTTACACGTCAATCATATTTTAAAAACTAGATGAGGTCGTCGTTTCCTATCTGACTACTCTGAGAAGAAAGGCCGAAACAAACTCAGAGGTCACAGTCTCTTTTAAAGTCCAGACATAATCTTGGTCAGATCATGTGAAGACGATGTAGATTGATGTCTGAAATGGTCTTTTGAGGAAATAACCATTCAGATTGAGAAGACCTGTCCAGTCAGTGCACGCATTTGTCAGTTATCGTGCAGCTCAACTCAGAATTTAAGGAGCTCAACGATTCGACGAACAATACCAAAGAAAGGACGTTTGGGTAGGCCACATAAATTACTCAAACTGCCAGACCATGATAAACACTAATTGACAAAAAAATTAAAACAAAACAAAAGGGAATAACCTGCATAGTCTTCACATTCACAATAATTAAAATAATATAATACTTTAAAGTAAATATTCATGTCAATGAATATATAACATTCATTAATGTCAATGTGTATATAATAGCCCGGAAATAATCTTGGTCAGAGCATTTCAATTTGAGGACCATGTAGATTTGTGTCTGAAATGGTCTTTTGAGGAAAGAACCATACAGATTTGAGTGGACCTGGCCAGTCAGTGCACGCATTTGTCAGTAATCGTGTAGCTCAACTCAGAACTTAAAAAGAGCTGCATTAGAAGAGTGGTCGACATTGACTTTGCTTGCCATAGTAAAAATTGATTAGATAAGGCTAGCACCCTGTCAATTGACAATCACCATATCACCATGACAACGGACTTGTTGAACTTGACAACGTAAACATTCCTTGATAAACACTAAATCGCAACAAACGAACAAAATTGTTCGTGAATATTTTTTTGTAATAAATATTTTATTTTCTGCTGCCTGTTTCAAAAACATCGAAAATGGTATGTATTTTTAATTACTCCGAACTTTTTTGGTAAAAAATTGCTTGTTTGAACGTATTAATACTTTTTATATACTGTGTTTTTATACTATTTTGGGATTGTTTACGGGTTTTAAATAGTATTGTTTTCTTTTCAGCCTCCCAAGGGCAAAGGGAAGGATGGAGGAAAGGCCAAAAAGGCACCAGGTGTGTAAAAAATATTAATTATTTAATAATAGTAGACGTACGTATAAAAATTTGCAATTTGAATATTAAGTATTGATGCAGTGATCATATTTAACACAACTTCCAGTGTGCGACGGTTCTAGTGTCAATACCTTTGTACAGAATACAAATCCTAAACACTAAAATGAAATGTTATTTTATTTACAGCAATCATAATCGATGGAGTGGACACATCAGAAATGACTCGAGAAAAGCTAGAGCAGTTCACTCTCAAGGTTAAAGAGGAACTGGACAAAGAGAGAGAAGAACGTAACTACTTTCAACTCGAAAGAGATAAAATTAGAACATTCTGGGAGATCTCAAGACAACAGTTGGAAGAAGCAAAAGCAGAATTGCGAAACAAAGAAAGAGCTACAGAAGAAACACAAGAAGAAAATGAAGTACTTTTGGAGACTGAAAAGCAGAAGATAAAGCATTTGAAATATGAGCAGGCAGCTGCAGGTGCAGCTTTGAGAGCTGAAAACTTGGTAGCCTTAAAAGCAGCGAAAGAAGAGCATGTTGAGCAGGAACTTGAATTGCTTAACGACAAAAGAGTACTAAGGCAAGAAATAAGAGAGAAAATGCTGGCAGCTCAAGATGAGTTAAGAAGAGCTAAATTAGTTCACGCAGAAGAAGTGTCAATAATTCGAGAAGAATTTGAAGAAAGGGCTCGTCAGATAGAAGATAAGGCTGATAAAAAACTTCACGAGATTAAAGTAGAATTGACAGTAAAGCACAGAACAGAAGCTGCAGAGGTTGAAGAGAGAAAAAATAAGCAGTTATCAGAATTAATTCGTCATCATGAGCGAGCGTTCGCGGATTTGAAGAATTATTACAATGACATCACTTTGAATAATTTAGGTTGGTGACTATATAACATTGCAGTGTCAATTTTTGAATTAAACTAATCTTTTGAATTATACTGTTTGCTACTTTCAGGTTTAATAAGTGGTCTAAAACAGCAAATGGAAGATATGCAAAAGGTGAAGGAGAGAGCAGAGAAGGTAGCAAGAGATGCTTTGGCTGAAAGCAAAAGTCTGAGAGAACCACTAGAATTAGCTATTATTGACAATAAAGAACTTAAGAGACAGATGTCCAATTATGACAGAGATAAAGCTGCATTAGCTGTGAGTACGATTATAAATGTTTTTTTTAAAGAGTGTAATTATTTACGTGGTTTTAATATTATTAGTGTTTTGTCGGACCGGTGGGATTTTCCGTTGCTCGAGCGCTGGATACGACTGCACGCAATCACAGTATAATAAAGTAACAGTATTAAGTCTTGGCAGGGACCTTGAATTAATTACCTACGGCCGCTCGGTAGATAAACCTGTCGCGTCCGTGCGTAACTACCGTTGTGTACCGATTGAATGAATGAATGAATGATTATTTATTTGTTAAACACATACAATTGGTCTTCAGTAAAAATTCGGTTGGCTATGTATGTTTTGCCAGTGACGTACAATAATATTAAAAATTTAATTCAATAAACAAATCACACATTATACAAGAAAAACACACATTCATTACTTAGCAAATTATAATAATATTATTGTCATTAAAAAATTAAAATTCATGTACAGTGTACACACACAGTGTGCACTCGTAACATCTATGGATTAGAATTGTTGATTATACAATGAGATTTCGAAACGCGCCATTTCGGCCGTTTTCTATGAAGATACACTGTTACTTATTTATACTGTGACATACCCGCGCACGGCTATCGGAGTTTCCGATAGTGTTATGTTTGTATTTATATTTTAAAGTGTCTTATAATGTAAATTCTTCTCCGATTCTTGATCGTTGATGCGCCAGCCCGAGTCAGTGCTGAGCCAGTAGCTTTAAATTCCCGGACTAATAATAATGAACTATCTTTGATCCAGCCTGTCCCATCTTGTTGTCCTCACAACAGCGACGCCCTAAGCCGAGGTTCGTACCCCACAGGGGGTGCCCTTAGCGAGTGCTCGCCTAGTTTTAATTAGAATAGTTTTTGCCCCTGGCTGGAGACTTTGAGTGTAGTAGCTTAAGGCAGCCACAGGAAAGCCCGCCCGGTTATGTAGTCATGACCTCCAAGGTCAGCTACGAGATGCCATAGACAAAAAAAAGAAAAAATTGTCTTGTCAGTACCTACTAACATTAGTTTCCTATGAACCCTGGCGATAAGTGCGGGTTCGTTTACAATTAGACGATTTGACATTGATAGTTTATAAACTACCGAAAATGAATGCGTTATATTGTAACAGTACAATTTTTCGATAGTTTAATCTCGCTAGATAAATTATAAACTAACAGTGCTAACAATCGCACGTTGACTTAAAGATAGATTTTATGTGTATTAGCCGGTAAGAATACCTTTCCAATGCTATAGAAAGAACCCAAAGAATAAATTAGATGATTGATCATTAATTTCAGGCCAAATCTAAACAATTAGCGTCGCTAGAAAAACAATTCGATGTTCTGAAATGGGAGTACGAAGTTCTTCTAGTTCGTTTCGACAGAATCCAAAGAGAGAGAGACGAGCTTAAGCTTAGGTTCTCAAGAGCTGTTTTAGAAGTACAGCAGAAAGCATCTCTGAAGACTGCACTGCTTGAAACCAAGCTGAAGAACATGGAAGGTCGTGATGTGGGGCCACGGGAGATTCACGTACGAATTTTATAAATTTTATAGTAGCAACTTTGTCCGACCTGGGGACTTATTATGAAGTATTAATGCCATCATTATTCCACTGCGCAAAAAGGATGGTGCTAGCGGCCTTGTATAGCTCCGTTTCTCTCTCACACTGGAATAATGGTGGCATTAATACGTCATTATGACCCCTGGTGGCTACCTGGTCGGACAAAAACTTCATCAATTAATACGCAAAGAAGAAGTAGCAACCCTGTTAGTAGGTACGCCTGATAAAGTATTTTTTAAGACATGCATGGTTACATTTATTTTCTTTTTTTTATGATAGCTGAAATCATCATCTTTCACTGCCCAACTTCATCCACAGCTGGGCATTATTATAGCTTATTTTTAATAAATGTACTTCAATAATACAACCGGGGGTCTGGGATCAATCATGATGTTTTGTTTCCTATTTTGCGCTAATTGTACTATTTTGTCGCTTCCATGAGTAATTTAACAACCACCCATAATACTCATGTGACTGTTACAGGAACTTCTAAAGCTGAAAGACACACAAATAGATGATCTGCGATACGAAGCAGCTCGTCTGCGTAAAGCCCATGACGATCTTCTAGCAACCTATGAAGCTAAACTAGCAAGATTAGGAGTACCGAAAGAGGAACTTGGTTTCAAGTAAGGATATTTCTTATTTAATGTAACGCCATCTAGCAAGACATCGTCGTACTATATACAGGATTTTGCAAACAGCGCCATCTAGTTAACAAAATTGAAACAACATGTAAAACTTTTTCTTAGTTTGTTTTTAGCGAGGAGCAAAGATGGCGTTGACACAAATTTTCTTTTTTTCAGACCCCTGAAAGCAGTAGCCGTGGCTGGATTAGCGCCGCCGGTTGTAGGCCAAGGGCCAGCTGGATTGGTAACTAAAAACCAGTAATAAGAGAATTAGTTTTGCTAAAGGTATTTATTTTTACAAACTCGGACAGACCTAATCAAAATCATAATAATATTATATATTAATTTATTTATCTGCGTAGTAGGTAATGAAAATAATCTGGGTATCTATATATTGTAAATTATGCAAAATAAACATATTTTAAACTGATTCATGTTTTAATTTATGCTAGTGGTTCTGAATGAACAGCTTAAAATTCATGAAACCCACAAAATACACGACCTTTAACTGCATAATTATGTAAAATACAATTAGATAAAAAAACCTTAGTATCTATTCTATGCAAAAAGTTTGTAAAAATGTTTAATAATGAGATACTAATTATTTTCTAAGAGTCCCCAAAATCATCAGTACCTAACTGTCTGTTAACTAAATTCAAGTACTTAACAATAAGACAAAAGAATTTCTCGAACTCAGAAAACGTCTTTTTTATAATTTACGGGCTATATGAAAAGGTTAATGGGAATATCGAAGGGTTGAATAAATAAAACAAACAGTTGAAGCCAATGAGTGTATTTTATTTCCTACTAACGATTTTTTATTTATTTCTTTATGTACAAAACGGTTATAAGGCAACAGTTCCAAATGAATGAAAACGCACTTTACGATGAATAGTAATAATTCAAACATTTTCGCTTTTGTTAGTTTTTTTTTTAATAGCAAGAAAATTTTGCGCCACACTTCAAAATATTGAGCCGGTTACACACATATAACAACATTTTTTGCGAATAATATTATTCTATTCGAATAGATAATTCAAGTCCTGTTAATAGAATTATTATTTATTCGAATAAAACTGTGAAACTGACTCAGGAACTGCAGTAATGTCTTGATTTTCGAAGAAACCGATCAAACTTTTTAATTGTAGTTTGTTATTTTCGTGTCAGGCGCCGAGCAGTACTACAGGCAGATTATGTAAACACGATTTTGCAGCTATTAAGTAGGTGACAAAACTAAGTTAGTTTGATTCGTAAATCAAACTTAAAATATCCAAGAACTAAATAAATCACGACATAACTAACGTAAGTACTTGTTACCAGCTGCTACAACTTAAGAATTTATTGTGTAACCCATTAAAACCTAAAAACTTCGGAATTGGACTAAATTCAAGGTTTTCTGGAAAACGGCCAGAAATAGTTAGGTAACCTTTGGAATAATACTGCCTTGGAAAAATGATTTTCCGGTTTTACTAACTTTGACAAATTTACTGTTAGAAATTGTAACCATCAATTTTCGTACCTACAGTTACCTCCATATTTATTTGGTATCAGTCAATTTTATTCATTTGGTCTGTTCGAAAGAAATTGTGTAGGTACCAAGTTGTCCAAGTTTTTTGTCGCATAGTGACGTAGGTAACTTTATGCTGGTTTCTAAAGTCTTCGGGAAAAAAAATAGGATGAATGTGTGTAACTGACTCAAACCGCGTAACTACTAATAGTTATGCTCTTAACACCTAATTCTTTTAAAATATCTAAATTTTTAAATCAATCTTGTTGATTTTTACAAAATACCTCTAGGTGGACTTTTCTAGTCTGTTGACCATTTTCATGAGTCGATAGATTGATGATAATGTTCATTATTAACATATCATTCTTATATACATATAAGTGTTTTGTTTCAAGCCAAAAAGCATTGAAATAGCGATCGCTCCCATTAAACAGTTTAACAAAATACACAAAACATCAAGCAATTTTATTTTATCAATATCATATTTTTTACAAAATTAATATTGTTCGATTTTATCATAGACAGGTGTAAATTACACGGAAACATATTCGAAAGTAATAATAATAGTGTAAGGGTGTTAAAAAGTGTAATAGACGTGTTTTATATAAGAAATATAATAAGGCGAGGTCATATTTCTACGTCATGCTGTACAATACAATAAATTATTCGAATAATAATTTTCGTTAACATTATTCGAACTCTAAAATAAAAACTCATGTTACAACAGTAGATATATGTTTTCACATAATATTTTAAGATTTTTATACAACATTCAGTCATAATATTTAAACACGTATTAATAATTTCAAAAAAATAGAAATATAACCTCATCATTACAATAATTTACTGGAAGAAAGGGCATCGACGTGAGAACCTATCCGAAGGTGCCTTAATTAACTTTACCATCACATTAAAGCATTTTACATACAATTGCAATACAACAATATCATTGGAATTATTAAAAATACGTATTAACACTAAAATCACTAAAAACCTAAACACAACCGAAATTCAGACGTTCACAGGGAAACGCAAAAAATTATAGCTAAAAATTAATTTGACTTCGGTTTACATTTTGTGATATTATTTACCAATTGCTTTTGCGCTAACTAACACTAACTTTTTTATTCGAAGTATACATTATTTTGTATATAATGAATAATAAAATGACAAAATTATTACTTTGCAGAAAACATTAAATTCTTAAAAATATTCTGTCATGAATACGTAACAAATAAGTAGGTACACTGGCTTGATTAAAGATAATAATTATTGTAATACAGATTGCTTTTTGTATTTTTATTAGTAAAAACAATTGCGATTTTAAATTGACAAAAACATTTATAAGTACTTAGCACATTTTGAAAATAATTAAGATTATTGAAGTAAACGTATTAATTTATTTATTAGAATAATCTGTTATTTTAATTTTCGCTATCATTTACTAGTAATTATTTTATAAAAGAATACTGGGTTCCATTTATTACCGTATAAAGTAATATTTTATTTTTACAATTAGGTTCTTGGGATAAATCCACCATACAACATATAGTAAAACTATAAAGGCGTATCTAATTATCGGATTTCAAAATTATACAAACACTTATTAATATAATTCATCGAATTTAATACACTAGATAATGTGCGTAGATTTCAGCGATATCTAATATATTCATCCAGTCTACGTGAATTATTCAAATATAATTAAGTTTATAAATAAAACTTTTTGTCCGAAAAACACATTGGTAGTTCACATAATTGCCGGAGGAAATGGTCGCGCATTTGTGATGAAAGCACGATTCTTTTTAATAAAGTGGATTCTGGCAATAGCCCTGGAATCACTGAGACATCTCAAATAATGGGTAAAATTTTCAAAAGTAACTTACAAGCTTTTGTACCAGAAAAAAAAACCATACAAATATTTCACGGTTTATAATTAAAAATGGAAATCGACTGGCGTATTTATTACTCTAGAATTTACGCAATATTCACAAGCCTTTTTGTTTTATAGTATATTATAATTACGAAAAAAAACTTATGCATCACTTACAACCATGGGTCATTATTCAAAATATTCGGATAAATAAATGCAACACTCGGGTTGGCTGAAAATGTCGGTCAAAAATGAAACAGAGAAACTAATTTCGATAATATTGATTAATGTATTCTATTTCGGTTAGTATAATGGTACAATGTCGGTTCGGATCGGTATGGACAGTGTTAATGAATTTTTGAATAGTCGAGGCACGGGACGGAGAATCAATATCGCGTAGCGCGTGGCAAGGAATTCAATAATCTCAACGTACGTACATTATGATCGTTTTATACATACACGTTTGACCTAATTTTATTCGAGATTTTTCTAACCAGATATCAAACCTTCAGTCAAGCTTTGGGTAATTTAGCTAACTAAAACTAAAATATAATGTGCATTATTACTCTCAAATAAACTAATTTAGCTTACAACTAAAATGATATCAATGAATTGTACTGGTGGGATAACACACTATTTATAACTTTTAATCGATGTATTTAAACATATTTTTTTTCCACAATATACTTTTTTTCTTCTAAATATTTTCTATTTCTCGACAGATTTTTGTCGTAACTAATGTTTCTCAAAATCAACAATTTAATAAAATTATTTAATTATTTTTGAACAGCTTGCTTTTATACATACTTTTTATAATATACAATACTTTTATTTTCAATATATTTTAACAGCACGCGTGCATTTTGACACATTAGCGTACGAGCATTAAAACCTTATTTATAATTACTATTAGGAGATAAAATTCTTTTATTACTAATATAAATCTTTTGTCGCGGTGATATTTTCTGTTCTGTTAAAACCCTTCTGTATTGAGCAATAATTCTCCGTGGAAGGTAATTTAAAACTTAATTATAATATATATATATATATTTATAAATAACAAAACGTTACATAACGTGGCGCTCATAAAAATTTGGACAATTTAATTATTTTGAAAGAATTATTGTCATTTAAAGGTAGATGGGATTTAATTAATTATAATTATGTTTTGAAAAATTGAGTCGGCTCTTTTTTCATTACACTTATTCAAAAATAATTAAACTAATCAAAACAGAAGATGTCACCGCCAAAAATATTCAATATTATTTTTTTATTTCACAACGCGTTATAAAAAAAATCTTTCGCCCGTTTTCGACCTTTTCAAAGTCGTGCTTTCATACTGTGTCTATCCTACCTTCTCACTCTTGCACTCTTACAGAATCGAATGAGAGGAACAGCAATACTCAAGCGTGTTAAAATCACATGTCGAGCACAATATAAAGAGTTTGTTCATATTGCTCAGCTCATCTCGTGATGCACTCTGTATCCGATGCCGCCTCTTCAGGAATCCTGTCATCTGAAAAGAAAATAAAAGTAACGTTGAAATTCACAATAATGGTAAAATATTTTACTTTTGAAGCCCTATTTTTTTTTTTACTTTCTCGGTTTTTTGGACGTTTTAATAAAAATAAATAAATTACTGGCTGAATAATTAATTTATTATACTTTAATAATATTTATTTATATATACTTTCATAAATGCCAAAAAAATAGCAAAAAAAAATGTATTTTCAAATACAGCGTTGATACGTTCGAAACATGTTTTGTGTTTTTAAAGCGAAGCTGCTGAATTTGGTTATATCATAGTGAATTAAAAACCCAACGATAAAGCAAAACATACAGCGTGTATCAGAAAGGTGTGGGGATATAATATAAGGCGGGGTATAGACCATGAAACTAAACCACTTTCTCCATGTGACCAAAATTACCAAAATACAAAACTTAAATACCTACTCGACCCAAATGTATGGAACCGCTGATGCATGGAGAGGTTCTCGCCTTTCTGATACATGTCATGCTGTATAGGCACACATTTTTTGGCAAAGTGCATTAATTTAAATCTCAATACTTTTGAGGGCTTACGCGGTACTTTAAAAGCCTGTAGGTACCAACTTTAAAACGCGTTCAAGCAGTTGTGTGAGATTTAAAATTGTATGTATACTCCAGCCATTAAGGCTGATGTTTGACTTTGAAAGTTTTATTCCATACATGTGTTATATTTTCCACTTTTATCGCCTGATGCGTTCAGTAAGAATGACATTAGTTATGCTTGGGCAAAACTTTCCACTTATTCTTACCAGTATGGTAGGTATTGATTCATACATAATGGATGACAGAGGGTGGGGACTATCTAATGGAGCTAATTACTTTACCAACGTTTGTATGTTCCCATAACTTTCTTTATTACGAAAAAAATAATTGTGTAAATCATTTGACTAAATAGCTGATTTAAATAATATTATTTTTGTTGTGCATACTCTTTATATTTTTATTGTAAAGCTTAACGGTTAAAAATAATTAATCCGAAAAAATAGAATATATAAAATGAAAAGAGAAAATTCGAATAATTATTATTTTCATTGTAAATATTAGTGATAAGCATTAAGCTGTAATGTATGATATATATTTTTTGTTTTGTATAATAATATTTTTAATTATGAGCAATAAAACATGTGCGCGAGTGATTATACAATTTTGTGCCTTAAGCATAAGTTTATAAAGCACAAGCCACCAGAGACGTACCTCTGTGTAATATTGTTGTTAGTCACGTTAGGCGTTCACGAACGATGACTTGGTCCTGTCGGATGCAGAGAATTTTATGAGAATCTGAAGAACACGGTTTTACTTAGGATTTTATCAAATGAAGCTGTTTTTCTTTTGAGTTTACTTTTTCTAATTTGTCATGAGTTGAGTTTGGTCCTAGGTTTAAAAATTATTGCAAGTCTGTATTTTTTCCTAACAAATCAAATTAAAATATTGTGTAACAATGTAGAATGTATCTGAAACTTGCACGCTTTGAGATTAAATTAAATAGAACAATTTATATGAAAAAAAAGAGATAAACAAAATGAAAAATAAATCTGTTCATTGTGAAACTACCAATTACATAAGTCGCACACTTACCCAGACAAAGAAGCAGAATTGGAAATCGGCGGACTATTGGATTCAAAGCCTTCTTTGGGCTTCTCATTAGCAAGTTGCATCTTTAACTGATGTCCGAAACACGCCAGATCTTCCCTGAACGTATCAGACCCTGGGGTCGTTGGCTTCTCGTCATCACCTGTAGCCATCGCCTCAGCATCACTCTTCAACGGCGCTTGTTCAGACTCTTCCTCCGTATTATATATCTTAAAGTACGCAAACGTCAAATATATCACCGAAATTATGAACGACGGTATCGGTATTGCCATTGCGTATACCAGGTTTAAAGTATTCTGCCACATATCTAGCTCAGTGATCACCAACCCTGGGTCGACGCGACTATAGTAGCAAGTGTAATTGTTTCCAATAGGTTTGTGCTTCGCGTAGAAGATCGTGCAGTTGAGGATAGGTGGGTACCCACAGCCTTTCACGTTCGGAAACAGTCGGGCACCAGTAAAGTACCACTCGGAGTCATTTCCTTGCAAACCAGTAGGTACAGCATCAGGTAGATCCTCTTCCATCATTTCTGGATACGCTTTATCAGCTGTTACCTCGTAATTCTCGTATTCGTAGTCTTTCCTTAACGCCCTCTCGGCTCTGATTAAATTATCCATATCAGTAGGGGTTATATTGGGGTATATGCCCAATTTGTAGTTGACGCGAATTTGGGTGCACTCAAACAGATCTTTGGTGCAGCCTTCCCTGCAAGATGCCCAGGAGCAATTGCTGGCGCCAACGAGATGCTTCACCCCTGTCGTGACGCATAGTGCTGCGACTGGATCGAATTGCATGAATATTGTAGTGAAGGCCGGTTCTATGACGAATGGTACCAGGAAGAGGAACGCAAATAGGCTGAACGTCCCTAATAGAACGAAAGTTGCAGTCGTGTAAAATAGAAGTTTCTCAGCGAAGGTTGGGGGTACAATTTCTTCGTCTGTCATGGTGTGGGAGCGCTACGGGCGACCATAGCGCTGTCTCAGCTCGCTTGTGTCATATCATTTTACATCCCATTTCAGTCTTTGAACGTTTTGTTTGAATTGTTAGTATTTATTTACATATCTGTTGGTATGACTGAGAAAGCTTTGATGAGGCTTGGTTTTCTTATATTTATATTCTAAAACCATTAAACATTATCTAAACCTAAAAACCACACTGTTTTGTAATTGTGCCTATCTTAAGACTAAAAAGAGTAAGACTGAAACTTATTTAGCACTGTTATCGGATAAGAAGTTCTAATTAACGAATTCCCGTGACCCAAGGGCTGGCTTTGCATACAACTTGGCAATGCCGCCAGTTTCTTGGATGTAACCAACCAGTAGACAGCGATGCGGGTGAATTTTTCGACGCCATATTTTAGTTTGTAAATAGTTTTAGTTAAGTGAGTATATTATCCTTTTTTTATTTTTTATTAATTAGTTATTATTAGTTGTTGTTAACTGCCTCGTTGGTCTAGTGGATGCAAGCGCTACTGCTGAGCATGAGGTCCTGGGTTCGATTCCCGGGTCGGGCAAAGTGTTATTGGGTTTTTCTATCTGGAATTTCTCAGTAGCAGCCCGGAATCTGGATTTGTGCCCGGTTGATGGCAATAGGCTCGCCCCCTATTACATGGGACTTAAAACATAACTGGCTAAATGTGGGTGTACCTACTACAGGTACACCTCTGCCCAACCCTTCGGGGAAACAAGGCGTGATGTTATGTGTGCAATTAGTTATATGTGCCTATATATTTTTATCGTGTTAATTAACGAAAAACAAAACACATCTAACACAGAGATCGAGATCTCTATGTCGACAATCTACTAACACGTAAACGGTTCCTACTATATTACTTATGTAACCTGGACCAACGAAAACAGCCACTCAACTATTTCTAGAATGTAGGCAAAGCAAATAGCGTGATTGGCATTTGACATATTTAGCAGAACATTCCGAACAGCGAAAGGCATAACTTGAGTGCGGTCTAGACTGACAGACGACAATGACTGCGCCTAGGTATGGTCTGACTGACAACTGTGAAAAGAACAAAATGTACTTTTAGCAAGGACAGGCAGACCAATAACGATGAAAGTGAGGCTTTTAATGAGGAATTTTTGCTCGTTTTTAACCTTGGGATGGGGTTCGATTGTAAAACCGGACTTTAAGACAGTTACTTTGACTTAAACAAATAATATATCCATACACATACTCGTACATAAACTCACGCCTTCTTCCCATGGGTAGGCAGAAACTACAGAACGCAACCTGCTACGATCCTTACATACTCCTTTTGCATCGTTTACGTTCATTCATCTGGTCATACACGCACGCCGGTTGCGAGTACTACGCACCTGTCCTTTCTCAAGAACATCACCAATAAGGTCCAGAGGGGATGTCCTCCTAGGGCGTCCTCTCCGAGCGTTTCCAGTCACTCCTACCTTGTACATACATTTTGTTAGTCGCCTTTCATTCGCCCTCACAACATGACCATCTCAGCATACCCTTTTCAATTTTTGTCACTACATCTTCTTTTTACTCACACCGTCGTCTTATCACATGATTCGCAAATATATACATTTTAGGTTCAATATTTCTAACTTTAAACGCTTTTAGATTTGAGTATTAATATAGGTCGCTTAAGTAAGTCTACAATCATTTAATATGCATGAAAGTTTATATTAAAAGATTCGAACAAGTTTCAACAAGGCATATTTCCGAGCCGCTTCAAAGTAAGAGTAAAAAAAAAGGCTGATGAAAAACACATTGGGAACGTTAAGCAAATGAGGCGCGACAACTGGCACCACACACATACTCGTAAACCGGGACGCCAGACTGTCTGGCCAGCAATCCAATATCTAGGTATCGATTTGGGCTAGAATTAGCATTAACAATATTTAGTCAAGCTACAAACATTTTTCGACACGCCAACTTAAACCTATGAACAGACCGGAGTTAGATATTTACCTAAGATTAATTCGGTTTTATGGAGCATCTGTCATCATATGATTAGAGTTGTTTGTTTAGTCAATTTATGGAGTATAAGTATGTGTTAGTTCCACGTCTCTTGGGCGTCATAACGAGACAATTATGTATTAATCAGGAGGATATAAAAATGAGCGTCACTTATTATTCGATCATTTACAATGCAGCTGGCGATAAAGTTGACTCTAGTGATGACAACGAATTGGATTTGGACAACACAAAAAAATTACGAAAGCTATTTAAAATTGTAAATCTAACACTCTTCTTAGCAAAAACGGTGTCCTTCACCGTTTTTGAAGCAAGTGATAATCATACAAACATCGTGAGGAAACCGGCATGCCTGAGAAATATTTCTCGACGGCATGTGAAGCCAAGTCAGAGGTTCATGGACGGCTTTAAAACTCTGACACCAGGTTAGTTACTAACCTGGTGTCAGAGTTTTATTTTTTATAGATTTGTTACAGCTTTAGTGGCAGTCATGCCATTTGGTTTAAATAGGTTTTTAATTGTTTTTTTTATATAGATTCTCTTTTATATTTTGTGAATGTGAGAACGTTATATGCATAACCGACTTTTAGATCTGTCGATCGTTTTATATCTTGCTAAGTACCCGGTACTTGTTGATAGGCCTACAGTGTCCTCTCATACCTATAAACACTGTAACTTGAAAAGATTGTAAATACCATTTACTTTTAAAAGAGTAACCGTGGAGTTTCTTGCCGGCTCTTCTCCATAGGAAACGACCAATTGGAAACGTGCACCTAGCTTCTGACGTTTCATAAGTGCCCTTGTAGGTTTATGTGAAATAAAATATTTTGAATTGAATTGAACCACACGAAAAGAAGAGAAGAAGCTTTGTAAACCAGCAGCTGCTGAGGGAAACTGTTTACAGCAGTTACCGTTAGAAATTATACGTTTTCTAAATGTGCATCAACAAAAATGACAAATCGACTGCTATGATTGACGTCTTTGACAGAAATGGACCTTGAAAAGACAGTGGCCATAACAGAGCACGTTTTATATGCTTGCCGTCAAAAGGTACTAAATCTCTCGTAGACACGCGTGACACGCCGGTAGTAATTCTTCTACCTATGTTCATAGAAATTGTTTCACCAGAATCGCGTTGCGCCTATCTGCGGGAGCCTTATGACTTTTATATCAGTGACCTTTAGATTAAAAATATTTTTAAATTCAGCCCAGGCATTTGGCTTTATTATTCATGGAGATACCCTGAACTTATCGCTGTAGGCCATTAGATTATGAATTTTATATTATCATGTCAGTGCGTGTCAAAATGGATACGAGAGTAAAAATAAAATTTTACGGTTCATTTCGTGTTCAATAATCATTTATTATTCATAAATAATTACCAAATTATTTTTCTGAATAATTATTATTTTATAGAATATGTAATATTATGAATTATTTGTATTATTGGACGTTAATAACAATACAATTATTTCCAAATAATCTATAATAAATACCTATTGTTTTTCATCAATAGAGTTCGGCAGAAAAATACGTAGGAATACCAAATAATCCTGCATGGAGAGGCTTATGACGAACAGTAGAATTTGATAGGCTGATTGATGGCACTTAGGTGCGACCGGAAAACACTCAAAAAAAATAAACTACCTACCTACATATCGATGACAATCGATATTGGTGGAAGTGAGATGTTTTATTCGTAGTCTCTATTTTAGTCTTTGAGGTTCTACCATTGATTTCATATTTTTACCAGTAAAGGTAATCTAAGTAATTATATGAAAATAGTGTATCACCTACTATAACTTTTCTAGGTAATATAGATTACTAATATCTATAAAGAGTAAAAATATACAGTGTGACTTGTAATTTGACGTAGGATTCCTTCTATGACGTGATAGTGTGACCCATTTGCAACAATTAAGCACCCCATAAACCCTAGGCAAAAATTCATGGGATTCGAGAAAACCCAATTTTTATGTATTTTTTTTTATTTCCCAGAATTCGTCACTAAATATCACTATTCTCTAAACTCATTGAATTGAATGGCCTTCATTGAATGGTCATGGCGACCTGGGTGCCTAACGTGTGATGAAAAGCAATCCATAGGTGGTTAGAAAGTAGTGGGATGGCATAAACCAGTTAATTAATTCGATTATCACACAATTTTTTAATAATTCAACAATTTCTACCTTTCCTAGCATCATCGGCATTTTCATAGGACCTCTAAATCTTTTTTAAGCTTTTGTATCTCGTTAAATAGCTGAATAAATGAAGATGTCTTTCCCGTAATTTGTACACTTAATGCCATAAGTTTTTTTTTTGTGATAGCTGGTGTCAACGTTCAAGTAGATAATTTTTGAAAATGGTTAATAAGCTTCTTCCTTTAATTCTTAACTGTTTTATGTTTTAGAATATTTGCTTACATCGAAAGGTTAATTAAAGTATTAGGTACCCAATGGAATATATAATAATAGGAGTGATATTTTGTGACGAATAAAGGCAAATTTTCAACAAAAAAAAAGTGTTTTTTAGAATCCCAAGAATTTGCACCTAGGGTTTATGGTTAGCTTTATTGTTGAAAATAGGTCACACAATCACGTCCTAGAAGGAATACGTCAAATTACAAGTCAATCTGTATACATAATATCATTTTACAGTATTAAAGATCTCGTTACAAAATAAATTAATACGTTTCGTAAGCTGAACGAAATAAGGCATTGCAGCAGGGCAATTGTCTGAATGAATGAATGAATTTTCTGAATGAACTAGGTAATGCTAGCGAAAATATCAAAATCGAGATGAATTTTACAATGTTTTTTATTATATGTAAGTATGTGACAAAATAACTGAATCGTGTATTATTATTATTATTAAAATAGCAAATGAATGTGTCAAAACAAAACAGTTAATTATAGTAGTCATTTTCAAACATGATAATTTTAATAAATATACCTACAAAATATATTATCAGTGACTATTTAATTTCAAATATTATTGAATCATGCCAATTAGTGCCACATCGCAGTTTATGCCATTCCATTGAAATATTGTCAAACAAAATATTGTTTAATTTAATATTCTCATAGTAAATAAGTTCTTGTAAACTAGAAAGATTGTGTATGGAACTTATTTATCAAATTAAAATAATAATAGAACACGAAGTTTATTTAACCTCGTTTATTTTAACAATAAACTCGTTTCTTTTTTAAATATATTTTTTTACTTTCAAAAATGATTGCTTTGATTTGACTTTGACTTCACACTAAAATTAATAAGTTTTCAAAACAATACCTACTACGATTTCTCAATTTAAAAAATCTCTAGTCATGAAGATAGTAAGTTCTCCCACCTGCAACACATGCAATGTACTTGAGGATGTATATCATTTGCTGATGGATTGTGTCAAGACCCAAGAGGAAAGGAGACATTTAATCAATGAGTTTAATTTAAATATAACACAGGTAGGTTTAATTCAATCAATTTTAGCACAACCAGTCAGATGTGGCGAAGAGATTTAGCGAGTTGGTATACTATATTGATTAAGGTTCTACTTTTAATTTAAAATAAAAAGCATTTTAGCGTAGTGGTATGTATACGACATGACGGGGTTGGCGTATCCATTGGGATAAAAACCCCAATCAAATCAATAAAGATTTTATCAAAAAAAAAACTCTAGGCAAGTAGAAAGAGTAAGAAAAAATAGTCTTGAAAAGTAGTAGAAAAATATTCTAGTTTATTACGAAGGTTAAGAATATTACAGTTAAGTTCTAGTTAACTTAAGTACCTACGTCATACCTCCCCTTACTGTGACAAGTTAATCCGGCCACGTTAAGATTTTGAGGCTTCTCTCATAAAGCTCACAAGCTCATTATTAACATAGTTCATGGATTTTTGTCATTTAAAGTTCACAAGTTTAGCATAAGAGCTAAATTTGATTTATACTTCAAAAGGGGGTAATTAATTTTAGTGGTAATTTCGTGCAATTTAAATGTAAAACTAACTTTCTGAAACTCTAAAATATATGTGAGTGACAAATTACTGTTTTTATCGGATCGAGATAATCTATTAGATAGTACAATAATTTTATTCATAATGTGGTGAACATGTTTAAAGGAGTCAATCAGTGAGGCTGGTAGTAAGTTTGACAACACAGAGTGCATTTAATTAACGTTGGTGGATACATGTTGAGACTCTTTTGAATACATCTTTGAATCCAATATCACCAAAATTTGTATGATAGTATTGCCATGAAATCGTAATACAGAGGCCTCACTTTCGCATCCTTATAAAAATCATCGAGTTACTGATAGTCTATTTCACATAAACCAACTGACAGTTTTTTATAAAATCACGGTCTCTGGCATGTCCCTGTCATTTCCTTTTTTTCAGCAATTAATAAGTAAGGAAACTATGAGTCTCCAAAAATTACAAAAATGCCCCATTTTTACCGCCGTGATTAGAGGTCTACCAGACTAATTCAGAAAAGTTTTAAGCATAAAAGGAAATAATAGAAACCTAGACATACTCTTTCTTAAAATTTTAATGTAAAAAATTATTAAATCGGCTTAAATTTCGAGTAGAAAAAAGGAGAATGCCAAACGTCGTTTTCGTCAAAAAATTTGTGATATAATCGGTCTGAGCTGCAGTTGTCCCTATCGCACTTTACGGGGTTTAACTCGGTTTTTCGGGTGCAGCGCGACGGCAATAGTTTCTTCAAATACCTATTTTTCAAATTCCTCGCAGCCCTTGTTCCCTCTTAAAGTATTGTTCAAAAGCTAAAACGTATAGTTTTCAAGAAACCTTACTAAATTTACATAACCAAAGCAAATAACAACTCTTCAGCGACCGATAACAAAAAAAAACTCCTGAAGTTAAAAAAAGCCTTAAGAATAGAGAGGAAACGGAACGGGGACACCATTTGTAGAGCAGAAACATAGACGTCATAGTGTCATTGAAGCGAACGGAACTGTGGTCTGCTATTGTTTATTTTGTATCTGCATCGTCGCGGGGTAGGTAGAAGTGGTGGTATTGTTTGGAATAGTTTTTTTTTTGTAGGATTTTTTCTGACCAATTGGCCGGAGAAGGCACAACATAAGGAAAACTGGAGAAGTATGGGGGAATCTTTTACCAAGTAATAGAACAAAAATTGTGAAGATGGCGGTCTTATAACTGGCGAAATGTGGGTGTACCTACTACAGGTACACCTCTGCCCAACCCTTCGGGGAAACAAGGCGTGATGTTATGTTATGTGGATTTATTAATATTTATTTACTAACTTGATTTCCGAACGTGTTTTTGGGTGACCATAGCACAGAATTATGGTGAGTGGAAGCCTTCTTGACACAGTCATGACGTGCAGCTGCTGAATATTTATGTTATTATTATATTGTTGTCTTTTTTGTATGCACGTGTTTCTGTGACAAATAAACCAATTTTTCTTTCTTTATTTATTTCTATTGGCATAAGGAGTTGTTTTTCAATAATAAAAGCCGTGAGGCACACTATTATAAGTAATTTTAATTTTTTTCTGAAAAGATTAAACATATTGAAATTCAAATTCAAAAGTCATTTATTCAAACTAGGCTCAGAATGAGCACTTTTCAAACGTCAAAATTACATAAGACAGTCCCCCAAAATGCCCGCCCTTTCACCTCTCCCTAGTGTTTTAGTTGGGAAGAAGAAGTTGCGTAACAAAATCCCCAGCAGCAAGCAGCATCAGCTCCTAATCATATGGAGGTGTTGATATACAGGTAATCATTTTCTGCAGATACAAAAATTTGAAAGCCAGTAGATATAGACTTATTAGGTGCGCACAAAAGGCTTAGCACAACATACAAAAGCACGACTAAATAATAACTAATTACATGAATATTAGGAAATAGCTACAAAGTCCTAGAAAAATAAAATAAAAAAGAAGAAAACAAGACATTGTGATGATACTATTGGCTATGGCTCACTTTAAAATAATGTCATTTTTTGTCAGAAACTGAAGGCCAATAACTTACTCCTCCTTCTCCTCCTCCTGCCTCTTACTTAAAAAACGTTCACAATGAAGTCGTAATCTGTCAAACTTGTCAAAAATTGGTAAATTTATAGTATTTTTGACAGATCGCGAATGAGATTAGAATATGAACCTTCTTAAAAAATACGGAAATTGCCCCTCTGCAAGCTCTGGTATCCATCCAACTGTCAAATAAAAAAAGCGCCCCTTTAATTATAACTTTTTTATTATTATTATTATTTGTTGTTATAGGGGCCATAATGGTACCTACACACTGAAAATTTCAAGTACCTATTACGGTTCAAAATATACAGCCCTGTGATAGACGGACGGATGGCACCTTTTGGGTACGGAACCCTAAAACATATTATGATTAAAAGTCGTCCAAGTGTAGTCGGAGAGTCCGATGAGCCACTTCTTCTTCCCCATTCGATATTTGAAGTGGTGAAGGGTGGGTACTTTGGGGTAGTCGTTTGTAACTTTTGAATTTCCATAGATGATAAATTTTGGCCTAAATTGAAGGTAGATAATTTTATTCGACACGAAGCAGATTTTGATCGTTTTCTGTAAAACCTACCTAGTTTAGTAACCTACTAATGTTTTATTTTTCTGTTTTATTTTTGTTGTTTTTGTGCGCCTTAACCTGAGACAAATTTTATTTTCTTCTTTCTTTCTTTATAAATGTAAAAGTTTGTATGTTTGGATGTTTGTTACTCAATCACACACATATGGATGAAATTTGGTACACAGATAGTTACTATCTTGTATACACACGTAATCACACGTTGTTGTCACACGTAATCTGTTCGATTACGTGTGACTCGTGTCGATTGATTTGATTATTTGAGGAATTTCTTTCAAAATCTTTAGGCCTGGTCGACGTGATAGCCCACCTGATGAAAAGTGGCTTCCGCAACCTAAGACACCTTTAGCGCCAAAGTATTTCGTTGAAGAACCTGGGACTTTATGAGTGTGCCTGCCATGTTACTGACAACCAAGGGTACCCTTCAAGCCGTAACTTAGCAATGCTGTTCGGCAGAGTCATTATAATTGCGATGAGTTTTTTTTTTGAAGGACTTGAATTAAGTACTGCTAATACCTACATCGTGAAAATGTGTATACCTTAGATCCTTATTTAGACAAAGAATATTATGAAATCGTACTCACTGCACGGCGTCAACCCCATCTCATTGGAAGAAGAAAATAATGAGCATTGATTATAAAAGTTGGTAGGAAGGTATTATTGCCATTTGATATACAGGCAACTTACTTAGAATATCGTGATAAAAAGTATCCTACGCCCTAACCCAGATCGTGGTCTACCCATGTGACAAATTTCATCCAAATCTATTCAGCCGTTTTATCATGAAAGCGTAACAAACAAATAAACAAATTAGTTAGAATTTATAAATATACATATATATAATATACTAGCTGTCCGCCCCGGCTTCTCACGGGTAGCACTAAGTACTTATCTATGGCAGACCTACCTACCTACTTACATACCCTTCCGGAATAAAAAGTATCCTATGTCCGTCTCCTGGTTGTAAGCTACCTCCCCACCAATTTTCAGTCAAATTGGTTCAGCCGTTCTTGAGTTATAAATAGTGTAACTAACACGACTTTATTGATATAGTAGAATATAGTTAGGATATTGAGTGTGCTGAATAATCAATCCTTTTACATAAGTCTCGTAAGTAAATAAGCTTATAAAGTTATTACACACACAATAAAAATGAATATTGATAGTCCCATGTAACAGGGGGCGATCCTATTGGCATCAACCGGGCACAAATCCAGACTGAGAAATTCGAAGGATATGTTATGAAATTGCCAACACGAAGCGAGCAAGTGTGATCAATGCCTGCACCCTTTTGTATGAAAAAGGTCTTTGCCCTGCCGTGGGACAAGTACCTACAGGCTGATATTATGTAAATATCGACAATATATAGCGAAATACATCTGTAAGAACTTTTTATAAAAAAACAAAATTCTTCAGCCTAGCTTAATATTATACATGCGAAAGTGTATTTGTTTGTTACGCTTTTACGCTAAAACGGCTGAACAGATTTGAATAAAATTTGGCACATGGGTAGACCATATCCTAGGTTAGGACATAGGATACTTTAAATTGCGGTAGGACATTCCCGTGGAATATTTTTCGACATAGGTATAAGTACAGTATATATGGCAATAGCATGAGCTCAAACCCTGATTTAAAGTTTATATTAGCATTTTTCAGGAGCCTTATAGCTTTTGTTTAAGGATATATTCCTGAAGTAGGTACTCCAGTTTACATAATACTTTTTCATCATTATTTTCCTCCATAGTTCAGCTGCTTGATATAAGACTAACAATAGGTAGGTGGTAACCTAAAAGGATTACAAAAGCTGATAAAAATGTAGTAAGCTTAATAATATAACTGCTCTGCCAATAATCTTAAAAGCGTGCGGCGTATAAAGCTAATCTATCGTGGTATTTAAACGCATAACCCTTCATTTCACACACGCGTAGTTTCACTCTATTCGAACGCTTTCCTACCAATTTACACTGGTCTGTCAATACCACTACATGAAAAACTATAATAAAATGATCCCTGGAAAACTTAGACCTTTTTTTGTACGTTATAAGCACTATTACATAACCTAACCTCAAAAGTATAAGGCTTTGACGTCACCCGCCACTAAAACAACGGAACACACTCAAATAGAAACACGAAAATGTATAACAAACATGCAATCAAGAGTATTCGAATAATTCTGTTATGATTTTTCAATTATAACTCGAATGAAACAAACATTTCAAGTTACATAATTTTGTGAAAACATTTAAATTTTAATTGAATACAGAATAAAAATAAAAATACGTGAACCTTACGCAGATTGACATAATGCAGTAATGACATGACGGTATTTTTCAGGCGTTTTTCTTATGAAATAACAAGTAGTATTCATTGGAATATCGACTGAAACACTTAATGGATTGTACGGTAATTAAATGTATCGTATAGACTATAAATAAAGGTCTTGATATTCATTTAACCAGCCTCATTAAAACTCGTATCTCACTGTTACCATTTGAAACAAAACACGTTGAAGAAAACAATATTTTGTAAAACACTGTGGTCTTTTGACACTATATCATTATGTTCTGGGTTGAAAAACGTATATTTTGGAAAATTATTTTTTCTTTGACGTCTGTTTTTCGTCAGACGTCGACGCGTTCCCGCGACTCGAATACTACTGGGCGCAGGCCGTCCCTGTCAGCCTCGTAGCCACCTCAAAACTCTACGTAACACATACAAATCCTATAAAAAACCTCCATAAAACCTATTTAAGTATAACTAAAAATCCAAAAATATCTACAAAGTTTCCAAAAAATTATAATTCGATGACTCACTTTGATACTCAATTTTAAATGCGCAAAAATGATATTGAATGATAATTTCAATTTTCATTAAATTTATTTATTTATTGACTGTATAGCGTTTTGTTTTTATTCTATTTTTGAAATATTTTGGCGCTCTGTCGTAGGTTTTTGAGTGCGCGCGTCGCTTTGTCGGGTCGATACAGCGGTATCATGTGTTCCAACAGTGTACGGCGACAGACAGTCTTGTTTTACAATTCTGAGGTCCCGATGCTGAATGTTATTGAGATTACTTTTCCTTGCACTCTTTACGGCTATTGCTATACAATTTTAAAGGGAGACGTGACTGTATGGCATACAAATATGGACGTTATGTTCTGGCTTGGGTGTTTGGGGAGCAGCAGCGCTGGGAATGTTCAGTTACTTTGTCTTCTTGATAGAGTTTCGAGTGCAATGAATGACGCTTTTACGTTTTATGGGTTAATGACTTCTGTTTTGGGTACGTTGTTAGTTGCGAAAAACAAAAACAAACCTTTTTCGAAAGAAAATTATGACGATTATTTTAAATTATATTTTTTCGTCCCTGTTTTAATATTTTATTAAAATTGTTCGAATTTCATTTTAGTACAATCAACCAAATTCAGAGGTAGCTATGAGAGTTATTTTTGGAATTTAATCTCACCCAATGAATTACAACAAAATAACTCCAATAAAGGATGTCCAAGAATTTAATCTGACCCATTAAAAATACTGGTAGCTCTTCTTTATCCTGGCATTACTTGGCTTTGTGCCAGGCGGGATCTTAAGGAGTAGGTCATGCGTTCTTATGAGAGATTACGACCAGGCCCGCTTTTATGTATGGAGCTTGTGACTCTTTTATACCTTTGAATGTGTGTAGTATTTACAAATTAGTTTTTAATTAAGATAAAATAATAAACTAAGTGCTAACCGCTACACTACTCCACCCTGAGGCCTGCTACACTTTCAGAGATATTTAATTTGTTGCCTTGCCTATTGTCTTGAATAAAATGATCGCATATTTTAGTCACTTAGGATTACTTAATAGGTAATAATATAATTTACTAGCTGTTCCTGCGTCTTCGTCTGCGTGTATTTATTTAATACAAATGTCCAGGGCGACAAGTAGCTTATGTCCTTCTGCAATTTCCAGGCTACCTATTTGTCATATCAGTAACAGACAGACAGACCTACAAAGTAACTTTCGCATTTAAAATTAAAGTACCCAATATACAGGGTCATATAAATTATCAAGCGAAACTCCACATATGATTAACGTAATATAACAATAAAGAAAATAATTTGATGGAGTTTTTTGTGAGGTCATCGGCCGCTGTTAGTGAAATTGTGAAATTTCAGATTATAACTTCGGATTTTTATTTATGTAAACTTGATTCAAGTTGTTGATGAACAGCGGTGATAGCAGATCTGAGATAATCTCATCGTAGAAAAAAGAAAGAAAGAAAATACCATTATTTGCGGTAAACATGATGCACAAAAAATGAGCACAAAATAAAAAAAATAAACAAGTTTAGGGAAAATATGCGTCACATCCACGCAAAACGGCCATCGCTCAGCATAATGCTGCGCAATGTCTTAACAAAGACACAAGCAACGGGATCCGAATACAGATGCCCATCTGGTTTTGATCCGCACAGGCTGACGATATTAGATGTGACAGCATACCTCTGGATTGTTGGCTATTAAGGGTGAATGTACAAAAATAGATGTACAGAACTTACATTAAGAGGGCTTATTGTAAGTTCTGCACATCTATTTTTGTATTCATCAGGAATATGTTAAGTGACTGGCTGTATTTGTGTTGGTGATGTTGAGAAGACCAAGTGAAAGACTTTACTTTAATCAAAACCTCATGCGAAAACTTCTCGTATAGTCTCATGCATATATTACCGCTGAAAGAAAAAGTATTTATTGGGACAAGCACATTAGATCTCAATTAAACTAAACACACACTCATTTAAAATAATTTAAAAAAATAAAATTAATAAAAATAAAAACAAAGTAAAATTAAATTTATTTCTTGTGCGAGGCCAAAAGGCAGCATGATGCAGTGCTGGTTAAGTTGGAGTAAGAAAAACTATCCTTACACCGGATGCAGCTGAATACCAGTATTTTAGATGAAGCGAATGCCTATCTGACTTCCACAATCCAGTTACTGGGTAAAACAACAAAAAAATAAAAAATAAAACTTTATGTCAAAAAAGTGACAACATTGTTACAGACATTTACAAAATACAGAAGAAGTGTCTTAAACATACGTCACCTGTCTTCCAAACTAGGTTTATACCTGTGACTTGGGAGTCAGTGTTCCTCCATTATAGAAGTCGTTACGTATGTCCTTGGTTATTAAAAAATGTTGCTTAACTTTCCGCGGCACGGTATGTTAAGATGGTTGCCCATCTACGGAGTGACCGCGGCAAGCGTAGCTTAAACTGATCGATGGAGACGTGCGGCTGTTATAACTTGCCACGAGCCCCTCTCCTCCCCTAATGGTTATCGATATCCAAACACGATGAAACAAAAGAAAACAGATTTTTTCAACTCATTGTTAAAGTAACAGCAATACCAGCGGTCGAAGACCCCACAAAATAAAATCAAACAAAAATCTTTTTCACAAAAAATAAACCGACTTCAAAAAAAAAATACTACAAAGTGAAAAATAACTTTGATATCGGAAGTCAGTGTCTTTGGTTTTTTATTTTCATTTTTTTGCCACCGACTTCTGAAATCACAAAATCCCCACAAACATTTGAATACCACTACCTGCTATGTAAATGACAGTGACAGGAACTACGAGTATTAGAATATCATCCACATATACTAGGTGGGAAAAATACGTATTATTGAAGCTAACTCAAGAACCCCTCATCAGATCTTGACCAAATTTATATGGGACCACTTCTGAAGTATGCCCTACCAAACAAAAAAGAATCATCAAAATCAATTCAAAATTGGCGGAGTAACCGCGAAACAAAAAAAAAAAAAAACAACCGAATTGAGAACCTTCTCCGTCATCATCTTCTCAGTCTGTTGAAAAAAATTAGTTAAGCATCTGTAGCCAAACCAGGAAAAGCCTGTATTTTGGCACATCTTCTCGCTCATTATCAAACATCATTTTTTTTTTAAATATAATTTTTGGATATTGAATCCCATGACGTATACAGAGTTTTACTAGATAGTTTATTTTGATAAAGGCTTTTATGGTACGCGGATGGTAAGCGGATGGCCTCAGCCTTCTTTAGGACGCAATACCCAAAGGGGTATGCCAATGGGAAATCCTTTATCTTGGTATCCCAAACAAGTTCTGTCAACAAAAGGTTGAAGAGAAATATCACTTTTAGTGATAGTGACATCCTATTTGACAAATTATTTCATCTGCTTATATAATATTAATAACTCGTAAGTTGGTTTTGTTATTTTTAAATCTTTGTATAATGTACTTACCGAAACGTTTTATAAAAAAAAACATTTACTGTCCTAAAGAATATTTTGTAGGTTCATAAGATGCATTAGACATGAAAAATAAAAGGTAACATTGTGGCGGAAAGTGGACACTTCGAACACAGACATATAGACAGATGGCAAGAAGCATTGATAACAATATTTTTAGTTAAGTACATTAGCACACCCGGGGACTCAGCCCAGCAACCACCCCTTGCTGACTCTGTCGCAGTAACCTGACTGACAAATGACACGGTTGCACGCCTTAATGAAGCATTTACGAACAAATCATACAACTTTAAACTCAGTTTATCATTAACAGCGACTTCTGAAAAAGTTCAACAGCCTGAAAGGTCTGTTTCCAGTAATTGCATTGCCGTGACTGCTGAAAAGCTATAATTATAGCTCTGACCCATTTCTGAATTACATGCAACTGAAAACTGAAAAACGTTTAACAAGTACTGAGGACTGACTCATGTTTGGTGTAAAAAGAAGGCATTTTCTGCCTCATTAGTGGAGTTGTCTAAAGTTTGCCTGATGCACGAGACGGGATCTGTTCCACTGTGCAAAGTAAGGATGCTTTTTGTAGCGGTTGAGATTCGAATACAGTTTGCGTTTGTCGTGTGTTCCTGCCACCCTGTAATACTGCGTTTTCGTGATTAACGATAGTGTCATAACGTAACATCACGCCTGTAATCCTCGAAGAGTTAGGTACATGTGAGTAACACCCTCATTTCGCCAGTTATGTTTAAGTCCCATATAATAGGGGGCGAGCCTATTGCCATCAACCGGGACAAATCCAGGCCCCAGGCTGCTACTGAGAAATTCCTGACGAAAAGGCCCAATAACATTTTTCCCGACTTGGGAATCGAACCCAAGACCTCATACTCAGCAGTAGTACTTGCGACCACTAGACCAACGAGGCAGTCGAACTATAGTAGTTATATAAATGTTAGTGTTAGATAAGTAAACTAACGCTGCTACTCATCATTTGAACATAGGTAACAAGGTCCTTTGATTACAATCACCGGAGCTTAAAACATAAGAAGTTTTTAAACATAGAGCGTAACAGAACAGTAGTGGCTTCGTAGTAACGGTCTCGACTTACGAGTCGGTCGTGGGTTCAAAAATAGGAAGGCGCTTTACTTAGTGTAAATAATTTCATCGCCACTGCTCTCAAAACGGTGAAGGAAAACATTGTGAGGTAACCGGCATGTCCTAGAACCAAAAACTCCAAGACTTGTGACATTTACCAACCCGCACTGGGCCCGCGTGGTAGATTACAGCCCACTCCTTCTACCACGCCTGTGTCCCAGTAGAGGGAACATAATTGGATGATTATGCCTCTTATGCAAGTTTTTAAACAAAGATTTTCAAGTAACTACACCGAATGAAGTGCATGAACTCCGTTGAGGTTCCCAGCACTACTAGCTAAGTGATTAGCTTTTGTTTTCTCACAATGTTTTTCTTCACCGTTTTGAGAACAGTCATCTTCATCATAATTTCAGCTGAAAGACGTCCACTGATGGACATACTCGTAGGCCTTCCCCAAGCACCACCACTTCAAGCGGTTCTGTGCTTGCCACATCCAAAGGATTCATGTGGCCTCTGGTCCATCTTGTGGGAGGCCTTCCAACGCTACGTCTTCTACGCAGCGGCGAAATAAATTACACCAAACCAATACTTTCTCGGCCCAAATCTTTGTAAATGTATTTTCAAATGTTTCAAATATCAAGAAACTAAACCATTTAAACGGTAAATTCTTTCCACTTCAGTTCTCAAGGCCGTATCGCCGTGTAATCAAATATTTATCAGCTATCAACTCACCCTTTTCGTGAAACCCATGAATTTTATTTAGTTTTAATACTTTTCGGTAACTTTTTTGTCGACTTCGATTATTTAATGTTTTAGTAGATAACAACCAGTAGCTATTATATTTCTATACTAGCTACCCACTCCTGCTTTGCCTCGTGCAACGTACTGATGTGGCGGGCGACATTTCAAAACGTCGAGATTTCTGTGCTATGTATATCTAGGTTAAGTATTAATGTACTCGTGTTAGCCACATAAACCTTTCGGAATATATTTTCTTAATGACAGTGAAATCCGCATCAAAAACAGTTGAGAAGAAATGAGCGGTCCCACAAACAAACACAAAAGCAGTTGAGAAGAACTAAGCGGTCACACAAAAAGACACAAAAACAGTCGAGAAGAACTAAGCGGTCACACAAACAGACACAAAAACAGTCGAGAAGAACTAAGTGGTCACACAAACAGAAACAAAAACGAGTCGAGAAGAACTAAGCGGTCACACAAACAGACACATAAACAGTCGAGAAGAACTAAGCGGTCACACAAACAGAAACAAAAACAGTCGAGAAGAACTAAGCGGTCACACAAACAGACACAAAAAAGCGACTGTTTTTTACTAGGTAAACTATGTATAGATATAGACTAAAACTATAAATTTAACTCGTAAAAAGGTTCGGTTAGGTTAGAACTGTCCAGGGGCGACGGATATGGGGAAATCCATCGCCCCCTACTCCTTAAGACCCGAGATGGCGGCGCGTAGTGTTCCACGCGCGCCTCTCTATGATGTAAGGGGGGAGTTTAACACCTCACTCCCCCCAAACTCGAGGTGGCCCGCAGAGGCGGAGGATTTTCCAACCCGAGACCAAAAAAAAAAAAAAAAAATAGGTTAGAACTGTCGACTGTACTGTTAGCCGGGGATCGCGGAAGTCGCATTAGATCCCGTGATCCCCGGCGCAAGTGTGAGACGGAACACCGGGGTGGTTTTAGTCAATAAGAGTCTGACAGACCCCTCTGCCCTCCCCAGGGCGGAGGACATCCATGAGGATTTCCCCCCGAAAACAAAAGAAAAAAAAAAGGTTAGAACTGTGACCTCCTAAAACTATATACAGGGTGTTTGGCAGAACGTTGAACATACGAAAATGGTGGATAGGTGGGGTCATCTGCTACTTACTCAACCCATTTTTTTTATTTTAAATGCAAGTTGAAATTTAGTTTCAAGTATTTTTTTACATATTTCTGTAAGTTTGAGGACTTATAACTTTTTTTCTAGCTAACATCTGAATAAAGCAATAGTTTTATAAGAATCTACCAACATTAACGATAAAAAAAAATGCCTGTTTTATCCATTTGTGATAAAAAATACACTCTAAAGTTAAGAAAGTGGTGAAACTAGAAGAAAGCAAAAAAAATTTTTTTTTAATATCCTGGGGTCCAGGGCCAATTAAATTAGGGCTGAGTAAGTAGCAGATGACCCAATCTATCCACCATTTTCGTATGTTCAACGTTCTGCCAAACACCCTGTATATATTAAGAAAAAAAAATATTTTTCGTATTGTAATAATTTCTTGCCCGTTCTTCTCCAAAAGAATCTAGATTTTGGAACGGGCAACCAGGTTCAACTTTTTAGGTAACAATACTGAAAATAATTCAAAAGTAACACAATCTAACTAGCTTTTCAGCCTAACCGGATACCAGTGTTTTACATGGAGCGACTGCCTATCTGACCTCCACAACCCAGTTGCTGGGTAACATGGTACCCTTTGGTAAGACTGGTTGTCAGACTTTCTGGCTTCTGGCTACCCGTAACGACTAACAAAGACAACGAATTACTTCAGCTGTGGTAGCAGTTGACCATGTAGCCCATACGAAAGCATATTCCTGCTGAAAGAAATATTAGATATGCTTCAGAAGATACCAATCTCTTTCAAGCTTCCTCTATTCAAAGTTGTTGCCATAAATAATGCTGGAAATAGACCATACAGTTGCTTATGTCACGTACAACCACCTACAAGTATGGGGTATGTACTGAATATTTCCACATAATGGGATGGTGTGCCGTAGACCCACAGCAATGCAGTCAAACGCAAGGTACCGTGCCATAGGCGGTCGTTCAACCCTTTTAAAATACTAGCAATTCTGTTTAGAGGTGGGGGTTTAGTGGGGTAGCGGAGCGATTGAAGCGGTGGAATTTCGTTATTATAAACCTCTTACGTAATCATCGCAATGATGGCCATACTTTGCAGACGTATTGGTGACCGCAGCTTGTTATAATTTTGCGAAATAATTTTTAAACACCTACCTCTGGCACCCTGGTACTTACATGATTATTTTTTACCACGGCATGGCATAAACCACAAAATGATTTGTAGAAACTGACTGACCGGCTGAGAACTGCCGTCTCTAGACGCTGCCGGCATCGGCAGTTCTGTGCTCTTACACTGCTTGTCCACCGCACCGTAAACGGAGACATCAACGAGAAACGAGATAACGCGGCCATATTAAAAATGTACCTACTGTCGCTACTTCGGTGTCGTCATCTCGTTCTCGTTGACGTCCCGTTCACGGTGCAGTGGAGAAACAGCCTTAGGCATAAACTATTATCGCATTGCTGGTGTCAACTAAAATAAATATATAAATAAATATAAAATGGAATGACGATGATTGAAATAGGGTGATGATTTCGAGCTTTATAACGATAACCTCGGGTTCGGAAGGGAAGGCTTTCTTACAACCCACTACTTATATGTTAAGTATTATGGTAGAACGCACGTAAGTGATACCAAAACCAGTAAAAACTGGTCTCTTACAGGTACTATCGAAACTCCGTACTAGATCAGCTAATTCAAAGTCCTACAACCCATGAGCGACCAACTAAGCCCAGATACGCACGGGTGATTTTTTCCCGCAACGTTTTTTTTCGTGCACTTGATTTTTAACGTTCTGCTTAACGCCGAGAGTTGAAAATCCAACATGGTGTTTTTTCAATGCGCTGGGACAAGAGTGCGTCCCAGCGCGTTGTATTATCAACGGTCGGCTCAACACCGAGAGTTGAAAATTCAGTGCGCGATAAAGTCCCGCCGCGATACGCGAACGTGGACTAACTGTACTTGCTATTCTATCACAAGCGACACAGTAGCTATGAGAGAGAAAACCGACGTAGAATTTCACCACATTTCTTCACCATGGGATTGCGGATTCATAAAAATAACTCGCTCCGCTCATCACCATGCCTCACCCTCTAAGGTGCTAAATTATTACTTTATATTGATCCGTGGCAAGCATTTTTATTATGCCTAGTTGTGCCTAGGCGACGTAGTAAATTGTTTCATGTATATCTTCAGAAATAAATAATTAGTGTGGTTGAATATGTAAAGGTTTGAAATAATTTATTATGAATTCAAGTAAAGAAAGTAAAATCGTTTATTCCAACATCAAGAGTTACAATTTGGAAGTATCGTATAATTAAAATTTATTTAGGGAGATTGATTTCTATTCGCTTACTTTTATGTATTTTAAAAGGGGTATGCAGAAGCAGATATTTTGAACTTATACGTAGTAATATAATCCTAGACAATATTTTATTCATTACCCTGCCATATTAAAACCTGCGGCAACTAATTATCGAACACTTGAACATAACCCAGCAATTTGTGTTTTAGATGGCAATCAAAAAAATATGCGATCTTATTTTATATCTTATCGAATCCATACATTTTATTAGTGAGCATGAGCTCCTGGGTTCGATTCCCAGGTAGGGCAAGGCGTTATTGGGTTTTTCCATCAAGAATTTCTCGCAGCAGCCTAGAATCTGTCAACAGGGACAAAACCAGTAAAATGATTTGTTATTAGGAGCAATAAAGCCTATTAAAAGAGCAAGGAGGAAGTAAAACCTGTAGTTGAAGAATCTTATAAAATTTGTTATAAATAAACTTCTTCAAATTATGCTTTAACGTTTCCTCTATGTATTCTTAATATTTATGTGGGTCACAATCATCAAAGCTGTCTACAACCACGGTGACCCAAATCATTATGTAGTCGCCATTTTGTCATTAATCGAACCACTTTTAATTAATATTTATTTTATATTTGACTGCCTCGTTAATCGACTACTGAAGTGTGTTCTGGGTTCAAAATTCAAAAGTCATTTATTCAAACTAGGCTGAGGATCAGCACTTTTCGAACATCAAAATTACATAAGACAGTCCCCCAAAACGCCCACCCTTCACCACTTCCTAGTGCTTTTGCTGGGAAGAAGAAGTGGCGCAACACCCCAGAAGCACAGCTGTCTGTTCAGTTAGGAAAAAAAAAGATTCTATACAATAATTTACATTATGCAAAACACAATTTAAATTATAAATTAATAGCCATATGACAGCTAGCATACGCCAATATACAAACCAAAAACATCGAGAACTATACTCAAGCAGAAACGTAAACAATATCTAAAAAAAAAAAAAAATAGCCTCCAGGCATAAAGGGCGTGCCAGCTTACATAGAGCTGTAACTAGAAGCTATAATTGATAAACTAGGACCATCGAGGTAAAATAAATAATTGTCGAGGTAACCACATATTGCAATACAACTCATAAAAAAAAACATTGTAATGAGTAGATTATGTCAACAATAAATTAAAACAAATTAAAATAAATTGACATAAAAAGTAAAATTATAAACTTTTATATAAACTCATATAACCTGTCAGTAGGTAAACTAATTCTGGAGAAAGAACATTTAAACATTGTCTTGAGTTAATCACAGCGACCAACTATTCTTATCATTTAAGTAGTCGTTGATAGAATAGTATGCCTTTAAACAAAGGTTGGACTTTATTTTAGTTTTAAACGCATTAAAAGGTAAATCTAGCAAAGAAGAGGGTAGCTTGTTATAAAAGGTTATATGAAGCCGGTGAAAGGGAACACGTAGTTTATCCTTACTTCTAGTGTTAACATTGTGAATATCATTGTTTTTAGTGTATAAGTGTATATTTTGCCTAATATATAAGTTGTTGGCGAAGATGTATTTTGATGCCACTGTGAGGATACCGATATCTTTGAAAAAATACCTGAGCCAGGCAAAGTGTTACCTACTGGGCTTTTCTATTAGGAGTTTCTAGTCTGTTTTGCTCGGTTTTAGAAAATAGGCTCCCCCCATTACATAGAACTCATAAATAGCTGCTATAGTGTGACTGATCTTTAGGTGATATCAAGACAGTGAAAATCTTTAAACTTTTAACCAAAATTATGATGACGAAGGTACTGAAAACTATAATTTTAATACCTTTTCGGCCCTGCGCGCCAATGACGCAATAACCTTTAGCTCGCAATCCGACAGCATGACGTCATTCTGACCTTGTTAGCAAAAAATGCTCCCCTGCTGTTTTTCTATGTGCATTTATCAGACCATAGACTGAAAATGCCACAGAGCATATTAGACTTTAATTTATTGTACAAATAGAGATGGAAGCCGCATAAAGTGCTGTCCATGTCCAACATTTTTGGACACCGGGGCTTGACGGCATGGGAGCAACGTCACTCATTGTTGGTCGCCTGGGCTTGAGCGGTATGCAAATTTATAAAATAAAACCAATTTACAAAATAAGCTTTATTTGTCATTACACTTTGTGTTGGTTGCAGTTTGATGCATCATTTGCGTATTATTACCTAAAATCTAATCGTTAGACTCAAACAAAACATTCATAATTATAATTATTTACAATCCTCAGCGAATAACATTCTGAATATATTTTACAAATACAATTTGAATATAATATTTTATTAAATGCAATTTATGAAACACAGAAGACACCGATGATAAATAATTTACATATAATTTTTGAATAATTATATTTAATAAATGAATAATTTATAACACCACACAAGTAGAGCTTGATTTAAATTTAAAGCTTTGAACAATATTATTAAATGTAATATCACAAAACGTGGCAGATTATGTACAACAATATATTTATTTTATTTTTTAACTTATTATTAATTCTGGCTAACAGAAGCTAAAGTTTAAAATATTACATTAATTAATTTACAAGTTTATTTAAAATTAGCTCTCTTATAAAAACATGAAATAATTGGAAAACACTTATGTATTTGGAAAACCCTTGAAATATTCGGAAAAACGTTTATGTCATTGGAAATCTGTTTCTTATGACTGAATATTAAATTAATTTTAAAGTATATAAAAGTTTTTTTTTTATATTACTGGATGTTATTGGGATTTTTAAATGTATAATCATAACAAGTAGAGATGAGAAAGCTAATTTCCAATAACAGTTGTACTACACCCATTTAAGTTTAAGATACTTAAAACTTAATTCTACCACCTGGACAGCTGTCAAAGTAATTACGACACTTATAAAGCTACCTATTTTTTAAATAATAATCTCCACTAATGAAATGACGTAAATACAAAATAACTTAGTCAACTATTACAAATTTAAATTATAGTAATAAAATGCAAACATTATTGATAATTAAATTGTTATAAATTATTATATTATTTACAATAATTGTATTTGCTACATTAGGCATGTGAGGAAAGTTGTGAAAGTGTGTTCTACTTTAATATTTCAAAATGAATTCATTATATTCTATTGTCGTTTTTGTTCTATTAAATTGAAAATTTCCAAAAATGCGGACGAAAATATTTATGAGCCACAATTTTTTTAAGGTACTCAATTTTGAACATGATATTTGAATGATATTATTTTTTCTATCTATGTTTATTATATATAATTAATTAATTATATAATTATAAGTAAAAAATAAAATAGCAATCACGCGTTTCCGGAAGCAAAAAATATAAAAAAAGTCTTAATACTATCCGGCATAGCTCAGTTTTAGAATAAAGAGACGTTGTTATTTTATAATAGTATTTTTTCTTAAATTTTCATAAATATTTTAAAGCATAAGCCTTGTTGCCCGCCATTAAAGTCGTAATAATATTAATACTGTTCTGATTTTAACACCTCCCCAATATTATATTGCAGCCTTTAGTAAGGTAATTGCACTTTCCTTTTTCGCAAATGCTCTATAAAAATGATATTAGACAACACTGGAAAGACTATCGGTTGAAAAGTGAAAAATGTAATATCAATAGATTTGATTTTTATTAAGGACCAACTAACTGAAAATATATTAGGCAATATTATTTTTGATAGAATCTAACATGGCGTTACTTCAATGTCACAACCTTACAATTTGAGGCAAACTTTTCAACCGATTTGTATATTGAATTGAAAATTATCGGGTATGTAAGTTCTACAGGTCGGAATAAGGCTACGGAAAGATGCCACAGTAACCACGCAGTGACCACGCAGCAACCACGCAATAGCCACGCAGGTTTACAGCTGTACGTAGCCTTCAGGGTTTCGGGGGGAGGCGCGGCGGCGGGCGGCTGAAGCTCGGCGTCAGAACACATCATCACTCGGGTCATCATCCAACTCGCATAACAGTTTGCTACTGAAAACATAGAAAAGAGATAAACGTTAAAATGTTATAAAATTAAAAGGAAAAATTGTTCGTTTTTTTTGACAATTTATTAGAATATTTGTGTCTGTTTTTATTTTCGAGTTGTGTGCTAATATTCTAATTCTTTAAAAAAAAAACTGAAGGTATTTGAGTTTTGGAAAAATATAGGCTTTTTAAACTATTGTATGTTTTAACTAAGACTTTTTTCTACAATGTAGCTTAAATACTTTAGATGTGCTAATTTTGCTAGAAATAATTACCTATTTTACAGTGAATTTTATCGTGGATGAAGCAGAAAGTTTTATTCCCAATCAAAAGACTTCGTGAACTATTTACGATAGCAAAAAATGTCAGTACTTAGAGTGATCATTTATGAATTTTATCTACGATATTACTAAAACTCCACACGGCACAGTGCAAAACTCTAATAGAAAACGTACTTGTTAAAACTATAATCCATTAAAACTACGATGTTCCAACACCATACTTGAGATAGGACCTGAAAGTCCAGTAATTTACACTATATGTTATATTTACTCAAAATAGAAAAAAAAAAAAACTACATTTAGCTACTGTCAGAAAATCACAAAAAAATATTTTTGTAAAATTAAGTTATTTTTTCTGTTGACTCAAAATCAATGACCGCTGGATTAAAGTAGGTGAATTGCAATTGACTTCTGACAGTATAAAATCTACAAAAACAAAAAAACATAAAAAAGTGAGGCTAAAAGTACTTACTCTTCTTTACTCGCGAACGATTCGGCGTGCACTCGTCTGTTACACGCCCTGTCGCAGCAACGACAGTGCCAGTACGCGAGCACGCTCAGACTGAACACGAACACCGTCGTCGGCAGCACCAGAGCCAGGATCAAACCTCGCACCGTGGTGTCCCAAGAGTACCTCGCCACCACCAAGTCCGACCTCGTCAAACTGTAGTAGCAAGGAAATATCTTTGGAGCCCTCGGTCCCGCGTAGTCAATCGCAAATACCGAACAATTTACTCGCGGGGGATACCCACAACCTTCAGGGTTGATCAGAAACTTCAAATCAATCTCATCCCATTCAGTCGGCACTGGTGCATTCTCTACAAACGGTCTTCTAGCTAAATTTACACGTATCTTATGACATTTTGTGTGAGCGGTCGTACAACCTTCCCTGCACGACGCCCAGGTGCAATTTGTCAAAGTTTCCGCGTGTACATGTTCAGAGACGGAGCAGATACCGGCTTCTGGCACGAACTCTGCTAGTATTGTCTGTACAGCCGGCTCGACGACGAACGGTATCAAGAAGAGGAAAGCAAAGACTGCGAGTATAGCTGATGTACCGAGACAGAGTGATGTGTAGAACTTGAATCTTTCAAAAAAGTGGGTTAGAAGCTGCTCCCTCGTCGGTGGCTCCAGTGACTTGAGGTCTGGGCTGCCTGGTTCGGCAGACGCTCCCATAGGTAACGTCGACCTTTCTGAGGCTGCTGGTGATAGGCTCGCCCTGGATCTGCTCATAGTAGACATCTGGAGGGAGTGTCAGCCAGTAGGAAGCATTGCAAGCAGGTTAATCGTCTCTTAGTGAACTAGCCGGACCCTCACAAAGGAGGGGAACGCCTGAAACAGAGAAACAAGAGTATTTTAATAAAAAATCAAGCGCAGGATTGTCGTGAAAATAAGTTTTTTTTTTCACACTTTCACCTGAAACATGTCGTCATTCAATATTTTAAAGAATCATATTAATTATCAATTTATTAGTTTGGCCATAGCAATCAAATCTTAAATATCATTATATTAACTAGATCGGGAATATTACCTAGGTCAAGTTTATTTCCTTAACTAAAAGCGATGTGGTATTCGCAATAATTAGAAACATTTGGTCGACAAAGCCAAAATCCGTCACAAAACGACTACACCTCGCTACTAGCGAATAAAAACTAGCCCCCATCTGCAAAAAAGGCTATCAAAAGCAGACCTATTACCAATTCATAGATGCTTAACTGGAACTGTTTGACGCACAACTTTCAAATTATCGCATTAAATCAGTGCCCTAAAATATTCAGTACAAAAACACCCCTGAGTCACGAAACTATGTCAAGGGCAGTACGTATTTCGCCGTTGGTACTATTGATTGAGTTAAAACGAGAAAGCGGACTTAGTGCCTATGAAATATGCATCCCTTTCGTGTTTTTCTAGCTAAGTTTTAGTAGTTTAGGTTGAGTTATGTAAGAGCCTACGATTGAATGTTAGGGTAGGACAGAATTATAAAATGTACCGATGTATAAATAACTAAACTGATTTCTTTGCATTCTGCTCTAATAGTAAATAAGAACGTATTTTTATTACAAGAGTATCGTGGTTTAATAGTATTATTAGTTCAAATCCAGATAAAAATGAAAATGACAAAATAAAAAGTAAAACATTGAATATGAATGTTATTACGAAAGTGGTCTATCTTACGTGACTGATCTCAGAGTGGAGAAACAGGATCGTTTTGATGCATCTGCATATCAGCTGGTCCAGTAGCACATCCTTTAAATCTCATCTTTGCATCATCACCAACTTCAATGGTCCGTTGGCAGAACACCAAAGTTACACAAGAGACAACAACCAGCACTGTAGGCAACACCAAAGCGACTAAGAACTGACGGTACGTATTTTCTAGATCGAATCGGGCCACAACCGTGTCAGGGCTATTTTCCATATAGAAGCAAGGGAATCTTGCTTTAGCATTATGGTCAGCACCATCGCGGCCGTAATCTTTCAAGAACTCTTTGCATTCGTCAGCCAAAGTATTCACACATCCTTCTAGATTTATCATCAGGCGGCTGTCATTTGCTAAGGTCAGTTCAACTTCAGAGGGAGCGATGTAACGATTCGGAACTGCTCTAGATTGGTATAAATATTGTAAGTATGTGAAATTCGTTAGGTCAGCTATATCTGTACGTGGCAGTAGGGCAGCATTAATACAGTCAACTGCAACAACTCCTTGCGTTCCATTGTGAACTGCATGACAGGACAACATTAAAACTTCTTCCCCAGAATCAGTCCAAACTACTGTACTGTTTTCTTCTTGTACTAATTTTGCACATCTTGCTAAAAACACTCTGTCCCCACTTAGAACTATCACGTTTTTGTTACGAGTAGGAATGTCGACGCATCTACGGTCACAGTTATAAGGCGTTCTTATTTTTCGACAAGTGCCTCTGTTACAAGAGAAAAGTCCATGCACGTCTATACAAGTTATTTTCCCTCTTCTACCGGAACATTTTAATGGTGGCTCCGTTTCTCTGAAGGCACACTCAAAAGCATCTGTTATGTTGATACATTTTCCTTCAGTGCAGTTGAATGTTCCAGTCAAGTTCCTACATTCATCTCTAATGCAGTGGTATTTCTTGGCGTTCTCTTGATCAATACCGAAGCAGGTTTTGTTAGCAGCACTTCCACACTCGGACAGTAGTAAAGATGTTCCATTCTTCCTGACGTTGACGTAGATCTGGATGCAGGCACCGGAGGTCTTGCTGAGGCACCATTCACCACAGGATCCCCAGTCACAGTTGTCTTTGTTGATGGCTCGTGTTGTCGTGCACATAATCGGGGTAGGGTCGATGCCGGACGCGATGGCTCTAGTATACGGCATGTAGATCGCAACTGTAAGGTACACCAAGGACACCGCACTGAGAACTGCTGTCATCTGACAGATGCAGATAGTTCCACATATTTTCGTGTCCTGTGGAGGGACTACGAGATCTTCGACGGGTGTCGGTTTCGGCATGTCGTCGACTTCCCACCCGCGTTCAATCACCACTAACGTAAATGTAGCTTATTTGCGCATGCGTGGTGCCGCGATCGATCTGACGCTGCAGTGCGGACAACTTCGGTGGTAGGGACTTTTTTTATAAACATGTCAACGTCCGGAAGGTACAAATATAAAATATGTACACGCAATGCCTAATGAATGAGGATATGTCATGTGATATTTATAATGAGCGTAATGATGTTGATTACGGTCTAATTTTAGAACGGATGTAATTTATTGGTTGGAGAGATTGTTTTGTTCATAAAAGGGACACGTAAACAAAGCATGCGTCATGATTTAGCTCCAGAAACTTACACATTTTTTTTTTACAAATCGAGATACAAGAAGGTTTAATTGTTATTCTGATTATATAGTCTTTGGTATCAGAAGTCTCAATCAACAGGTTAAAATATTGTATATTATTTTTCAATTCACTTATTTTTAATGCTACTCGTACAATTATAAAATTAAATGACTGACATTTTTACGAACATACTGAGATAACCATATAAGATGGTTTAATGGATTATACCACGAAAAATACTACGATGTTCATTAATTTCTAGCTTGAATTTCATTGAAATTTTGTGTTTTTAATTTTTAGTACAAATAATATTAAAGAAATTACTAAAACAAATTGAATTGAGTAGAAAAAACATACGAAAATCGGACTTACCAGCCACACACGCCTCCGTTTTCCAATATCAAAACAATTACTAGAAATACGTGTTTCACTAAAAAAAGTACCAGCTTTGCATTATAAAAAGTTAGTTCTATAAAACAGTTTATTATTGTTTTATCACAGATGTAGATAATTTATTTCCTATTGTTTAAAATGTACATTTTTCACGTTGATGTGTGTTATTTTTCACTGATGTGAAGTTCGTTCGGGGTTGTCCTGCGCACTGCGGAGTTTCAGTACCAGTCTGAAGTTGGTTGTCTGTTTACTGCATACAAGCTAGGTTGATTATAGCTTTATTAAAGTTTCTTTAAAGTTTTTTTTAACTATGGAAGATTATAAATTCAAGAACAATATTGAACGCCGTAATGCCTGATGCAGAAATATATTCAGGGTAGAAAAGTATGGTAGGCCAAATAACAATTTGAGTTATTATGATTTCCACCAAATATTATATTGCGACATCTTTATTATGCACATACAATAATAACCATCTTAATACGAGTACATTAATTTGAATGGGCTGTTGACATGTTAGTTTATTCATTCAAATTGCTTTACGTGTAACTTAGCAGAAATATAACAAAGAATCAACGGCATGAAAATATTTGATCAATCCACAATTTAGATGAGAAAATATTATTACTCTCAATTTAATATTATTATGTTATTTTCAAATGAATAAATTGGAAAATAATAAGTGCAAACATTTAAATGAATCATAATATTGGTTAGAAAATTATCTACTTATCCCCACAAGGGAATAAGTACCTATTTTAAAATCAGTAATTAATTAATGACTTTAATTTGTAAGGTATTTCCATGGTTAGGTATTTATTATTTAAATGTACACGTTGTGTATTTATTTACTATGCAAAATTCAAAGTCATCCTACACTATAGGTAATATTACAGAATGCTTAAATAGGTAGGTGCACTTACTAAAAGTATTTAAAACGAACTACATATAAAATATAAAATGTTACACTTACCACTCACTTGTACCGCAACGCATACTTTTGAACCCATTTCAAAAATTTCCAATTTATCAAATAAAATATCCAATTATATTTTTCCAATTTCCAATGTTTTCAAAATTCGTTTCACTGTTTTCGAAATTCATTTGTTTACATTTTACCGGAGGCCGGTGGAACAAGTTGTTTTGCCGCGGTGTCCAAAACTTTATGTTTTAGGTTAAGCCTGCTTAAGCCCGCGCATGCGAAAAGTACTGCCAAGATTTTCTACGGTGATATTTACACGGTTTGCAACGTTTTCATCGACTTTCTCCAAAATATTGCAGTTGGCAGAAATCTAAATTGGTGTATTAATGTCTTGTTTGCAGATATTATTCATCTCTTCGTTTTTGGTTTGCCTTTGTCTGCAAGTTGATTTATTTAATTTAATATTTTTAGGATGAAATTCAAAATTAGAATAAATTATTTGTTATTATAAATCATAACGCTTGACAGTTATTAATATGAATAGGTATAAGAAATCAGAACCATTTTCTGTCATTGAGTTAACCATTTTAGTTTTTGGGTCAGAGATATTAGAAGTGAAAACTTCTTTAGCGGCGTTGTGCAATTTTTTGTGATGGGTAAATAAATGTTAAACTCGCGTCAGGGCACAAACTCAAACTCAAAGCATTTATTTCAATTAAACCGTTTACAGGTACTTTTGAATTGTCAAGGGGTCAGTCAGTCAGAAATATGAAGCTAGTTGCCCATTCCAAAGCGTAGGTTCCTATGGAGAAGAACGGGCAAGAAACTCCACGGACACTCTTTTAAATCATAATATTCTTTACAAAATATTGGTTACATCATTCATGTTGAAATTATACATGTGAGAACAATGTAGAAAGACGTGCATTTAAAAGCGTCCGTAATAAAAATATAAAACAATTCAAAAATTAAAATAAGCCGTGGCAGATAAGAGATGACCAGTCCCTACTGATCAGCGCCCGTTCACGAACATGACGCATGGATCAGCACCGTTTAGCTCAACCATTTTGAAGGGAACTTAACGATCCAACACACACACCACCACCAGCGAGATATTTGAGTGAGCATGACATACTCTCAGCCGCCAGGGCACATCAAGTCAATGAAAGACGTACCCAGTAAATGGTAGCTTTATAGAAGGTACATGGTCACAGTGCTCACACATATGCTATGCAATTATACAATATTAAGATATTGAAGTTATACAATTCAAAGATATTTTTTGCAATCTTCAGCAGCTCCAACAATATTTTCGAATGCTAATCAAATAGTTTATGCGCCCTTGTGGAGCTAGACCAGCGTTGAGCCAAGCATTTTTGCCAGCGATATAATCCCCCAGCCTATAATATGCTTGGCAGCATAGTGTGCGTTTTATACAAGATTTAAATTTCGTTTCATTTAGTTGTAGTATGTAGGGAGGTATTTTATTAACATTTTAAACAGTACCCCATGAAAGATGAGTCTACTTTAGCCAGTCTGAAACGCGGTTGAACTATTTGGTCCCTATTTATAGTACTATAATAGTGTATTTCACCTCTTTTACTGAAAATATTAAGATTTGTCCTGACGTACATGATGTTTTCAAAGATATATTGACAAGGTACCGTCATGTTGTTAATATTTTTAAACAGTTCCCTTAGAGAATCGCACATACGGAGGTATCTGTAGCCCGTCCCCATAGTAAAATACCGTAGGACATGATACTATGAAAGTAACTGAAATAGACTAGCCTTGCGGTATCTATATCAGTAAATTGACGGATTTTTCTAACAGCATATGCTGCTGAACTTAGCCGTCCTGCAAGAGATGTTAAACGAGGCATTGCAGCCTTGAATCGAGCGTGATCCCCAGGAAAAAGTTTTATCTACGAATTCTATTTTGTCCTTATCCAATACTATATCACAATTACTACTTTTAACATTCGGTAAAGCAAATCTTATGCATTTGGTTTTTCCCCATTTAATACTAAATTTGCAGTTAACCAATTTTGGACCTGCAGTAGGGCGTTACTTACATCGTCAAGATTTGATGCACGTCTATTTATCTTAAAAATTAGGGAAGTATCGTCAGCAAATAACACCATTTGTGGTATTTTTTTTAATAAATGGGGTAGATCATTAATATATACTAAAAAGACGAAAGGACCCAATATCGATCCTTGAGGAACACCCATTTTTACTTTTAGACCGAGTGAATTAACATCATTCATTTGAACTTGCTGTTGTCTATCATTTAAAATAAGATTTTACTAAACAGAGCGCAAGTTTACCTAGTCCGTAATGCTCAAGTTTCAAGAGTAAGGTTTCATGATTTACGCAGTCAAATGCCTTGGAGAGGTCACAAAAGATTCCTATGGCATCTTGAGCCTTCTCCCACGCTGTAAATATGTGTTTTAATAAAGTGACACCAGCGTCAGTCGTACAACGTCCTTTGGTGAAACCATATTGCTGACACGTGACCTGCAGTGCTATTCTGTAACCATCTCACCGTGAAAACTTAGGTGAAGTGAGTTATCATTCCAACAGGGTGAGATAACACTGACAGCTCACTCCACGCTCACTTCACGTGTTTTCACGGTGAAATGGTTACGGGAATCGACATGCTGATCGAAAATTCGTAAGACGGAGGGAGAGTAGACCGCCGGCGTGGCGTTGGAGAGAAAGTATGGGCTCGCTTTTTCACTTCTGCCGGCACTCCCGGATTGCAACCAGTTGTTTTTTTTTTAAACAGATTTCAGCCGTTTTTAGGGTTCCGTACCCAAAGGGTAAAAACGGGACCCTAAAACTTCCCTGCCGTAATAGTTAGACAGTTGAAATTTTCACAGATGATTTATTTATGTTGCCGCAACAGACACAAAAAAACAGAATAAAATAAATATTTAAGGGGGCCACCCATACAACAGACATGACTTTTTTGCCCTTTTACGGAACCCTTCGAGCGCGAGTCCGACTCGCACTTGGCCGGTTTTTTTGAGTTTTTTGAGATTTATCTCCAAAAAAGATTTTCATCCAAGCTTACAGTTTGGAAAAATACAGCGTTTTGTAAAAAAATAAAGAAATAGAAAGCTTTCAATTCGAAAACGGTGCGTCGTAGGACCATAATATTATGTCTCAGAACCTAAATGTTTCTATGGTTAAGGTCAACCCGATACTGCAATTTTTTGAATTTTTTGAAGAAAAATTCTCATCTTTTACTTTCAGCTTCAGCAGTTTATGTTAGTCTGAAAAATAATGTTAATCCTACAATCCTACTAATATTATAAACGCGAAAGTTTGTGAGGATGGATGGATGGATGTGTTACTCTCTCACGTAAAAACTACTAAACGGATTTGGATGAAATTTGGCACACAGATAGTTTATAACCTGGATTAACACATATTTTTATACCGATACTCCCATGGGTTCGTGACTAATGCGGGTGAAGTCGCGGAGTGCTGCTAGTAACTTAGTAATCTTATTTTAAGTGATAATTAAGATCTTCGATTTCCTGGGTTCAATTCCCGGGTCGGGCAAAGTATTATTGGGATTTTCTATCTGGGATTTCTCAGTAGCAGCCCGGAGTCTGGATTTGTGCCCGGTTGATGGCAATAGGCTCACCCCACATTACATGGGACTTAAACATAACTGGCGAAATGTGGGTGTACCTGCTACAGGTACACCTCTGCCCAACCCTTGGGGAAACAAGGCGTGATGTTATGTTTATGTGTTTACTTCTTCTTCCCAGCTTAAGCACTAGGACGTGGTGAAGGGCGGGCGTTTTTGGGGGACTGTGTTATGTAATTTTGACGTTCGAAAAGTGCTGATTTCTCAGCCTATTTTGAATAAATGACTTTTTAATTTGAATTTCAATATGTTTAATTAAGATCTTTTCAGAAAAAAATTAAAATTACTTATAATAGTGTGCCTCACGGCTTTTATTATTTAAAAACAACTCCTTATGCCAATAGAAATAAAGAAAGAAAGAAAAATAGGTTTATTTGTCACAGAAACACGTGCATACAAAAAGACAACAATATAATCATAACAGAAATATTCAGCAGCTGCACGTCATGACTGTGACAAGAAGGGTTCCACTCAGCATAATGCTGTGCTATGGTCACCCAAAATCACGTACGGAAATCAAGTCAGTAAATAAATATTAATAAATCCAGTGTGTAAATATTGAGTAAATCCAGTGTTCTGTCTCGCTCTCACCCTCACCGTTGTGTAGCCTATGCACTTGCTGGCTATCTAAAAATTACAGCAGTTGCATTTCACTATAAATAAATAAAAAACAATAAATAAATAATATCTTCGCACTAAACAAATCATATCACTCAACTAAATTCCCCCGTACAATTAACACCATAAAGAAATAACTGGGACACAGATAAACTGAGGATTTAACAGCCACACATAGTCAATAAAATGTAATCAAGACAACCTCCATTCAAATAAAATGCTGGCTTTAAACAGCTAGCAGCGAAACTAGACAATTCCCGTTAAATCTACCTCCTTTATATAAAGATAACTAGCAGTGCTCCGCGGTTTCACCCGCATAAGTCTCGATCCCGTGGGAATATCGGGACAAAAAGTATCCTATGTCCTAACCCAGGTCTACCCATGTGCCAAATTTCATCCAAATCCGTTCAGCCGTTTTAGCGTGGCATCGTAACAAACAAACAAATAAATAAACAGACTTTCTCATTTATAATATTATTTAGGATAGAATAATAGTTCAAGACCTCTTAAACCAGAAAATCGGACTGTTTTAAAACTGGAATAAACCATTTTTTACCAGCTATCTAATTACGTAAAATATTTTCGTAAACGAAAACGACTAATCTGTTTCATTTTGACAGTTCTACAATAACATTAATTGCGTTATTTACATTGCTGAGCAGATTTTTTTTTCAAATTTGTGAAGCAATGGATTAGCAATCTGTTTCAAAACGTTTCAGATTCTGATTGATAGGGTATTACGCAATTTGGGTACAGATTCTCCTTCCATTATTTTTGCTATACGGTGGCGAACTACCTATAGTTCACGCGGTGTCGCATGGTGCGGGTGACAGGTGACAGAAAGGGTAAAATATATTATTGTTTTTACTGATTCTGTATTTTACGACTGATCCGTACCTACATACAGATTGTCACGTACATAATACGGACTCAGTGATAGCTGTAGTAAATTAAATAAATTTACCCTTTCTGTCACCTCTCACCCGCACCATGCTACACTGCGTGAACTAGTTGGCTTGATTTTATTTTATTCCTAAAAACATTGCTGAAAATGTCTCACGCTCCTGCACCTGCAACTGGAACAAACAGTCCTTACGATTTCCGACTAAGAATTAGGTAATATCATCCCACTTGGATGTCATAGATAACAGGCTATAATCTTTGAGCATAACATATCAATACTATAGAGAGCCATAGCCTACTCTAAAAAGTTGAAGGTAAATATCGAGATGAAACATATAATAATAATCGTTTCATTAGACACGTCTAACGGGCCTCTACGAGTTGGCTTCGGCCACTCGTATGCATTCCAAAGGTTCGAGACCCTAGGGTCCCGAGAAATGTCAAAGACGTAAATATAATAATAATAAAGACACACCACATGCAGACCACATGATCCATAAAAGAAACAAACAAATTTAAAATAATTAAATCAACATTAAAAATCAAAAATTTATAATCAAAATTGGAATTAAAATTAAAAGTGTATACGCGGCTATTTGTAGCTACCATTTGTAGGTCTTGGTAGCTTAACTAAACTGTTTCTACATGGTCTAGAACAAAAATAACGGAAAGTTGAGACGTGTCTGGACTATGCCCTACTCTCGCTCTTACATAGTAGACTTGAGTCCCAGCAATGGGAACAATATAAACGATTTCAGTTTGTATATATTATGTGGGTAGCCTAAAGGAGACAGGAGACACTTTGGTATGTCGATACAGTAATCTGCGAACAAGCTCAATGTTTCAATTTCCTCTTTAATTCGATCATGTTCAGCAGTTTTCAGGCTGATACTTATAATACTAGATTACTTCAAGAAAAAGGTCTTAATTTGTGAAAAGCAAGTGAGAATCAGAGGGTATAAGGGTCAACGTACAACAATAAATCCACGGCTCTCCGTCGGTTATTGCATTATGTCGTTAGTTTGATTGTTCACTCGCAATTTATCAGTTAGGGACTTAGGCGGTGGACATGCTGTGTGTTTTTTATTTCTTACCTAATGTAGTATCCGTTAATATCTGTAGAATTAGGATTATCATCATTTAGGGATCTTGCGATCTAGACGGCCACGTCCACGACCAGGTAAACTAGATACAGAAACTGATACGAATCGCGCACTTGGTCGCAACGACCAACCGGCCAACTAGCCGCAGACCGGGTCACGAACCATGACTGGCCGGGGAGTCGTGGCCATCTAGTGCGCTTAAGAGGCACAACAGGCTCACCGTCACATCCAAGCCCTAGTCCAGGGTAGACTTTACCTTCATACCTTCATCGTCCCGCCATTCATGGTGACTGACAATTAAAATTAGTGCCACTACCTTAAGATGTGTGTGAAACAGTGTTTACATATCTATTAAATAGATACACTTACACACACACACACACACACGCACACACACAGGTTATTTAGTTTTAACAATAAATCTTTACTTTGGGTCTCCCTTGTTTCATCGAAAAGAAATTGCCAAATTATCACTTCCCAAACAATTTTTCGCATAATTTCATTTGCCAAATTATTACTTAGCAAAAAATCTCTTTACAAATAATTGTAACGCAAACCTAATGTTTAGCATGTGAACGTTTATACAATAACTTGTTTACCAACTAGAACTTTTACCAATTTTTATGTAGTCAAATATTTCAGTTCGAAATACTCATTTTACGCAAAAAAAAAATTGCCAAATATTTAGTAGTTTTTTTTTTAAATAATTAATTTCGTGTAACTATGTAGTTCAGTTTCGGGTAGCCTGTTTTTTTCCATAGTTTCTTTCTATATTATCTAGTCGTTTTTGGCACTCGCCGGCCGCTGCCGCGGCACCGCTCGCTTCGCTCGCTCGGCTCGTGCGTAGGTCACAGTTTTAACCTAACCTAACCTAACCTTTATATTTTTGTCATACCAAATCGTATGACGAAACGTTTATTGTCTAAAGATTGTTTGCTGTAATAAATAATTATATTAAAGACCAAATGCCTAAATGACATTATCCTTGATAATATTCTGCCAAGTAAAAATTTGACCAAATGAAAATGTGCGTACTAAAATATTTCCAAACATTGCATTGGTATAAAAAAAGGTTGCAAAAATTTGTTTGGGTAGTGATTTTTTGGCAAAATCTTTTCGGCAAAACGGCAGGATCCCCTTTACTTTACTACACCCAAGTAAATCTGAAGAAAATGTTATAATTACAGAAGCTATATAAAACTCTATCTTGAAAAATATCTGCGACGCAATGCCAATTATCAGCACTCTGAACTTTGTCGAAAATCAAAAAGACCCAATATGTACTTGAATCACTGGCTCTTCATAGAGTCAGATGAATCTAGATTAATAAAATAGGGTAGTTCGAGTATGTATAACTTTAATTTCGGAAGTCGGTGTCTTTTCGGTTTTGTATTTTCTTTTTATGCTTTTTCGTCAGTTGAGAGTGGTCATTTCTTAGGCGTCATGGTAAATTTTATTTATTTTATTCTACTATTGTTTTTTTAGTTTCTATTTGCTGTACCTACTCTGGAAAGTTTTAACGTATCTTTTTTACATGGTTCTCATAAATAATTATAAATTCAACATTGAGTTTCATGCCCGTTCTTCTCGATAGGTGCCTACTACACTTTAGAATGGGCTTCATATTTCTGACTGACCGACTCCTTGAAAATTCAAAAGTGCCTGTAAAAGGTATAATTTAAATAAATGCTCAAGTTTGAGTTTGCCACTGACTTTCGAAATTAAAGTTATTTTTCACTTTGTAGGGTTTTTTGGAAGCTACTTAGCCTTTTTTTTTCTGTTTATCTGTGGTACCTACCTTCGTATACCACTACTTGCTATGTAAATAACAGTGACAGGCAGTATTTTAACATCACCAACATGCACTATGAGAAAAAATACGTATTATTGAAGCTAACTCAAAAACCACTCATCAGAAGTTGACCCAAATATACCTAAGCAGTAAAGAAGATAATTATGCCTGATAAATCGGTTTGTTCGATGCAATAATTGCAATCGACCACGTTTGCTGACCTAGCGATATAATACGGTCGCACTAAGTGCGCCGCGAGCTCAGTGCATAACGGACAGCAACCGGGTGCATTCATTTCCATCATTTTGCTCATTTTAGCGATAGCTTAGCCTAAACACTACCTTGTTAACTCTCTTTCTAAGCAATAAACCTTTTAAAGTTATTTGAGTGTTTAACTTAGTAGCGTAGCGAATCACACCAGGTACCACTTAGGTCGCGCCCCTACATTTTGGTCCTTCGAGCCTCTAAAAAGGACTTCGCGGTCGGACTTTAGTATTTCGGGACTGACGGATCGTGAAGTGAACTTGAACTGACCCAGTGACACCTTGGATTACAGTGTTACTTAGCTTAGCTTAGCAGTGACTGTAGTGGTTACCCTAGCAGCGAGACTTTAGGAGTGACTTTAGTGGCAATATATTGAGTTGGAGTGCTCAATATATTCACTCAGCGGTATCATAAATAGCGGTGCTCGGGGAGTACCGTTCATGCAGCAGTGAGTTCACAGCTCACACTAGCGACTTCAGCGGATCACTGACGTGGGGAGCAACCCTCGTTAGGTTAGCAGCGGCAAAGGATTCTTCCAAGTAAGATCGTTCAATTTTCTTACACCAGCAGCGAGATGGAGAGCCTTTATTTTATTCAATCCGAGATTGCGGAGAGCATCAGAAAACTCCTCGTCAATTTTAAAAAGGATAGCGTAGAGCGTAAGACGTTAGATTACTGTAAGCGTAAACTCGAGCTACTTGAGAAGTACTGGAAGGACTTCCAAGTGAATCATGAAAAGATTCTTCCCTTTGAACAGACGAATCATAAATATTTTACCAAGTCTGAATTTGAGAGTACGAACCAGCTTTATTTAACAGCTAAAGGACTTATTAGTCAATATAAAGACGAGTTGATGCAACAAGCTCAGAAATCACCGTATCTTCCTCAACCAGCACAGCGAGAGGCGCCCGAAACTTCAGCGAGTCATTCGGAACCGCCAGCAACAGCAGCAGCAACTCCGACCTTCGAGTCAAGAGGGTCCAACAGCAAGCTTGACGATATGCTTCATAAGCAGTCGGTCAATTTTAAAGCTTTTCTTAGAGCAATCGACAATATTGATGTTGAAACTATTGTTGACAAGTGGGAGTTCGAAGACGCCCTTCGAAACCTGCACAGTCGGTGGACTACCATTGATAACCTTCACTGGGAAATCATTGGGGAATCGGGGGAAGACGTAGCAGGAGATTATGAATATAGCTTTACCAAGCACGAGCGAACTTTTAACAGCTTGAGAAAAGCTATTAACTCCAAGATGTGGTCAACATCGTATCGCGAGAAATCCACTCCTCAAATGGATATTCCTGTATTTACAGGCCATTACCAGCAATGGATGCCTTTTAAGGATCTATTCAGCGAAGCAATCCACAAGAACAACGCATTGTCAAACGCTCAGAAAATGCAATACTTGAAAGGCAAGTTAAAAGGCGAAGCCGAGCGTTTGATTCAGCACCTTCCAATCAGCGACAATAACTATAACGTTTGTTGGGACATTCTAAATCATAGATTTGATAACAAGAGGATTATCTTTACAGCGCACGCCAATTTGTTCCTGAATATTCCCAACATACAGCAGCAATCGTTTTCAGCCTTTAAAAAAATGCATGACGCTACGTTAGAGAGTCTTCACGCCATCAAAAATCTAGGTGCGGATATTAGCACATGGGGCCCTCTAATTGCGCATATTATGTCGCAAAAGCTGGATAGTGAATCTTATTCCGAGTACATAGACTCGTTAAAGAACCCTAGAGAGCTACCAGTCCTACAAGAATACTTAGATTTTTTAGAACATAAATTCACTAGTATAGAAACATCTCGTCGACGACAAGACACCATGCAAAAATCGCAGCAAGCTCAGCAACAAGCGGGTTCTTCAAAACCATTTCCAAGTAATCGGAAATTTAACACTAATCATAAATCGAACGATAATAATTCGAAGTACTCAAAAGCAATGCACGTGCAGGAAATCAAATGTCCTCATTGTTTTGCTGAGCATAAATTAAACAATTGCGAAAATTTTCTACTAATGCCGAAGGAAATGAAACTTAAAACCCTCAAACAACTGAAATGTTGTATTAATTGCATTTTTAATCATAATGGTAATAAATGCCATTCCAAGAAACGATGCCTCACGTGTTCTGGCAGGCATCATACCTTATTACATGATTGTTTTGTTGATGGCAAGCAAAATAATACGAATGATGAAAATCTTAAGCAACAAGAGCATTCAAAGCAAAGCAGCGGCAGTGGTGTTCACGCATCTCAGCAAAATCTCACTGAGATTCTTTTAGCTACAGCGTTAGTGAGGGTGACAGCAGCAGATAGCACGCAGCTTGTCCTGAGGGCTCTCATTGATCAGGGCTCACAGGTATCGTTGATTACTGAGAAGGCAGCTCAGCAGTTAGGTTTAAAACGACAGCAATTTGATGGAGCAGTTTCCGGAATAGCAGAAAAGGAATCTAACTGTACGGGCAAGCTAAGCATTATATGCCAGTCTATGTATACCAACTTTAAATTCCATACGGATGTTTTGATTATGAAAAGTCTAATCAAAAACTTACCAAATCGATCATTTAAAAAGCCTTCGTGGTCGCATTTGGAACATATTAATTTAGCGGATCCAGAGTTTAATACAAGTCGTCCAGTTGACTTGTTACTCGGGGCAGACGCCTACGCTCTTATCATGCTGGATGGTTTGATAAGAGGTACTGATTCGTCTTCGCCCTTAGCGCAGCAAACACAGCTAGGATGGTTACTGAGTGGAACCGTAAAGCCACAGTTCCATTGTAACGTCATCATAAATAATACAACGGATATTAATCAATTTTGGCAAATTGAGGATATTCACGAGCAAAATGAAATATCAGCGGAAGATCAGCAATGCGTTGAATATTACTTATCAACGACAAAACGTCTGGAAAGCGGTCGTTATGAAGTAAGGTTGCCGATGAAGCAGAAAACGAGCGAAAAGCTAGGGTCGTCAAAAGAAATAGCACTAGCGCAATTAAAGAATCTAGAGAAAAAGCTTAGCAGGCAAGAATCTTTAGCTCAGCAATATAAGCAATTCTTAAGCGAATATGAAGAGTTGGGGCATATGAAATTAGCAACTCTTAGCAGCGATGGAATAGAGTGTTTCTTACCTCATCATGGGGTTCAGCGAGCGGAATCCTCCACTACGAAGTTACGTGTCGTATTTAATGCATCCGCAAAGACATCTTCGGGACTTAGTCTCAATGATGTCATGCATCGTGGACCTAACTTGCAGCAAGATCTACAGGCACTGTTACTTAAGTGGAGACAATATCGATACGTATTCACTGCCGATATCGAAAAAATGTATCGGCAGATACTAGTTAGCGAAGCGGATCAAAAGCTTCAACAAATTTTTTGGAGAGCCCAAACTAGACAGCCAATTAGAGCATACCAGTTAACGACGGTTACATATGGCACGAATTCAGCTCCTTTTTTGGCGATGATGACTCTTCGAAAATTAGCATCGGACGAGAAAAATAACTTTCCTATAGCAGCAAAAATAATACTAGAAGATTTCTATATGGATGATCTGGTATCCGGCGCTCATACTATCGACGAAGGAAGTAGCAGCATATCAGAACTCAATTCGTGTCTAAAAAGCGGCGGATTTTTTCTGAGAAAGTGGTCAGCAAATGAGAAGAAGCTATTGGAAGAGATAAATTCATCGCAACAAAAGATTCAAACACCATCATTCATTTTTAAAACTGAAAACACAGCAAAAACTTTGGGCTTGAGATGGGACCCAGGAACAGATGAATTCACATTCCAATACACTTCATCAGCGAATACTACAAAGCTTACAAAAAGATTGCTGCTGTCGGAAATATCCAGGTTATTTGATCCTTTAGGTTGGCTAGCGCCGCTGACTACAAAATTCAAATTGTTGTTTCAAAAGGTCTGGCTAGATGAAATTCAATGGAGCGATGAAGTTTCAGCCGAGATCAACAATGAATGGTTAAAATTAATCAAAGATATGGGATGTATTAGCAGATTTAAAATACCACGTTGGTTGCAAAGCAAACGAGATGATACTGTCCAACTCCACGGATTTTCTGATGCATCTATTAAAGCATACGCATGTGTCGTATATGCCAGAATCGTATCAAAAACTGAAGCATCGGTAGTATTAGTCGCAGCTAAAACAAGATTAGTACCTAACAGCAAGACAGTATCGCTTCCTAGATTGGAGCTATGTGCAGCGGAGCTTTTATCTAGACTATTTAGAAAAGTAGTCACTAGCATGACAGGCATAGATTACGAAATCTATGCCTGGAGCGACTCTAAGGTCACCCTTAGCTGGATAAAGGGCAATCCAGAACGTTGGAAGCCATTTGTAGCGAATAGAGTGAAGAAAATTATTAGCGTAGCATCACCCGATGTTTGGCATTACGTATCGACTAAAGAAAATCCAGCCGATTCAGCGAGCAGAGGTCTATCCATTACACAACTAATGGAGCACACATTGTGGTGGCGGGGTCCAGCTTGGTTAGCGACACCTTACTTTAAGCCAGAGCAAGCAGCAACTAGAGAGTATACGACGGATGAAGAGGTCCGGAAGCAAGTTACAACCGTCCAAAATAGCAATCCTGGAAAAAGTGTAATTGAATATTTATTAGATCGTCACAGCTCATTCGTAAAATTAAATCGCATTGTAGCATGGTTATTACGTGCACTTGCACGGACAAGTAAACAAAAGCCGTCATATCTCACATTACAAGAGACTATTGAAAAGCAGCATAAGATAATTAATAAGCATTTGAATTATTTAGATAGCGTCACCAATACATTGCAGCAAGAAATCGACGTAATGTCTATTCAGCAAGATTTCTCTTTAGCAGCGTTAGCGACCATAAATATGATTCAGAATTTAAAGCGGATTCAGGATACTTTTCTTGATACTATGACTGAGATCTATCATGGTCAGATCAATCTGCATCTCTTGACTCCACAACAGCTCCGTGGGGAGTTACAGATTGTATCTAGTCAAATATCTAAAGAGCTAGCATTACCCGTAGATGACATTCAGTTCAACTTGTATGAGATCTACAAATTGTTAAAAGTGAAAGCGAGGATGACGGAGGAATATTTCATATTTGAAATTACCTTACCGCTAATAAGCAGAGATACGTTCCAGCTATATAATTTGATACCAGTGCCGGTTAAAATTAACAAAAGTATGATCAGCATCAAGCCAGCATCCGAATACGTCGCGATCAACTTGAGAAGAGATTCATACTTAACAGTCAGCGTCAGCGATCTTCAAAGTTGCGAATATCAAGCGGAAACCTACCTTTGCTATCTTCGAGGGCCTGTGCAGAGTTTAGGTCCTGATGAACAATTCTGCGAGAAAGAGGATTTGTCTACTTGCAGGATCATCAAATCTAGCTGTAAAAATAAATGGGTTCCATTACACGACCTTTCTACCTATTTGTATTTCTGTTGTGACTCATACTCTTTGAGAGTCATATGCGACGACGACCTACGAGCGAGCAAAGTCAGCAAGGCTGGACTTATTCAACTGAGTAAGCAATGCATTGTGAAGGGTCATGATGTAACACTTTATTCACATCAGCAATTAGAGAATACGCTTAGTCTTAAACCAAATATACTTGAGACTAAATTAACTCCTATAAATCATTTGATTAGTAATCTTACGCTACCTATCCAAAATTTCCAAGACTATAAGGACAACGAAGATACCACACCGATTAACGATTCTTTAAAGTATCTCGGTGAACAAATTAAATCGATGAAGGAATCAGCTCAGCAGACGGAGGTCTTAACGACACATGACATACATCAGTATGCGTTGTCATATAGCCTATTAGCAGCAGCCGTCGTAGCGGTCCTGTGGTTCCTGTGGAGGAGGTGTCAGCGAGCTGGGGGTCCACCCACCCAAGAGCGGAACGAGAGTGTACCAGCAAGTGTGAGTGTGTGCATAAATCAATCTGAGCAAGAGCAAAGCTCTAGTGCAAGTGCGCGAAATCAACCCCAGCCCGAACAGGGGCCATGTGTCAGTGACAGTGCGCGCGTAGCTTATTTTTCTAAACGGTGGTCTAGTTTGCGTTCAAAGAGGCGAGACACATCGACGTCTCCTCTCACTAAAAGGCAATCGGAATTCTCGATTTGTAACTCAACCGTTTGAGCATCTATGTCTAGCTGTAAGATCCTTATATGATTGTTCTATCACCTTGTCAATCATCTCTCATCTAATATTGTATTAACTCCTTAGCGTTTAAGCTCACATTCACGTAACTCTTTATTTTGTTGTAAGCTTATCTCATTAGCTCATCTCTTCCCGTCGGGAGCATGTTCGATGCAATAATTGCAATCGACCACGTTTGCTGACCTAGCGATATAATACGGTCGCACTAAGTGCGCCGCGAGCTCAGTGCATAACGGACAGCAACCGGGTGCATTCATTTCCATCATTTTGCTCATTTTAGCGATAGCTTAGCCTAAACACTACCTTGTTAACTCTCTTTCTAAGCAATAAACCTTTTAAAGTTATTTGAGTGTTTAACTTAGTAGCGTAGCGAATCACACCAGGTACCACTTAGGTCGCGCCCCTACACGGTTCATAAACAAAAAAGATAGCCCGAAAAAATAAAAATAAATAAAAAATATCTGACGAATTGAGCACCTCCTTCTCCTTCTTTGGAGTCGGTTAAACAGACACACGCTTGAATCGCTGGCTCTTCATTGTGTCTAATGACTGTAGGTGAATAACTGGAAATTCATGTATACGAACATCATTCTAGTAAAATAAAGACGAATAAAACCTCTTTATTAGATCTGCTAAAACGCCTTCCCTATGTCCAAAACCTTTGCCAACAACTAGAATATCCCTTATAGCTAACAACCGTCATAAAACAATACAAGCTATCTTGGGAGAATTAAAATAAAATAAAATAGGATAATGAAATAAATGAGTATTGATTATATCAATATTCTTCGCTTCTGCGAACGTCGAGGCATTGATCTCGGAATCATGACGCCAGAACTAGGGATGCATCGATACGCATCTTGGCCGATACGATACCGATATTTATGTACAGGTATACTGATACGAGTACTGATACGGATGATTAAATTAAAAGGACTGACTTTAAAAAAAACCAAATGATTAAATAATATTTAATAAACTTACAATCACAAAAATATTCTTATTATCATCTCAGACCAAATAAAAAACCAAGACAGCGCTGTCAACAGTTTCGTGAAACTGGTTTCGTAAACATGAATGTATGCACTTTGTGTGGTGTAGTTTGATTGCAGTGTCATTGTAAATGTGTGCGTGTGAGCGTGTATGCATAGAGTGGAGGTGTAGTTTTGGCATGCTTCACTGTATTGTTCGCAGCGCTCTGTCTTGGTTTTTTATTTGGTCTGAGATTAACATTGGCAAGTTTTTTTTAATCAAATAATTCTCAAGTACTATTATCTCAAGTTATGCGGAGAAAGGCGATTTCGCAAGTCCGTTTGCATGAGGTCTAGTGTAAAAAACAGTCTTTTGGATGCGGATGCGACGGAACTCATTTGGAAACTAAAGAACTTTTGTGCCAATCTTTTATACGCTTTTACTTCGGTTTTTATAAACGCGATAAATTTGAAATGTATCGGTGTATCAGCAAATAAATACCATCGATACCAATGTAACGCAAAAATAAAAAAATCACCGATACATCAGTATCGGTATCGGATCATCCCTAGCCAGAACCACTATAGTTCTGAAGAAAAATAAATTATTTATATTATAAATTCAAAAAGTTTACATATATTTTTAGATATTATGACCTTAGAAAAACTAGAATTAATGTTTATAAAAACTTACAATAATGAATTGGAAAATGAAACATTATGTAATAACTCAATAAAATTAATGTAATTCTTACTTCCTGATAGAAGAACTGCCAAAGAAACCAAACATAAAATTTAAAGTACGATAAAATTCCAACTTCAATACTAAACATTACAGGCACCGTTAAGATTTATACAAAATATTAATATTTATAAAAAATCTAAAACAAAGATCACGTCCGCTGTGACCGCGACGCTATTGTTAGGTACATATACACGAGACACGCCTGGATCTTTCCAGACCTACCCACGCTTCGCCAGGAGTGGAGCACTATTGACATGGATTTAAAAAAATGAAATAATACGAGTATGTAGTATTTTCCTCAGAAAATTACCCGACGTGGTATTTACAGCTACCCAACAAACAACTTTCTTCTGCCTTCTACAGTTTTTTGCTTTCTCAATTCAGTTTGGCCATGGCTTCAAACAACAAACAGACAAATAGTCTGAGAAGAGCAGAGCACTTACGTTGCAAATAGCACTCACGCTTGAATAAATTGGTGTGTGGTAAATAAATGCCTGTAACAGCAGATCCGATTCCATAATTACGAAGACAACCATCTACTTTAGCAGCATTATCACACACTTATGAAACTAAACTGAAGATTGTTTCCATATTATTCATCTTTAGCCAAATGACCCTCATTACATAAATATCAAACGTAAGGAAACTAAAGTGGCAGTGGGCTGGCCATGTTTGTCGAAGGACTGATGGCCGGTGGATCAGACGAGTCCTAGAGTGGAGACCGCGTATCGGCAGCTAGATGGACCAACGACCTTAAGAAAGTAGCTGGGACGGATTGGATACGAAAGCTGGAGGACAGGGTGTTGTGGTGCAGCTTGGGAGAAGCCTTTGTCCAGCAGTGGAGTGCAATATGCTGAGTTGATTGACATAAATATCTTCTAGCCCGTATCCCTTTTTTAGAGTTCCGTAGCCAAATGGAAAAAAACGGAACCCTTAAGGATTCGTCATGTCTGTCTGTCCGTCCGTATGTCACAGCCACTTTTTTAAAAAAGTGGCTACTTACTTATACATCTACTTACCAAGTTTCAACAGTATAGTTACTATACTGTTAAAACATGGTAAGTAGATGTATTCTGTTTACCGCATTAAGATTTTTACACCTAAATAGAAAAAAAAAAAAACAATAAATTTTGGGGGTTCCCCATACTTAGAACTGAAACTCAATTTTTTTTTCATTAAACCCATACGTGAGGGGTAAATGATATTGAGGTTTGTAATATAATTTTTTTCTAAACTGAACAGTTTGCGCGAGAGACTTCCAAAGTGGTAAAATGTGTGTGTCCACCCTGTAACTTCTAAAATAAGAGAATGATAAAACTAAAAAAAATATATGATGTACATTACCATGTAAACTTCCACCGAAAATTGGTTTGAACGAGATCTAGTAAGTATTTTTTTTTAATATGTCATTTGCTGTTACGGATCCCTTCATGGGCGAGTCCGACTCGCACTTGGCCGCTTTTACAACCAACGCAATTTTACACTTTTTATTTTGTATTCTTTCCTTTTACCTTTTTTTTTTCTCTTTCTACTTGTGTGCCTTTTAGTTTGTGCCAAATAAATGTATTTTCTTTCTTTCTTTTCTTTCTTTTTTTGTATTTGGCACAATATTTAACATATAGTTTGTTTCTTTCTCTATCAGTCTTTATCTCAGTAATCAATCCATTTTCTTACCATAAATAGCATCTTTCACTCCATCCACCAATCGTGAGCTAACTTTTCCCATATTTTTATCCAAATTCAAACTCAAAACTTTCCTCTCCTTAGTCGAATTGTTAGTCCTATAAATGTTGACGACCCCACATAACAAATCCACCGGCGATTATCATCAATACGCTGAATCTGGCTACTGGCTGGTATATAAGCTTGATGCCCTCGGGCCCTGCTACACAACTCGTGCGCATCCAAGACAATAAGCTGCAAGTATTACCAACAAGTATTAACAAGATGAAGACTTTATTAGTATTCGCTGCCTGCATTCTGTTAGCTCAGGTTAGTGCAAAAGTGTTGACCTAATTATTTTGTTGACTGGGACTTTTTTTATTACTGTTAAGGAATTACTAAAAACTGTGTACCTATGTTATTTTGAAGTAATAGGAAATAAATTTAATTATTATTTAAAGTGGGCTAGTTTTTCCAATTTAATGTTTTATATTCAATTTGGAAAAATATGACATTATTTTCCTACAGTGGAAATAAAGTCGCATATTTCCAAATTGGAAAATGCCGTATAAAATACTCGTATTTCATTATTAGAATTAACCATTCTTGCAGCTCTCCAGCAATAAGGAAGTCGATTGTATAGTTCGTTTATTGAAAACTTTGCATAATTAAACGACTTCTTCTTTTCGTGTGGTTAGTTACTAAACGACTTAATTGCAATTCATTGATTGGCTGAGCATTTCTCGCTGCGTGTGAGGTATTTGAAATAAATGCTTTAAGTTTGAGCTATTAAGATGTGAGTCTAATAATGCAGGGCGATGTCTCCAGCCATTGCAGCCTTTAGTTGACCTGTCCCGACACACGGCACTTCAGGGAAGGGATAGTAGGAATCTTTCACATAGTAACGAACTAAAAATATTTAACCAAGTAATGTTTGTTTCGGCCAGGCTCTCACCGATGAACAGAAGGAAAAGCTTAAGAAGCATCGCACAGAATGTCTGAATGAGACCAAAGTTGAAGAACAACTAGTCAACAAGCTAAAGGGTGGTGACTACAAGGTAAGAATTATTAAAACTTAGGTGCTCTTGCGCAGTGTGAAGGTGCCTACAGATTTGCTCATTTTTTGACAATTGACTCATGTAATCAAACTAAATGAAGGAAATGTGTAAGCAACAGATGATCAAAATCGTATTTTTAGTCGGTCAATGAATCAAAAAGTGACTATTAAACTAAAAACATGATATTTATCGTTAATAAGTGACAGTTACTATCGATAATCGAGCCATTCTATAAGAAGCTGACAGATCTTTAAATTGACTGTCAAAACAGCAAAACATGGAACAATGATCGTCATAAATGTACAGTAACCTGTAGCAGTCAAAAAACTTTTTATAAAAATAAACATCCGACTTCCAAAAAAATACTACTAACTAAAAAATAACTTTAATTTCGGAAGTCGGTGGTAAAAAACGAAAATTTAAAACCAAAGACATCGACTTCCGAAAATGAAGTTGTTTTTCAGTTTGAAGTGTTTTTTTTTTGGAAGTTGGTTGTTTTTTTTTTAATAAAATGTTTTTATTATTTACTTTTTACTTGTGTACCCTACACAAATTCGAATACCACTACAGTCGGTTAGAAATAAAAATACAGTCATTTTAAAATAATGCCAATCTTAACTGTCCAATCTAATTTAAGAAAATGGCAATTAGGTACTATGGTGTATTTTATATACATAAATATAAACTCACGCCTATTTCCCATGGGAGGTCTGCAGAAACAATAGAACACCACCTGCTACGCTCCTTACATTCTCCTTTAGCTTCGTTTACGTTCATACATCAGAGGCCCTAGTGTGGTTCGAAGGCGTTCGGCGCTCCGATTGGAAGCCGGCCGGCCTTCACCAGTGTAGGGCCAATCGGAGCGCCGAACGCAGCAGATGCGTAAAGTCGAGATGGTTAAAAGAATCTCACACTAGGGCCTCTGGTCACACATGCACACCACCGTACTGCGCACCTGACCGTTCTGAAGAACAACACCAATTAGGTCACTATGTCCTCCTAGGGCGTCCCCTCCCGTCGATTCGTATTTTATTGTCACCCAAAAACTAGCAATTGACAAACAAGCATCTTTAATTATCTTCCAACTATTACAGCATTAGTCAAGAGTACTCCACTCGAGATATAAAGCATTTGAATAACTAGCAACATAATTTCAGAGTGACAGCGAGGCCCTGAAGAAGTATGCCCTCTGCATGATGATGAAGTCGGAGCTGATGACCAAGGACGGCAAGTTCAAGAAGGATGTCGCTCTGGCTAAGGTTCCTAACGCAGGTGAGACTCTCCAAACTCATGCAGCTAAACTTTTGGGCAATAGGTTAGTTTACTGTGCGGCAATACAAGAATGACATACACAGCTGGTTGTATCCATCCCAACGCAAAGTGCACGTACATACATTTCATGTGGTTAAAATTAATATTTTAAAATCAGATTTAATTATCAAAAAATACATTAAATAATACACAAGCGTTCACTGGTTAACAAATGCCTCGTGATCTCTACATTTTAAAGTCAAAGGGGATCAATCTACTTAGTCATTTCCGGGTTGGGTTCCAGTCTAACCAGATACACCTGAATACCGGTATTTTACATGGAGCGACTGCCTATATTCAGACCTCCACATCCCATGGCAGTCACTGGGCTACAAAATACCCCTTGGTGAGATTGTTTATCAGACTTTCGGGCTTCTGGCGACCTGTAACGACTGTCAAAGATCTATGAATCCCATCCGTGCTTAGGTCCGGCTGTTGGGACTAAGGCATCGAGGCACGGAGGGGTTTTGATATGAAATGGATGGTCAACCATCCACGAAATAACCGCGGCAAGCGTAGCTTAACCTTCGATCAACCCGTGCAGCTGCTATTATTTAACCATGAGCCTCTCAATCTAGAATCACTTAAATTCACCACACTTTGTTTATGGCTGTGGCAATTACGCAGTGTATGTTTTAGTGTTAGTTTACCGCATCATCCATATTTCAGTAAATATTGTGTAGACTAAATTCATATTCGTATTTGGTGCCTTTTTTTACATTTCTTACTTCTTTCCAGCTGACAAACCCACGGTGGAGAAACTGATCGACGCCTGCCTCGCAAACAAGGGCAATACTCCCCACCAGACTGCCTGGAACTACGTAAAGTGTTACCATGAAAAAGATCCCAAGCACGCGATTTTTTTGTAATTGCAGAACACCATCAGCATTTGGATTCTTCCTAAGAATTTTCTGCTACAATTATACTACTGCTATAATAATTTAATTTTTAAACAGACCTTTCATTACATTTGAATGTGGAATTAGAATGCTCAGTGACGTCTGCCCTCTGCTAGGCTCAACATGCAACTGCCAAAATTATATTTCGACGCGGATAGATGTCTCTTTTTATGTCTTTTTCTTCCTACCCTCACAATACAAATTAAATTATGAAACAAGTAATTTAGTAATAAAAGCACTGGTTAGGAATAATTCGGTATACAGGGATCAATTTATTTGAAGTAAGAAATTGACTTATTTGTGAAAACTGCCTTTACGAATTTATTAAATCATCAATAAAAGAACATTTGAATATGTTGAATTTTATTCAGTAATTATGGTTTCTCCCTATGACCTAACCAATCAACCTTTCTCCAGTCAACCATTCTGCTGCTGATCTTTGTGATCAGACCCTACCTATTGTGTATCTATTAAATAAATATGCACATACATACTTACATAACATCACACCTGTATTCCCCAAAGGGTTGGGCAGAGGTGTACCTATAGTACGTACACCCACATTTCGCTAGTTATGTTTAAGTCCCATGTAATAGGGGCGAGCCTATCGCCATCAACCGGGCACAAATCCAGACTCCGGGCTGCTACTGAGAAATTCCAGATGGAAAAACCCAATAACACTTTACCCTTTACGGAAGTCTTGGTGTGATTGTGGCTCAATATCACACCAAGACTTCCCTAGAGGACCACTTAGTGATATAATCAACTTAAATACGAGATCAACAGAATTATACTCTACCTAATACTTCATGTTGTATTGTAAAAAATGGTGGTCATTTCAAAAACTTACTAAAATAAATTAAATGATATGAAAACAATTCTTTTTAGACATCATGTTTCATAGTAACATTTACTGCTTATGACCTACACAATCCCTATCTAAATAGAAAATAAATAGTGTTAGTTTTATTTTTCAAAACGTCCGTGTTCGATTCCAGAGCTGAGTACTAGGTTTTTTTTTTAAATATATGAATGCAGTTTTTCTTGTTACTAAAATCGATAACTTCTTCGTATGTCTTATAGTTTCAGACTTTCCCATAATGACCGATCTAAATGTGCCACCCTGTATATTGTACACTATGACAAACCAAATGAATAACAAAATGTATGATGGGCGGTCTAATCCCAAAAGAATAAACCTAGCAAATCAACCCTAACTACCCCTCTCATGGCCCCCTTCCTAGCATGAGCACCGTTTTGTCGACGGAAAAGTAGCCAAAAATGACGTTCCGTGCAGACAGTCCGACGGCAGCAAAGTAGAAAGAGTCAAGTGTACTTTTACGTTTACTCTTTTACACTTTCTGTCTTTTTTTGGGTTATAATATCAGCACACAGTAAAAAACAGAAGGTTTGGAAAATCGAACAGGAACAAAAAACATAATTCTGATTACACATTGATAATATCATGTGGTGGTCTCATTTACGATGGCAAAGAAGTTGCTCAACAATTTGTAAATTTCTTTACCAGTATCCCACTAAAAATTACTTAAACCTTAAATTCCTCACCCTCGTTCTCTTTTGATTTAGTAAGGGTGTTTCAGTATGCCCGATTCAATTTAACTTTAAATTCAAATTATTTTTTTTAAAATTCAAATTCAAAAGTCATTTATTCAAACTAGGCTGAGAATCAGCACTTTTCGAACGTCAAAATTACATAAGACAGTCCCCCAAAACGCCTTTAAGCATGTTAACCCCACAACAATAATAAAAGCTTTTAAGCAAACCAAGATCAAATTGACCGAAGATCTTTGGGGAGTGTCCTTTTAAAGTCTGTACCTCCATAATTGAGACCATAGCGCTTTACTTAGCCTAAATATTAAATTTTTGTGTGGTGTGGACCAAGGAGTCTTCCCGGATTAAATGAAACACAGTAAGACACATTTCAAATCCAGGGACAGTAAAGAAACCAATAATTATAGACCCGTATCCGTGTTGCCAATTTTCACCAAGGTGTTTGAAAAGGTATAAGCTTAATCAAATGCTTAATCATTTTAACACGGATAAAATACTTCATGATCAACAGTAAATATATAAGACACATTTTTGACGCGTGGTAAGAGGCCTAAGACGCCATAGGACTCTTTTGTGACCTATCCAAGGCATTTGGTTGCAACTTGCGTCGATCACGAAACCTTACTCTTGAAACTTGAGCATTATGGATTTGAAAAACATGCGTTCTATTTGGTAAAATCTTACCTATTTAAATGGTAGACAACAGCAAGTCCAAATAAATGGTATCAATTCACTAGGTTTAAAAGTAAAAATGAGTGTGCCACAGGGCTCGATATTCGGTCCATTCCTCTTTTTAGTGTATATCAATGATCTACTCCAAAATTGCTTCACTGCTAATAATTTAAAATTTAATGGAAATTAAAACTAAGTGCTTAAAATGTTCTTTAGCAAATTTCTAAAGTAGTAATTTTGAGTAGTATTGAATCATGAGAAACTAGAATTTGTTGATAAGACTGTTTTCCTGGAAATCACGCTCGACTTAAGGTTACAATGAGGTCCTCATCTAACATCTCTTGTAGGTCGGCTAAGTTCAGCCGCATACTCGTATGCTGTCAGAAAAATCCGTCAATTTACGGATGCACATACCGCGAGGCTAGTCTATTTTAGTTACTATCATAGTATCATGTCTTACGGTATTTTACTGTGGGTGCGGGCTACAACAATCGAGTCTATTTTTATTCTGCAGAAAAGAGCGATAAAAGCCATATATTATTATCTCCGCAGGCGCGACTTTCTAAGGGAACTGTTTAAGGATATTAACATCATGACGGTACCTTGTCAATATATCTATGAAAACATCATGTACGTAAGAAATTTTTTTTGTAAAAGAGGTGTTAGACATAGTACAAGAAATAAGGACCTATTAGTTTAACCAGGTTTCAGACTGGCTGAAGTAGATTCATCTTTCATCGGGTACTGTTTAAAATGTTTCAATAAAATTCCTCCCCACATAGGTACTTTCACTGAATGAGACGAATTTCAAATTTTATATAAAACGCACACTATTCAGGGTATATTATAAAGGGACGGAATACATCGCTGATAAAAATGCTTCACAACCACAACTAATTGATTAATTAACATTTGAAAATACTTTTGTAGCTACTGAAGATTGTAAGACCATATTTGCATTGTATAAACTCAATCTCCTTTGTATTATATAATTGCATAGCACAGGTGTGAGTAATATGTACTAAAGAGCTCCCATTTACCGGGTAATATGTCTTTCATTGACTTTAATATGCTTTTTTTTTTTTGGGTGGGAAATCATCAAATTAATGATTTCTCCCGCTCTGGGCGGAGCGGGAGGGCGTGTCAGACTCTTACTGACTAAAACCCACCCGAGTTCCTTCTATTACCTGTGCAATGCCAGGGGGCCACGGTATCCCTTTCGGACTTTCCCGCAACCCCGGCCGGCAATTGGTCCCAGTAGACCCCTTCACTTGCTGACATCTCTTTGAGGCGCACGTGGAACACAACACGCCGTCGACCCGGGCCTGGTCCTTACCGGACGGCGAGCTACCCATGGCTTACCATCCGCAAGCCCGCTCCTATGGTGGCCGGGAATCGGCTATAGATTCCTGACGCCCAGGGCGACTCCTCCTGCGGCAGCTAGGGGCGTGAGGGCGCGAATTTTGCCTCTCCCTCACGCGTTCCGCCTCCGCCTTCGCGAGCATTACTGCTTTGCAGAAGGAGGTGACGGCCTCCCATGCCCTCTCGCTCCATACCATGGCCTGGACCAGGGCCGGACGCGAGAGATCCCCGCTACCGATCGTCTCCACGAGGACACGGCGGTGCTCTGCCCAAGCCGGGCAGACCTCCACCGTATGCTCCACCGTGTCCTCCGGGCGATCCACGCAGTGATAACACCCGGGCGTTTCCTCCCGCCTGATACCGAACAGGAACCTACCGAAACAGCCGTGTCCGGTGAGGACCTGGGTCAGGCGGAAGGTGAGAACGCCGTGGCACCTCTCCAGCCACTTCCCAAATAGGGGACGCTTCCTCGCGCCGCTCCCAAATATGTGCGAGGACTTTTGCCTCCAGATCCCATAGCGACAATCCGGCAAGAAGGCTCGCCGCCTCACCGGAGACCGTGCGGTATCCCCGGACCAGCCGGGTGGCCATGACCCTCTGGGACGCATTCAACCGGCGGGCTGGCCACCACCTCAATGAACGCGCCCACACCGGTGCCCCGTAAAGGACCATGGACCGCACGAACCCCGCGAATAGCCTCCGGCAGGAGGCGTTTGGACCCCCTAGATTGGGCAGGAGCCACTTCAAGGCAGCCCCGGCCCGCTCCAGTCTGGGAGCCAAACGTCGGAAGTGCTCCACGAAGTTCCACCGACTGTCAAGGACGAGTCCTAGTGTCTTCATAGTACCTAGGCCTACACATGGCCTAGGACTTGTGCAGGGCCACCTCGAGTTCCAACTGCCGGATTCTGGCCACGATTGTAGCAACCCCGTGTGTCGCTAGATCAGCCGCCACCTGGTGCGGCCTTCCCTGCGCTAGGACCAACGTGTCGTCAGCGTAACAAACGACGCTGATGGAAGTCGGCGCGCAGCACCCAGTCGTATCCGATGTCCCACAGATGCGGCCCCAGGACCGATCCCTGTGGAACACAGCACGACATCTCTCGCCGGTTCCATTCTCCCTGGTGACTGGGGTAGATGACAGCCCTGTCCATCAAATAGGCCTCGACCACACGACAGAGGTAGGTCCGGCATCCGGTGATACCGGATTGCCTCCCTGATGCAACACCAGGGCAGGGTATTGAAGGCGTTGGCGATGTCTAGAGACACCGCATCCCCCGTCGTGATGGGACGGGGGATGATGACACACGCGCATGATGGCGTCCACCGTGGAGCGCCCCCTGCGGAAATCGGGCCAGTCCCCTGGCCCGCAGGATCTCCGCTTGGAGGGCACATGAATATGCCCTGGCAGCTGTATGTCATGCTCACTCCTATGTCTCGCTGATGGTGGCCCGTGTGTTGGATCATTTAGCTCCCTTCAAAATGGTTGAGCTTAATGGTGCTAATCCATGCGTCATGTTTGTGAACGGGCGCCGTCAGTTGGGACTGGTCAACTCTTAGCTGACATGACCTATTTTAATTTTTGAATTGTTCTTTGTTTTATCTTTTTATCACGGACGCTTCTAACGTGCACGTCTTTCTACATTGTTATCACATGTATGATTTCAACATGAATGATGTCACTAATATTTTGTAGCATTTTTTTTTTAAAGAGTGTCCGTGGAGTTTACTGCTCGTTCTTCTCCATAGGTACCTACTACGTTTTGGAATGGGCAACTAGCTTCATATTTCTGACTGACCAGCCGGTCCCTTGACAATTCAAAAGTGCCTTTAAATGGTTTAATTGAAATAAATGCTTTGAGTTTGAGTTTACTTATTTCGACTCAGAATTCTTTGTTTTGTAATTTTTTTACTGATATGAAGTCACATATATAAAGACAACTACAACCATTTTTCTCAAAGTGTCGAAGTACCGTATGTTGAAAAATTTACGGTAATATTCTTGGTAATGTCCTATTAACTAAAAATTTTAACGAAAATTTTAATAGGTATATTGTGTTTCTGTTCCACACTAAGTTTGGAGATATCAAAAAGTTACTCTTTGTTTTATACGGTCTAAGTCAACAATTTCATGAAAAATCAAATAGGCAATTTTGGTTACCTCTTAAGGTTCAACAAGATTTAAACAAGAAATGACGACATTTAAAAAAAACTAGGAATATTGCTTCATTAAAATAATAAGTCGGATGTCCCAGGGAACAAGTGCAACCTGTGAGTGAAACAGTCTTGATGACGACGATATGGAATGAAATCAACCCACAATAATTTGGCAATTTTACTGTATGGAAATATGAAATATCGCTAACTAGTGAACTAGATTATCGCTAAATATTGATTATAAAATGCAATAAAGAATATCGAAACACCGAATATTTAGTTTTATATGTCAAAAAAAGTATTTGGAAACTTTTCAAATTTCCTTTTTACACCTAAAACGGTTACAACATCAAATTCAATGTCACAAATAATGCAATTCATTATTATTATTTTAGGTCACTAGTTAGCGATATTTCATATTTTCATACAGTAATATTGCCAAAGTAACCAAAACAGGTAAATATTTGACAGCTATTTGTGACATTGCCAACTATTAGGATGAACGCTCCTATCAGGATGCCGTACTAGAGAAAACTAGGACGAGACAATAATATTATGTTACAACACCGCTCGAGTAGCAGGCAGCAATAAAAAAATAACAGAGGATGTGACACATCCGTCTCATTCAATAGGTCATCAACAACGATTCATTAAATCCCAACCTAGTTTTCAATAACTAATAACTGATAGTCATATTTAACTATCATTTTATAAGATTTTGCGCACATGGAGCGGGTTTTAGGCAGATTAACTCAATTTTATTTCATTTTTACTTTTTCCTATATTCTTATTATTTTTATTTTATTTTATTTATTATGGGACAATAAACAGCTACAATATAAAATGTTTACAAATAACAATGGTATAGGGTCTTATGAAGTATTAACAATATTGCAGCCCACTACATTATCCGCATGTTATCTAAATTAAGATAATTTAAAAAGTGCCACTAGATTAACATTACTCGTAAATAATAGATAATTGGTTATTAAAATAAAATACAATTAATAAGTTATTAAAAAAATAAAAAGTTATATAAATATTAATATTTGAATTAAAATAATAAAAAAAAAACAAAAATGAGATTGAGATTTTCCCTTATCACAGTTATCACAAATAAGAAATAAATGATAAAAAAGAAGGAATAGACAGTACAATTCAATTCATTAATAAAAATATTCAAACGGTTGAAATAAATGAAATAAAATAAAATAAAATATTGATTAAAGGACACACTATTTCTTGTTATCATTAGATAAGATTTTTAAAACATTGGACTTAAATTTCGATTTGGAACATACAAAAATATCAATATCAATGAAGTTGTGATTATAAGATTCCACCATACGACGAACAGGGCAACGCAATCCTGAATTAGTCTGACAGGTATTTACAGCGAACAATGTACCTGCATGGACACTACGCTTATTAACAGTGCGGGGGACCACATAACACCACTTACTCGTGAGATCGATGGAATCGAAGTGATTATGTACAATACCATGTAGTATGTTGGCTTCTAGAAACTAACGTCTAGATTATTAGCCCAGTCTTTATCGACACAAAAAAGTCAAACGTCGCACAGGATCATGTAACTGGAAAAAACACATCTTTGACTAGCTGTATCTTCGCAACCAATAGGTCTAGAGTGCTGAGGTTGGACATAGATTGTAGCAAAAGCTTGATTCACAAAAATATAGAACAAAAGTATCTAAAACGCTACCTTATGATATTATGATTATATTTAAAAAAAAAAACTGAACCGAGTGCCATAATTTCGTAGTTTTTCGAGTACCATGGGAGTAGCAGAAGGTTTTCAGGTTTGCAAACTTGGATATAAACTACTTTCAGGGGACCTGACAACATATAAAAAATCGTAGTTGCATGCGCGTTTGCGATGTTAGATATTAATCACACTAATATTATAAAGGCGAAAGTTTGTGAGTGTGTACGTTTGTCTCTTCATAAACACGCTAAAACTACTAACCAGATTTGGATAAAATTTGGCACACATATAGTTGGATTAACACATAGGATACTTTTTATCCCGATATTCCATATATTTGGTGAAACTGATTATTTTTGATGTGTAACATCAGTCTTCTCGCTTTCCTGCAATCAAAATCAAAATCTACATATTCAAAAATCTGTGAGAGAGATTTCGTGAAAAGGGACGGAAGTGTTTCACAGGAAGCCGGGGAAGCGCGCGCTTTGAATTGACCAATGAACGCGCGTGGTGCTAGAGTTGGCTGTCAGAAACGACCTTGACGAGGCACCGCCCCTTTAATGTTGCATATTACCAAGGTGAGATGTCTGATGTCATCATCTGTGACTACTGTAAGGCTGGGTCGTTTTATTCATTTGTCCTTGACACTGTGTCAGGCAGAGGTACCTCTCAGTCTCTTAGGGCGAATTTGACCAATGAAACTGACTTCGATCAGCACATCTAAGCTGAGATCAAGAGCTGTCATTTTTATTGGGGAATATTGACACTGACAGCTCGTGAACACAGTTTTGATGTGCTGATCGCGTTCAGTTTCATTGGTCCCTCTATAGCTAAAATCTGCACGGTGTTCAACTACGAGGGTAGTTGAACACCGTGCAGATTTTAGCTATAGAGGTATAGCTTTCACTACAGCGGAACACGGTGCGCCACCGACATATACCAGTTTGTCTACACAACCTCATCTCAAATACACTTTTTATCTCGCTCGCAACATACTGCTCGCGGACTGAGTGAGAGCGAGACAGAGTGGGGTGCTGGCGGCTCCAAGGCGGCAATAGTTTAGTTAATTGCTTTTTACGGCGAAAATAATGGTAATTTAAAGAAAATAAAAAACAAAGTCGCTGCTTTATAGTTAGTTCAGTTATTATGCAAAGTTTCATGATCAAATTTGAAGTGTTTTTTTAAACTTTGGTTTTTTTTTGTGTCGAGAAAATTTTATGGAATCGTGTTTTCGATAAACATAGTGCTTAATAATAATCCTCAACTTTACCATATATTTATTTCTACATTAATGCTGCAGTATTTTCGGCAAAATGATCATGCAAAGCCATTTGAGGTAGTATAGGCTCTTAAGAGAGGTTGAAGGACCCCACTCCCTTTTCACCTTGTATACGGCACAGGTTCTTCACGAAACACCCATGTCCGGAGAGCAAATGTCAGCCGGAAAGTAAGGGTACCATGCCACCCCTCGAGCCACTCCTTCATGATGGGACTTGCCGCTGTTATAATCGCGTTGTGCCTTTTTTTTGCCTCAACATTTTTCTACATAATAATACCTATAAAAGATCCTTCTAACCCCGAAAGTTCAAAGAACTCAATACTAAATTTATCTCGAACATTTCTAATAGGGCTGGTGCGCCAACTTCTCCGTCTAAACAAGCTCTTAGCTTAGACGTTGTATCTGATAATATTTTGATGCTAGTAAAATTGTTTTCATTCAGAGTACGCCATAAAAACGGCTTGGTAGATAATCGTCTTTCATTGTTTTATTTCTAGTTGTGCAATTGCAGTTGGTAGTTTGGTGAACTTTTTAAAGATGATCAGGATTGTAATTTTATTCGCTAGTCTGGCTACTATTTTAAACGAGAAGATGGAGGTAATTAAAAATTGTGTATTATTATTTAAAAAGACGTGTACTATCATAAACTACTAGAATTTATTAACATTAATTTTAAAACTTACAGTCTTAAAATAATAATAAGAATAATATGACTTTTGAGTCAAAAGTCATTTATTCAAACTAGGTTGAGAATCAGCACTTTTCGAACGTCAAAATTACATAAGACAGTCCCCCAAAACGCCCACCCTTCACCACTTCCTAGTGCTTTTGCTGGGAAGAAGAAGTGGCGCAACAAACTCCCCAGCAGCACAGCTGTCTATTCAGTTAGAAAAAAAAAATGATTCTATACAATAGTATACTATTGTATAGAATCATTCAAGATAATTTACATTACGCAAAACACAATTTAAATTATAAATAAATAGCCTTATGACAGAATATAAATAAAAGAATCAGCATTGCCATACAACGTGGCAATGCTGCCACCGTTTGGGCACTTTTCCTGTTGACAGTGATGCGGACGAATTTTTTGATGATTATTTTCCCTCCTTTTTTATATTTGTACATATTATTATTACTAAGACGTGTACTTACTTGGTGTAGATAAAAAAATATCTGTTTTTTTTTAATAAATTGGTTATAAATAATATTTTTTTAAGGTTATTGGAAATTAGAGTGGGCCGCACCGCAACGCTAAGTAGCGTTGCGGTGCAGCCCACTCTAATTTCCTTCCATTTTAAAAATCATCCTTCACTTTCGTAAATTTTCTCTAAGCCAACGTTTATTTGTAATGTGCGTTGGTTTATAGTAATTTTGGCCGCACAGCACGGATCGTTTGTATGAAAAACATTTAAATAGAAAAACAACACCAAGTCGGTGTCTTTGGATTTGAATTTTCGTTTTTTGCCACCGACTTCTGAAATGAAAGTTATATTTCCCTTTAAGTTTTTTTTGAATGCCGTTTGATTTTTTTTACAAAAAGTTTAATTTTTTTACTTTTTAGTTGTGTACCCCACTCCAATTCGAAAACCTGTTAAGTAAATAACAGTGACAGAAAATTATTATAATATCATCCACCTAAGCTAAGTGGGCAAAATACGTCTTATTGAAGCTAACTCAAAACTACCCAAGTTAAAGCTAATACAATTTATATAGGACCACCGCGCAAGCTTTTTCTAGCAAATGAAAAATATTTTTTAAAATCTGTCTACGATTGACGAAAATATACTTAAACAAAAAGAACATACTGACGAACATTGAACCTCCTCCTTTTTAGACGTCGTCGGTTAAAAATGTGTTAAGTTGCGACCCGTTGCGGCTGTATTATGCGCTGGGGTTTACAACTATTTTTTTTTAATTTAAACTAAATGAAGTCGGTGTTTTCTAGCCCACTACTCTGAATCCGTGTTTTCACTATCCTGAGCGAATATTTTTTTCACAGCAAATATTTGCTGTTCTGCTGCTACGTTAGCACAAAACAGTAAACATCTGTTTTTACTAAAACGGGAAATCGTATCGCTCGCTCGCTGCAACGTAGTTTTCACTGAAAGAATGAGCGAACCGATCGCGAGTCCAACCGATCATTACTGAACAAACGAGTTCGCTCGCTCAAGTGTTTTCATTTACCACGCGAACAAATGCATGCTCGCTCAAAACTGTTACTTACTTACTGAAACACCGGAAGAATTTCAAACGGCAAAGTCCCTTTTAGATGTGTAATATCTTTCCTCTAGCTTTCCTGCAATCAAAATAAAAACAATAAAAAAAACAATTCTGTGGGAGTCATTTCGTGAAAAGAGACGGAAGTGTGTCACAAGAAGCCGGTGAAGCGCGAGCTATTTGATTTAATTAATGAGCGCGCGCGGTGCTAAAGTTGGCCTTCAGAAATGACCTTGACGAGGCAACATTAAAGGGGCGGGCCCTATTATATATTACATTGTAATGGTCGTATTTTACGGTTCATGTACACTCGAGAGCAATGAATCCGGGTCACTTAAAGAATCCTAAAAATCTCGGAAACTAAAAATGCTAGGTTAATGCAATAAATTGTATTTAATAGACAATGTAATACTCCTTAAATGAAGGTATTAAAACTTCTTAGTTATTGTAAAGTTATATCATAAAAAAATCAAATTTGAAAAAGGGCCACTTTCGAAGATGGAACTACGAAATTACAGCATTTGGTTTTGCTTTTGTTTGTAATCTGTCATTTATGTGGGTACATAAACCATGTTGATAGTGCTCTATATTCATTATTCAAGCTGAAATTATGTCGCTTACGCCTGAAGAATGCACCAGAATACTTACAATGCTGGAAACCGGCCGGAGTCAGCGCGATACAGCCAGGACTGTCGGTGTGTCGCTGTCAACAGTACAAAGAGTTCTCCGACGTTACGAAGAAACTGGTTCTAACCTACGCAGACCAGGAACGGGCAGAACCAGGTGTACCACAGCACGAGAAGACCGATACTTGGTGAACACCATGCTTCGAAATCGCTTTCTTACAGGAACTGAACTCACAAATCAGTTTCGACGCCTCGGAGGTAGTAACCCAAGTGCATGGACAGTAAGACGTCGGCTTGCTGAATCTAACTTAAAACCCCTTAGACCTGCAAACGGCCCTAAACTGGAGCGTGGGCATCGTATTTCAAGACTAAGATATGCCCAGAGCCACGTAAATTGGAGTATTGAAGATTGGTCAAAAGTTATGTTCTCCGACGAATCAAAATTTATGCTCTACAAGCACGATGGAAGACACAGAGTGTATCGAAGACCAGGGGAAAGATTCAAGCAAGCATGCATCGAAGAAAAAGTAGCCTACGGTGGTGGGTCTGTACTTGTGTGGGCCGGAATTTCTTCTGAAAGTCGCACAGAGCTGGTGATCATAGAAAACGGCTCTTTAACTAGCGAAAGATATATGTGGAAGAAATCCTCAATGATCACGTTGGTCCATTTATGGTCAATTTAGGTGAGGATGCTATATTTATGCATGACAATGCCCGACCTCATACAGGTAGGATTGTGAATGACTACCTTCAAGAGATGAACATTACTCGTATGGAGTGGCCAGCGCGCAGCCCGGATATCAACCCGATCGAGCATGCTTGGGACGAGCTAGGCAGATGCGTAAAACAACGAAACCCTCCCCCAATCACGCTTCGTGAGCTCAAAATTGCTCTCACAGAGGAATGGGAGAATATTCCCCAAAATCGTATAAGGAACTTGGTGTACAGCATGCCAAACCGCGTAAACGCAGTAATGGAAGCACGAGGAGGCAATACGAAGTATTAAAATTCAAGAAAATCGTAATAAAGTTCAAAAATTTCATGTTTCCTATTTTTGTTTTAAGGAGAGATCAGCAGTTTTTTTCTTTATGTAATTTTGTGTTAATAAAATGTATGGTGACTCATATTTTTTTTACTTTCATTTAAGGAGTATTACATTGTCTATTAAATACAATTTATTGCATTAACCTATCATTTTTAGTTTCCGAGATTTTTAACATTCTTTAAGTGACCCGGATTCATTGCTCTCGAGTGTAGATTAATGTCTGAGGTTGTGTCTGCCCGCACGTTCTAGTGATCGTGTACCTCAACTCAGAACCTAACGTGCTTAATGAAATGAAAAAAAAAACTATCCTCCGCTGTGGTTGTGTCTATAAGTTCCTTTACTTTAAGTTCAGAATCTGTAATAAGGGCATTGTCATCAGCTTGGCACCGGATCTTCATCATATCGAACCTTTCAGCATTCTTTTTATAAAATTGCATATTGCAATTCCCACTTATCAGCATCTTAACGGCATCGCCTCGCCTCGGTCAAGCTAGTGAGCCGTATGCGGTTCGTAGTCAACTCGAAGTTAACGCGCTTACGTTGGGTGATCGCGCTTACGTCTCGCTTTCACCGAGAGGGGACATTTGTGCCGTCATATAAGCCTTCAACTAGTTTTACCCCAGCTGACATCGGCTGGGGGACCAGTCGTCGCTGCGCCGTCACCACAGAGGTGCTAAACCGCTCCAGTTACATTACTGCGTCCGGTTGACACTTGGTTGACGGCGATTGGATGAGGTGAGGTGATGGTGATCTAACGCCGAGCTGATATGATTGTATGTGAAGACCTTTATGATGATATTTTCATAATTATTATTTACCTTCTTCTTCGTTTTTCGTCTTCTATTGATCACAGTGTTGTGTCTACTGTAACAGGATCAAAATAACAACAAGTACCTATCTATAATTAGTTTTTCTTTTTTCAGAACTCTACGGTCGACCCAGTAACATTAGTGACGAGATATCAGTTGGAATGCATAGAAGAAACAAGAGTTAACCCGGATATAATCGTTAGGATTAAACAGCGAAATTGGTGGATAGAAAGGGTACACCTAGATTGGACGCTCCCTTGGACGATCTCAATCGATTTGGAAGTATATAGAGTTCCAAACTCTATAAACTTTCAAGTCGATTGAAAGCGTTCCAAACTCTATATACTTCCAAGTCAATTGAGAGCGTCCAAGGGCAACTGATAGAAATCCGACGACTGTCGAAACACAAATTTTGCCGAGGGACATTAAGAAAATAGTTTTACTTTACCTAGCTAGTTTATAGTTTTAGCTTTGGTAAGACTGGTAGTCAGATTTTCGGGCTTCTGACGACCCGTAACGACTGTCGAAGATTCACGAATGACAGCCGGGACCAACTGCTTAACATATTTTCCGGCACGGAGGAGTCTCGGTATGTAAAGATGATCACCCATCCACGGACCATCCCCGGCAAGCGTAGCTTAACCTGATGGTTCGACCCATGCGGCTGTTACTACTTTAGCCCTTCACTGATGTCAGTAATTCATTTAAGTTTTTTTTATCTTGGACATTAGCAAGTTTAAAGAAAAAAAAAATGGACAACAATACCTAGTTGGCCGTTTTGCGTGGATGTGACGCATATTTTCCCTCAACTTGTACTTTTTTGTGTTTGTGTTTTTTCTTTGCGTCACGTTCACCTCAAATAAACGTATTTTCTTTCTAATTATTTGCATGACGGTTACATTTTCGACAGTTTGAAGCGTAGGTTTCTGAGTTTAATCCCACGGCAGTTTCATTGATTTCTTCTGTTAAAAAGGTCAGTAGGAACCCGGGGTATTAATGTTTGTGCGGTCAATAGCAATAGGGTCTCACTCACCCTATTGTGACACACACATAGTAATCTAAACTTGACCTTATGTCAAATGCGCATGTCCATGTGTTACCCACACTCTTGAAGTCTATACTCGATGATATTAACGATCGTCGTGAAGGAAGGTATTCAAATTCAAAATTTAAAAAGTTATTTTATCAAACTAGGCGTTGCTTTTCGAGCGTCAAAATTACATAAGACTGTCCCCGAAGAAAGCCCGCCCCTTTTTCCCCGCTGGGTAGAAGAAGTGGCGCAACAAAATCCCCAGCAGCGCAGCTGTCTGTTCAGTTAGAAAAACTTGATTCGATGTGTGCAAAATAATTTACATTACTTACGTAAAACAAAACATTAAATTAAAGGAGATTGTTCTACGCCCATACATTGTTCGCCCTGGAGCCAACAGCATAGAAAAAATCATTTTCTAATTGTAAATTGCCCTTAGTAGCCCATAAGAACAAGGTTTCTTGACGGACACTTTAGAGAACAGATTTATTTTAAAAAAAGGAACAGATTTTGAGGTTATTTTTAATAAAACAAAACTTAAGTATATCCTTGTAAAATCGCTATTTTTGGTTTCTAAAAAGCATTAAACTTCAAATACAGTGAAATATTACTGTAATTACAGTTTTATTATGCCTTTTAGGTACAGATAATATTTATTGGTTGAAGTTTACATATTACCTATGCTAGGGTGATTAATTAATACTTACTTACTTCATTACACCAAGTCAGCCGCACAAGAAGCATTGTTTAGGTGTAGGTTCTTACATACCTATTTCCCAGTCTATGCAAACCATCAGTTGAAAAAAAGTAAACATTTCGTAAGCAAAGTCCGTTATCCGTTGTCAAAATGCTAAGGTGTCGTTTAAGCAGATCACAGAATCAGTTATTCGAAGCCAGGTCACGTTGAAAGCAATCCAAATCGTAGTCCGTTAAACAGAAACAAAATAAAAAACGCCAAAAGAAATCGCCAAATAGGTAGGTAGTCACAACACAACACAACGACAGCCAGCACGTGAGACGAACCGACTGACGTAGTGACGTAGAGATGCTCTCTCGAAGATCGATCATTGTATATCGATTATCAATGACCACCTATTTTAATCTGTGGTTTTAATTTAGGAGACCAAAATGACAGATCAATATGTCAAATGTAAATTAATTTGTATCGTTTCAAGCATAAACACGTTGTTGCTTTGATTCAACTTCACATTAAATTAATGCTAAAATAAAATATTTTGTACTTAAAAAGTAAAAATATGGCTATTGAAGTCGTGAAATCGTTATGAGAACAATTCACTAGAGTTGCGTCGTAAATGACATTTCAATCGTTATATGAGAGATTTTCTGACAATTGAAAAAACATAGTTCAACAGATGGCATGGCTAAAAAATACGTCTTTGTTTTACTGGCTACTGATAACAAAAATAAGATCCGTAAGAAAGCTTATTGATGTCAAAAACCAGAGAGAGTGACGTATTTTTTACCAACGCCTCTTTTGAACTAATATTTTCTCACTTGTCAGAAAATCCCTCATTCGACTAGTAATTACATTTTGTGAGTTTGTTTTATTCATGATATTTTCATCATAATCGTGCTAGGCCATATTCATCATAAGTCCCATTAAAATGTTCACGGAACTAATTCCATGAAAAAAATATGCATGAATAACTTTTATGTTGCACATTTTCAATGTTTTGGAAGTGATAAATATCGAACATCCATTATTTTTAAATACTAGATATTATGGACATCGTCGTCGATATCGATATTTATGTAATATGAGCGAGAGCGACACTATCAAATCTTTTGTGACATTCACAATGACAATTCCATGAAAGATGGCGGGTTTGGTTGGTAATAAAATCAATGAGGTCACTTTTAAAAACCTTTATGAATTGAACAGTGTCCGCTGGAATTTATTATTTTTAAAAAGTATATTAAAATATAATTAAAATTAACGTACACGCCAAATGTTTGTTGGTTATAGGGCGGTCTAGAGCAATCTCCTTTATTAGCTATAGGTATGTCAGCTAGTATTCCTTTATTACTTGTTTTATAAAGCATTCCAATTATTTCAGGACCAAGTTCCACTAGTAATGAATTGGGCTCTTTGCGTTTTAATGAAATCTGGGATAATGACAAAAGAAGGAGTTTATAAAATCGACGTCGCTCTGAACAGGGTGCCCTTGAGTGGTAAGAATAATGACATATTTTTTTAAATCTAATTATAATAATCTTAAATTCATACATTCTAGCAGACTACGATTTGTCTAGAAGCATGCAATTTTGCACGAGAGTTCTTTTTATAGAGAAATTGAGTACCTACCTACTAAGGAAGGATTTTTTTTATTCGAGAGATTACGTTCTTGACGTCGTCGGTTTCATACTAACGAATAATAATATTATGTTTTTGCAAATTTTATCCTTATTAATACTAGAAATTGTCAGGAACGAGGTATTCTTTCGAAGAAAAGAAAGGAAGGAAGGGAAAGGCGTTAAAATGGTAACTTTTCTTAGAAATTATTTTGGTAGAATCGCGTCGCGGCAGGCTTTATGAAATTCTTTGTGCTTACATTTTGTTCCAATACCTACAAACTTCATAATCAAGACTAATCAGCGCCTGAGAAGCCGTCCTCAGTCGTTTTTTTTTTTGTTAATTTGAAATTGGGGGGAGGTATCATGTTGTAGTACGTTCGACGTTCTTGCCATCTCAGGGTAACCCACAACGCATAGGACTCACAGTGACCTCGCGCCCAAGTAGCATACAATGCTGCCGAGTTATTGACTATGCGATCGCCTGAGAGGTGATTATTAGTACATGTAAAATTACGGTAAATTTTTGACAACATTTGCATTTTTTTTCTACGTAATTATTTGGCTTTTTATTTCAGTACGGGAAGATACTGAGAAGAAAATAGACGGTTGTCTCAGCTCCAGTCCGATCCCAGCGGCGGATATTGCATTTCGATATATTAAATGCTTTCAAAGATTCAGATCGAACCAGTCCGCGGTTGTGTCCGCTATCTAATTATTAATCGACTTCCAGAAAGTAGGAGGTTCTATGTTCGTAGCGTATGTAGGTATTTTTTTTTTTATCTCTATCTCCATCGATTTATTTTTGCGTATTGGATTTTCGACGCTCTGCTTAGCGCCCAGAGTTGAATATCCAAGTGTGCTTTCTTCACGCGCTAGGATACGCTCTGGTTGCGCTCTGTGGGATTCGCAATGCTCGGCTCAATAGCGAGAGTTGAAAATCCAGTGTACGAAAAAAAATCGCCGCGATAAAAATACGTCCGTGCGTATCGGCCGTTACTCTATGTGGATGATTAGTTCCTGTCACTGTTATTTACATCACAGGTTGCTGTACCACAAAAAAAAAGTAAAAAATAAAAACATTTTTACAAAAAAAAACTACAACCAACTTCCAAAAAAAAAACACTAGAAAATGAAAAATAACTTTAATTTCAGAAGTTGTTTTTTTTTCGGTAGTTGGTTGGTTTTTTTAATATAAAAAGTTTTTCCTAAGTCAACGCTACCTATTGATGAAGTGCTGGACTATAATTATTGTATGGTTGAACAGTGACATCTGGTGAAATATTTGAAAATTATATGATGTGTCACCTAGCGGATATTTTTGTAACCACTTCGAGTCAAATTCGCATTGTTTGCAGTTTTGTTTGATAGTTTAAGTATAGATGACGCTGTAATTAATTTGTTTAAAACAAAGTATTTTTGTCTTTGATTTTTATATTGATGTGTGCTTGCAACATTTTTTTATACTGTAACTATTATTCATTTAATTATTTATCTGAAACCTGGGCTCATGGCTTATATTCGGGAATATTTAGTTGAAAACATCCAATGACCAGCTATTAATTGCGTAAACATTTTTGGTAAACGACTAAGTAAGACTAATCTGTTTCATTTTGACAGCTCAACAACATTAATTGCGTTATTTACGTTGCTGAGCAGATTTTTCTTTCGAACTTTTATAGCGATGGATTAGCAATATTTTTCAATGATTCAGATTGTGGTTGGTCGTGTATTACGCAATTAAGGATCTTGGGATAAATGCTTGATCCCACTTATAACTTTACTGAAATAAATATTCATTTTCGTATAATTTATGTTTCGGGGTTATTTGAATAATATATCTTTATGTACGAGTTTATTTTTGCAATTTAGAACATTATTTTGATTAGGTACCTACCTACCTACTATATCAGTCCACACCCATTTTGTAACATCGATTGCAGACATGATCACTGGTAGTCAGAAAACTTGATGCACCTATTAATAATAAACACAAATTATGTAAACTTGACGATTTTTATTTATACCATCTAGTAATCTTAGAGCGAACCAAGTGAACCTAATCGTCTCTACTTAGATAATATCTAGGTACCTACTCGTTTTATCATTATTTTTCTGACCAAGATTATGTCTGGACTTTATATTAAAGAGAGTTTGACCCTTGAGTTTGGGGTATAATAGAAAGTGAAAGTTTGTCTTTAAATGGAAGGTCGTCATTTCTGTGGATAAGAAATTTCATCAGGCACATGGCTTGTATATCAACATAATCCGTGTGTAAAGCTATGCTTCTGCATTTTCTTTAATACGGATCGAACTAAATGAGAGATTATGAAAAAACGAGTCAAACAACCAAGCCTGGGGTTCTCTCATTACAGAGAGGCTAGCGCTACTAAGTAAAAACTGGTTTACCATAGATAGTTCAGGTTCTGTAGGTGTTGTATTGGCAACAATAAAAATAAGAAATAATCACAAATACCTTAATGTTTGAAACCAAGCACTTTTTATCACCACTGCTGTCAAAACGGTGATGGAAAGCATCGTGAGGAAACTAGAATGTCCTAGTAAAAAAAAAATAGAAGACATGTGTCTTGTGGTGGATTACAGCTCACTCCCTCTCGAAGAGATGAGGCCTGTGTCAGCCTCCAAGCAGTGGGATCATTATGGGCTGGTTATGCTATCTCAATGTTTTATTCATCCAAACTTTACAGGTAGGTACAGACGCCAGCACATCATCCTACTACAATCTGTCAAATTTCTTTAATAGATTTTCAACTGTATCACTAAGGCATAAGGTTCAACGTTTATTGGGAAAATTTGACAGTTTCTGGTAGGTTGACCTGCTAGCGTCTGTACTTAGAACCAAGACCAAGTTTTACGGGAGATCCGTCAATGCAGCCCGCGATAAATTTTATAAACGTTTTATTTTTTCTACTTTTTTAAACTTTCATTATATATTATGTGGCAATTATGATAAAATAAGAACGTAATGCTAATCATTTTACTGTGTTCCCGAAATTATATTTGCCGCACTTGTGACTATTTATACCTTCGATTTCTCACGCAGCTAACTTTGAATCTAATCTGACTGACTATAGGGACATCTAATTATAGTGGTAGGTACTTTTATTCAGTGACAGTTATATTATAATTGTTGAATTTTTAAATATTAAAGTTACAATCGGCTAATGTTATAATAACACTTATTTATAACATCAACCAACTGTAACTATAGTTGTTTTTTTTTAAAGCTAATCAAACAATGATATTTAATAAACAAATACGTTAATCTCTTCCGCAATGTCAACAATTTTATGACATTTATCACAAGAAATAAGCTTATTAAAATAAGCCAAAATAATAAGTAGATACGTACCTGCCTAAGTAATAAGGGCAGATGTTTTTGTTAATTTGCACATCAAGGGCATGTTGTTAAGGTATGTAATGCGCATTAAAACACTGGTGATTGACATAATTATAAACCGTTAAGGCAAAAGCGCCAGGGCGTTTTTTTGCGAATTGCAGTATAATATCAGGTTTTATATTGATCAAAATATGATTTGCGACAAATGTGTTCACAGATATTTGCATAAGCGTATTTAAGCATAATCATCCTTTAATATTCTACTGTTGGGACACAGGCGTGGGCCGTAATCTATCTCGCGAGCTCAGTGCGTCCCAGTTGATGGATATACCTACAATCAAACTAAACAAAACAACCCTCTAAATTCAAATTTCTTCTCTAAGTAAAAAAAAAAAAAACAAATCACCAATCAATTACGCAAAAAGCAGTTTTTAATTTAAGTGGGACTGGGTCGGACACGTCTGATGCATGTCGAATGAGTCATGCGCCAAACCTGCCACCATATGAGTCCCAGAAAACGTCCGTCAACATCGAGGTAGACCCAGGAGAAGATGGTGAGACGAGCTTGACGCCTACAGACAGGATTAGTTCACACTAGCTCAAGAGTCAAGATGGAGAGGAGTGGAAATGAGAAAGGGAGGCCTTCAGTGGGACAACACAGGCTAAAAATAATAAAATAATTGGTTCAAATTGCCATATTGAATGACTATTTTATTAAATGATCACATTTGTGGCAAATCCCAATTTTTAATTCTGAAAATCAAAGTCAAATGACACAAGTCAATCACAATAAAGCACTTTGGTACGTCAAAATTTACAAAGAAATAACATTATTTGATTCTAGTCGCCTCTTCCAAAAGTTAGTTTTCGTATAGAAAAGAATGGGGAAGAAATTCCACCGCTACTCTTTTAAAATGTTTTCACAATATCCTGTATACATTGATTATAAATATGTGAAGACGATGCACCTAGAATAAGATTACTATACCAAATGAAAAATTAAGTTTTAATTATGTGATGATGCATGGTGCTCACATATTTACAAACATTGTAAAATTATACGATATTCCTAACATTTTAACAAGTAATACTAATAATAAGTCAGTGTTTGAGTTCAAGTAATCACAGAATATAAAATCAATGTTATAAAAAATATTATTATACAATTAAATTGGCAACCAGTTAGATTTTGTCTACATTCTAAATTGTCCTATGGAGCAGGACCAGCATGTTTCCAAGCATTTAAGAGTAAGCATAGCTACACATTTGTTAAAGTTTAACATACATCCTGACACAAACAAACAACAAAGTAAAAAGACAGAAACAAAGACAAAGTATTTTTATTCATTATGGATAATACCTAAGAATCTACAACATTGTACTACCTACTTTTAGGTAACATAAAACCTACAAGCTCGTCAGGCTTTTTGACTTCGTGTATCTAAAGTGACAATAAAACTGAATTTTGACAAACCGTAATACGACAAGAATTTATTTCGACAATTAATAAATGGAACTCCGATGAATTACTTAGTTAATTTCGACCACACTTTAGTTCAAAATACCTTAAGTCAAACACTACTGTATTCCGACAAAGAGTTTCATCGACATGACATAGCTAGGAAATGACATGATTCAATTTCACAGCGATGTCTCGCAATTAGAGCTGAAAGTAAAATAATGGTAATTCCAGGCAGTATTGTGCTGGTTTCTACAAGAAAGACACTCAAAACTGCTCCGTGTCTACTTTCTCTCACTGCAACTCATAACCTCTTCATCATCGCAGTGGCTCCGGTATGCAAGACTTTAAATCATCACATCCCTAATAACGCTGAAAAAACTGGCATGTCCTAAAATTAATCCGAATTTCTACATGACAGACCTCAAGACCTCTTGTGAGAGGGATCACACTGACCATACATAGGAGGACCGAGACCCAACAGTGAGAATATTTTAAATTGAATAAGTTCTGTCCTAGATTTTCTTTAGGTATAGTCAGGGAAATCAATAGCTAAGCCAATTTACATCTTACATCAATTTTCCGTGTTACAGCCATTTCATCTATAAAAGAATGGCAGTTGTGATTTTAATATACGGATCATTTATGTTGGTACTTAGTGAATTAGCTTAAATAAAGTATCCGTGGAGCTTCTTGCCCATTCTTCTCCATAGAAACCTAATACTACGCTTTGATATGAGCAACTTACCTAGCTTCATCTGACACTGACCGAACCCTTGAGAATTTAAAAGTGGCTGTAGGTAATTTGGTTAAATTTAAATAAATGCTTTAATTAAATTTCTCTGAATTTACAAAACCGAACAACCAGTAGTAAATATTTATTTGGTCGATCCAAGTAAATAAAAATAACGCGCGTGCCTTAATATGACGTGTAACATCTGGAATGTTAGCTGACAGTACCAACCTCTCGGAAAATGGGTTGGTACTATCTCACGGCCAACTCTAGCACCGCGCCGCTCATTGGTCAAAACAAACAGTTCGCGCTTCCCCGGCTTCGTGTTACGTGTGATTTCGTGAAAAGGGACGCAAGTGTGTACACTTGCGTCCCTTTTCACGAAATCACTCCCACAGGTTTCAGGAAAACGAGAGGAAAGATGTTACCTATACATAAAAAATATTCGTCCGATATTCGTCTTTCCGATTTCCCCACGGAACCCCACATAGCGGTAGGTTACTTCTAAACCAGACCCCGTAATTGCAGGCGCACTTTTTTGCTATCATAACCCACACTCCATTGTTAGAAGGTGTTCGTCTATTCAGAATTAGCATTTACATACACGCCCGCTGTTGTAAATCAATTATAAGATCTTTTCTAGCTGTTTCAGTTACTTCTTGTAGTTTATTGTTAGATTCTTGCTGCTGATGTCTGTTTGTAAGTCTGGATAACTTGAAAAACTTTTTGTGATTATTATCAGTACAGAAACAGTATAAAATTGCCCACACAAAATGGTTACACGCGATATACGGGTCGAAGGACCAAAAATGTACAGGTAAAGTACCATAATTTACCTTACATTATTTTGGTCCTTCGAGCCGGATGTCATGTGGTAACCATTTGTAAACTAATTTGAGTGCAACTTGTGTAGGTATTGAAAGTTAGAAATAAGCACAAGCACCCAAAACTGATAAATGATTGACCTGCGGCAAATGAGTCTTTTTGCTTTTACTCAAACAATACTTTCAAACTCAAATTCAAATTCAAACACAAAGCATTTATTTCAATTATTAAATCATTTACAGGCACTTTAGAATTTTCAAAGAGTCAGTCAGTTAGAAAGTAGAAGCTAGTTGCCCATTCAAGAACGGCCAAGAAACTCTAAGACACTCTTTTAAATATAGAAATTACAAAATCCTGGGTACTTTATCTTGTTGCTAAGATGTTATTAATAAAATACCACGCGATATTCTTCAACTAAATGAAAAGAAATGAAGAAATTTAAAACTAGCATTAAACGCACACTATGCAGACAAGCATACTATAAGTTGGATGATTATATCGTAGATAAAAAGGCTTGGCTAAATGCTGGTCCTGCTCCACAGCTACTTGGGCTCACTAGTTTTAAAAAAAAGCGTCGTGACTCTAGCAGAACAACTTCTATGTAAACTTCATGAAAACGGTTCTACCAGAATCGTATCGCGGCTACCTTTAAATGAGGAGAAGAAAAAAAAAGGAAAAGAATTGACAAAGTACTTAACAGACTTAAAAATCGCTTAAAAGTCGTTACAAGTTTGTTGCTTGCTATATCTACGTATATCAAGTAGCTTGTTTTACTGTACCTTTTTTTTTTTTTGGGTGAGAAATCATCAAATGACGTCTCCCGCTCTGGGTGGAGCGGGAGGACGTGTCAGACTCTTACTGACTAAAACCCCCTTATGTTGCCTGTGCAATGCCAGGGGGCCACGGTACCCCTTCACCCGCTGACACTCTTTGAGGCGCGCGTGGAACACAACGCGCCGTCGACCCGGGCTTGGTCCTTACCGGACGGCGAGCTACCCATTGTTCACCGTCCGCAAGCCCACGCCTACGGTGGCCGGGAATCGGCAATCGATTCCCGACGCCCAGGGCGTCTCCTCCTGCGGCGGTAGTCTGGTTACCAGCTAACTGACCAGATTTTTTTTTACCACATCTTGGACTATTGGAGAAGAGAAACAGATACAGCAGTTATAATTTTGATAATTTGGAAACTCGCACAGCAAACATACCTGTAGCAAAACAAAGCAACTCAGTTCGATGCAAAAACAACAAAAAATCTAAATTCCATAATAATTAGAACCGATTTGAAGTTCGATTTTTAACTTATGATTACAAAAAAGGTACCAATTAAATAGGTAGTCGTTTTTTGTGACTTACTGGTAGGTAGGCAAATCAAATTACACGAACATTTATAATAATACAATAATTATTATAATGAGCCTTTACAAGCTTCTCAAAACGTCTTCCGGCATTGAGATAACAGTGAAGGTTCTTCTGACCTTTAAATTCTAGGTACCAGTTTCACTAACAACTTTAATTTGGATTACACTAATTATAAAAAAATTGCTTCCACTAGCTTCTTCATCTGCGTGCGATCTTAATAAATTATAGCTAAAGTTACTCAGGCCAGTAGCACACCTTTGCCGTGGAACCGTTGCAGCGAAACCGCAGTAGTTCAATTCTATTGTCTCGCGTCATGTTCCACTACTCGAATTTCGAATTTCGGAACATGACGCGAGTCAGTTGAATTGAACTACTGCGGTTTCGCTGCTATGGTTTCGCGGCGGAGATGTGCTACCGGCGTCAGTGATAATATCGCATTCTACTGTAGAAATATTTTTTATAGTTGATCCAGTTATTTTTGAGTTTATTTTATTTATTTAAATCTCCCTTACAACTATCGTTACAGGTTCATTATTACACCCGCGTAAGTCACGATCCGGTAGGGTCATCGGGATAAAAACTTATGGTCTACCCAGTGCCAAATTTCATTTAGCATCATCATAATTTTTTTTTTCATCCGTTCAGCCGTTTTAGCGTGAAAGAGGGTAACAAACAAACATACAAAAAATCAAATCTTTTCTCTTTAGATTATTAATTTAGATTAGTGTAGACAGAGAATTTATTGTACTTTTATTTAATTAAACCTTTTAAGTTTATTTCTTTTCATAAAAAGATTTAAATGAATGAGTGTACAGTTTAGATATGTAGGTAGACAGATGTATAATTTTAAAGCACTAGGAAGTGGTGAAGGGTGGGCGTTTTGTGGGACTGTCTTATGTAACTTTGACGTTCGAACAGTGCTGATTCTCAGCCTAGTTTGAATAAATGACTTTTGAATTTTGAATTATGAAATATTGATTCCTAGTAGTAGTTTTATAAAAGAATATTAAAAAAATAAGTTTATTTATTAATGCTTCAAGCACACAACTGTACAAAAGACGGACAGAATAAGTAAGTATGCGCATTTCATGGAACTCAATAAAAGTAGCTCTATTAGGTTTGGTTTTCTACCTGCATCAGGAACCAATTAACATTTATAACATCATGCCTGGTTTCCCCGAAGGGTTAGGCAGAGGTGTACCTATAGATATTATAGTACACCCACATTTCACCAGTTTTGCTTAAGGCTCGTGCAGACCAGCGCGACGCGACTCGAACAATAGAATTTCTAAGAAAAACGCAACAACACTTTGGTTGACCAGGGAATCCAACCCAGGACAGCCAACCAAGGAAGCAATTATAATTATTTATTTTTAAATAAGCTAATTGATTAAGTATATATTTTAGATTGCTTGCAATACCCTGCTGCTCCAAACAATCACATTTCATAAGCCTGGGCGGCATAAAAACTCTGAGACCACCAGGTTAGTCACTACTACACGAAAAGAAGAAGAAACCAGAATCAAAACAAAAAAAAAACGGAATTAACAAAAAAAACACTAGAAAGTGAAAAAATAACAAAAAACGAAAATTCTAAACCAAAAACACCGTCGTTCGAAGTTAAACTTATTTTTCACTTTCTAGTGTTTTTATTTATGGAAGTCGGTTTTGTTTTTTTTTTTTCGTAAAAAGTTTTTCTTTTTTTTTTCTTTTTAGTAGTGGCACCTACCCTACACAAATTGTAATACCACCAACTAACCACCGTAAGTAACAATGACAGGTAGTTATTATAACATTATAAAGATACACAAAGTGGATTCAATACGTAGATATTATCGAAGCCAACTCCAAAACTACCCAAGCAAAGTTAATCAAATTTATAAGGACCTATCGCACATGCTTCTTCTAAATGAAAAAATAATTTTCAAAATCGGTCCACAATTAAAATATCGAAAATATCGTTGGACCTTGAACATAGAACCTCCTCCTTTTTGGAAGTCGATTAAAAACATGGAAAACGAACAGAGGACTGAAAATTGAGAGCATCATTAGCAAACTCATTGAAATCTGTTTACTAGTGATCACTGATTCTTTTCCTCTGGTTATTGACTAACCTAGTGTCTGAGTTTTTTAAAGCCCATGGGACCTTGACTTGGCTTCACATGCCACTGAGAAATATCTCTCAGACATGGTGGTTTCCTTCACCGTTTTTGAAGCATGAGAGCAAGCGAGTTTATTCGATTTTACATGCATACATTTCAAATTAGGTAAATATAAAATACATAAACATTAATAGGTACCTAAAATATGTGATTCTATGTAAACCCATATGTAGGTAGTAGGTAGGTAATATTTTTTTAACCAGGTCGGAGCAATTACCGACAATCTAAACTACGATCGGCTTTGTATGGTGTTTCATAGTGTTGTATTGTACATACAAATGTGTGTGTGTACAATAATATCGCTACACAACTGTGATGGATATTAAAATGTTATTTATTTATGTGCTGCTGTCAATGTTTGATTCTGGGATTGTCTGTTATGACTGGTGATTCAAGGTGAATTTATTTTAGAGTTCCATCCTTTCTTTAGTTCTCCTATTTATTTCAGCTTCTTTCAGATCTTTTCTTACGATACTTTTAATCGTTTAATATTGTATCCTACATAATATATCTTTTATTCCAGCGAATTTACCAAAACAGTTTCATGACTGTATTTTTATATTTTTTTGCAACGAAGTTCTTTAACGCGGCTTGTGGTAGGAGTTAACTGGCAGAAATCGCCACGTAACGAAATGGTATTATGCCCGAAAAAGTCAGTTTCAAGTGTCAAACGATTTTTTTTAAGGTTTTTGTTTTTTTTGTTTATTTTGTATTATTAAGTACATATTAATACAGTGAAAGAAACTTCGTTCCAAACGGGTGTCCCACAAAACCCCCCGACCGGTTTTTTTTAGTGCTGGCCTAAAAACTAGTCTTTTAGTAACTCACATGCCTAGCTATATAGATAGATAGATAAATCGTTTATTTAGTGCACAAAAAATAAACAGCACAACATACAAAAGCACGATTAAATAATTACCTACTAATTAGCTATTAGAAAATAGCTGCAAGGTGCCATTATACAAACAAATATAAAAAGAAGGAAACAAGACATTTTGATGAAACTATTGGCTATGACACACTTTAAAATAATAGAGCGACGAACATAAAAAAATGCGGTGTGCGTCTCAAATGGGAGTCCAGCTCAGCAGGTGCCAGGGAAATATACCTGACGCTGATATTCTGCTAAATCCCTGCAGTGACAGACGGACGTCGAGTAGACCAGACAAATATGCGAGTTATTGGTGTTGTGGAAAAGCTGTGCCTTGTTTTAGTATATTTGTATGTTTACAAAGACCCTAGAAATTTTTAAGACAAAGTTTTTTTTTTTTCAAAATATAAATTTCCTTCATACTTTGCCTACAACGTAAATAGTCGGAGAGCCACACAACATATCGATACTTATCATATTATGCGATGCAAAAACTGTGTATTTCACAAAACCTAATAGGTATGTTTATCATGGCCGCTAGATTTATTAAAAGTTACCTCATTTTAGTTATTGTTGCCACCTAATAGCTGTAATTTGTTGCAACACTGATGTTATTACAATGGAGGTCGGAAAAATATCAGGAACAATTTCGTTTAGGTATCACTTGTGACATTTAGTTTTGTAATAAGTACTGAGGTTTGACATTGATGGCTTAGGGTGCATGCAACCAAACTTTTTTAGATACTATAAATCTTGTCCTGCGAATATATTTGACGTCTGACAGTTTGTGTGTCGAAATACTGTCAAAAAACAAGAGGTGTGTCATGGGACACCCAGGAACGAAGTTCCTTTAGTGTAACATTTTGACAGTCACGACACTTTTGTTACGTAACAATAGTATCGTGACGGTCATAATGTTACACTTTCATTCGCCAAGTGGGCAGAGTATAACAAGCAATAAGGAACTTCGTTCCAAAAGAAATAGAAAGAACAACTATCGGTTCTCCTACCTACTACATACCTACTTGAATGAGTCCAATTCTGACAGATCATAGACTGAAACATAAAACAAAAAAACATATTTTTTGTTTTTATAATTCATGTTTATCAGTTAGCCGTAGTAGGTACGCTTAAAATGGCTGGGTGAATTTTGATGAGACTTTCATTCATACATATTATCTCACAACTGAATCGAAAACATTGCTCAGCACGCAAGGCCAAAAGAAATTTGAAACGCTTAAAGATAAATGTTTTAATAAACATACGTGGATATCTGAAACAGGGCTAGGCGGAAAAACAAAAAGTAGGTACTTGAGTTAATTTGAAATGCTGTTACAAAAATACATGATAATGATGTTGCAAAATCATATTCTTCTCTTCTTGTTCTCACACACTATTGTCTACTTTTTCAATTCTCGTTTCGCAATTTTTTTTTTACCACGATGTAAGTGATGATCAGTTCGAAGGTACAAAAATATTGATTTGACTTTTCTGACCTGAAACAAATCTCTTTTACTGAAGGAAAAGTAAAGCCTTGGCCGAACTTGGGATTACACAGCAATACAAATAGTACCTAGATGCATAGTATGGAATTAGGAATACTGTAATTAGGGATCCATACCTGAAGGTTGCCAAACGGATCCCTAATACTAGGCCTCCGCTGTCCATCCGTCTGTCTGCCAGCGGGCTATAACTCATGAATCGGAATAGGTAGACAGTTGAAATTTACCTGCCTCAATTACCTAATTAATACCAAATTTTTTGCTACCTAATTTTTGACCACCTCGTTGGTCTAGTGGTCGCAAGCACTACTGCTGAGCATGAGGTCCTGGGTTCGATTCCCGGGTCGGGCGAAGTGTTGTTGGGTTTTTTTATCTGGAATTTCTCAGTAGCAGCCCGGAGTCTGGATTTGTGCCCGGTTGATGGCAATAGGCTCGCCTCCTATTACATGTGACTTAAACATAACTGGCGAAATGTGGGTGTACTACAGGTACAGTCACGAGCAATAATATGCAAACACTTGGCAAAATGCAAAAGCGATTTACTCGGGGGATTACGATTGCAACTTTGAAATACGACCAATTCCATAATAGTATGGGTTCCAATATACCTACTAGGTATGTTCGTAATAACACAAAATTACAATCAACACAGGAGGAGAAAATCAATTTTAAAAGTTGCTACGTGTATGCTTAGGTGGTCGTGACTGTACACCTCTGCCCATCCCTTAACGGAAACAAGGCATGATGTTATGTAATGTTAATTTTTTTACAGATTGTCGCTATTGATATTTCAATTGTCGCTTTATCAACAACAAATTAAAATAAAATAACATAGCAACAAACTCTGTTTCTCAAGCTCTGTTTTTTTTCTTTACTAAGAAAAAAACGTAGGGTTAAATATTGTACGGTAGTACGGAACCGTCTACGAGTCCGACTCGCACTTGGCCAATTATCAATTATAATAATAGCCTGTGAACATCGACTGCTAAATTACCCCGATAAAACTCCAATCATTTTGAAGGAACAATGAACAAAACTTACCGATTACAGGATAGCTTCATTAAAGTGACACATCTTAAAATAGCGGTCACTTCACTTATTTCAAAATATTAACTGATGTGATTTCTATGACATCACTGGCTTCGTCAAGCGTGTAGTTTGGGACGCCCCCCAGCTAGAGGGACTGGTGAACATAAGAAGATGGCTGGGACAGACTGGATGGGGATGTTTTTGAGGAGCCTGGGACCTATTTCCAGCAGTGGACTGCGATAGGCTGAGTTGAAGATTGATTGATTAAAAGCATCTATAAAATTTGGATTTATTCTTACATCCAAATAGGTAACTACTTAAATAAATACTTAGCAGAAACTTGTAGGAACACGTCCCTCGCCAAACCTTGTCTACCATATAACAAATTTTAATTTCTAACAACTACACTGAATTCGAATTCGTAGAACTCTTCAAATAACAGTTCCAAAAAAATACTCGTTTTTTATCACTATATTCCTGTTGAACCCAACATAAGGAACCAATTTTCATCAATCTATTTGAACACAGGAGCCGACCCGCCCATAACTGCTCCCGGATTGGCTACCAGCAACTTTGTTAGAAAAGTATCAACAGCAATCTAGCTATCTCGCTCTAACGTATAAATTTCTATAGTCGAACAATCGGAGCTCCCTGTCTCTCGTACTATACAAATTACAGATGGCTTAATGTTTTTCTACGCGTCCGCTGTAATAAATTTTTAGGGCATTCTAATGCTTGAACCGCGCATTACAAATTCGATTCTAACTCATTCGAACTAAGACCAATTTTCGTTCGAATTTTCATTGTAGCTTACGGCGTTTTGGAACGGAAGTGTCCAGGTATAATTTTTAACACAAACTTTTTTCGCCAAGCGGTGTGTAATCGGTATACTTGTAATGGCGGCCGCTGTGTATATTTTTTTTTAATATTCAGAGAACGTTGTGAACGGGTGTTAGTAATTATCCACATATCTAGATTTTAGATAAAACCCGTTTTTTTTCATATATTTTTTACATACTTTGTAACAGTGATGCGTCCTTCCGTTGCGAACTTGTATAATATTAATAACAACACGAAAGATGGATTGGACGACTTTGTAATTATGAAAAACTTAAGGCATTTTGTTAATTAATGTTAAATGAGCATCTTTAAAGCAAATGGATGGTCGCTAATGATTATGTTACGTTTGATTGAGTAATGTTTTGAAATAACCGTCGTTCTTGTGGTCAATGAAGCGTGAGCTTCGATAAGAGTGACGACTTAATTACGTACTACTTATGTGGTACCAATTCATACGCTATTTTCCTTTAAATCATGCCGCAACGCGAGAAGAGAATATTACCTAAAGAGGGCAGTGGGAGAAAAAGGCTGGTATCTACTAGAAAACAAGCCTAGATGCTCCATCCTAAAATATCTACTCAACACTTTCCATGAAATAAGCCTCTCCGGTTATTCCACCAAATTTACAAAAAATCTTAATAAGATCGTTTATTCTGAAAGTGGGCAACGTCGCAAATAGCTGTCAAATATTTTATTTTATTAACTTAAGAAAACTTACAGCTAGGTTATGCATATATGAACATTTGTGAAAGAAGGCCAGTTTTCATTGACAAAATTTGGATAGAACAAGATACAGTAGACAGGTAAGAGAAAGTAAGAAGTAAAAGAACTCGCAACGAATAGTAAAAAATAGAACTTGAGAAGTGTCAGTGATCCTCGAAGAACGGTTACACATCGTTTTTTTTTTTAATTTACTGACACTGGTGGTGAATAAGTCCAGATCATCAACATTCTGACACACCGAGTTGTAGGATGATCTGCTAGCTCTAATAGTAGGTACCTATCTAGACCAGATAGGTACCTATCGAGAAAGAATATTACTATACAGTAATATTGCCAAAATAATCAAAACAGCGAAACTCTTATACCTAACTCTTATATTTCCATACGGAAATAAGAAATATCGCTAACCATTAAACTAAAAAATTGTTTATGAAATGCAATAATTAATATCTTAACTCGAATATTTCTTTTTAGATGTGAAAAAAGTATTTTGAAACTTCCTAAATGTCTTTTTTACACCTAAAATGGTTACAACATCAAATTCAGTGTTCTAATCATTATCAATATTCTAGTTCACTAGTTACCTTTATTTCAAATTTCCATACAGTATTGCCAAATTAATCAAAACAGATCAATATTTCACAGCTATTTGCGACGTCGCCATTTTTTGAATGGACTGCGCTGCAATGACCGGTACAATTAAAAAAAATGTACCTAATTTTATAAGCAGTTCCACTGGTTAAACTCCCATAAAACATGTTTTTTGTTTTCCCTATTAGGTACTACTTACAGACTTCAAATCCTCATGTTGCAAGCTTTTTCCGATGTGATCAATTTCAGTATAATTAAACTAGGCTGTCTAATTAAGACTAGGTAGACTTAGTAAGTCAAAATGACTTGATGATTGAGAACTAAAGAAGTCATTACTGTGTTATCGGGAACTTGTTTAATTTTGACCGTTTAGGTATTTATCGACTGGCTCCTTTCAGGAATATCTGAAATTTTAGGGTGCGATAGGTGGGATATATTCTTTCTTTCTTTTTTATTTTTATTTTTAAACGTTGCCCCACACTAAGGCTTTCTCCTGTATCGTGGGTGCGTTTACATACATTTAATCTCACATACACAAACAGCCAGATCCGGAACAACTAATTGTAGGTCATACAAATATTTGTTCCGTGCGGTAATTGAACCCGCGATACGCAGCGCAGCAGTCAATCGCTTAACCACTGCGCCAACCGTACCGTCATACATTATAGAATAATAAACTTACTTGGGTTTAAGTATGAAAGAAAACCAATCTGTTTTATTTAAGACTGTTAGTAAGATAAAGAACTTGTGAAATTATACTTCTATGGAGGAGCCATTTTTAGGGTTAAGTACCCAAAGGGTGAAACGGGACCCTATTACTGAGACTCCACTGTCCGTCTGTCACCAGGCTGTATCTCATGAACCGTGTTAATTAATAGACTGTTGAAATTTTCACAGATGATGTATTTCTATTGCCGCTATAACAACAAATACTAAAAACAGAATAAAATAAATATTTAAGTGGGGCTCCCATACAACAGACATATGTATTTTAGACGTTTTTAGTGGTACGGAATTCTTCGTGCGCGATTCCGACTCGCACATGGCCGGTTTTTTTCCGTAATACCTATAGAGTGAAAAACAGCAACCAAAAATATTATCATATACCTACATGTTATAAAACAAAGTCTTTGTCCTAAACCTATATATGTTTTATCTGTAAGTGAATTGTAATTATTTTGAGAAAATAAATATCTTTAACCGTAAGTCCCCCCGCCGCGTCTGTATTTCTGAACGCGATTAACTCAAAAACTACCAAACGGATTTTCATACGGTTTTCACCAATGGACGGAGTGATTCATGAGAAAGGTTTAAATGTAAAATTATTTAAGGTTCTGTGTAAATTAGCTGAAATATGACGAACGTTATTGAAAAAGTCGGAAAAAAAACATGCCGCTTGCAAAATCACGCCGCTAAATAATAGTAATAGTAATTAAACCAATAGAGTTGTATAAAAAAAAATGTATTACGGAATAATTCCTCTTAAAAAGTTTTTTTTTTTAATAGGTTCACCAACAATTGATTACACTGATACACATAATATATTTTGTAAAGTAATATAACAGTGCATCAGTAACTTATACGTAAACACCACATGCATAAAGGCAGACCAGCGCGACGCGACGTCGCGCGTCGCGACGCGACGTCGCCACGTGATTCGTACAATACAATGAAAATTTCACGTTATAACAATAACCGGTGTCGCGTCGCGCTAGTCTGCACGAAGCTTAAAACAATGAAGCAGACAAATAAGCTAACTTACTTAGTAATAAGCGCTAATATTGAAAATTTGGTAACATCGGTGAAAAGATATATGTAGGTATTTAAAGCAACACGATATGTCAATCTGCATTTTAAATTTCTCTCTGGACCCAATTCTGAAGTCCACGCAGACGAAGTCCCAGAAAGAAGCTATAGTAACTAATAAAAACATTAACGACGGTTACATTATTTCTCCCAGAACCGGTTTATACCCACAACAAGATCAACCCTAGCAATAATAAAGTAACATTGACGCCCTTTAGGCACATGACCGTAGAACAACATAAACAACAATATGCTATGGTCTATAAATCATCATTTATAGCAAATAACTATGAAAAAACATGAGCGGTATGAAAAGGGCAGTCTTGCGGTAGCCATGTCAATAAATTACGATGATTATTATTATTTTTGCGATTCTTCTTTTCGTGGTTAGTGACTAACCTGGTGTCAGAGTTTTAAAGCCGCCCATGGGCTTCTGACTTGGCTTCACATGCTGTCGTGAGATATCTTTTAGGCATGCCGATTTTTGCGATTTAAGGCTCGTGCAGACCAGCGCGACGCGACGGCGCGATGTTTTAATTAAGAAACTATACAAACATGAATATTTTATTGTACGCAATATTTTAACCTCTTGAATATATATTAGTCTTTTAAAACCTATTGATTCATAACCTTGTAGTAGAGTGTAATTTAGAACCATTTTTCTATTAAGACCTACTTGCACTTTAACATCTAACATGGAGTTATTAGCTAACTCAGGAGGCAAAGATGAATATGCCCCAGGATTTTCGAAGCACTGAGTGGCAGTGTACACTTTTGCAGACTGGTACATTATAGTCACACCTAATACTATATATTCACCTCGCATTATACAATACGTACATGAATCCGTAAAGTCAGAGGTGCGTGCGTTGGGTTCGAACTAGAGACTTGACAGTCCGACGGTCACATCACTTTGCTATCACTGCTATTATTATTATCTATCATTTATTTTATCTTCATAATATTATATTAGTATAGATATAGATGATGTAACAATTTAATTATGATTAATATAAAAAGGAATTATTCTGACGTTATTTAATTTTTGTATGACAATATTTGATTTCACAATCGTGTATTTTTGTTTTAGAACCTAAACGAAATTTGCACACCTATTATGGCTGTAATTAGAGATCGGATATTCGGATATTTACCAAAAGTCAACTTATGTTAAATAGGCATCCGAACAGGTGTTGATTATTATAGAAAGCACTTTTGTATCGAAACAATCCCGGGATTCCAGGATCGACTAATTCAGAGTTCTGATTATAGAGTTGAATTTATATTTTCTTACGTTCAGGTGTTGGCTAATATGAAATGCACTTTTGTATCAAGTAATTGATAATACTTTTTACTATAGAATCTTACAGTAAGGTCCGGCGGCGTTTCAAAATTTGCCAAAGAGTATGGCCGCTCAAAATTAGTGATGTGGTATTATAATGTTTAAGATTTGGTGCTATCGATATTACGATTTTTTTAGTAGTGTTCATCAGTATTTTTATATTGAGTAACTTTCAAATCAAAAGCAATTTTGAAATATGTTACTACGAGTATTTTAACCGTGAAAGTGAACAAGATATAAATACAATCTACAATTACCTTTAAGCCTGCGACATTATTTAATAAGGAAAAAAATACCGTATATTTTTAACCGTGGACTAGCTCCAATAGCATCTTAAAAATCCTAGCCAAAAATCACGATTATTGTCAGTATAATAAATATAATTTTTTTTTTTTTTTTTCTTCAAAAAGTGTATTAACTACACCTTGAACAAATAGTCAATATTTATGATGTTAATCAGTGACTTGCATTTCAATGACAAGATAAATTTAGTCGAGTAAAAAAAGGATGTCGGTCGTTCGACATTTGTAAAAATTCTAAATCCATCCAAGTTTTCGCTTTTATTGTTTAATATTATATTATATTAAAAAATTTTGAAACACCCACAGGATGTAAAAATGGGTGTACGTATAGGTATGTGTATCCTATTTTAGTGCGTATTTAATCAGTGAAAAGCAGATATCGCGTTCAATTCTCAGGCAAGTTCAATGCTATTGCTTTTGGTTAGTCGCGACCAAATCCAGATTAGGTATATACATTTTTATGTTACCACCGCAAAAATATCTTTCATAAGAGAGCTTACAAGTCGTTTCCATAACATAAATCCGATTAGTTGAAAAAAAAAACAACAATGAACAATTACAAATCCCGGAATTCAATAAAATCCGGGAATGCACTTTCCCGGATTTTATTGAATTCCGGAATTTGTATTAAGAATAAAAATATATTATGAAGCCATTTCCATAATTTTTTAGAAAAAAATTATCTTTAGGTAAATATGCATCCGAATATCCGATCTCTAGTTATAACACAGTCAACAGCGTAAGTACCTACCTAATGCAAGCGTAACATCCCATAAACATGTGTTATGTAAATTAATACATTTCAATTTGTATTTGTCCACATCATCATCTGCCTTGTCTTTGCTAAGTATGTTGAGGTCAGCTTCCAGTCTAACAGGATACAGCTGAATTTAACATTTAACATGGAGCGACTGGGCACATAGGTAATTGAAGTTTTAAATTCCAATGACCACGTTCAAGCCTTTCGATCAATGTCAACGGTAAACATTGAAAACAGCTAGATGGTGCATTTTTAACTGCTGACGTTGATCGACTGGAAATCGATCGTAGCCTTTTAACTTGTGACGGAAGAATTTATAACCTTTATTTTATTTTATTATTATTGCCTATTACGAGTAGGTCGTGGGTTCGAACCCAATCAGACGCTTTATTTTGTGCAAATAATTTCATCACCCACTGCTCTCAAAACGGTGAAGTAAACCTGCATGTCCTAGAACCAAAAAATCGAAGACATTGATTAAACTTATGCTTTTACTATTGCCTCGTTGGTCTAATGGTCAAAAGTGCGACTGCTGAGCAGAGATCAGGCAAAATGTTTTTTTTTTTTTTTATAAAACTTTGCCCCACACTAGGAATTTCTCCTGTATTGTGGGTGCGTTTACATACATTTAAACTTACATACACAAAAGGCCAGACCCGGAACAACTAATTGTAGGTCATACAAATATTTGTTCCGTGCGGGAATCGAACCCGCGACACACAGCGCAGCAGTCAATCGCTTAACCACTGCGCCAACCGTGCCGTGTTATTAGTATTTTTTACAAGAATTTTCACAGTCGAGTTTCTATGTCCGGAGTCAGAATTTGTGCCAAGTTGACGGCAAAAGGCTCGTCCCTTAGTAAACATTACTGAAGAAATGCGGGTGTATTATTTTTATACCTCTGCCTACCATTTCGGGAGTGGTGTTATGTTATGTTATACCAGTAAAATCAAGAAAACAACAAATTGAATGTGTGATACATATTAGTATCGCTTTGTATTAGTTGAAAGTGAGATTATCTGATTATTTTCTCTCTTAACGGCTTAATAAATTATTGTAAAAAGAACGAGGAATGCTGTCCAACCGTAATACAGTTTATAACTAGTACGGGGGTCAAGGTGATCGGTTTTGTAGGAAACTGAATTTATTGTTGTGCAATGAGTAACTAATTTGGTAGCAAATCTTTTAGATTCATAGAAAAAAAGCACTATACTTCATACAAGATAGCTTGATCTCTGCGATAGCTGTCAGTAAAATCACGCCTATGAAGTCCTGAATTTTATAATAGTACAGACAGTGACTGTCAATGTCATACTTTATGGGCATGCCAACCTAATGAATGAATTCCTACCCTAGGCAATAGGAATGGCACTTTGACATATGTCGCAGAGATCAAGCTATCTTTTATGTAGTACATATAGTGTACAATTTGTTTTAAGGTTGTTATTCTCTTGGCAAATAAAGACTATATTATATTATTGGAGAAAAGCTGCGCCCCGCGGTTTCACCCGCATAAGTCTCGATCCCGTACGAATGTCGGGATGCAAAGTATCTTATTTGTTAATCCAAGATAAAAACTATCTGTGTGCCAATTTTCATCCAAATCCGTTCAGTAGTTTTTGCGTGAAAGAGCATCTTCACAAATTTACGCGTTTATATTATAATATTAGTAGGATAATTGGTGCCGATTCTCTTGTCACAAATGCGTCTAAACTAGACTAAAAATCACCAAAATTTAGTTTACTCCTGTCAAACGATGATTTCCCATTCTGAAATAGTCTAAAGTGGCACAACTTAACTATATTTTAGCTAGACAGCACTAAGATTGTACTGAGATTTTAATTTAGTGAAAATGACAATTTTGCTATTCTGAATTTGACGTTTTTCACCTAAAATTTTAATTTTCTAACTAATTCTGACCATTTTTAATCGCCACTGAAAATGGTGTGGAATATTATTAGTTGTCATGAACTAAAATTCACACGAACATCTCGACTTCGGGTGCAAAAACAGTACTGTACTGGATTTTTTTCTTTTCTTTTGCTTATATCTCGAAAATGGTGTGTCCTATCGCAAAAATAATGAAAATTTCGACCCCCTTTATAAAACCCTTATACCCCTAATACTCAACAAGTAGGTAATATATTTTTTTTCCATACAAAGTGAAAAATTCCATATAAAACACGTCGAGGCTGCCCCCACTGCGCGCCTCCGGCTCTAAAAAGTATGTACCACGTAGAGTCGCAATTGTCAAATTCGATTTAGTTGTGTCAAAATATTTATTTTAAAATTTAGAGACTTTTTACTACAGAATAGCGTTAAGATTCTCATACCCAAAAGTAAGGAATTTTAGTGATAGTTTAGTTAGTTTAGTCCGGTATACAAGAAAATCGGCACCATTCTAGTGTTAATGGCCTCGACTGAATCGTAGGTCGTGGTTTACTCAGAAAGCACGCACTCGGTTTGTTCTATTTTCTTCATCACTGCAGCTGTAGAATCGAAATAACCTTGAACCCTCGTCTACCAACTCGCACTAAGCAGGTGTGGAATAGGAAGTTGATGAGAAAGGCGACCTTTGTCCCAGCAGTGAAAACAAATTTAATATAACTGTGCGTTTGCACTGGCGAAACATTGAAAGATGTTGAAATATTAATTTTCTGTCAATGTTCGATACAATTCTTGACAGGGAATAGACATTTCAACCTGTTTTTATGTGAATGTTTAGCTAGAGCAAACGCATAATTAGTAAGCAATCGACTTCAGAATCCGATAAACATTTCAGTCCACAATCGCACATAATAATGCCTTCGTTTGTATTTTCAATTACAATTAGAAAACAATAACTACTTAAACTTTATTGCGAGTAATGAGTGTGGGCTATTTTTTAACGCAGCGCAGGCGCAGTGAAAAATATCCAAACGATTGAATCGCATGCTTGATCAACGGCGCGGGCGTCTGCATGCTCGCTACTTACATGGTTACTTGGTTTCAGTGTAACGTTTTTGTTGTATGGGTTCTGTATGACTTTATTAATAATATATTGTTTATTTCGGATCACACATACAAGCACACACTCATAAAGTAGTAGTAACCAATGACCTAAAATTATGTTAGTAAACTTTTATATAAGTACTAACCTAACAACAACTAATGACAAAGTTGGCACGTGCCTCCATACCCAGAGTCTAATAAAGATATACACAATAAGTTTTTAAATTTGAGACCCGGTTACGCTCTAGTTTTTGGTAAATGATCCTCGATAAACATTTGTCTTTCTTGTTGATTTTGAAAAAAGTTATGAGAATTGCAGAATCTGGTTACAGTCATCGCCTATTTCTTTGAGTTTGTTGTCATCATAATTACTTATACTTAGGTAGGTAGGTTCATGTAAAATGGTGATTCACAAGGCGGACCTAAATGCCATGAATAAGAATAAAAATGATTTAATTGCATTGTGTAGAATTAATTCCTCTGCAGCAAATGGTTCAACTGTTCACAGCAGCAATTTAAAAAAAAAGCAATGAAACTGATTTTGCGGTGACATTGACAAGTCTGACACAAAGGGTGTCCTTGCTGTGCACAAAAAGAAACCTAAAACTCTCGTTTCGTCACCTTCTCAAACGACATACCTGGGTGGTCAGCAAAAGAGTTTCAAAATACACCCAGAGAACCCTAAAACAGTGCACGTGCGCAAGATTTTCTCTACACAAAAACTGGCAGTACCATATGCAATACTAAGAATATAATTACAGTGTTTGCATACACTAATTGTGGAACGTTATCGCAAACATCTTGCGTCTGCGCAATGGACTGGGGAATACAACGGGACTTGGAGAATCTTCATGCAAATTAATAGTTAATAGGAGAGTTTGAGCAGAGATGTGCTGCTGGGGAATTTGATGCCACTTCTTCTTCCCAAACAAAGCACTAGAAAGTGGTGAAGGTTGGGCGTTTTGGGAACTGACTTATGTAACAATGAAGTTTAAAAACTGCTGATTCTCAGCTTAGTTTGAATAAATAATTTTTGATTTTTAAACCACTACGGGTTATCATGGGACAGCTGATATTAGATTCAGCAAGGTCTTTGGGCCAATTTTTTTGGTGATAGATGGGACAAGTTTGACATAAAAAACAACGCTTAAGCTCTACATGCAATGAATATTTCAGATTCCAGTTTTAACTTTTATTCGTCAAACAAGTATTTATAATCAGTTTTTTAAAAGAAGTAATTAGTATTTTATGTGAAAATCAAGTAATTACTTTTCGTTGAATAATCGTGACTGTCAAATTATTTTTAATGAAATATGAAAAAAAATATATAATTCATAAGCCAGTTGATTCTTTGACATGGTCTCATTAATACCCTAGAGTTATAGGATATCAAAAGGAACACCTTGTGTAAGATTATGATGTTTAATCATATGGTAACTTAAGAAAATAAATTGTGTTTTCTTGCTTGAATTAAATTTTTCCTCAAAGTCGATAAATGGATTCCATCCATCATCCACTCTGAATAATATCTAAATAATATACATGATCCACATTCCACAATTACAACAATTTGACTCCATTTCAAACTACATGGAAAAATTATAATTAAGGAACACACACACACACCTACAAATTACACGGTCAATTTAAATGCTCATAAAAAAAATGTATACACTGTTAATAAGATAATAAGTCGGTGAATCTTTGACTATTTGACATCTTACAACACTGTGGTAGACCCACCAGGAATGAAGACCTCTGCTCTGGAAACCGTCAACATGTTTGATTCGACTATTTCAATTTGTATGAACTGTCAGAGCTCAAGATGTGTTGGTCGGGCTATAGTGCTTTAATTTTAGTAAATGAGTATGAAGAATCGTTCAGTGCGGCCCCTTTGATGTTCGAAGCGGGTGATACAAAGGAATCGTGTAATTGGTGTGGACGGTTTTGGGTACCGCAGGAAAAGGTCAGTTGGTTCTGTACACGGTGTCGATGTTTTTATTTATGGTTTGTTGTAAATTTATTTTGTTCATTTTGTTGTTAATTGATGAGAATTTTATGGGGTGAGAAGTTTAAAAAATACAAAATTGTAGCGTTACAACGTAAACATACCTACTTAATCTGTTTTTAATGTTTTGAGTATATATAGGAGCTTGTGGGTAAGTAATAACAGCCGCACGGTTCGATCCCTCATGTTAAGCTACGCTTGCCGGGGTTGATCTGTGGATGGGTGACGATCTTGACATACCCAGACTCCTCCGTGCCTCGGGAAGCACGTTAGGCCGTTGGTCCCGGCTGTCATTCGTGGATCTTTGACAATCGTTACGGGTCGTCAGAAGCCCGAAAGTCTGACAACCAGTCTTACCAAGGGGTACCATATTACCCAGTTACTAGGTTGTACAGGTAAGATAGGCAGTCGCTCCATGTAAAATACGATATTCAGCTGCATCCGGTAAGATTGGAAGCCAACCCTAACAAAGGAATTTGATTTAAAGGAGAATAAAATTATTCGTAACCTACAAAGTTTTTTAAATTAAATAGTTCTTAGGTTTTAATAAATTAAATTTATAATTTTCTTTGGACAATCAGAGAGGGGCAATTCCTGTATTTTAAAGAACGTTCAAATTCTAATATTAGTCTCAATCTGTCAAAAATACCTCTAACTTATCTACATTTTTGTCAAGTTTTTGACATTGATTGTCGCTGAGTTGAAATTGCGACAATTTTTTCAACGTGTTGGCCTTCTGTTAGGCCGAGAACACACCGGAAGTATTAAAATAACAGTTATCTAATCTTAATAATTATTTTTATATTTTATTATCCCATTTTTTATTGCTCTACAAGCGATCGGCGTAATAATAATTGCTTTGCAGTAGTTACAATTATTTGCTACAGATATTTATAGTTTATAAAATTAAAATAGCTGTATGATAAAATTATATAGTGTTATTATAAGAATCATGACTTTCATGTATCTAATAAGTAATAGTTTTATTATTCTGGTATGAAAATATAAAATAATATCAATAGAGAGTAGAACTGTACTTACTTAATTATGATTTCATGGGATCCGGTACCCTAATTACGTAATATACGATCAATCGGAATTTGAATCGTTTTGAAACAAATTGCTAATCCATTGCTTCATAAGTTCGAAAAAAAATCTGCTCAACAACGTAAATAACGCAATGAATGTTGTTGAACTGTCAAAATAAAACAAATTTGTCGTTGCGTATTTAGATAGCAGATCGATTAAACATTCATTGAATCATCATATAATTCAATTAGGCCATTAAAATTATCTTTTGAACGTCAACATCCATTTACATAATAATATCTTAAACTAGTTGCTGCCCGCAGCTTCACTCGCGTGGACCCTAATTCCTTTTCTGAAATAAAAGTGAAGAAAAAAAGCCTTCGTTACTCTTTCAGCTTTCTGCCAGTGAAAGTACCGTTGAAGTCGGTCCAGCCGTTTCGAAGATTAGCCAGAACAAACAGACAGACTTACATGACAGACAAAAATTTTAAATACCTTTTTTTTCTATTTATACTTTCATATAAATTTAGTAAAAAGCTGTTATTTTGACATCATAAAATTCAATTTTATTTATTTGTATGTAGTATGTATGTATTTGGCTGTATAGATTCATTCACTGGTAGACAAAGCACAGTCTAAACTGCTGGGTCTAGAAGCATGAAATTTTTGGGCAAGAGTTCTTTACATACTTAATGAAAATGAGCACTAGGAAAGGATTTTAGAAATTCCTTCAGAAAGTTAGTAGTACCACATAAACGTATCCTTTGTATTACATGTCATGTAACATAGCCAAAACATGGTATTTTAAATTAAAAAGATTAAAAAACAAATCCAATGAAAAAAGTGTGTGTCTGACACGCACTTTTTTTCATAGCATTCCGACGCACGACTGGAGTTTACTGCTTACGAGGGAAACAAGGTCTGCGATTCTCCATACAAATGTATTCCCCTTATTTCTTTTTTCAACTAGAGATTTTTTTTTTTTTTTTTCATAAAATCAAGGTTTGATGTAGACACGTCCCTGCTATTTCCTTTTTTCAGAAACTTAATGGTAAAGAAAATATGACCCTCCAAAAAATTACAAAATTGCCCCATTTTTACCGCCGTGATTAGAGGACTACCAGACAAATTAGAAAAGTTTTAAACATAAAAGAAAATGATAGGAACTTAGATACACTCTTTCTTAAAATTTGAAAGTAAAAATAATTGAATCGGCTCAGTTTTCGAGGAGAAAAAAGGGGAATACGAAACGTCGATCTCGTAATTTTTTTTGTGACATAATCGGTCTGAACTGCAGCTGTCCCTATCGCACTCTACGGAAGCAGACTTGAGGTAAGAGGACGGCAATAGTTTCTTCATATACCTATTTTTCGAATTCCTCGCAGGCCCTCAGGGAGAAAGCGTTACGTTAGCCCGCGAAATTCAAGTTTGCTTGCGTTTTTTGTAATTTGCAGGCTGGTCAGTATCAGGGTGAATGTTATTAAATATGATTCGCGGCCGTATCAAAAGTTTATTTATAGAATTATAATCATAAAAGTCATCAATACAACTCTTTAAGTTCATGTAGGTAATCCTATTGAATGATTACTTCATGAAATCATGACATTTGAGGATTATGCTAACTTAAGGAGTTCTATTGCTGATTCTAATGATTATAACTCTGGAAAGCCATATTTGTTACGGTCGCGAATCATATTTTAATCAACATACAACCTGACACTTTATTATATAATTTTAATCCGTGTTATTTTCGAATAAAACAAGTTAACGCTTGTTTATACACTCCTCATTTTTTTTGCCTTATATGAAAATCGATTCTTAAGGAGTAAACTCCAAAAACATTAACAAAGTTGACAATGATTTCATCAACTTCAATATTTAACTTTTACAGACAAACAAATTCTAAACCGCCCAATGTCGCGGCAATATAATTTCAAAATCAACACACGAACAATTAAAGAGCACTTTATTAATCTTGATAAATCATAATATCTCATTACTAAAACCATGTGCGACGTTTTATAGCAATGTTTTATCTGATCGCGTACGCAAGCTGACAATGCGAACAAATTATACGAACGATTTGCGATTTTTAAATTTCGAAACACGGAAGAGGCGGTTTTGAACGTAACGGTTTTTCGGTAAATGGGGGTTATTTGATGTCATTTGTAGATTAACGTCTTAACTTTGAAGAATATTTTTTGTTTTTTTTTTGGTTTTATCCGACCAGGGTAGCGGTGTGGTATCAGGTTATTTTTCTGCCACATATTACCTACAGGATCAAATGAAATTAATAAGCAAAACTCGTTAGTCGTGATGAGCATCTATGTTTAAATTTCATCGTCTGCCTACCCTTTTCCCAACTAAGTTGGGGTCGGCTTCAAGTCTAATCGGATGTAGATAAATACCAGTATTTTACATAGAGACACTGCCTATCTGACCTACACAACCTTGTTATTGGGTAACACGATACCCCTTTGGTAAGACTGGTTTTCAGACTTTTCGATTTACAAAGATCTAGGAATGACAACCGGGAGCAACGGCTTAACGTGCTTTCCAAGGCACCAAGGGGTCTTGGTATGTAAAGAGGTCAGATAGGCAGTCACTTCATGTAAAATACTGATATTCAGCTGCATCTGGTTAGACTGGAAGCCGACCCCAACATAGTTAAAAGGAGCAATATAGAGAAAAGGCTACGCAGATTGATTTGCCATACAGCACCATGTATGTTACTGATTCTTTAGTTCTTAAAGCCTATATTTCTTTAATTGTTTATTTGCATTACATTTTGCTTTTAAACTCTGCAGTACAAAGTGTTGTCCGTTCTTTTCACAGTTATTATAAATGAACAGCAACAGGATTATAATAATGCGCTAATTGCGAAGTTCAAAAGAAAGGAAATGTTTTTTATAGGTGCTTGTTCACGATAAGCCTTTCAAAGGTGTCTACGAGTTGATTTCTCTACAGTCAGACATGAAGATAAGTTCCTTTAATTCTCAGATTAGCAACTAATTACTAACTTTAATAGAAAAGGGCAAATGTTGAGCGCAACATCTCTGTAGTCTGAAGGTGCCAAAACCGATAACAAAACAAAATAAAAACGGCAAAGTGCGTGTGGGACCACGCATAATGAAGGGTGCTGTAGATGGGATGAATTTATCCCAAGAATAAACTTAACATTGCAGTTAAAAAATATGTTCTCACATAAATATTCTAACTGCAAATGTAAGTAATATTGAGAGATTCACCATGTTATTTTAAGACCATAGACTTCTTATAAGTTTTTCTGTGATCTATGAGTACCCTTTCTCTGGTTTTTTTTTTCAAAATTGTTGGCTCTGTTATGTTGGATCGTCGAGTTCCCTTCAAAATGGTTGAGCTAAACGGTGCTGATCCATGCGTCATGTTCGTGAACGGGCGCCATCAGTAGGGACTGGTCATCTCTTATCTGCCACGGCTTATTTTAATTTTTGAATTGTTTTTTATTTTTATTTTTTATTACGGACGCTTTTTACGTACACGTCTTTCTACATTGTTCTCACATGTATAATTTCAACATGAATGATGTAAACAATATTTTGTAAGAATATAATTTTTTTAAAAGAGTGTCCGTGGAGTTTCTTGCCCGTTCTTCTCCATAGGAACCTACGCTTTGGAATGGGCAACTAGCTTCATATTTCTGACTGACTGACTCCTTGACAATTCAAAAGTGCCTGTAAATGGTTTAATTGAAATAAATGCTTTGAGTTTGAGTTTGAGTTTGTAGTTTCGAAGATAATATTCTTCTTGCTACATTTTCTTATATTTTCTTGAATAACTTTAAAGGTATTTATTTTAAAATCCTCATAATAAGCCCTTTAAATTTTATTATGTCACACGACACAGTTTGCAAAACTTTTTTTTTAATTTTCTAGTTTACCCCCGAAAAGTGACATTACATAGTCGTCCCATATTCAAAATTAATTTATTTATGTTACACGTCCGTGTTGGGGTCACAGAAATGCATATGTGTACCAAATTCAATCGAAACTGGTCTTGTAGATTCGTAGAAAATTGACTGTGACAGACGGACATCCAGCCAGCCAGACACACGAGTGATCCTATAAGGGTTCCGTTTTTCCTTTTAAGGTACGTAACCCTAAAAACGGATAAAAACCAACATACGAATGTAGAATAACACCAGACAAAAGACGTTTTATTTTAAAGTTCAATGATAATTGAATTGCATTATTATCAATTTAAATGGGTTTCTGAAGTGTTAAAATTGAAAGACAAAAAGTCTACGTTTTATTACAGACTTTTGTTGATTGCTTTAAATTTATCTTTATCTACTGTCTTTTATTTATTAGTTATGCTCGGAATTTGTGATGCATTATTAATATAGAGCCTACTAACTAAATGTGCAGACTAAAATGGATTTATGGGTGATCTAAATTTGGATGTGGACTAAACTTAGTACAATAGTATCGCTAAAAAGGTCGTTTTCATCAAAGCTATTGTAGTTTCACATTTAACTGCTATAGAATTGTAAGTACAGTAGGCATTAAGAGTTAAACCATTAATTACTACCGCTTTCTGTGGCTTTTATTGGTAACAGAAAAAACTGGTCAAGTGTGTGTCGGACACATACTGTGGACTCCAAAGCAAAGACAACCAGTGTCTCAAATCTTTTTCGACTTAATTTGGTAAAGGCTTAAAGCTTTTGATGTCATTCCAATTGGTTCAATTTTTATAAAAAAAACATTTTTTTTTAATATTTTTTCTACTTCTTTGTTCTTATTTTTTTCGTTTTTTTTAGATAGATGTCAGACGCGTTACCTTACTGGCTGGTTGATATTTTGTTCGTCCTGACACGAGAGAACATTGAACACATTGCTGGCAAAGAGAAAACTTAAAAAGTTTTGGATATTTACGGATCTCTAAAATGTTTTATCGTTCCAGAATAACATTAAAATTCTGTCCCGCGGGGGGTATGTGAATATTCAAGATCGTCGATATTGGATAGAGTCTTCAAACACGAACGTGTAAGTAAGTATAGTTTTTCTCGCTAAAGCCTATGTTCGTTCTGTTTAAAATTACTGTTTATTGACTCATTAGCAACACAGCGAATGACCAGTTCGTTATTTTCCTCATTCTTTGGTATAAAGGAATATCTTTGTCCCACATAGAGGCTACTAAGACGACCTATTATGCCAAGGTTAGATTAGGTTACCTGTAAAATCTTTCTTCCTAATAACATCCCCTTGAGGTAACGGTTATAATGACAATAATCTTCATCATCATCATTTCAGCCGAAAGACTTCCACTTGTGAACATAGGCATCGCCATTTCAACCGATTCTGTGCTTCTCGCATCCAGTGGATTCCCGCAGCCTTAACACGGTCACGGGTCCTCCTTATGAAAGGCGTTATGCCTGGGTTAAGGCAACAGAAAGCCTAAAAGTAAGACAGCCAATCTACTCACATCATATAATATCGATGCGTATCAACTAAATTGAGTTACACGAAAGGCCGACCTGAAATGGTTATCAAAAAGACACAATGGATTTTACAAGAATATAGCAACTGCTATATTAATTGCTGGACTGCCTCGTTGGTCTAGTGGTCGCAAGTGCAACTTCTGAACATGAGATCCTGGGTTCGATTCCCAGGTCGAGCAAAGTGTCATTGGCTTTTTCTTTCTGGAATTTCTCAGTAGCAGCCCGGAGTCTGGATTTGTGCCCGGTTGATGTCAATAGGCTCGCCCCTTATTACATGGGACTAAAACATAACTGGCGAAATGTGGGTGTACTATAGGTACACCTCTGCCCAAGTCTTCGGGGAAACAAAGCGTGATGGTATGTTATGTTAATATAGCCTAATACCAAACATTGTGGAGAATTTCTGCTGAATTTTACATTCTGAGTTTCTGACACATAAAGCTTGCACTTGCTCCTTATTAAGACGTCATTCTTCAGAGACCTAAACAGGAATAGCAAAACGATTATGACCCTTTAGTTCCACGCAGCGCAGTTCAAAATATGTATACAGACAAAAAAACCGTTCGAATCGCGTGCGCATGTGCTCGTACGCATGCGTTCTTGGTAGCATGCGTCACCGATTAAGATGGATATCAACACCAACCGTTATTAAATGTAAGAACTAAGACTTATTTAATATTGTACTCTTTTAATTCTGATCGGTTTATGTCAGGCTAGTTTTTGAACGCTATTTCGTCCGTGCAGGTTTCAGAAACTCCCATAATAAACCTGGGAATTGATTTTATTTAAAGCATCTATATCCTTCCTCTGTATTTAAGTTACAATTTATTAGGGGTTCACTTTTTTAAATATGTGTTCATTTTCTTTCTCAAGGTTCAAGCTTATCTGGATAACCTTTCCCCGACTTTTTTTGGGGTTGGCTTCCGTCGAACCAGATGCAGCTGAATACCAGTATTTAGCTGTTACATGGAGTGATTGCCTATCTGTCATCCACAACACGTTACTGGGTAATACAATACCCCGTGTTAAGACTGGTTGTCAGTATTTCAAGCTTCGTCTTCTTCAAAGAACCGACCATAGGGTTAGCCATGAAGAGGCTCTGCGACTAACCAAACAACAGCTGTGTACAGTTACATCAGCTATAACTGGCCACGGATCATTTACCTAACACCTCTTTGTCATAGGAGTCACATTTAGGCCATTGTGCAGGGCCTGCTTGGAGGAAGACTGCTTGGTAGACAGGACAAAGTACTTCGGTAACCCAGGTACTTACCCTCTGTGATATTTACAGTAACACCAACGTGTTGCTGGCCTTCTTTGAATTAAAAAAGAACAAAAATTGAATAAGTTAAAACTATTTCTATTATCTGAATGCTATTTTAATATCCATGATTATTTTCAATTCTCATGCTCTGAAAGTGCTTATTTGTACAGGATATAGGCTGCACAAAATTGAATTTTGTGCACAAGTGCATTAACGTATCTATTCATAAATGTTTTTTTTCTATATTAAGGCAAAGAAAATGAGCCATACAGCCAAACACAATAAGAAGTTCAGTTAGATAGAATTTGTTATTTTTTATATTACTAATTTATATATTACTTCTTCTTTTTACTATTTATATTATTTTTATATTGATTCCCGGGTCGGGTAAAGTGTTATTGGGTTTTTCTATCTAGAATTTCTCAGTAGCAGCCCGGAGTCTGGATTTGTGCCCGGTTGATGGCAATAGGCTCGCCCCCTATTACATGGGACTTAAACATAACTGGCGAAATGTGGGTGTACCTAATACAGGTACACCTCTGCCCAACCCTCCGGGGAAACAAGGCGTGATGTTATGTTATGTTTTATATATTACTTTAATTTATTTGCCTTATGTTTTTTTAAGACATAAAATACCGTTAATAAGCCGGGAAGAACAACAAATATCCTTCAGTATTCATAAAGTGTTCCGTACATGTTATGTTATACGTGGTTATACTACTGTTTTATTTCCTCGCAATCGAAGTGAAAAGCAGAGTTTATAACTCGTGCACAAAACCATTTTATCCTCGAAATTACTATCAGCCCTCGCCTTCGTCTCGAGCTGCTAAAAGTCTCTGATAAAAATGGTTCGTTTTGTGCACTTGTTGTAAAATCTACTATTCAATGACAAATTTTAATTTACAAGTTTTATAAAATAATTACAATAGGTAGGTATATAGAATAATAACAATTAAGTAGTCGAAATAAAAAGCCCTCTTCCTCTCTCCTACTTTGCTGTGCCCGACAGGGTCCATATTTTTATAAAACCTACTACCTAAGTACACACGTGGAAGCAATAAATGTAATGAGTATTGAGGAGCTGGGTTGGATCAAATGATCGATTTTCCCATCGGCACACGCAAAATACGCGCTCGGAAGTTAAATTGCGGACACCAGCCCGTCTTACTAGTTATTACTACTACTTATGCAGCAGACAGACAAAGAAACTTTTACATTTATAAAATAGGTATTATATTCATGGTGTTACAGTTTTTATTCGAGTGATTGCGATCATGTTGACTTTTCTATAATGTCGGTTTAAAACGGGTATCGATCAAAATTTTTTTTTTTGTTTTTGTTGAATTGTAGTAGCTCCTTGTTGTTCGAATGAAAGTAACGAATTGGAATTTGTATTTTTATTGCTTTGTTGAACGGTAAAGTGTGGTGGTTCCGGCAATACTTTGTAATTATCCTTCTGTTTTTTTTTTCAATTAAATAATAACTTACGCAGGTGTTGTTCTAGAGGAAGACCAAAAAACGATGGATGGACTGTGTGAAAGATGTTATGGATAGAAAGGGGTTGACTATCGAGTTGGTGGCTATTAGAGAAATATGGAAGAAAAAAACATGTTGCATAATCAGCCTTAGCCTTCTTTGTGTTCCCATGGGACACAGGCTTGCTCTCTTCAGGAGGGAGGGGGTGTAGCCGTTACACCACCACATACGAACTACGCGTCAAAGACATGACGTCACATAAATCCTGCATCACGCAATTAGAGTTTACCGCGCGAACGATATATATAAGACAGTCGGGCAGTTGCCAGACACAACACCCGTCTGGTCGGAGGATCCTCCCTTTTCTATGGTGGATGAGTGAACTTTACACCCTGTTCCTCATGCCCTGAAAAAGGGAACCTAAAGGGACTGTAATCTACCACGCAAGCCCAAAGCGGGTTGGTGGATGTCACATGTCTTCGATTTTTTGGTTCTAGGACATGCCGGTTTCCTCACGATGTTTTCCTTCACCGTTTTGAGAGCAGTGGTGATGAAATTATTTACACAATTTCAAGCGCCTGCCTGAGTTTGAACCCATGACCTAAAAAAAACGTAACGGTAGTTTATATCTACCGAATAAGGATTTTAGTTGGCAAGTTGGTTGCTAAACGAGAACAGCTAGAGAGTCTTTTTCGGGTGACCACTGAAAATCAGCGCTGTGCTGTGGGTCCCCATAGCACAGCATCATGTTGAGTGGAAGCCTTCTTGTCACAGTCATGACGCGCCAGCAGCTGCCGACTATTTCATTTTTGTGCTCGTGATTATATTTAAATCTATTGTGTTTTATTGTTCTTTAGGGGTATGAGGAACAGGGTGTAAAGTTCACTCAGCCATCATTGAAAAGGGATGATCCTCCGACCAGACGGGTGTCGTATCTGGCGGGCAACTGCCCAATGGTTGAAGTCGGGAGCTTGTATATATGTTGATCGCGCGGTAAACTCTAATTGCGCGATGCAGGATTTGTTGTGTGACGTCAGGTCTGTTTGATGCGTAATTCGCAAGTGCCGATGTTGACGCCGCCACAGTTCTACTTGAGTTAATTATTATTTTGTATGCACGTCGTGTTTCTGTTACAAATAAACATTTTTTTTTTCTTTTTCATCTAAGTGAAGTAAAGTTAAAATTTTATCAAAATTAACTAATTTTTAAAAGATAGAAAAACAGAAATCGTCATCAGCATTCTTCTGCGTTTTAAATCCCAAAATGTATTGGGAGTCTTTTTCTTCCATTATTCCTTCTATGTTAGACGTCATCTCGGTAATCTGATCAGACCTTGCCCCACTTGCTGCAGTCCTAAGTGCCCGTTCACCTGCACCTCGGATGACCTATATAATGTCAATGATGCTGCAATCAAAATGGCCACCCACTGGGATCATACAATATAAAATAATTCATATTCAAATTATTTATTGCATTCATGTGTACATTTAGTTGTACAATATACATAAATAAGTTCCAACAGGAAACCCGGTTAGGGCGCGGCAAAATTATAATAATAATAATTTTAACATAATAATAACAATTTTAACATAATAATAATAATTTTGACATAATAATAATTATTTTAACCTGATAATAATAATTTTGTATTAGAGTATGTGTGCATTTTATATGTGTGTAATTATTTATCTAGCTATCATACTAAATGTTTTGTTCTAGGTATTCTGCGACCGAGTTAAAGCATTTTTGTGTTAGATATTCTTTTAATTTCCTGTTAAATTTATTGAAATTGGTTTCTTCTTTTATTTGTTCCAGTAATAATTAAAAAAAACAACAACAAAGAAGAGTACCATCGACACGAAAACAAGAAGAAGAAGACAGTTACTTCCTAGAAAGGGAGAGTCAAAGAAAATCACAAATAAAATAGAAAATTATTTACTAACAAAATGTAATTAGCACTTAAGTAGAACTTAAACTTTAGCCGCAGAAATCGAAACATAATTGCAGGTGTGCATGAAAACGCTTAGAAAAGTAATGTGGCACAGAAAAGTGTAAGTAGACCGGAATAGTTAGCAGTTCTTATCTTAATTACTACATTATTACCCTTAATGATATTTCTAATTTTACTTACGAGTATATTAGATAATAAATTCGATTAGACGTTGTATAAACGGCCGTTTTTGTACCAGAAGTGGACCAATTTGCACAGTTTTATTATTGTTATAATTATTTACACTTTTACAGCAAAATAATCCGTATTTTTTATGTAATCTCACGTTTATCATGAAAAATATGTTTTTAACACGATCTTACACCAGACAGTAGTAAATTTTAAAAAAAATCCCATTCACAAATTACAATTCTTTCTGCTTACCACAATTAGATAGAAATCAAAAGCATGTAGTCTTCAATGAATAAATCCTACTTTAATAATATTATAAATGTAAAAGTTTGGATGTTTGGATGTTTTTTACTCAATCACCGAAAAACGGCTGAACGATTTGGATAAAATTTGGCATACAGATAGATAATAACCTGAAACATAAAATATTTAAATCCTGGCGAAGCGGCTGGTAAAAGCTAGTATCAAATAAAATTAATTTTAAAGGTGAAATTTTAAATGTAAATGATGCAAGTTTATTGTATGAACGGTTCTGCAAGCCGGCAGGAAATCGGTCCGGTTTGACCGACTCAGTTCTTATCGCGTAGCGACTGCAAAACAATAAAAAACAAACTTTTTTTTCGAATTTTGTTTTTTGTTTTTTCTATCGCATACGGACATATGGATAAACGATATAATATGTTAATTATTATTAAAAAAACGAATATTTTATACGTATATTTATTATGTTGAAATTATTTAAAGGTCACTTGCTTAGGGTCTTACAATTACTTATTTCTTGTCGTAATTTAAATAAGAGTTCAAAGCAGAGTAATATTTTTTATTAAAAAACTTGCGACCCGCTCCTGCTTCGCACGGTTTTTTCAACTTGACAAAACATTGGGATTTCTTTATTATAATTAAGTTTTATATTATTGTATTATACACAAAAACCTTACGAAATAATTTTTCTAACAGATGGGGAAAACCGCATCAAAATCCGTTGCACAGTTTAGATGCAAAACGTGGTCACACAGACAGATGAGAATGTGGTTTGTGTAATGGTTTTATAATGTGCGATAAATTTTTACTACTTACGATAGAATGGATGAGGCGTTATGAAACAATTTTGTTTCCGTTTAAGTTTTTTTTGTTCGCACACTTCAATAAAATTTGGTAAGTAATATTAAACACTCACATTAGATAAAATAAGTTTACAAGTATTTTAATGCGTGTAAATATGTAATATTATTGTATTATCTGTACTCAAATTATAAAGATGTAAAATATGTGAGTTTATATGTAGGGGGTAATCTTTGGAACTAGGTACTGATCTGATTCAGAAAAAAAATCATAATGGGAAACTACAGTACTGCCGAGTCTATTATATTATTATATACATAATCAGCAATCTGCAGCCCCTGCCTACTCCTATGGGATTATAGTATATGTGTGTATGTATTTATATCGTCGGGTATACAAAATCGAAAATATCTTTAAAAATAAAACACTCCTGATTAAAAACAAATACCAATATCACAAATTTAGCCATTTAATGTTATAGTGAAATATTTACAGAATGATTTTATTAAATATCACAAAAATTCAAATCAAAAATCAAAATCAAATCATCTTTATTTGTGAACACAGGTACTGAAATAAAGGTCTTAATCATACATCTTAGTTGATCTCTATGTCCTACCAATTAAATTGGTGTACAAATATTGTTTTTTTACTAATAAATCTGGATCTATACAATACAAAGTCAGGTTCAAGTAAATAATGAAAATTGAAAGTATTATTTATCATTAATGAATCAATTATAATTTATTTTTCATGCATGTCAACAGTAAATAATATAAAAGGCTATTAATGTCAAATTGTATAATATTATAAATAATGTCAATTAAATAAATAAAAAATAAATTATAATAAAGGGCTGATGGCAATGTCATATTTTATCATTTAAAAATTCTTCGATAGAGTAATACGTCTTATCTATTAGAAATGAATGCAATTTACTTTTGAATTTGCGAACATTATCTTCACTCCTTATACATTTTGGTAATTTATTATAGACCTTTGGAGCCATTACAAAAATACTGTTTCTGTATAGTGCAGTACTAGATCCGACTGTTTGTAACCGATCACAACGGCGCTGACTAGTTACTCGAGCAAATTTATTTAAATTATTTTTAACGAACATAGATGTTTCGTAGATATACAACGACGGCAAAGTTAATATTTTCGTATTTTTAAAAAACGGTTTGCAGCTGTCTGTTGTCTGCAAATTATATATAGCTCTTATGCACCTTTTTTGGCACTTAAATACCATATCTTTACCCGTAGCATTGCCCCAAAATATGATTCCGTATCTCAATGTTGAAGCTACTAGACCATGATACGCCGTTAAAACTGTTGCTCTATTGGCCGTTTTACTTAACATGTGCAAAGCATAGGAATATTGGTTTAGCTTACTGCATATTTTGTCAATATGGGAGTTCCATTTTAAAGTATTTTCTATGTTTAGTCCAAGGAATTTAGTCACTTTCGATTCATTAATAGTTTTGCCATTGTATTTAATATTTAAGTCCAGATTATAATTTATTCTTTGTTGAAATTTCATTAATATTGTTTTATCAAGATTTAGAATCAAATTATTATTCTGCAGCCAATTCACAACTGATAGTAAAGTAGAATTAATCTCAGCCTCCAATGTACTTACGTCGTCAATATTAAAAAGTAAAGTGCAGTCATCCGCAAACATTGTCATAGGATATGATGATGCTGTCGGAAAGTCATTAATATAAACAATAAATAGGGGCGGTCCGAGTACACTTCCTTGTGGCACTCCATAATTTACCACTCTATGACTGGATTTATACGTTATTTCGTTTTTTTTAGAGATTCTACTAATGGACGTTATTTGTTGCCTATCACTCAGATAAGATTCTATTAGATTTGATATATTTCCTCTTATTCCGTATGCATTGAGTTTATGTATTAGTATTTTATGGTCCACGCGAAATTATGAGCAACATTCTGTATCTGTTCGCTCTGGGTATTTTTCATACTTGTTGAGCATTCTGCTTTCATGCGGTTAAAGTCGCAGGCAGAAACTAGTGTGATATAATTATACAATAACTACTTTTATATGATAATTATGCTTTTGTGCACCTACAATTTTAGTATTAAATCTGTTATCATAAGATTTAAATTAAAAATAAGATTTAAATTTCTGATCATAAAAGTTGTTGCTTATGTTTTTTTTTTTAAAATACAGATGCGTGATGATTATTACTCATGTCTTCTCTGTATGAGAAGAGGCCTTTGTATGTTTTTAGTATGTTATTAAATATTATTATACACATATTGAACGCGATGATTGCGTATACGTGCGACGATCGCTTGCTGTGATTAGACGCGGGGTAAGTCTTTCTTGTTTATCCAACGACACTTGATTAAAAAAAGAATATTAACAAAAATTGCTTCACAATTTTTTTGCAACCTCTACCACGTTAGGCGGCATTATTTCTCAAGTCGCTTTGACGGTAGCGCCATCAGTCAGTTAACTACGATAACGTTTCAACTAATATGTTTTAACGTACTAAAATAAAGGTCTGAGCTTACACCTGTGCCGTAAATGCTCGTGTGTTGGACAGGCATCGCTTGTTACAATTATAGTTGCCACCCACCCTATAATATGGTGGCAATACTAATGAATGATTTGCGAAGTTTTAATGTGTTTTGTGGGGTCGATTAGTTGAGAAACTGAGCTTGAAGAAAAAGGCTTTTCAGTTCTTCCTGCTTTCAAACACTTCAATGCTGGACTAGGCATACATTTTTGTACTTTTTGCGGTAATAAATCAATATTATGTGAACGGTATTTTAATGACAAACACGCAGAAAACAACGTATAATTATAAACTGTACATAACTGTCTCGTTATGCAAAGGATGATAACTGCAATTTGTATGTAAAACAGCTTAGTTATTATGTCATTTACCGTAGTAGTAGGTACGGAAGCCTATTCATTACTGGGTTCAACCAATTATATGAAACTGATGTTTGTCCTAAATCGATGAACGTTCGTTAGAGATGCGATTACTGTTTAGGTTTTGATTTGATTGGTCATTATCATCTGCTTAGCCTTTTTCCAACTATGTTGGGGTTGGCTTCCAGTCTTACGGATGCTGCTGTATTTTACATGGAGGTACTGCCTATGTGACTGCATATGTGTGTGTCTATGTGTGCCTGTATGCCTGTGTGTCCAGTTACTGGGTGCCACCATACCACTTGGTCTGGCAACCAGTCTTGCCAGACTTGCAGGCTTCTGACGACCAATAATAATAAGAAAAGAGAGAAAAAAAAAGTAATAAGATTTTTAATTTAAGACTAATTTTAGTGGTAGTACCAGTAGCTCCAAAGAGCCATAATGATTAAATCTGTTAGCCACAACTGTGGTTCTTGAAGGCATACACATATCAGTAATTTTGTACTTGTCAACTTTGGGGTCAAAGGTTGGGGAGAAATTTAACAGTCAATGGGCCCCCTATGTATTAATTGAACTAAACTTTGCCCGTCTTGAGCAAGCGTGGTGATCAGTGCTGATGCCTATTCTGTAATAAAATAAATAACAATAAAATAAAATTCATTTAATTGAGACTATTGTTGTCCATATTTTGTTAGTACCTATTACATTATCTTAAAAAGTAAAAAAGTAATAGTAGTAGTGTAGTAGTAGTCTTTTTAAAAGTAGCAGTGATAGCCTAGTGGTGTGACCGTCAGACTGACAAGTCGTACGTCTCGAGTTCGAACCCAAGGCACGCACCTCTGACTTTTCGGATTCATGTGCGTATTATATGATTATCACTTACTCAAAAAACGGTGAAGGAAAACATCGTGAGGAAACCGGCATGCCTGAGAGATATTTCTCGACGGCATGTAAAGCCAAGTCAGAGGCCCGTGGGCGGCTTTAAAACTCTGACACCAGGTTAGTTTACTAACCACACGAAAAGAAGATTATCTTAAAACTATGTTAGTACTGACGAGAGAAGGGTTAATTATTATTGTATGGAATCAATTTTTTTTCTAACTAAACAGACAGCTGTTCGGCTGGGGAGTTTGTTGCGCCACTTCTTCTTCCCAGCAAAAGCACTAGGAAGTGGTGAAGGGTGGGCGTTTTGGGGGACTGTCTTATGTAATTTTGACGTTCGAAAAGTGTTGATTCTCAGCCTAGTTTTAATAAATGACTTTTGAATTTTGAATACATTTAGGTACTATAATATAATGCTCGAAATAAATAATTTTAAATAAATTACAATATGATAGTACAATGTAATGGGCCCCCCTATGTATTAATTGAACTAAGCTTTGCGCGTCTTGAGCAAGCGTGGTGATCAGTGCTCGTGCCTTCTGTGTATGAGAAGAGGCCTTTGACCTGCAGTGGGACAGTAACAAGCTGGCATTATAATCATTTTATTACTAGCTGTTGCCCGCAACTTCGTCTGCAATCCAGGATGAAAAGTTGCCTATGTCCATCTCCAGGTTATGGTGTAGGTACTCATGTGCCAAATTTCATTCAAAACCGTTTTAGCGTGAAAGCGTACCAAAAAACAAATGAATTTATAATACTAGTAAGGATTATTTGCCTTACCTGCTAAACAAATATTTTTAAAGCCGCTTATAGAATATCTTAACCAAAATCTCTTCAAAAATTAAACAAACTTTTAAAATATTATAATCTGCTTTCATACACATAACATGGCCATGTTTCATAAGCTTTAATTGCATGAATTTAACTGACATATTTTCACGAGCTGCCTTATGACGGGGTTTGCATAATTATTATTGTTGGCAAAGTACAGTCATGAGCATAAATATGTTAATATGGATAGGTTGGCAATAATATCTGATTTCATGATTCATCCATTATGATCTGTCGTCAAGATGACGGCAAATGTATGTGATCATTTTTTGGAAGGCACAAGCGGCAGCACAAATATGTGACATTGAAGGAGTACCAAAACTATCGGAGGAGACGAGCGACGCCAAAATATAGGATGTTTCAAAATTATGTGTCAATGTTATATTTACGGACATATCTTGAGTTACAAATATTTTCCTACTCAGTTAAATTCAGAAGAATGTGATACGTCGTTGTGATCAAAAATATTTGACATCATTTTGGCGGCATAAATTGAATAAATGCCATTGTTAATGCATTTATTTATGCCATATTCAATGTTACAGGTGGTTGGACGAATAAATTTTGTATCAATCATTTAATTGATGTTTCAAGCTAATTGATTGATTGAAGCCTGTGTATTTTAAACGTCAAATTAAGTTTACATTTGTAACACTTTTGGCTTACCTATGAGAAAATACATTTTTCATTGTTTATCGCTGCTTTGACGAATAGACTTTTCATAAATACATTTTTAATGACGTTACATTCATCATTAATATGAAAATCGGGATATATATCTATCTATACTAATATTATAAAGAGGAAAGATTTGATTGTTTGTTGGTTTGTATTGAATAGGCTCTGAAACTACTGAACCGATTTGAAAAATTATTTTACCATTAGAAAGCTTAGTTTTCAGGGATTAACATAGGTTACTTTTATCCCGGGAAAAATAACGGGTCCCGTGGGAAAGACCACGGGGGCGAAGCCGCGGGCAAAGTGCTAGTGGTTGATAAAGATATTATCTTTCTCAGTTGATTAAGTAAGTTAATGCAACGTGTACTTAAAGCTGAAATGCAAACTTTATTTTCTCATCATAGTCTTTCTGTCCTTGTCCCATGTAGGTAATGGTAATGATATATAAATACATAAAAACCGATCAAAATCATATCCTTCCGTCATAGTCGGATAAAAAGGATGTCAATGTTTCAAATAAAATAACAGACACCTGTCACTCATCCTTCATTATCAGATAACCAAAGGCAATTATATCATTATCGTACGACGCACAATACAATTGCAAAACGCAATTGTTAGCAATCATGCGCGTACCTGACAATTATCGGCCGATCAATTTTTTATTATAATTTGTCTTGACTTGATCAAGGTTTAATAAACCAATTACATGTTGACAGTAACATACTTGTGTAAATAAAAAAAGGTTAAAATTACGCGGTTTTGAAAAGAGTAATAGTTCTGAGTTAACACCTGCTGCAAATAATGAGCTGATAGATATGGTATTTAAAGTATAACATGGGCCTTATTAGAACATGATACTTATTCTTATTACTCTGTAATAATTGTCGTGGAAACTAGGCTGTCTGTCATATTTGGCCATCTAGAAGTTTTATATGTAGGTATTCCAATTTGTTTTAATGATACTTGTATGCATACAAGTAGGTAGGTCTCAATATAAACAAATTTTATTTTGACATTTTTTAAGCAATTATTTTATTTAGTACATACATCGTTAGCAGAAAGCATAGTAACTCAGACTGGGATGCCAGTTGTGACCAGTTCCTGTAGTAGCACTAGGGCTTCCTCGTTTGTTTTATTGTAGACGGATCCACAGGAAGTGGACGGTATTCTAATGAGTATTGACTCTAAAAGTGCACCAGGTTGGGACGGTATACCGACAAAATATTTAAAAATTGCCAGGGATTTTGTGGTTCCCCTGATAATAAGCCAGCTAGCTAGAAAAGGAAGTTCAATTCAAGACGGTATTACGGCTTTGACATCCGAAATTGTTGATAAAGTGGATAAGGGTCATAAATGCTTAACAGTGTTCTCTAGATATCAAGAAAGCTTTTGATACCGTTTCCGTCCCAACTGCACAGGCTAGAAAGCATAGGTATAAAAGGACCTTTTTGAAAGTTATCTTAAAAACAGACAGCAAATGGTGGTAGTGTTCAAGAGGAAATAGACGTCCTCTTCAACACTACATGGTTCCAACAGGGGAGCGTTTTGGGTCCGCCACTCTTTTTAATTTATATTAACAGCCTATGCAATATGCAAATCAATGGAGGACAAATATTCTCATACGAAGACGATACTGCAGCTGTTTTCTCGGGAACATCATGGAAACATGTAAAAACTGTTGCTGAAGAGGGTCTGACTGAGACAGCTGGCTGACTTAAAGCAACCCTTAATACCACTAAGACTAATTTTATTTGCTTTTCCCCAAACCGATGGTCACAGCCCGGATCTGACTATAGCATTACGATTCATATGTGCCAAAGTAATACCTCCTATAACAATAATTGTGGATGTCAAACCATTCAACAAGTCAGCTCCACAAAATATTTGGGCATAATTGTTGATCAAAGACTGTCATGGCACGCTCATATTGAGCTCCTTATGAAAAGGATCCCGAAGCTCATTTGGGTTTTAAAACTTACCGACATGTTATTTATGCGCAACTTATAAACAAGATCTATGTAGCTCTGGCGCAATCTATAATGACTTACTGTATTCCGATATGTGGTGGAGCTACCAAAATTAAATTCCTCGATCTGGAAAGAGCTCAGCGATCGTTTATCAAGGTTATGTACTTTAAACCATTTAGGTTACCTACAACAGACCTCTATAAAGTTAGCAAATTGCTCTCAATTAAATAACTTCATGTTCAAAATGTATCCTTAACCCTACATAAGTGTCTACCTTTTGACTCAGCAACTCAGAGCAGAAGGCACAGAGATATAGTTGCTCAATCCCCAGGGATCCAAACTATTTTTACTAGACGTCAATATGTTAAACAATCTACCTATATCTATAATACACTGAATTGTGAAATAATAAGCTAAAAAAAAACGGTTACTTAATCATGTAAAATTAATTCATATGAGCGTGCATTCTGAAAGTGGGCAACGTCGCAAATAGCTGTCAAATATTTCGCTGTTTTGATTAATTTGGCAAAATTGCTAACTGCATTCTGAAAGTGGGCCACGTCGCAAATAGCTGTTAAATATTTCGCTGTTTTGATTAAATTGGCAATAATGCTAACTGCATTCTGAAAGTGGGCAACGTCGCAAATAGCTGTCAAATATTTCGCTGTTTTGGATTAATTTGGCAATATTCCTAAGTGCATTCTGAAAGTGGACAACATCGCAAATAGCTGTCAAATATTTCGCTGTTTTTATGAATTTGGCAATATTGCTAACTAGTGAACTAAATAAAATATAGAATAATTATGAAATTCAATCATTAATATCGTAACACCGAATATTTATTTTAAAATGTAAAAAAAGTAATTGGAAACATTCTAAATGCCCTTTTTACACCTAAAACGGTTACAACATAAAATCCAGTGTTATAAATTGCAATTGATTATTAATATTTTAGGTCACTAGTTTGGGATATTTCATATAATTATAGTAAATATTTGACAGCTATTTGCGACTTTGCCAACTTTTAAAATGAACAATCTTTACTTTTATTATATGGGCAAGAAGTATACATAGTGGGGTTAACTCCCCGGAAGAGCTCGACATACATAGTTTGCATACCTATGTGCATACTACTTTAAGGAGCTATTCGGACCCCATAGAAGCTTCAAATGCTTTAAAAACTGAGCTTCGGCAATTCTGTTATGAAGTGTTAACCTGGATTCATATAGTTTCGCCGCCGACTGTACCTACAATCGTCTAAGAGTACCACAATTAAATCTAGCCTATATTTATTCTGCATTTACTAGAAAACATATTTTTCAAACTCATTACTTTGTCGGTCAAGCAGTAATGTTAGTGGTATACATTTCCTTATATTTAATTTATTATGACATGTGTCACTGTTTCTTTAAGCTATAAATATTGAACTAGTTTGTGTCCGCGACTCCGTCCAGGTGAAAATCTTGTTTTAGTATTTATTGTGACTATGACACTCGGCAATACTGCAGCTGAAAGAAAATTTAAAACTCTTAATAAAAGTACGCTTTGTAAACAAGCGTATTACAAATTAGATTATAATCCAAGATAAGAATGCTTGGAATCATGCTGGTCCTGCTCCATAGGATTATCTAGAATCTAGACAAAATAAAATTGGTTGCTAATTTAATTGTAGGTATAATTCATTTTTTAATAAAGTTATTACATTCTTCTTCTTTTCGAGTGGTAAGTGACTAACCTGGTGTCAGAGTTTTAACCTTTATAATACTGGTGTCTCATATTGGAGACAGATAACAATAAAATTCTATTGTGTCTGCTAATTGCGCGCGCGACAGATTAAAGCCGATGGCCTCTGACTTGGCTTCACATGCCGTCGAGAAATATCTCTCAGGCATGCCGGTTTCCTCACGATGTTTTCCTTCACCGTTTTAGAAGCAAGTGATAATTATACAATACGCACATGAATCCGAAAAGTCAGAGGTGCGTGCCTTGGGTTCGAACTCGAGACCTATGACTTGGCAGTCCGACGGTCACACCACTAGGCTATTACTGCTGCAGTTATTACATTGATTTTACATTACTTTCTCACACACTGATATATTAACTGTAAAGTTTTAGGAGAATCGTCTAGTTTGACAATGTTTGTAAAACTCGCACTAAGCGTTTTCGAACGTCTTTTATAATGCGCACAGTAAAGGAGTGGAACTCTCTGCCTGCGTCTGTGTTTCCGAACGCATACAACCCTAATATGTTCAAAGTAAGAGTGAACAGGCTTCTTCTGGGTAAGCTCACTGCATCGTCGACTTTGTCTCTGTCACCTCTGACCTAGACTAGAGTCAAGAGCAAACCCACCGTAAAAAAAAAATATATGAAGCACCAGATGTATCTATCACATAATTAATTTATCTGTTTTAGCTTCGTTTTTAATTATTTTTACCTATTGTGGTATAGTAGATGCATCGTCTTCACATAATATAATTATGTAACTAATGTACCTATACAAAATATTGTTAAACATTTTAAAAGAGTAACGGTGTTTTTTGCCCATTCTTCTCCATGCGAAAACTACTTTTTGGAAGGGGCGACTAGAATCAATTCCATTTATTTGTAAATTTTGACTTACAAAAGTGCCTTATTCATGGGCCTATTTGAAATATATGATTTGACTTTGACTTTTACTTTGGTCTGAAGATAAATCTCTACATGCAAAATCACAAATGTTACCTCTTTATAGTATTATACAGGGTGTTTGGCGCATGGACCGACACAATTTTTTCAGGGATTTGGGAGGTCATTAGCTAGGTTCTACCCATACACCCTTTGTCCCAAATGTCACGGTTGGTTACATATGATTATTTTTTTAAAATGAAAAAAAATCCCAAAATGTGTCCTTTAATTTGAAATAACTTTTTTGTTTGTGGGTGTAGTGGCACAAAACAAATTTTGTTGCATTCTCCAAAGTCCTTTAAATCTAAAAACATCTTTGTTTTATACAACTGGTTTCAAGAAAATTCCTTACAAGCTTCCAAAGTTAATTTTTGTATTTAATGAATTAAATTTTACAACTTCTAAATTAATTATAAAAAAAACTAAAAGCTATTTTGAACTTAGCTAGAACCTAGCTAATGACCTCCCAAATCCCTGAAAATATTGTGTCGCTCCATGCGCCAAACACCCTGTATACAATATGTCACAAAAACCTTGTCCGATCTTGGACAGGGTAGGTACAGCACTAACATAAAAAAAGTAATTGCTATTTAAAATTCACGTTTTTGGTACACACGACTACACATCAAGCTATTCATTTCCAGTATAAACTGACCTCGCATTGTACGGAAATCCTATACAATGCGAGATCAGCTTAAACTGGAAGAGTATATCAAAATTAAAAATTAAATTAAAATCAAAATTATCCCAATTCCATAAAACATTGCTACATTTTCAACAAGGGCCATAAGTTATGACTTGTAGACACCCGCTCAACGACGGCCCCCTCGCCCCATGTCATAGGTAAAATTCTCCATTGAAAAAAAATGCAGCGAATTGTTTTTGCTCTTTTTCTGGAAATTATCACATAAATAGACACTCAGTACGATTCTTAACAACACCACGGATCGGACAAGGTTTTTGTTACACGTTGTATACTTTGTGGAGCAGGACGCTTGACATTCCTCAAAACCACATAAAGAGTGTCATGTTCTTTACCCGTGTACAAAAAATCAATCAAATCCAATGAATACTTTAGCCACAGAAAATTATTTTTCAACATGATGTAGATCTGAGTCCGTAATAATAGGTAAACATTGTAAGGTCAAGAACCTGTGCAAAACGTACGATTCTATCCTCTACGTCTCAATATGCTTGAGAGACAGAGAAAGGTGTCATACGATTCCACTCTGACGCGCCCCGCCCAGTCCCACAAAATAATACTACAATTAGAAAGAAAAAGAAATATTACTTACGCAAATTATGCATTAGTGGTGCATAGACAATTACGAGTGTGTGTGTGTGAGCGGAATTTTTTCGGCAGTCTCGGGACTCGGTCACAGTCAGTGCATAGCGGCGCCCTTTGAGGAGCGCACGCGGCTACTTTTTTTATCACGAGACGAGCCGCGCGCGCATTGTTGTGATTTTGTGAAAAAATTTAGTTGTTATTTGTGATTAAAGACGATTTAGTGTGACTTATTGTTCAGTGTTAGTTTAATATTAGTTAGTTAATTAGGTATCGATGTTGCTTGTGCATAATGAACAACGGTGGAAACCTCGAAAATTTATAAATTTGACTATTGATGTAAATTCTGATTGTGATGTGATATTATTTGATTAATTATTCAACCAGTGATCTTTTAATTAACAACGCGCAACTTAGTGAGTTTATGCCGCTAATTTGTTGTTCTCCGACTAAACTGCCTACCCACGTCCACCTACGCCCCGCACCGCAGCGCAGGCGCCGCCCCCCGCCGCGACCCGCATCGGGCCGCGCAACAGGTTAGTGACTTTTCGTAGATAAAGCGTGTTTACTTTTTATGCAGTCGATTCTGCTATTTATTTTGTTTGAAAATTGCAATTTTTCAATTTTCCATTAACTACTAATCTTCGTATTTTAAAATGTTTCTATGGACTAGCACTGTGCTCGTTTTAATTTAATGTCGTAAGTCCAGATCCACATTGTATAAGGTGTATATAGTATATGTAAAGATGGTTAATATTTGGGCTGTCGTTTAGTTTGCGTGAATGATTTACGGGATGACTACGAAGATGTCAGGTAATAATAGTTCTCCAGACCGAATTTTGGACATGGCGATCAATCCGCGGAAGATATTATAGTGCAAAAGTGTGTGCGCAGACACAGGTGCACTCTCATAATCCGATGGGACGGCAATCTGACAACCGGACAGAGATCAGGCGCAGGGCCAACGGTTTAACGTGATTTCCGAGGCATGGGGGTATCACACCGCCAACTTCCAAACTCCGTACTGAGACTGAGAAATTCCTAAAGGAAAACCCCAATAACACTAACAGAATGAATGGACAAAGAAGACATGCTGCCGATTCCAAATAAATTGGAATAAAGGGTGGGGGGATGGCGAGGACGATGACTGAAACCGGCGGTTAAATTATGTTAAGCTATGACACAATATATAAATATATTATGGAAAGTATGAAAACTAGGCCTATTTGTTGAAATAATTACCTACACTTTACTTTTTATCGCGGCGACCACTCGCCTCGACACGGCACCCGCAACTGACAGCACCGCGACAATCGTTTGGGGTCTAGTCAATGAGCGCGTCTGAGTGAGTGTGCCGTTTCGAACGTTTACTACGTAGTTTTTCTACCGTCCGTATTTATACTGTGGCTATGATGTCCAAGTTTCAGTATTGCCGAAGATGAGTGTGTTAACCCTAAAGTCTCAAAGGTTTTGTTAAAATCAATGGTTAATTAAATGAATGAATTAAAACGGTTTGAGAAGCTAGTAACCGGCGCGACGGCACATTGTCAAAAAACCCTCTTTGTTTTCGAACTGGAGAAAAATAAAATGCTTAGCCTTGCAAATCAGGGCTACATTGCTCTGAATATTGTAGTACTCAATGCGTAAACAATAGAATCCATAGTTTGATTAATCCTTTGAGTCTTGTAATAAATGCCATTATTATTTAATTCTTTCATAAAAAGTTATGCTAAGTATTAATTTTATACTGTCCCTTAGTAATTCACATAAAGTTGATTCATATGACTGTGAACTTATACGAAAAACGTAATGCCCATTCAACATGTAGTTCTCCTCACAAAACAAGTAAAAATTAACATTAATGGTAATCATAGCAATTCAATTTTTCATATTACTGTTATAACACATAATAAACTATCGAATTCTTCAACAAACATCTCAAAACCATGTTTATTCATTAACAAAAAGAAAACACGTTTAAATACGAAATTCGAAAAGTACGCGGAACGGCCAATTTTTAAATTCCGAACGCGTGGCGATTGGCCGCGCATCTGCGCGTGCGACGGACACTTGTCACTTTGACACTTCAATACAAACTGCTGCATTCTGCCTCTGTCGGTGTTTTTTTTTGTTGTTTTGTCTCATCTGCGGCTTAAGGATTGCGTTGTAGCTACTGTGAAGATATTTTTCTGTCGAATAAAAATGATAACTGATATTTTATTACATGATTTTTGCATCTGTTGTAACGAAGAAGGATTGAATTTCAAAATTATGTTCAATTCCCCGGAACATTTTGCTCCTACTTTCGGTCGTGTTCATGAATGGGTGAGGCAACCACTGCATATTCAGACCTCTTCACACCTCGAAAAGCACGTTAAGGACTTGGTCCCGGCTGTCATTCGTTGATCTTTGACAGCCGTTACGGGTGGTGAGAAGCCTAAAAGTCTGACAACCAGTCTTACCAAGGGGTATCGTATTGCCGAGTTGCTGGGTTGTGGAGTTCAGATAGGCAGTCGCTCCATGTAAAATACTGGTATTCAGCTGCATCTGGTTAGACTGGAAGGCCACACATTATAGTTGGGAAAAGGCTAGACAGATTGATATTTATTTCGTAATTGTCTCTTTTAGACATAGTAAACTTTTAGCATCGCATATCTCATACTGTGCCACACCAAAAAAACGAAACATTTGAAATTATTTACAATACAACATCGACTTCAATGAGATATCCATGCTCGATAAAAGCTACATTTAACTCATGTCGTATTTTCAAATAAAAGAATGCTTCTTTATCTTAAGAATGCTAGCGTTACGAGTTACGACGTTTTTAAATGATCACCTATTGTAGTGAATAGTTTATTTTTAAGGGTGTTGGAACACCTATGCGGTCTTGATTCTGAAACATAAGATATGTCCATGCAATTTTGAAAGTGAAACGGGGCCTCCTATTACTAAGACTCCGCCGTCCGTCTGTCACCAGGCTATATCTCATGAGTCGAGATAGTTAGACAGTTAAAATTTTCACAGATGATGTATTTCTGTTGCCGCTATAACAAAAAATACTAAAAACAGAATAAAATAAATATTTACGTGGGGCTCCCATACAACAGACATAATTTGTTTGCCGTTTTTATAGATAATGGTACGGAGCCCTTCGTGCGCTATTCCGACTCGCACTTGGCTGTTTTTTTTAAATTATCCTGTCCCACTGTTGAACAAAGACCTCCCCCAAGTCCTTACAGGAACTCTTTTCCCTCGTCACCTCGAACAGCCCTCGCGGTTCGCGACCTAGGTCCTCTCGCCAGCTCTTTCTGGGCCGGCTTCGGCGGCAATCAACATTATGATAATACATTTTCTTCTGCAGTTGTTAACCATACTGGATCAATGTCTTCCCATTTTCACAGCAATTTCTGTTCCGTATTCTTTTGTTTCCACACTACCATTTTCATTCAGTAGTATTTTATTGGTCCCTTTTGAATGTAAATGAATAAGAACATTACGTAGTTGGATTACCTACAGAAAAAGGATACTGCTCAAATTCATCATCATCATTTCAGTCGAAAGACGTCCCCTGATTGACATACGCCTCCCCCAAGCATCGCTACTCGCATCTAGTGGATTCCTGCGGCCTTGACAAGGTCATCGGTCTGTCTTTAGAAGGCCTTCCAACGCTACGGCATCCGATACACGGTTGTCACTCCATAACCTTTCGGCCCCATCGGCTATTTGTTCAGCGAGCAATCACTTAAGTTTGTCAATTCTTCGGGCTACCTCGGTTGCCTTCGTTCTCTCGCGGATCTCTTCGTCTGCTCAAATTCGTACCTATTTGAATGGTCTTCCGAAGCGCGAATATTTTAAGTCTCAAATTGATGTAGTGTGGAAGTACCCTAAGTTATCATTGTCCTTTTGTCTTGGCAGGGTAAGTACATCTATTAATGGTGTTGTTATGGAAAACGTCCGGTATTCTATGGGTAATGTATGTAATGTTTACGTGGCGCCATCTATCAATGTTCTAGGTATTAGATAATATGTATTGTTAGAATTTATAATGAGCCTGGAAGTTTGTATTTTTCTTTGTCCTAGGACAATTACAATACCTATGAGAAATTGTTTGTCTTTCCGGTAGCATTTATAAACTATTCGTACCTACATTTATAGCCTTGTATATAAACTCAACTTGCAAATTGATGCTAATACCTTTTTCAAATTACTTAAATAGTTAGCAAGCTCGAGGCTAAGTAATAACTGCCGCACGGGTCGATCCATCAGGTTAAGCTATGCTTGCCGGGTTTGGTCTGTGGATGGGTGACCATCTTTGCATACCGAGACTCCTCCGTGCCTCGGAAAGCACGTTAAGCCGTTGGTCCCGGCTGTCATTCGTGGATCTTTGACAGTCGTTACGGGTCGTCAGAAGCCCGAAAATCTGACAACCAGTCTTACCAAGGGGTATCGTATTACCCAGTTACTCGGTTGTGGAGGTCAGATAGGCAGTCGCTCCATGTAAAATACTGGTATTCAGCTGCATCCGGTTAGACTGGAAGCCGACCCCAATATAGTTGGGAAAAGGCTAGGCAGATTGATTTTGAGTTAGCACTAAACACCTTTTTAGTGTTCCGTTTACAAAGGGTGCAAAACAGAACCCTATTACTAAGCCCCCGCTGTCCGTCTGTCTGTCAGCGGGCTGTATCTCATGAACCGTAACAGGTAAACCGTTGATTTTCACAGATTGTGTATTTATATTTCTTCTATTTCCGCTATAACAACAAATAATAAAACCCCCCAATATTTATTTTATTCTGTTTTTAGTATTTGTTGATAGAGCGGCAACAGAAATACATCATCTGTGAAAATTTCAACTGTCTAACTATCACGGTTCATGAGATACAACCTGGTGACAGATGGACAGACAGACGGATAGCGGAGTCTTAGTAATAGGGTCCCGTTTCACCCTTTGGGTACGGAACCCAAAAAATTAAATAAAGTTAAAGAGAATTTTTTTTTTCGTATGTGTTACGGTTACAGAGTGTCTTACGAGTCACTGCCTTCTCTTCCTCAAAACTCCAATAATTCAAATGACCTGTAAATGGCAAAGAAATTAATTGTTAAGCATATTGACTAGATACCAACTTAAGTTGTCCGTATTTTCAAATCACAACTGTCATTCTTTCACAGTCAATTTTTTTAACAATTGATTTGGCTGACTATACATCCAGTGCACCCGGGGCAATCTGCCCCGCTACTAACTTTGATTGACTATTACTTATACCACAGAATAAATATAGACAGTACTGAGCACAGAAACTATGTAGTAAGCGTTTAAAACGGCACACTTACACAGACGCGCTCATTGATGAGACCCCAAGCGATTCTCGCGGTGCTGTCAAGACGAGTGGTCGCCGCGATCTTTTTAAAAATGGAGCGCAGGTTATTTCAACAAATAGGCCAAGTTTCCATACTGCCCATGTTTATATTGTACGAGTACTTATACTTTTGTCACCATGACACGAGCTATTCTTATACAGCGTGTATCAGAAAGTTGTGGTTATATTTCAGGGTGTGGTAGAGACCATCAAACTTGACAACTTTCTCCATGGGACCAACACCATAATCGCGAAAAAATAAATAGCTGTCTCATACATTTGGGCCGAGTAGGTATGTAAGTTTTGTATGAGACAGTTGATTTCTTTTTCTTCCCAATTAAAAAAACTTTAAATAAACAGCAGCTATCTGCCAATTAAATTGCCGTCAAAATTGGTCCTGCCGTTTCGGAGATTACCCAGAACAAACAGACAGACAGACAGAAAAAAGAACTGTTTGTTTGTTATAAGTAACGTATACATTTTATATAGGTATATGCATTTGGTAAAAAAAACTATTATTTTGACATTACAAACAGACACAACACATTTCACACACACACACACACACACACACCATAGATTACATACATTCACATTTTTTTTTTCATAAATTTTTACATTTCTATTTTATTTATTTGTATATTATATTGATGTTTATCTTACGATATTAGCCCAATAGAGAAAGCTGTTCAGTTTGATGGTCTGTACCACACTATTAAATATGACCACAGCTTTCTGAAACACGCTGTATACTTAGCTCGTGCCAATACAAGAGAAAAAGAGAATCATAATTAATTCACACTTATTACAATTTATCTAGTCATATTAAAGGCATATTTATAACCATAAAAGTTAATAAAACCTATGATTTGCATTAAAACATTACCTACAAACGGACAATCATGCTAATTCGCGCTATTGGTCGCTTGCCGTTGTCTTAAGTGTATGAGACCTTATATGGAGTTATTAAATTATGTACCTAACTTTGTAAGTTTTTGCTGCGGGTTTGCTTGAGAATGTTATTTATGTAGTTTCTATAAAGAGAAAACCACGTGGCTAATAAAAACAAAATATCTACGTATCTCCGAGTTTCAACCAGGGACTGTACAACCATTTTTGAGAGTTAAGTTGTTCAAACGGTAGTCCGTACATTCGTAACGTTTCCGTAAATGAAACGTAAGGTAAATGTAACGTAAAGATAACGTAAAGGTAACGTAAGGGTAACTTAAAGGTAACGTAAAGATAACGTAAAGGTAACGAAAAGGTAACGTAAAGGTAACATAAAGATAACGTAAAGTCAACGTAACGTTAATGAATCGTAACGTAAACGTAACGTGAACGTAACGTAAACGAAACATAATGTAAACGTAACGTTAACTTTCGTTTAGCTGCTTCACAAAAACCTCTAGGCACTGGACATTCACATGGGTGCATTGCGCATGATGAACTATTTTAAGTTAACAATTTCATTTCCAAACATGTAAACTAACACGATTTTTTTGGAAATATAACTGTAACACCTACACACAAAAGGTTCAGTTTCCGCTACAAATAAAAAAAAAATGACTTTTCAACAGTTCTAGTCATGCTTAAACCAACTTAGTTAACATTAAGATAAAGTTGATATTTGTTTAAGTGGAAATAACATAAATTGGAAACATGGATTCAAATAGACCTTACCTAAGTATGTCATAATTAGAGATGCCTTTTTGATACACCTTTACAAGCTAATTTTATTTTTAAGAAGCAAACAAACAAACAGTCTTAATTACATCATTCGCCAACAACGTCGTCTTATAATTCGTTATTTTAATCGTAATTCCGAATAGAATTATTTTATCAAACGCGCCATGACACTAGTATTATCTCTTATTTAATTAATAAAAGACATCTGTATGTCATTATTAAAGGCAGCTGATTTTATGAGGCCTTGTATTTGTTACTTATGTTTAACGTTATACTTAGTTATACAGGGTGATTGGAAGATGGGTGCAAAGCTTTAAGGCGAAGATAGTACAGACCATTTGGAACCATTTAAGCTATGGTTGTCTCAGACGAAGTCTTACCAATTTTTTTAACCTAATATTTGATTATTTTTTTCGGAAATTCCTAAAATTTTAACTAAACTGCTTGTTATTGGCCAAAATAAATGATTAATGAATTAATTTTTATTTGATTAAATTAAAGTAATGAGTAAGTAATCTAGCAAAACAAGCCTTAGGCTTCTTTGTCGTTAGACATTTTGTTTACAGACATTTTAAGTTTACAAAAAAAAAAAACATAAATACTTTTTGTAAACCTTATAACCTTAAAAAAAATAGTAAGACTTCGTCTAAGATAACCATGGCTTAAATGGTTCTAAATTGTCTGTACTATCTTCGCCTTAAAGCTTTGCACCCAGCTTCTAATCACCCTGTATTTCTCGACGGTTACAACTTTAGTTGGTGAGAATAAAGGAAGTGCGTCAATGTGCGAAGCGTCACGCGAGGGTTTGTTTCTAGTTAAAAATCTGATAGAATTTTATTACATAATGATAATGTGTAATAACACCTGCACTATGAAAAATCGTTGCGAGGCTAATGCTAACATTTTCGCAAAGAAGTTTATAAATAAATAGGGGAAATACTCATAGGGCATCAAAAAATTCGTCCGCATCACTGTCAACAGGAAAAATGCCCAAAAGGCTGGCAGCATTGTCACGTTGTATGGCGATACTGATTCTTTGGCCAAAAAATAGGCCAGCCCTCTGGTCACGTGAAGAGTCGACCAACCGCTTGGCAATGTCTCGAAAAACTAAGTGGGTATTCGGACCCCTTGGCCTCAGTGTTTCAACCCCAAAAGGCTCGAGCATATTAAGTCCCAATAAGACTGGAGTATCTGCACCTTATTGCCATCTTGTTTTCAAGGAGAAAGTACCAATAAATCCGATATAAAGAGTGAACTATCATAGTTGTCAAGTTGTGTGTAGTGTGCTTACAATTAATAATTAAGTACCATTGTTAAAACTTCACTAGCTGCTATTTACCGTTCGTAATTAGGTTTAGATGACGATCAGCATCATATCAGTCAAGATTCTTCAAAGTAAGGAAGAATTTATGTGGAGAAGGAAAGGTTAAATTAGCGGATGAGTATATGCTTAGCATAAATATTATGTTATGCCGAATTTCGAAACAACTGAATTGAGGAACGTAAAATAATGAATTGAACAAATGATTAATTTCATCATAGTCACTTACCTTCTTCCAACTATGTTGCGGTAGGCTTCCAGTGTGACCAGATGCAGCTGAATACCAGTATTTTACATGGAGCGGCTGCCTATCTGACCAGAACCCAGTCACTGGGTAATACAATACCCCTTGGTAAGACTAGTTGTCAAAATTTCGGGCTTCTGACTACCCGTAACGACTGTCAAAGTCCTACAAATGACAACCGGGTTAACGATATGATTAATTTACTAAAATTAAATGAAAATCATGAATTAAAAGCTTAATTTTCCTAGTAGGACGTCAAGATCATAATATACTCTGACGAGCACTATGAGAAAGCCACTTGCAAAGTGCCAAAAAATCTAAATATCTCCTAACTCACACAAGTTAGCTACTTCATGAAGTAAAAAAAACTTTAAAACAGTTTTATATGTGTTTATTACGAGTAGGTATGCGCTATTAAATACACGTCTTGAATGTTGCTTTTTACTTCAAGAAACTATCTTGCGTGGTTTTGGAAATATTTCATGATAAATTAGTGGCTTGTTTATATTGCTAGTCAGTATAGATAGCCCCTTATCTGGGCTAAGCAACGCCTCGAAACTCACAAAAACATTAAAATAAAATGATTCACAAAATGTTAACTGGACGAAAAATGGTTTTGTCAACCATCTCCTTTTAGCCAATGAGACAGTGGTCGAACCAAAATTAAAATAGGTTTTGGAGCAGAAAGAAATTATAGATTTTGAGTGATCAAGCATGTTATAATATGCTGTAGAAAAAATAATCACAAATCAGAAAAAAATACCTTTAAAAAATTATGAAGTTGCATTCGCCGTTCATTTAGTTGTATACAACTTTTTAATCACGCGAAAATACACATAATCGTTGTAGTAAAGTGTAATTGATGCCACTAAACTACTGGCTAAGGAAAACTGTAGCTTAGCCAAAGTACACATTTGTTCCAAGCCCCAAGCTATAGCAGGCGTGGCGGTTACAATATAACTCGCGATCCGGCGTCGTTTGTAATTGATATCCTTTATGTTTGTAATTGAATATAAAGCGACAGTAATATTACACCATATTGAGACACTGAGTGCCGTCACTTCATAAACGGTTTATAATTAAAACATGTCATATTTGCGCCAAAAATGGACTTAATTTTATTCATCTTCTCAAAGACTTCATCATAATATTATTTTAAACGCACGCGTTCTGATGAACACCAAGTTTACAACTGAAAATAGCAGTCCAGTGAATACAGTCGAATAAAAAGGTTTTAGTTTTTTAGTTGTCAATTTTGGCCACTTCGTGTTTTCACACATACAATCTGCCTCGCCATTTCCCAAATATCCGGATTCCAGTTAGGAGCCTTTTAGCCTCGTACAGGACTTACTGCTTTTATTTTGCTTTTTTAATGTTTTTTTTTTTAAATTTATGTTTTTATGAGTGTGTTTTAGTTTAACTTGTGATCATCTGTGCGAGTTACAACAAATAATTATTCTTTAATTATTTCAGTTACTAGGTAATTATACGGTAACGGTACGAGGGGTAACTGCCCCGTTGGTCTCGTGGTTGCAAGCGCGTCTGCTTAGCGTGAGCGGGTCCTGGGTTCAATTCCCGGGTCGGGCAAAGTGTTATTGGGTTTTTCCATTAGGAATTTCTTAGTAACAGCCCGGAGTTTGGAAGTTGGCGGTGTGATACCCCCGTGCCTCGGAAAGCACGTTTTGCCGTTGATCCTGCGCCTGATCTCTCTCCGGTCGTGTCGGATTGCCGTCCCATCGGACTATGAGAGTGAGGGAAGAGAGAGTGCCCCTGTGTCTGCGCACACACATGTGCACTATAATATGTCCCGCGCCGAAGGCTAGTCTCCGTTGAGATTGGCCGCCGTGGCCGAAATACGGTCTGGAGGACTATATATAATTATACGGTACCACTTGGTAAGACTGGTTGTCAGACTTTTGGGCTTCTGACTACCCGTAACGACTGTCAAAGATCTACGAATGACAGCCGGGACCAACGGCTTGACGTGCTTTCCGATGCACAGATAGTTACCCTTCGACGAACTGACCGATTGACCCGTGCGGCTGTTGTTACACCACGAGCCCCTCAAACATATTATTATGCTGCAACGGATTAGAAATTTCCATAAAAATATTTCGGATTGTGATTGAAAGTGTGTTACAAAATTGGGGTGCTAACGTCTTTTAACCATATATTTTTATGGGTCAACGTAAGCCAAAAATAAAATTGTCTTGATACATAACCCTTAACGCATTGTATAATTCCATCATATTTTTATTATTGCCTGCAAAGCTATTTCAATTACAATTTATGTGTTTTATTCGAATTTTAAGATCAATATCTGATATTTATTTACTATAGTATGATCGTTTTTAAATGTCACATAGCCGTAATATATACATATTTAGATACGTTCATAATATGTTATGTTTTCTTTACTAGATAAATTGCAACGTGTTGCCTTCGAAAATTGTTATTTATTACATTTTTATGTTCGTTATAAATCAAGCGGGTTATTTTTTTCAAGAGAAACTAGACATAAATTACGTTTGTTTTAGTTTATGAAAAACGATAGGTTTTCTCAAGCAATTGTGATATTTATGTACCTATGATATTGACGTAAATACCATCCACATAAAAATTTGTGGAAGTAATTAGGTTTACACAAGTAATATTATTTTTACACAATGAAAATAATATTTTTTAATGAACGGTAGGCACCTAAAACCGGCCAAGTGCGAATTGGTCTCGCACATGAAGGGTTCTATGGAAATATGAAATATCGCTCTACAGTGAACTAAAATATATTACAGTAATATTGCCAAATTACCAAATTAATCAAAACAAGTAAATATTTGACAGCTATTTGCGACGTTGCCAACTTTTCGAATAGTTCTTTAGACCTCACATTATCTATTTGTCTTGTACAACGTCCATTTAAAACTAACATGATAATTAACAAACAGTAATTACAACATTAACATAAGCTAATACCATTTTATCGTTTACTTCGCGTATTCATTGCAAAAATATCATTAGTTATGGTTAAATAATGGTTAAGGGAATCGTAGGTAATAGACATTAGGTACTTTGTAGATATTTAGATTATGGTCGTTGGGAGGAGCTTGTGGCTAAAACATAAAGTTAAGCTACGATTGCCGACGAACTAAAGTCGCTGACATAGCCCAACGGATTAGCAAGCTGAAGTGGCAGTGGGCGGGGCACATAGCGCGCAGAACTGACGGCCGATGGGGCAGAAAGGTTCTGGAATGGAGGCCACGTACCGGCAAGCGCAGCGTAGGACGTCCACCCACAAGACGATGGACAGACGACCTAATAAAGGTCGCAGGAAGCCGCTGGATGCAGGTCGCTTCCAACCGGCCAATTTAGAAATCATTGGGGGAGGCCTATGTTCAGCAGTGGACGTCCTATGGCTGAAATGCGGTTCTTGGATGGGTAACCATCCATTACATATCGAGACTCCCCCGTGCCTCCAAAAGCACGTTGTTCCCGGCTGTCATTTGTAGATCTTTGACAGTCGTTGCCAGGTAGAACTCCGAAAGCCTGACAACCAGTCTTACCAAGGGGTATCGTATTACCCAGTAACTGAATTGTGGAGTTCAGATAGGCAGTCGCTCCATGTAAAATACTGGTATTCAGCTGCATTCGGTTAGACTGAAAGCCAACCCCAACATAATTGGGAAAAGGGATAGCATAGGGAGATTATACTTGTTCCCACTGATGAGTGGAACCGTACTTGCCGATAGACTCCTACATACGTGACTTCTTCAATTTGTTTTATACTAAATTTCCCTATCAAAGTTCGGACTACTGAAGTTGAAATAAAACGTGACAAAAAATGGTGCTGCAAGCTGGTATTGAATTACATTACATTTGTCTGATAAATAAGTCATATTTACAATAGCTTCAAGGCAGAACAGCAGAACATTACATTTAATCTCATTACTGTCTTTTTGCGAAATATACCGTCTTCATTTAAATAAACTTAACACCATAAAACTAGCATTAAGCTGTGATAAATATGCAAAAAATATTCATACACTTAATTCATCCTTATCTCACTATTAAAATGTTACATGAACTTTTCAACCATTTATTTATCGATTATCGTAAATATTTTGCGTACTTCTAATTGTAGATATAAATAATCTAGGAGGAAATGATAATGAAGGCATTAGCTAAGTTTATTGGTATATCTTATATGGATGTGCACAAAAAAGCATTAGATGGTCAAATTTAAATAAAATGTTGGTTTGAAACAAAGTGCTATACTTCATATGGAATTATGTAACACGAATACCCGCCATTGTGGAACTAACTACAACATTGAAAGACTATTATTGTTAATTATCAATGCAAGTTTACCTTGTATTCTATCCCTGATACTCCGCTTAGTATTTATCACCTAAACCCACCTCTTTTTATTTTAATTAAACAATGAATATATTATTAAGTATTTTTATATAGATAGGCAATAACAGGCATCTGGTGATCTCGTTGGTCTTAGCGGTCAGCCATAGATCTTTGACAGTCGTTACGGCCGTTATGGGTAGTCAGAAGCCAAATACCGCACGGGTTGGCGCAGTGACTGACTACTGCACTGCGTGTCGCAGGTTCGATTCCCGCACGGAACAAATATTTTTGTATGATCTAAAAGTAGTTGTTCCGGGTCTGGCTGTTTGTGTATGTCAGTTTAAATGTGTGTAAACGCACCCACGATACAGGAGAAATTCCTAGTGTGGGGCGCTTTTTTTATTTTTTAAATGTTTAAATAAAATAAATAATAAGTAATAAATAAAATGTCGGACTACCAGGCTTACCAAGAGGTATCGTGTAATCCAGTAACTGGGTGGTGGAGATATGCAGTCATCATCATCATCTTCATCAGCCTATAACGTTCCCACTGCAGGGACACGGTCTCCTCTCAATGAGAGGGAGTGGGCTATAATCCACCACGCGTGCCCAGTGCGGATTGGTAGATGTCACATGTCTTCGAATTTTTAGTTCTAGGACATGCCGGTTTCCTCACGATGTTTTCCTTCACCGTTTTGAACCAGTATATGAGATGCAGTCGCTTCATGTAAAATACTGGTATTCAGCTGCATCCCGTTAGACTTGTAGCGGTTAAACCGCCACATATGAACTACGCATCAAAGACATGACGTCACACAAATCCTGCATCGCGCAATTAGAGTTTACCGCGCGAACGACATAGATAAGACTATCCAAAAACAACAGTCGGGCAGTCGGCCCGCCAGACACAACACCCGTCTGGTTGGAGGATCCTCCCTTTTCTATGGTGGATGAGTGAACTTTACACCCTGTTCCTCATGCTCCTAAATTGGTGACCCCGAGTATGAACGTCAACGCAGCCTTCGTGCAACTACTTCAGCGTGAAGTCATCATCATCACTCCCGCAAGCTTTCGTGAGGCGAGTCACACAGACAGCCAGCACCCTCGGCTTCAACGGGTATCCTGACCACCAGCATGCAGCGAACGCACATTCCTGGTCATCACCCTCAGCCTCATCACCCCGACTCACTGGGGAATCACCGCAATCATCTCAATCAGCGCAATCACCGCTATCACCTCAATCACCTCAATCACCGCAATCACCACAATCACCGCAATCACCGCAGACAGTTCCGACTCACCGCGAACTGTGCGGCACCCGGTTCCGACTCACTGGAACCTTAGCTGGCACTGTGAAGCATCGCAAGATACAAGACTCAGCCCACTATCGACCTCCGGTCTCCGGAGGGGAGTGATGTAGCGGTTAAACCGCCACATATGAACTACGCATCAAAGACATGACGTCACACAAATCCTGCATCGCGCAATTAGAGTTTACCGCGCGAACGACATAGATAAGACTATCCGAAATCAACAGTCGGTCAGTCGGCCCGCCAGACACAACACCCGTCTGGTTGGAGGATCCTCCCTTTTCTATGGTGGATGAGTGAACTTTACACCCTGTTCCTCATGCCCCTAAAGACTGGAAGCTCTTCTGAATGGATGAACTCAATAACACATTGCCTGACGTGGTGATATAACCCAGGACCCGGCGATAAGAAGTCACGCTTACGACACTGAACTGTGAGACAGGGCATATTTTTTGCCTGTAGACACCTTTCCAATGATTTGGCCAACGACACACTTTTTTCGGTAATGTTCATTATTTACTCTTCTACTTTTCGTGTGGTTAGTGACTAACCTGTCAGAGTTTTAAAGCCGCCCATGGGCCTCTGACTTGGCTTCACATGCCGTCGAGAAATACTTCTCAGGCATGCCGGTTTCCTCACGATGTTTTCCTTCACCGTTTTTTAAGCAAGTGATAATTAACGCACATGAATCCGAAAAGTCAGAGGTGTTTTTTTACTTGGAAAATAGTTTTAACTGAAATCTGTTTTTATACGAAAAAAAAAATACTGCCCTTTAACCTACCCCATGAAATGTAAGGTGGTATATTTTTAGCTCAAGACCTCACTGCAAAGAGTCATTAGCTATTTAAACTTTATGATGCGTTTATAGATAGCAACATTGATGATTTTATTGCCAGCAATAACAATTAAAGAGACTTTTTATAGTTTTTAAACATTTCATTGTAGGTTTTCGATTGATGTCCGCGAAGATTTTATTGTGCTATAATTTTCAAAGAAAGTCGTTTTTAATGTTTATATTATAGCAGCCCGTTAATGACGATTATTGATCATGGTCCCTTAAAAGGTCAACGGAAACGTGCCATAATTATTAAGCTTGTAAGTCATAATCTTTAGCGCCGGGTCCTGGGTTAGATCACTGGGTCTGGGTTCATCCATTCAGAAGAGCTTCCAGTCTAACGGGTTGCAGCTGAATACCAGTATTTTACATGAAGCGACTGCATCTCATATACTGATTCAAAACGGGTGAAGGAAAACATCGTGAGGAAACCGGCATGTCCGAGAACTAAAAATTCGATGACATGTGACATCTACCAATCCGCACTGGGCACGCGTGATGGATTATAGCCCACTACCTCTCATTGAGAGGAGGCCGTGTCCCTGCAGTGGGAACGGCTGATGATGATGATGACTGCATATCTCCACCACCCAGTTACTGGATTACACGATACCTCTTGGTAAGCCTGGTAGTCCGACATTTTATTTATTATTATTTATTTTATTTATACATTTAAAAAAAATAAAAAAGCGCCTCACACTAGGAATTTCTCCTGTATTGTTGCTGTGTTGTTGCGTTTACACACATTTAAACTCACATACACAAACAACCAGACCCGGAACAACTACTTGTAGATCATACAAATATTTGTTCCGTGCGGGAATCGAACCTGCGACACGCAGTGCAGTAGTCAGTCACTGCGCCACCCGTGCGGTTTTTGGCTTCAGACTACTCATAACGGCCGTAACGACTGTCAAAGATCTATGGCTGACCGCCAAGACCAACGAGATCACCAGATGCCTGTTATTGCCTATCTATATAAAAATACTTATATTCATTGTTAAATTAAAATAAAAAGAGGTGGGTTTAGGTGATAAATACTAAGCGGAGTATCAGAGATAGAATACAAGGTAAACTTGCATTGATAATTAACAATAATAGTCTTTCAATGTTGTATTTAGTTCCACAATGGCGGGTATTCGTGTTATATACTTCCATATGAAGTATAGCACTTTGTTTCAAACCAACATGTTATTTAAATTTGACCATCTAATGCTTTTTTATGCACATCCATATAAGATATACCAATAAACTTAGCTAATGCCTTCATTATCATTTCCTCCTAGATTATTTATATCTACAATTAAAAGTACGTAAAATATTTACGATAATCGATAAATAAATGGTTGAAAAGTTCATGTAACATTTTAATAGTGAGATAAGGATGAATTAAATTGATAAATATTTTTTGCATATTTATCACAGCTTAATGCTAGTTTTATGGTGTTAAGTTTATTTAAACGAAGACGGTATATTACGCAAAAATGACACTAATGAGATTAAAATGTAATGTTCTGCTGTTCTGCCTTGAAGCTATTGTAAATATGACTTATTTATCAGAAAATGTAATGTAATGTGTAAAGTATCAATTCAATACCAGCTTGCAGCACCATTTTTTGTCACGTTTTATTTCAACTTCAGTAGTCCGAACTTTGATAGGGAAATTTAGTATAAAACAAATTGAAGAAGTCACGTATGTAGGAGTCTATCGGCAAGTACAGTTCCACTCATCAGTGGTAACAAGAATAATCTGCCTTATTTCACATGGAGCGACTACCTATTTGAACTCCACAATTCAGTTACTGGGTAATACGATACCCCTTGGTAAGACTGGTTGTCAGGCTTTCTGAGTTCTAGCTGGCAACGACTGTCAAAAATCTACAAATGACAGCCGGGACCAACGTGCTTTCGGAGGCACGGGGGGGTCTCGAAATGTAATGGATGGTTACCATCCAGTAACTGTATACTGAAGAACTGGGATGGGCAGACGCATCCCCGTAGCCCAGAGCTCATTCAGAATGATCAAGGAAACTAAAAGACTAATGTATATAAATTTTGATGGATTTTGAGGGAACGGAAATCCAGAGAAAAAATGGATGGATTGTAAGAGGGATGACATTAAAGAAAAAATAAGTGAATGATAGAGTGACGGCTGATAGAGAAGAACGGAAGAAAAAAACAGGTTGCGCCAACCCCACGTAACATAGGACAAGGCAGGAAGATGATTTTGAAGGCATAGAGGCATGAGGAACAGGGTGTAAAGTTCACTCATCCTCTATAGAAAAGGGAGGATCCTCCGACCAGACGGGTGTCATGTTTGGTGGGCAACTGCCCAATGATTAATGTCGGGAAGTTATATATATGCTGATCGCGCGGAAAACTCTGCTTGCGTGATGCAGGTATGCAGGTAGTGTGATGCGTAGTTTGTATGTGGTGATGTGTAAATCCGCCACAAAGGAGAATAATAAAAAGTTGTGACGTACCTATGACTAGTGATCATAACTTTCATCTGCTGTTGACGTAAATAATAATGGAAATTATAAACTATTGTGATTACCATAAGCAAGTTAATAACAACGACCAATAATGTTTTTAGGTTAGTTAACGTTTTATTCAGATGTCTCGCTGATGGTGGCGCGTGTGTTGGATCTTTTAGCTCCCTTCAAAATAGTTGAGCTGAATGGTGCTGATCCATGCGTCATGTTCGTGAACGGGCGCCGTCATTTGGGACTGGTCATCTCTTAGCTGCCATGGCTTATTTTAACTTATTTTAATTTATTGTAAGTTTTTGAATGATTCTTTATTTTTTTCTTTTTATTACGGACGCTTTTACGAACGTGCACGTCTTTCTACATTGTTCTCACATGCATAATTTCAAAATGAATGATGTAACCAATATTTTGTATCAAATGTTTGATTTAAAAGAGTGTCCGTGGTGTTTCTTGCCCGTTCTTCTCCATAGGTACCTACTACGCTTTGGAATGGACAGCTTCGTATGTTTGACTGACTTTGACTGATTTTGTGAATGTGAGAACGCTCGCTGTAGGCTTAGTGGACTGTATATTTGCTGACCATAATTATTTTGTTAAGTACCTGGTACTTGTTGAAAAACCTACACTGTCCTCCCATACCTAATAACACTGCTATTTGAAAATATTGTAAAAACCAATTATTTTTAAAAGAGTAACCGTGGAGTTACTTGCCGGCTCTTCTCCATAGGAAACGACCAATTCACAGACTACATAGGGATACTACGGAACCGTGCACCTAGCTTCTGACGTTTCATAAGTGCCCATGTAGGTTTATGTGAAATAAAATATTTTGAATTTGAATTTGAATTTGACTGACCCCTTGAAAATAAAAAAGTGCCTGTAAATGGTTTAATTGAAATAAATGCTTTGAGTTTGAGTTTGAACATTTTTTTTTCGATTAGGTCATCTCGCAGTTGACCTCAGAAGAGGGTCGTTGCTGCTTAACCGGACTTTCCTGTAGCTGTCTTAAGCTTCTACACTCAAAGCTTCTAGCCAGGGGCAAAAAATATCCTAATTATAAACTAGGCGAGCGCTCACTAGGGCACCCCCTGTGGGTTAGGAACCTCGGCTTAGGGCGTCGCTGGGGGGAGGACAGCAAGATAGGACAGGCTGGATCAAGGGTATATTATTATTATTATTTCGTTTATTTATTCTTCTGACATATAAAATACATTTTTAAATATTTTTTTTTTTTTTTTTTTTTTAAAAGGTATAAAAAACATTTAAAAATATAAAAAATAGTGTTCCGCCGGTGTCGGGAGCAGGGTCCAAGCTACCGGTGGTTAGGGCTGCAGAGATAGGAACCTCCTCACAATACGAGCCGTATCGAGAAGTACTGCCTTCTGAATCAGGCCCTTGATCCAACCGCCTAACGAGAGCCTCGAGAGATGTTGGTCGAGGCTTTCGGCCATCAGGCCATTGGCCGTTACGACAATCGGCACAATGATAGCCGAGCTCACATTCCACATGTCGACAACCTCGTGTGCTAAGTCGAGATATTTTATTTGTTTCTCTTTCTCAGCTTTCACGAGGTTCTCGTCATGTGGAATGGTAACATCAACTATCATTGCGCGGCGCGCTAATCGGTCTATCACCACTATATCAGGCTTATTGGCAACAATAGTCCTGTCAGTAATGATAGACCGATCCCAGTACAACGTGACATGGTCATTTTCGAGAACTGGGTCGGGCACATACTTGTAGTACGGTACCTCAGAATCCACAAGTTTATATTTCAAAGCAAGTTGCTGGTGAATAATCCTGGCCACTTGGTTATGCCTGTGCAAGTACTCGCCGTTAGCCAGACGAGAACAACCAGAGATAATATGTCTGATGGACTCACCCGGACGGTGGCATGCCCGACACACATCAACCGTTCCGTCCTTCATAATATGTCTCCGGTAGTTATTCGTCAAGATAACTTCGTCCATAATTGCACAGACGAAACCTTCAGTTTCCCCGAAAAGGTCACCAAAACGTAGCCAGGATACGGACGCTAGGAAATCTACACCAGGCTCGTGAAGAGCCCGGTAGAAGCGCCCGTGAAGCTCCTTGCTTTGCCATACTTCCCTGCGGTCATCTGTAGTAAGTACCACAGGTTTGCGCCAGTTCTCTTTAGCCATGGAGAGCGGGGTGAGCCCCTTGTCCACTGCGACCACATCACGGTGCATACCCATTTCGGCTTTTAAAAAATATTCCCTGAGGCTGCACACCTCGCGGTTATGGAGGGTCTTCGCATTTAAAAAGCCTCGACCTCCGCATTTCCGCGGGATGTACAGTCTCATCACCGATGAACGTGGGTGATGCATCCGGTTTGCGGTCAGGAGTGTACGGACCCTCCTGTCCAGGGCGTCGAGTTTGGTCTGAGTCCATTTGAGTATGCCGAAAGAGTACATCAAAACCGGCATGACCCAACCGTTGAAGGCGCGTACCTTGTTTCCGCCCGAAAGAAGACTAATTAATACCTTCTTCAGGCGACCAAAGAAGCGCTCCTTCAACGATTGCTTCATGTCAGCAACGTTGATGCCTAACGCTTCCGACATACCCAAATACTTATAGCTTTCGGCTGAGGAGAGGGATCTAAGGTGTATGGAGTCCGTGAGTTGAGTTCCCTCGGACTCCATAATCTCCCCTCGCTTCACATGCATGACTGCACATTTGTCCACACCAAATTCCATCCTGATGGCGCTACTGAATGTTTCAGTTACCTTCAGTAGCTCCATCAGTCGCAATTTGTTGGGGGCAAAGAGTTTCAAGTCATCCATGTAGAGGAGGTGAGATATGACCTGACCATCTCTCCTCAATCGATAGCCCAGTCCTGAATCCTCCAGCAGTGTGCTTAGAGGATTCAGGGCTAAGCAGAACCAAAGTGGACTCAGACTATCGCCCTGAAATATTCCCCGTTTAATCCATACAGGTTCATCATTCCCCTGGATCTGTCGACATCCTGGATAGCGAAGGACCGTCCTCCATTGCCCCATACACGACTTCAGGAAGGAGCGCAGAGTTGCATCTATCTTGTACAACTCCAGCACCCTCATGAGCCATGTATGTGGCACTGAGTCGTAGGCCTTCTTATAGTCTATCCAGCATGTCGAGAGATCCTTGCGGGATCGACGAACCTGTTGGCTTATGGTCATGTCGATGAGGAGTAACTCCTTAGTACCGCGGGACCCATTCCTACATCCATTTTGAGAGGCAGACATAATTGAATTATTGACAATGTGTTTGTTAATTTTCTCTCTCAAAATGGATGTAAGAAGTTTATAGACCGTTGACAAACATGTGATCGGTCTATAATTCTTGGGTTCCGCGGGACTACCTGACTTATGGAGTAGGTGGGTAACGCCTGTTGTAAGAAACTGCGGCAGCGACCCAGACTCTAGGGATGACTGGAATTGAGATGCCAGGCGAGTGTGTGAACTAATCAGCCATTTCAACCAAAAGTTGTGCAGTCCGTCCTTTCCCGGTGATTTCCAATTCGGTAACGGACGGACTGCTCTGGCTACGTCTGATGGCGTGATTAGTATGGTTTCCATTTCTGGAATAGTTTCACACACTCGCTTGACATCCTGCATCCAGTCAGCCTCAGCATGACAGACGGGCACCGACCAGATGCTGCGCCAGAATGCAATCGTGGCGGCATCATCCGGGCGGCACACGTCCGTCTCATTTTGTTCAGGTCGCTCCCAAGCTCTATATATCCACCTTTCATCGCTCTGGAACATGCGATTCTGCGTGTATCGATCAACCCGCCGCTTATACCGCCGAATACGGCTCGCCCATGCACAAACTTTCTGCTTCAGGAAGTCGATGCGCTCTGTGACACGGGACATGTATTCTTGAGGGCTGATTCCAGTCCCCGAGAATGCCCGTCTCACAAAGCGCATCACTCGTGGTCGTGTATTGCCCTCCCTGAAGCAGTATAGTTTGCCGATGAGTACCCTGGCCCCATCGATACGTCGCTCGATCCTGCACTGCCAGGCTGGTACGGCTGGTTTTGGTCGAGAAGCTCCGTCACTGTTTGGAAACTTGACGTTAGCTAAACGACATGCCGCAGCAGCCGCGCAATACAGGATCGAGTGTGTATCAACGAGATCCTCGCTGCTCTCGAAAAAAATACTAAGCTGCGAGTCCAAGGCACACACCAGCGCCCTATTTTTTTTGTGCATAGGTAGGCGTGGTAATCGGGGTCTAAGATCGGTTGGGGTGTATCTATACTCACGAAACGCATCCTCCAGTGCACTCCTCAATCGGGCGTTGCACTGGCTACTTACTGTGGCAACCCTATCATCCTCCTCTTCGACACTATGATTGGACCGCGGCGGGATTACATTAATAGTCGGAGACGCTTGTGCCGCGGTTTGTGCCGGAGTTGAGGCGATATGGTTGCTCAGCACCTCTGAGCGTAGCCTATCAAGCGCGGCATCGTCCAACCTGTGATTATGTTGGATGACCCGCACCTGATCCGACAGTCGTTGGGCCGAGACGTTGACGGTTGGCTCTAGTTCCTGAAACAGAGACAGCATCCTAACACGGTACGCAGTGAGGTTAGTTCCTCCCTCTGTAGACCCGTAATATGCGCGCATGACGTTCTCGTTCATAGACTGAGTCCATCTCATGCGCTGCACACAACCACCGGCAGCGGGGACCCGGCTCGGGGCCGGTTGGCCCCTAAGTCCCAAGCTTCTCGGTGGCCGGCCTCTCCCCTGCCGACGTACAGGTGTTGGCGACGTCGGTGGGGAAAAATACTCGTCGCTCGAGCTCGACGCAGCTACCGCGGCCGGTGTCGTCACAGCGCTCACAGTGGGGCTGGGTACCGGCGGCGGCGAGGCGGAGCTGAGCGAAGAGTCCGGAGGTGGTAGGCGTGCTAGGCGTGCGGCTGATCGCGTCAACATTTCTCTTTATTATTTATTTTTCTCCAGTTTTTTCGGTGACATAACAGCTGATGTCACCTCTTGTTCGGCAGTTTTTGTATCATTTTATGGTTTAATTTCCTTTTTTTTAATAAATGTGATTTCAAGTTGGTTTTCGGATTCTTTTTGATACATAAAAACTATTATACTGCTTCGAAAGTTATTAATAAAATTAAATATTATGAAAAATCAGAAAAATAAAATTTTGAGATGTTTTGTTGACGTTGGTGTTGCCTTATTATTATTATTATTATTAGTCGGGGAATTTAAAAGCTACATGCTCAGCATCGACGCGGGCTGGCGCATCGTAGAGCAAGGGTCGGGGGGGGGGGTTATTCAACAACAAAAGCGTAGTAGCTTGTAGGGGGCCTCGTGACAAAAAAATAACAGCCGCACGAGTAGATCGAAGGTTAAGCTACGCTTGCTTCGGTCATTTCATGGATGGGTAACCATTCATACATTACATATCGAGACGTTAAGCCGTCGGCCTCGGCTGTCATTCGAAGATCTTTGACAGTTGTTACGGGTTGTCAGAAGCCCAAAAAATGTGACAAGCAGTCTTACACAGGAAGGGGGTACAGATAGCGCAATCCACGACGACGCGCCCCACTCCGCGATTACTGTACTGTATGCTGTACTTTAGTACGGAGCGGAGCGGAGTGGGGCGCGTCGACGTGGATTGCACTATCTATATCGTGTTACCTAGTAGGGCGGTTGTGGACGTCAGGTAGCCAGTCGCTCCATACAAATACTTGTCTTCAGCTGCATCCAGTTAGATTGGAAGGCAATCCCAACACAACCATGATGAGATTTAGCGTAGCAGCGTTTTTAGTACCCACGTGTTTAAAGGAACCTATATTTTCAATCAATCATTTATTTTTTTAAACATAGGTATGGTTAAAGATAGTATTTGTCTAAGATAATGTGCACTATGTTTTGCCAATAGGATAAGGCGTACAAAATTAACATAATCAAGCAATTACAATTAAGGTGGCATGCCAATAGATTACACAATAATAATTCAATTTAAAATATATCAGAAAGGTAAACAGTTCAGGGTAGTTTCGATCATAAATGCTAGACACACATCGGAAACAATTATTCAATGTTGTATTTTCCTACATGGTAGTTAACTGATAGAGTTGTCTAATCAGAATGATGGGGCAATTAGCAATAAAATATATTTTATTGGTTTCAAATTCAAATGTTTATTGCTCAACACAGTACATAATCATACATTTCTAGATGTCAAGTGAATGCGCAGTCCACTTTGTTGCACCAATTTAGGCACGCAAAATTATTATTAAAATTATAAGCACAGTTAAAATTATATAATTTAGACTGATTTTTTAGATCTTATGTCAACTTATTACATTTGGGCCCACCATTTCCCATCTCCATTCTATCACAATTAATATAAAAATAATAATAAATATTAATATTATTATATTTATATTCATTAGTTGTGTAGTATTTCTTACTTATCAGTTGATTATTGAGTTGCTTCTTAAATTAGCAAAGCATTAGGTAATTTATTATAAATATGTGGTGCCATTCCTAGGAAGTTTTTACGGAATACTGCTTTTTTGTGTTGTCTACTCCTTATTTTATTTCTATTTCGGGAACTGTATATAAAACCGTATCGTAATGCAGACGTAACACCCCTGGTCCGTTAGGAACGAGATCCTTCATCTCGACCTAAAGATCCCCACAATTCACCATTTTTTTAAACGCAATTCCAAGCGTTTCTTTGAGTCCGCCGCCAAACATCGCAACCCTCTGGTTGTCGAGGCCGCCAACTATGTCCCTAGTAGTATCAGTCAGATCCACCGCCCCCACAGACGGCCCCATAACCCTCCTCCAGGAGAGCAATAGGGCCACAAGTACAGTGCACAAAGACAGACAACGACCCGCATTCCGACCTCGCCGCCGAGGTCCTCCGCGATCGCGTCCCGCCCGAGTAAATACATAATACTCCCCCCGACCCTTGTTTGTTGATGCGCTAGCCCGCGTCGATGCTGAGCCAGTAGCTTTAAATTCCCCGATTAATAATAATGAATTCTTCTTCTAATCTTTGATCCAGCCTGTCCCAACTTGCTGTCCTCCCGCCAGCGACGCCCTAAGCCGAGGTCAGTACCCCACAGGGGGTGCCCTTAGCGTGCGCTCGGCTAGTTTTAATTAGAATAGTTTTTGCCCCTGGCTGGAGGCTTTGAGTGTAGTAGCTTAAGGCAGTCACAGGAAGGTCCGTTTAAGTAGTCATCACCTCAGAGGTGAGCTACGAGATGCCCAGGTCAAAAAAAAAAAAGCAGACGTAACATATGCATGATACGCCGTAACCAAAACTTTTTGATTAACCTCCTTTGCGAGATTACGTAAAGCATGAATGTTGACTCAGGCGTTTACATAGACTGTCTGTATGAGTTTTTCACGACATGTCTCTATCCAGATCAAGCCTTAAAAAAGTTGTAGTTGTCGTTTCTGAAATTGTTTTGTTTTTGAATTACTCGCGCCCATTCATTCTACTAATACTTTACGCCCATCGATATCCATGTTTACGCCTAACAAATGCGTTTTAATAGAATATTATACCAAGTAGAGTAGTTTCGGGTATTATGGCACACCATAAGCCTTTATGGAAATAAAACTCGAAGTATATGAGATCAATCAGTCTTTATTGGTTAATTAAGTCGTTAAACTAATCAGTAATCAATAACTAGAAGCCTATGGCAATATAATTTCACAGAATAACTAAAAACATAATTTTTCGTAAACTTGAACATTGACAAAATTTATTCGTGGTGGTATAATATAGCCTTGGGCCATATTGGCCGTAAAATCCGTGAGCCATATTGCCCACCAGAGCAAACAATACAAACAATTAAGTGCAAGTTATTTTAAGGAACAACATTCACAGAAAAAAATTTCAGTTTCCACTCCTGAGCATTCTTCATGGGCCCATAGCTTACAACATAGACATTGAATCCATGATTCACCTCTGTTGTCTATAGAATAGAGAGTCTCGCAATACAAGCACATCGCGTCAGAAAAATTGCGTCATCTGGACTTTCATCAGAGCTGTACTCGTCGCATGAATCATAACGGGTTCATTTTCGGAGGGTATTATATCAGGAGATTAATTTGTTATTGTAAGAGTAGAAGATGTAGTTGTAGGTTCGGGTGCGATGTTTTCTTGATTTTTCATGCAGTTTTCTCGTTCACTGTCCATATCTATAAAATCGTGGTCTTTAAACACATTTCTGTCAACAGGATATATCCTCGTTCCACGAAAACCATTAACAGCTATCTCTACGCTTTGAGCTCGTAAATACGCATGTCCAAAAACTTCCATCATATCGTAATGCGTCAGTGGCCGTGTATTGTTCCTAATCCAAGATCTTATTTCATCAAAAACATATTTTTTTAGCGGTCCCATGAATGGTTTTCTTTGTGAAATAGGTTTTCGTGGAGCCATTGCCTAAAAAAGAAAAAACATTAATTATTTAATCATGTGGCAGCCAATATGGCCTAGCAGGCCATATTGGCCATCTACCTGGTGAGCCATATTGGCCGCAGGAACGTTTTTGACAAGTAAAATCTAACCTAAAAACCAGTGAATAATATGCATACAAAACAGTTACCTCACTACAGGCTAAGAGTTTTTCTACAAAACTGTGCACTAACAACATAAAAACATTAATAATTCGAATAACTGAAATTATTTAAACTTACCAAAAAAATAACATCGATATACGTAATTCTGGATAACAGCGCATGCAGGACATGCGCGGACTCACCGCGCTGCATAGATTGACTGAGGAGGCGGGGGTAAGGTTGCGCCAACATGGCACTGTAAGTTAATCACTAGTGTTGGTTTATTTCGGAGATATAGTAGTAGTCCATATTGGCCGACCAGACCATAATACCCGAAACTACTCTACGTAATTTCATAGAACGAAAAACTTTAGTTACCTAATAGGTAATAGGTAATACGGGCTGGTTTCCGCAACTCCACGTCCAAGCGCGTATTTTGCGTACGGGTGGGAAAAATCGGTCATTCAATCCACCCCAGCTCCTCAAAGAATGCTAGCAACGCCTTGGTATTATTGGCAATCTCGCGTAGGGTACCTGGGTTACCGAAGTATTTTGCCCTGTAAGTGGCGACCACCGGGCAGTTTAACAGCACATGAGCTGCTGTCTCGTCGTCCTCCATGCAGGCTCTGCAGAGCGGACTGTCTGTGACTCCTATGACAAAGAGGTGTTTATTAAATGGCCCATGGTCAGTTATAGCTGCTGTAATCACACGCAGGTGTTGTTTAGTTAGTCGAAGAACCTTTTTCGTGAGGCGGTCATCGATTGAGGGTAGTGCCTCCTTAGCCTGTCTGCACTCGCCTTGGTCCGACCATAGTTTCTGATGCTGATCTCTAGTTCGTTTCCTTACCAGAGTGCGTAGGTAACCGAAGGGGAGTGGCACGATGGGTTCGGGCCCCACTGGTGCCAGGCTCGATCCTCTTCTGGCAAGTTCATCTGCAGCATCGTTCCCCAGCGAACCGCTGTGTCCTTTGATCCATTGAATGGTTATTTTGTTGAGGTCACCCACCTGGTTAAGGCGCTGGTGGCACTCGTATATAAGTCCAGAGTCCACAATGTGACTGTTCAGCGTTTGCAGAACAGCCATGCTGTCTGAGAGTATGCGTATCGAGTGGTCCTTAACTTCCCTAGCCAGAATAGCCGAAGCGGCAAGAGAAATACCCATGCATTCGGCCTGGAACACTGTGTTAAGGACTCCCAATGATGTAGCTATGTGGATGTTGGGGTCCTCCGAGAAGACTCCAGCACCTGTACCACTACCTGTTTTCGATCCATCCGTGAAGATGCGCAGCTCTGTTGGGCGCAAGCCCTCACATCGGCGATCCTCGTGAAGTTGGATTCTGTATTTTTTATCAAAGATAAATTGTTTCGGTACCCGGTCATTTATGGCTTTCGCAATGGGGAACTCCTTGTAGAGTCCTTCAAGCAGCGCGGTGTGTTGTGTATCTCTCTTACCCCAGAGATTTGCTGCATTTAGGCGTACTGCCGCCATCGACGCTTCTTGCTGTATAAACAGGTTTTCTTGCTGTATAAACAGGCTTTAGTTACCTAGATACAATTGTTTATTATTTGTCAACTAGCTGCTGCCCACGGGTTCACCCGCGTGGACCCCAATTCTTTTTCTAAAATATAGTAAAGAAAATGTCTAATTTACTCCTTAAAACATCAGCTAACTGCCAGTGAAAGTCCATAATTATTATTTTTTGTTATTAAGTACCGTTTATACTTTCTGTAGAGTAGTAGTAGTAGAGTGTAAAGTGGGTATGATTTTTATATCCATTACCTACATCAATGCAAATGGTGGATCTTTCGCAGTTCCCCGTTAGGGGTTGAAAAACACTACTAATACTACTAACAGGCGGTAATCTGCTAAAATTTTGACAGTTCCTTTGATCAGTGACCTACCATGAGAACGTCATTGTGCAGTAATTGCTCTTAATTCGTTACGAGTATCGTGTTTGTGGAATACAATGATCAACCAATGATCGACCATTATGAATTTAGCAGATTACGAACTTTTAGTAAAATGACAATGGGATCGTGTTGGAATGCGAATTTATAAAGATAGCAGACTTGGACCCCTGCACTTTATAGGATCTAATGAACGCCACCGATGCTGCTATAAACGTGGTCACCAACTGGACCCAGCTTATCTAAAAATACCAGTGACTCGAATAGAAGAAGAAGAACTACTAATTACTTATCAAACACAAGAGGTAAGAAATCAAACGCGAATCGGTCCTTATCCAAGACTGCTACTGCTTCAGCTAGCATGGTAAAATGTTACTGCTCATCAGCGACGTTCACTTGATTGACTTATTTTATGTCAAGATCCAAAATGACCTCATTAACAATAGAGGTACCCAATGCCCGTACGTAGAGCAGTGGTGGCCCAGTGGTAAGAGCCCCGACTTTTGAGTTGTAGGTCGTGAGTTCGAACCCAAGCAGGCGTTTTACTTTGTGTAGATAATTTCATCACCACTGCTCTCAAACCGATTAATTGTGAAGAAACCGGCATGTCCTAGAACCAAAAATTCGAAGACATGTGACATCTGGGCCCGCGTGGTGGATTACGGCCCACTCCCTCTCACACAGAGGACGCCTGTGGACCAGCAGTAGTAACATTATCGGCTGATTATCATGATGATAAATGTCCGTATAATAGCCATGCGCCGAAGGTTGGTTGGTTGTCCACTGCCCACCACAGCCCGGAGACTTCTCAGCGGCCACTGGTAGAGGCAGCTTTTTCACTTTCCATACAAACCTTTTGGACTTTCGGAGCCACGAATTTTATTAGTACCTACTGGCCATCTCTAGACTAGAAATGAAAAAAAAACACGCCCGTCATTTCTGCAGTTGTACTCGTACTTGCAAAAAAGTGATAACTCAAAAAGTCGCACAATTATTTGCAATATTAAGAGTTAAAGCTATAAAAATGGACATAATTAAGATATTGATTGTTGCGTCCGCGCAGGTGGACGCGACGCGGGACGAATTTTTAATGGAAAATAAAAAATACTACAAGACACACACTGTTTTATGAGTTAACGTGTAAGAGTATTAAAGGGAATTAATTGTCGAGTGCTTGTGGAAATAATTATTATAATTTTGTGGGGTAAGCAGAATGGGGTCTTAAATTAAAAGTATTAAAGAAATATGAGCGGAAAAGCGACCAATTGTTCTAAGTACCACATAATCTTGTTAAAAGTAATGACTTTGACTAAACAAGGCTTAGAGACTGAAGATAAATTGAGATACAGTTTTAACGAATAAAAGAATAATTCTTTTGTCAAAGTAAGTATCTAAAATGTATATCCCATGATATACATAGAGGTTTAAGTTTATAAATTCCTTAGAACATTTTATAAACATCTGCAGTTTCGTATGCTTGAAAAAAAATTCTATCATAAAATAATTATTCTTAGGTAGAGAGGTATAGGTACCCAAGATTTATTTATTTTATTTTTATCATCTTAATTTTAAATGTATAAATTTTAAATATATCTTTTTTTTTTCTAAATCTGCCTCAACTTTTCAGACATTATGTCTTCTTGATTCTTGGTTTGTGAATTACCTTATTAGATACAATCTACTGACCTCTTTTTTTTAAATATATTTTATAACTTCGCTAAAATCTAAATTCTCCAATCACAAAAATAAACCAAACATGTAAGTATTATATTATAAGTTAACTCTGATCTAACTTAATCCTTCCTAGAAAATAGGCACCTCTTTTTTGGAAGAGATTTAGTTTCTAGGGTCATCGCACATCACAACAATGTCATTGACCCCAGCCACAAAGGTCACATAATACAAAAGTCCCAAGCCATCCAATTCTAAAGACAAATGACTGCCATTTCACCTCTAACTACCAGTTAGCAATTACTTTACTAAAATTACATTATACGACCAATTCTACAATTGCAGTGTCGATTTATCAACATGACTTTTTACTGGAATTCAAACATATATTATTATTACAATAAAATTGGAAAATGTTTCTGTATTTAGTTTTGTTTTTGCAGCGAAACCGCTGTACCGATTTTGATGAAGCTTGACATTCATGGAGCAGTGGTGAACTGGTGGCCCAGATTTAAAAAAACAAATTCATTTCGACTTACGATTTTATGGGTTTCATACTCGAAGGGTGGCAAACGGAACCCTATTACTAAGCCTCCGCTGTCCGTCAGTCCGTCCGTCTGTCTGTCAGGTGGCCTGTATCTCATGAACCGTAATCGGTGTACAGTTGAAATTTTCACAGATTGTTTAGGTATTTCTATTGCCGCTTTAACAACAAATACAAAAATAAATATAAAAAAGGGTCTCTTTCGGTGTTTTTTTGCTAAATATTGTACGGTAGTACGGAATCCTTCAAAGTCAAAGTCAAAGTCAAATAATTTATTTCAATTAGGCACAAAAAAGGCACTTGTGACGTAAATAAAACACATGAAAAAAAAATAGAATGCAGATAAACCTGTGGGTAAAGTGCTAGTTGTGAATGAAGAAGTACGCTCCGCGCTCTCACACCCGACGTTGGACGTTTAAAAGCAGTAATGCGTTTAATTACTAAGCGAATATTTACTTTCATGAAAGTTAGTCAACTAGGATGAGTAATGTTGCAGGGGATTGCAAAAGTTGGTATTATTTTGAATTTTCCGGATTAAGTATTTATATTCTTCGGTTTTTTTTTTCAGATAATAAATTATGGCTCACAAACCATAGGTAATATTAAAAGTTTTTTAACTTTATTTTTAAATTGAGTTAAAAATAAAGCCTTAAAAATATTTTAAATAAATATGTTTGACTGCTGAGTCTACACCACAACAGCTCTTTTCATCAATATTTCTTCACAGAACACATTATTAACCCACATAAATACCAATTTTATTACACCACAATAAGATAAACAATAACCCCTTTAATCCTCCCGAATCCAAAAACACCTTTACACAATAAACAAAATAAAATAATACTTTCGCGAATGACAATTCGATAGTTTTACATCAAATTTTAATAACATATTTTTGTTCGGCACTTCGAAAGTTCACGGACGCTTACTGTATGTCTTTTTATTATGATAAGTGTTAAATAAAAAGGTCTTGTTCATCAGCTGTTCTTTGACAGGACCCAACTGTGAAGTATGCGCCGTGTTGTGCATAAATAACGGTGTTACTTAGTAAAACTGTCATAGTCTCTAGATTGACCTTAACTTCATATCGGAATATGTACTTCTAGACATGGGTCTAACAGATGTTGATGTGGACATTTTTGTTACAATTTTTCTCTGGAGATGGAAAGATTAGGCAAAAAGGTTGGTAGCGACACTGCATGTCAGTAACTGTCAATGTCACGGCGACAACTGTGCAGTAAAGTATGAGAATAATAATGTTATCTAACATATCGCATAACATCACGCCTGTATTCCCCGAAAGGTTAGGCAGAGGTGCACCCACATTTCGCCAGTTATGTTTAAGTCCCATGCAATAGAGGGCGAGCATGAGTTATCTATTCAATGACAAAAAAATCTATTATATTATCTGGGAATTTTAGAAACATCCTAATTTCGCACAGTGACCTGTAAAACGGTAACTACTTGCGGAGAAACACAAGCAATTAATAATTCTATATTCCAAGCCAATATGACATTTACATGAGGTATTGCTGATTTATAGTGGGCATGCGCAGGAGAACATAAATTAAAACTAAATTATGTTGGCAAATGACATATTAGTAGGTATTTTTTATTTACTATTGTACGGTCGATTTTCTCATAAATTGATGGGATGTTTATCATCTTCATTTTGTGTGTAAAAATTGTTTTTAGAAGTGATTTAGTAAGATATAGGTAAGTCGCATTCAGGGAAGCCCGATTAACTAAAAATCTAACAGATTGGCTTGTTTTTTTATTATTTCTTGCGGTATAGTTATTCTTATGCCTATCTTGCTCGTCTGGACTTGAGATGCTTCTTCATCATCAAAATCAAAATCAATAGTTATTTGTGCAACAAGAGAGCAAAGTTGTTTTTTGCTGCGAGTGTTGATTTTGAATCCCGAGTAAGCGAAGGATTCTATAATTGAATCACGAGCGTAGCGAGTGATTCTAGGTTAGAATCCTGAGCGCGGCGAGGGATTCAAAGACACGAGATGCAAATATCTTTGCTCTCGTGTAACACATACAACTTTTCACCTCAGCAGCGAGAACATACAACATGTAAAAAAAAAGATTTCCGATCCGTGAGGGTGTTGGTAGGTATCGTACTGTGAGCATATTTATGTGGAAATTTTCAGGAAAAAAGAAATCCGAATCCCCAGTTTTTTTTCAATGGCAAATACTATTTTTTTTTTAGAAAAAAAATAGTGTGGTCGGGGGACCCCTGTCAGGCACGAAGTTCAAAATTGTTACAGCCACCATCTTGGATTTACATTTTGACCTCACTATCGACTTAAGCATCCTCAAAAACTATGAAAAGATACCCATGACGAAAAGTTTGAATATTTTCGCAGCCACCATCTTGAATTTATATTTTGATCTGACTATCGGCTTTAGCTCCCTCGAAAACTATGAAAACGACACCCATGACGAAAAATGAAAAAAAATTCGCAGCCGCCATCTTGGATTTTTAATTGGACTTCACTATCGGCTTTAGCAACCTTGAAAACCATAGAAACGACACCCATGAAGAAAAATTTTTAAATTTTCGCAGCCGCCATCTTGGATTTTTATTTTGACTTCACCATCGGCTTTAGCAACCTTGAAAACCATAGAAACGATACCCATGACGGAAAATGTGAAAATTTTCGCAACCGCCATCTTGGATTTTCATTTTGACCAAATTCACACTTTCTATCTTTCTCTTTCAATTAGAAGAAGACAGTCGCAGCACCTTTTCGCGTGACGATCTCTGCCAGTGCACTCTTACCGCAGAACTTCGTTCTAAAAAATTTAATAAAACAGATCTGATTTTAAATAAAACCTTATCAGATGATTTGCAATTTAAAGGTTTTATATGTATCCGAACGTTTTCTTGTTTGTTTCTTTTTTGGGCCTACTAGATATGGAATTTTGAAATCGAACTTCGAATCGACTTGTTTCTATCTCTCGCTTTTTTCGTATCGAAGTGAAAGTGACAAAACTAATTGTAGTTCAAATCTTTAGAATTTGTGAGTAGACCCAAGGCTGTCCTCGGCATTTAAAAAAAATAATTAAAAAGTTACTTTGTCTCACGCTCGCAGCAAAATTGAATTTTGCACACTGTTTTTTGACAGCAAAACCTGCTTGTTTGAGGTGCTGAGGTGAAAAATATTTTATTTCACATAAACCTACAAGGGCACTTAAGAAACGTCAGAAGCTAGGTGCACGGTTCCAATTGGTGGTTTCCTATGGAGAAGAGCGTTCAAGAAACTACGGTTACTCTTTTAAAACGCCGATATAATTATTTTCTAGTAATTTTGTTGCAGAGGATTTGATTCTCATGTTTGAATGCTTCTGTTTATGCTGGCGGTCAACCCTATTGACATCAGTATAGAAAAATTATATAATTATTTTGAATTAAGAACAGGCGCTCCAGAGACAATTTTCACGCAAACTCCGCCCCCAAGCACCCCACCACTCCACTATGTGATAAACGCTAACACATCAGTAATAAAGTTGAATATCGCGTACCGCTCTTTGGTCGTGTTCGAGCATGGAACTAAATGCCATAAGTCTCAATTCTTATTTCGTTTATTACTAAAGTAATAATTGATCTAGAGAAAAACTATCTTAGATCTGGATAATAAACTATATTTTTTTACTGTCAATAATTATTTTAGACATAAAAGCCGAATAGTCTTGTTTTTGTTTCAAATAATCTTAAAAAAGACATGTTTTTGGAATAAAAAATGAAACGAGCGAAAATGTTCCAATTACAAAACTGTCTTTTAAATGGAAAGAAAAAGATCCAACAAATCATATACTAAAGTTCCATTTTGATTGTATGCGTAAGTTTTTCAGAATATGAATGCAAATTATACAATTTAGGGAGCTTCCTCATAATGACCTAAGTCAATGAATTTTGGAAAGGCCTCATTGCAATCAGTAATAGTTTAAAAGTATTAATTAACGTAGATATTAAAGACGTTGTTCTTGAGACATTCTTAAAACTGCTTTTTTTTCTCCTGGGCCGTGCAAGAAATTGACTGATTTTAATAAATTTCGTTCACTTTTTGTGAGTAAGGGAAAAATAATTGAAATGATTTGAAAAGTCGCGGTCTTAGTTTTGCATATGACTGAAAGGAATTTTTCAAATAACTTAAATATTAATGGAAACTACAATATTCGCAGGTATAGTTTTCCGAAAAATTATGTGAGACTAACGTTATTTGATCATCGTTTTACATGAAACTTCTTGCGATTTTGAACATGAAAAAATATCATCAACATATTATTAAATGGTCTACTTGCACCTGGCTGAACTACTTTTTCACCTTCGATACAGCAAAATTATGGCAGTTTTTTTTTAACAATTGTTTTAAAGAAATTGTATGAACGAGCACCTAATGTATTTTTTCTTATTACATATCCACACTCTTACTGACTAAAACTCACCCGTATTCCTTAAATTGCCTGTACGTTGCCAGGGGCGACGGTGGCCGGGACTCGACCTGCGACTCCCGACGCCCAGGGCGTCTCCTGCGGCGGCTAAGGGCGTAAGGGCGCCAAATTTTCTCCCATGCCCTCTCGCTCCGTACCATGGCCTGGACCAGGGCTGGACGCGAGAGATCACCGCCTCTGATCACCTCCACGAGGACACGGTGATGCTCCACCTAAGCGGGGCAGACTGCCACCGTATGCTCCACCATGGCATGGCTTAGGTTAGCTGAACCTTGAAATACAAAATCTTCATCAAATCAAAGGTGAAATAAATATTTTTTTCGAGAGCACTAAAGTGATGAATCTAGTGACTGACACGAATGGTTTTGTTCCACAAAAACTGTAAATTTACAGTCACACATTTCGTAATGTTTCAATTATTTCAAGCTTTTCACAATTAGATAAGAAATTGACAAAAGGTTTCGTGCATGGAGCCTCAAATTAATAAATGAGATATTTTTGCCTTTTTTCGGGAAAACTAATAAAGACTTCTACAGACATTTATTTAAAAAAATGGCGAGACCACCACTCTAACACCCTCGTCACCTAACTTAAGTTTAAAAATAATTAAAGCGTACACAAGACTTGTTATCCTCTGGCAGGTGCTACCCTTTATATCTTTAATCCGGCTAATGATAGTTTATTGCGACCTAATACTTCTGATGTGTCGATAATTAATTGTGTATAATTGCCAACATTAGTATGTTAATCGACTAACGGGATGCTTATCAGTGATAAATTATAGTGTAATAATAATGGAAGGCTTTAGCTGCGTATGTATCACATCAATAAAATACTAGATCATACAGAAAAGGCACGAGCGTTGATCACCACGCGTGCTCAAGACGGGTTGGTGATTTCAGACTTTTATTAACTGTAAGTCCAGGTTTCCTCACGATGTTTTCCTTCACCGATGTCAGTAATGTCCAAGATACACTCAGAAAGTACATATGAATTGAAAACGTCACATTGGTACTTGCCCGTATTTCAGCATCCGATCAGCCAAAGGTTATTTTGATACACCATTCCGTTTATAACTTCCCTTGGGTGCCTTCTTGACATCTAAAATACTATATATAGACGTAGATATATTTAGTAACCTATTCTGCTTAACTAAAATAAAGCAAGGTGACGCCTGAATCAATTATTAGCTTTATAAAAGAGTCTTCTTCTTTTTGTATGGTTAGTGACTAAACTGGTGACAGAGTTTTAAAGCCACCCACAGACTTGGCTTCACATGCCGTCAAAAAATCCCGAAATATCTCTCAGGTTTCCTCACGATGTTTTCCTTCACCGTTTATGAAGCACGTGGTACAATACGCACATCAATCCGATAACTCAGAGGTGCGTTCCTTGGGTTCGAACTCGAGACCTATGCTCGATACTTGGCAGTATGACGGTCACACTACTAGGCTATCACTGCTCAATTTAAAAAAAAAATAAAAAAAATATTCAAGTTGAAAGTAAGATAATGATTTACATTAATTGCAATCGAGGAAAAATAATTCTAGATGTAAAGTAGACTTGCCTGATCTAGGTTTATGAAAACCTGTGTTTCAGGCCAGCATTTCACAAATTAACATTTAAAAAGAAGATACAATATTTTCAATGATTGTAAGAGTAATTAATTGGGTAAGTATATTATTTTTAAACTAAATTATATTAGATTAAGTTTAAATAAATGAACGAATATCTAATATTAAAGTAATTAAGGAGAAGAGAAGAGATAATATTAAGTTTATTTTAATATTTCTAGTAGTTTTTTTTTTTGCGTACCTACGTGCTTTTTTTTCTCCACAGAAACACAGGAGGGCAACTAGGTTCATCATTCTAACTGACTGACTCCTTGACAGTTCCAAACTGCCCATAATTGGTTCGATTTTAATAAATGATTTGAGTTGGACCTACCAACAAAAAACACAACCACTTATCATCAAGCCTATATTCCCTAAGGGTTAGGCAGGGGTGTCTTTAAAGTACAAATAAAATACCAATATTTTTTTCAGTTAATGAGCCGAATTCTGATTTATACCCTCCTGATCAAATCAATAAATTTTGGTGCCTACGGGACCCTATTACTAAGACTCCGCTGTCCGTCTGTCACAGGGCTGTATCTTTTGAACTGTAATAGGTAGACACTTGTTTACGTTATGGCCGCTATTACAACAAATAATAAAAATAAAAATCTTTTTAAAAACAAGCTTCTATTTAACAAAAAGTACCAAATAAAACTTACGTAAGCATAGAAAATTTTCTTAAAATTTTGTATATTACTGTGTTATTATACTTATTGTTGTTTATTGTATTATTGTATTTTGTTTATTATTGTTTATTATTTGCTTATTTTCAAGTTTAGTGTAAGAAGAACATTTATGCCTCAAGCGGATTTGTTTAATGAATTCCGATTGATCGTGTATTACGTAATAGATAGTAGTAGTGGTAGGTACAGATACCTACCCTAATTACGTAATACACGATCAATCGGAATTCGAATCGTTTTGAAACAAATTGCTAATCCATTGCTTCATAAGTTCGAAAAACAAATCTGCGCAACAACGTAAATAATGAATGTTGTTGAACTGTCAAAATGAAAGTTTGTCGTAATCGTTTACGAAAATGCGCTGCGTAATTAAATAGCTGTTCTATCACCAGATACCCAACAAGCTCATTTTAGTCCCACAGCTTATAAAACATATTTTTTTAAAGTTTATTATATTTTATACTTACACTCACACTTAATTTTTTTTGTATTAGTCTGTTATAAATTTATTCACTTAGTCAATTATATACCATGCTAGGTAACATTTCTCATCCTATTCATTTCCTCTAGCTAGAGCATCGATGTTGCCTGATTTCTTTCCTGATAGTTTTGAGCAATCTATAACTTGAATCATAATAAGACCTAATGAGCGAACTAGAAGGAGTGGAGTTGTGGAGTTTGTGGAGTTTCTTGCCCATTCTTCTCCATACGAAAACGACCTTTTGGAATGGGCGACTAGAATCAATTATTATATCTTTTTTTTGTAAATGTTGACGTTCATAAGTGCCTTTTTTGTGCCTAAATGAAATAAATTATTTGACTTTGACTTTGACAGCGAAACATAGGCTTGCCCAGCGGTAAACAGTTTCGGTCCTAAATACACTGCGGCATAGTCGATTGTGTTGCCTTGCATTTTGTTGACAGTCGATGCCCAAGGGTAATTATACATTAGTCTACCCTACAAAGCAGAACATTTTATGTCATAATATTATTTTGCATAACAGCGGATAGCATAAACTATATTTCGCATAAAATAGTTTGGCATACACTCATTTATCATACATTCAAAACTTATAATTTTGTAAGTCAGAATCATCTTTAGGCATAAAATTCATATTCTTAGATAATAATTAAAAAGCAGAACCATCATATCGCAGAAAGTTCACACAAACATGCAAACAAGCATACACCATGCATGCAGCAAGCATGCAGCATGCAAGCGAGCTTGCAACATGTAGCAAGCATGGTTTCTGTCACGGCTCCGGCACTGCGTGGCTCCGGCGCGCGGCGGTCCCACGCGAGCTTTTCGTCGCAGATGGGACTGCAGCTTTCGGCTTGCTGGCTGACTTATCGCCGCCCAAATATTATTCTGCCATCTTATAAGTATGCCATTGTAAATTCCGACATATAAACATTCGGCCAAACAATAATTATATTAAAAAAAAAATATGCCTTTAAAATATTCGTTTAAAGAAGATTATGCCAAGTGTGCTATGCCAAATAAATTTCGGAGCATCAAAATTCTGCCAGATAAAGGGAACCCCTTTCAATAGCTGTACTTAGCTGGAAATTGTACAAATTGGTTTTATAACATGAACGTCAGCTCTTGAAAAGTAAAAGTCAGTACGATACTTTAGCAAGGAAATCTTATAGCTCCAACATCAGATACTAGGCACATCTTGACCAACGAGCTCAAACACAACGACACTATCTTATTTAGTTGAGGAGTTCCAATTCAAACTCAAAGCATTTATTTCAATTAAGCCATTTACAGGCACTTTTAAATTGTCAAAGAGTCAGTCAGATAATCAGAAAGTTGAAGCTAGTTGCCCATTCCAAAACGTAGATCTCTATGGAGAAGAACGGGCAAGAAACTCCAAGGACACTCTTTTAAATATAGAAATTACAACATCCTAGTTACATTACTCTTGTTGCTTCTATAAGTGAGAACAATGTAAAAAAAAAAAAAAAAGATATGAGTACCTATATCTATATATATTATATAATTATACTATTTCTGTACTCTTATATTAGGTCTTTACATATGAAATTGGAGATTTGTATGATAATTTTAAAATATAAAAGTTTTGGTTTTTTTTTAATTTCAGCTAATCAAAGTACTGGCCCAAATTATCTAAACAATTTTGCCATTTTTATGGCAGTTTGTTTATCCCTTTACTGTAGAAGTCTGCTGGACGGGAGGCGATGAATTCAGCGAAAGCTTTTTGTCACTTAAAAAATTGTCTTAATTTTGAAAAAAAGTGGATATCTGTTGGGACAAGGTCCGGTGATTACGGTGGGTGACGGAGATCTTCCAGCTGTAACTCTTGCAGCTTTTTAGGTCTGTCATGAAGTGTGAGCTCGCGCGTTGTCGTGGAGAAGCAATGGGGAAGAGCGATTGACTAGTCTTGGTTGTTAAATTAAAAGCTTCTCCATCATTGTTTGCAATTCTTGGCAATAGACATCTGCCGTCACTGTTGTGCCATTCGGTAAGAAGCTGTGATATATAAGTCTGGTCCACCAGATAGTCACTATCATCTCCCTATGAGTATTTTTTTTTTAGCGCACTGATTAGGTGCTGGACCCGGGTCCATCAACTAAGACGAATGCTTCCGGTTGTCGTACAGGATCCACTTTTCATCGCAGGTAACAATTCGATTAAGAATTCCTTCGTTTCTATGCCGATTCAGTAGTGCTATGCATGCTTCGACGCGTAAATCTCGCTGTTGGTCGCTTAGTTCGTGTGGCACCCACTTATCTAGCTTTTTTATCTTTCCGATTTGACGCAAGTGCTTTAATGTTGTTTTGACACTAACTCCAAGGCCCGCAGCAAGCTCAGCTGTAGATTGAGTTGGATCCGCTTCCATTATCGCCTTCAATTCATCGTTGTCAACCGCGATACTCGTTCGTTAACACAAAATTTCCAGATTTAAAACGATTGAACCAATAATGGACCGTGTTTATGCAAGCAGTGTTAGGCTCGTACACGTCGTTAATGTTTCGTGTTGTTTGCGCAGCGGTATTTCCACGTAGGGACTCATATTCGAAAATTGTACGAATTTTCAGTTAATCCATCGCGCCAAAAACTACCACAATGTCACAAAAACAAAAAACTGTCTAAAAATAAATGACTGAATTTGAAATTAAATTAACACGTCTTTCGAATGAAATTCATTTGAATTTCAAATTCCGCGCCAATCCACAGATAATTAAATCTGAAAATGCTGGTTATAGAATCTCCAATTACATAAGCAAAGACCTATTATTATTATAAAGAGGAAAGATTTGATTGTTTGTTTGTTTGTATTGAATAGGCTCCGAAACTACTGGACTGATTTGAAAAATTATTTTATCATTAGAAACCTTCGTTTTCAGGGAAAAAAGTAGCCTATGCTACATAGGCTACTTTTTATCCCGGGAAAAATAACGGGTCCCGCGGTAAAGACGACAAACGTGTTATTTTCAGCTTTTTATGCTCAGACTCAAATATATTAAATATTGTACGGTGGAACCCTACGTATGTGAGTCCAAGGCGCGCGCGCACTTGACCGCCTTTGAAATAGTCAGTCAGATTGCTTTAGAAAAACTTACGACTATCCCTAGTAAAAATAACTGGTTTGACTTTACTGTTTCTGAATAGGTAAATTCAAATTCAAATTCATAATATTTTATTTCACATAAACCTACAAGGGCACTTATGAAACGTCAGAAGCTAGGTGCACGGTTCCAATTGGTCGTTTCCTATGGATAAGAGCCGGCAAGAAACTCCACGGTTACTCTTTTAAAAATAAATGGTATTTACAATCTTTTCAAGTTACAGTGTTTATAGGTATGAGAGGACACTGTAGGCCTATCAACAAGTACCAGGTACTTAGCAAGATAGAAAACGATCGACAGATCTAAAAGTCGGTTATGCCTACAACGTTCTCACATTCACATAATATAAAAGAGAATCTTTATATCAAAAAAAAACAATTAAAAACCTATTTAAACTAAATGGCATGACTGCCACTAAAGCTGTAACAAATCTATAAAAAATATAGTATAGTGAAGTTATATAATGTCAAATAATGAAAAGATTATGTCAAAAAAGTACGTAAATGATAAAAAAGAAAAATAGGTAAAATCAAATAATCATCTTAATTTGGGAGCAGTTAATAGACATAATTACATAGTAATGCCGTTATTGAGGTACCAGGGAAGCCACATGTGCAGAAGGAATTATTGCCAAACTTCCTTGTCTTCAACTTATTCTTTAATCTCATAAAATATGCTTTTTTGATAAGGACACGTTTGATGTGGGTTTTGAACTTTCCATCACTAAGTTCTGTAACCGACTTTGGCAACTTGTTATAAAATCGAATACTGTTTATAACAAATGACTTACTAGTTTTAGCTAACCTAAAGTACCTAATAATTTTTATTAAAAAAAATATATAAGTACCAAAAATAAACTAATTACGCGAGAATGCCCGAGATTTATTTATTAAGAGTAGTTTTTCAAACACTACATGATTCACAAGCATGATTTCACCAAAACAACAATTTAAGAAAGAAAGAAAGACAAACAGTAATAATAATTTTAAAAAAAACTATTAAAAAAAAAAAAAAAAAAAAAAAAAAAAGGAGAATATAAAAACTAACAAAATATTAACGAACTGTGCGAGGCCAAAAAGGCCCTATCTCAGCAAAATAATTATGGCGATATTAAAAAAAAAACCGCCGCGCGATTCAGTAGAATAGATCGCTTTACACTCACCATTTTGAATTATAGAGCAAAAACTGTGGTTCTGTCCAGTCTGATATATCTCCCGTATGATAAATATATCTTTTGAGCGATGTATTGACTAGTTAAAAAGTACTGTACTATTAATGAAACTCATGTAAGTATTTTATTTCTCATCAATGTCAAGTCATATCAAATTACTAAGCAAAAAATACGATTGCTTTACGTTTTGTTTCCTTGACATTCTCAATTGCAATGGATGGAGGAATTGTTAATGTAAAGATCTATCTTTACACTTCATCTTTAGAAAACATTGAATTACAAGTAAACTATAATTATCTAAGAGCTTATTAATCTCTACTAGGTAATAATTACTTCGTTTAGTGCAATTCACAGAAACTTTGGTTAAATCAAAATAATGTTTATGAATCAAATCAGCATCAATATGCATCATAATGCATCTGTAGTTAAATCTAATTTCAGTTTATTTGGGTAGTAACGAAGAAATAGTAACAACTTGAAGAAAATATCGTTAGAGTTCTAGTTAACACTGTTTAAAGTAAGGCCATTTTAATAGGTAACATTTGACGTCTGTCAGTTTAGTGAAAGCAAATCGTAAAACTACTCGTATCGGTCATTATTACAATAAATATGTAATCGTAATTGAAAAAAGTTAAGCAATTTATTGTGCAATTCTAACAAAACGAAAAAATATATTATTTTATGCCCGGCGTTACAAGGTTACGTTGTTGAATTTTGATGAATTGTCAAATGTTACCTATTAAAATGGCCTTACTTTAGTTATAAGTTAGTCCGAGTTAGCTTGTCACGGTACTTAAGAAGCTTGTCATTGAGAAGCTATCTAATAATGAATAATTATTGACGTGTAACATTGGAACTTTGGTGCCTACTAAACACAAAATGCTTCAAAGTCAAATAATTTATTTCAATTAGGCACAAAAAAGGCACATTTGAACGACAAAATTTACAAAAAAAAAATTGTAATTGATTCTGGTCGCCCCTTCCAAAATGTAGTTTTCGTATGGAGAAGAATGGGCAAGAAACTCCACCGATGATCCTTCATTAATGTCAACCTTTTTGTATCTATTAACTCGTTTAGGTGACAGTAGGTCATATATAAACAGAACCTAGTAGGTAGCAGGCAGGTAGATAAAAGTACTTAATTGTAAAAGACAATTCATCGTTCCTACCATTCTGCCCAGCCTTGTTTCAACTACACACATCAACACGGTCTAGGGATATTTTTAAAAAAGCGAATTACTATCAATGTGTTAATTATTTATATGACATGTATATATTTAAAAGATACGTTATTTAATATTCTACCATTTTTTAATAATGGTTAAGTTACTTAGATTAAAATTTCAGGATTTTATGGAAAAAAAATGAAGCATAGACGGAAACCGTATATGAATTAACTTTTAATTTGTGAGTAAAAACTGAAAAAAATAGAAAAATCATTTAATTTGTGTTTATAAACTTGAATTTAGTAGTCTGAGAAAGCGCCCATGATGTTCATAACACATCGGCAACGATTCGGCATGCTCAGAACAAGGTTGTCAATGTCTTGCTGCGGAATATTGTCCCATGTCCTTCTGAGGTGCGCAAAAAGTTGATCTTCTGTAGCCAGATTTTCAGGAACTTCCTTCAGAGCTCTTCTTTGCAGCATATCCCACGCATGCTCAATGGGATTTAGATCTGGCGATTGAGCAGGCCAGTCTAAGGCCCTAACATTATGTGTATGTAACCAAGCTGCTACCGTTCTCGCCGTGTGCCGCCCGGGCATTGTCGTGCATGAGCAGGAAATCTTGCCCCATTTGTGTTCTGTGGGGCAAGATTACGGGCCCCAGCACCTGTTGGACGTATCGTTCTGCCGTCATATTGCCCCGCACCCAAACGAGATCCGTCCGTCCTCCAAGACGAATTCCTGCCCAAACCATAATTGTTCCTCCTTGGTATGGGTGAACTTCCTGAGGGTTCTGGAGACGGCTCCATCGTCCAGGAACTCGCCAAACACGCGTCCTTCGTGAATCTGGATGGAAGCCGAACCTGGATTCATCCGTGAACAGCACATTGGACCATTGCTCACGGCCCCAGTCCACGTGGTTCCGAACCCATTCTAATCGTCGTCCACGATTGCCTCTCCGTAAAGGTGGGACCCGGAGTGGTCTACGAGAGCGTAGATTGCTTTCATGCAGTCGCCTTCTTACAGTTTGGTCACTCACAAGCACTTGGTGTTCCACTCGCAGCCTTTGGACCAATTGAGTCGCCGTTGCATTTGGTTGAGCTCGCGCAGTAATTTGCAAAAATCGGTCTTGTCTGGGGGTAGTGATGCTACTTGGCCCCCGGTGCCTCTCCGCTACTTCACCTGTGGCACGATAGCGTGTCCACAATCTTGAAATTACATTTTGATGGGTCCCTATGGCCTCAGCAACATTACGCTGAACAGATCCAGCTTCCAGCATTCCCACAGCTCGTAACATCTCCGCCCTCGTCAAATGTCGGCGTTGCATGGCTACAATACCTCAATTTTAACTTTATCTTTCGTTTAAAAATGAAAAAAAACTGTAACTAAACGTAATTCGTATTGTTTTCTAAATTTCGCACAAATGAAAATTCCCTCTCCTATACATCAAGACATTTTTATGCCACCGAAACAAAAGAATTTTCAAAAATTTTAATTTGGAATTAGTCTGAGATAAATTACAAACAAATCGGTGTATAAAAGATTCCAATGCGGCCAGTACTTTTCGAGTTATTTAATTGAGTATGAAATATCCCTAGACCGTGTTGATGTGTGTATGTTGGGGGTCGGGTTCCAGTTGAACTGGATTTACTGATATTTTACATGGTGCGACTGCCTAAAATAATATTCTTTACTTTCCCGTAAATAATATTATTTTAAATGAATCTATATAAAAAAAAATAAAAAAAAAGAAATTGGAATAATATTTTTAAATAAATATTATTCTTTATTTCTTTCTTTCTTTATAGCATAACTTTAAATACTCCGACAATACCTGCTACCACCACCTCTTTTAGCAGTATTATTTATTTATTTAAAACTCTAAGACTATCATTACAGGAACTTAAACCTAATACGATACGGTAGCTAGGCCTATTATTATTATAAAATTAAATGTAAATTAAACTATATAAATACAATTAAAACTCCACACTTACAAATGAACACAAAATTAAAACTAAACAATAATAACTTATTCTACACTTCTAAAGATAATATTAATATTTTATATTATTTTAATCTTACTTGAGCGTGGGAAAGAGACGGAACTAGACGTCTTGTATAGCTCCAGTTCTTTCTCGCCCTAAAGTACATAAAAATAATCTGCTTAAAGAGGTGGTTGGCTCCCTGGGCATCAAGTCTGCTATTACAATAGTGTCAGAATGCTCTATCATTGATTTCATAATTGTTGATTTTGACAAGTTTGGTAATCTACTAATATATGGCGTCATTATGATTTTCCAATGGTCAGCCACTGACACTCCATTGAAAGAAATGGCATCTATTAGTAATCTCGTACATAGTGAAAAATAAATGACTGACTTATGCGGTAATCCTGCTAAAATTTTGACAGTTCCTTTGATCAGTGACCTACCATGAGAACGTCATTGTGCAGTCAGTTCTTTTAATTCGTTACGAGTATCGTGTTTATGGAATACAATGATCAACCAATGATCGACCATTATGAATTTAGCAGATTACGAACTTTTAGCAAGATGACAATGGGATCGTGTTGGAATGACGAATTTATAAAAATAGCAGACTTGGGCCCCTGTACCGTTGCATTTACCCATAAGCACAATTATGGTTTACGTGCGTTACATTTCTCCTGTCGTAACACAACGTTTTTTCACACCTTAAAATAAAAGTCGGTTCCTAGCAATATTTTTGACTTAATTTACTTAATTTATGTTCAGAATGCTTAGATAACGGATATGTGATGGGTATTTTCACACACTGTTTAATTAAAAATACAACAAAGATGAAAAGAAATAGCTCCAAGCTGTTGTCATAATTATGTTTCAAACCGGTACGGAAGGGAAAGACCGACTAATTACCTGAATTCATGCAGTTTAAAATAGCCGTGCCTACCTACATATTATTCTAATAATTCGGCATATAATGATAAATAACATATAATAAATAATAATAATAATTAAAAAAATGTACAAGCAAAAGAAGAGTTTCTGATAGCAATTGCTTGCCTGAATAAAGATCAATAAAATACATTACATTACTCGTAAGTCCGTATCAAATAAGTATGAAAAAGTGATTTTTCGAACATTTATGTAAATTGACGAGGTTTGTTCCCGTAATTGGAACAATTAGCCCCATTCTCATTGGTTCTCATTGTTTGTTTGGCCTTTCACGTTTAGCCCAAAAAAATTTGGACGGTGAATGATCTTCTTTGGCAGGAAGCAAGGTCTCACAGCACATGTAAAGGAAAAAGTCCAAAAACAGTTATTTTGTAGGTTAACCACGCATTTTTTTTTTGCGATTACTAATTTACATTTACAGTCGGAGAATCGACCGTGACGTATATCGATGTATGGGAGAACATGTTTTTCAACTACAATGTTAAGTTTGTTTTCGGAATAAATTCATCCCAACTACCAGCTTCATTGTGCGTAGTTCGACACGCACTTGGTCGGTTTCTTTTTCATTTTGTTGATGTTTCTATGAGTTTCTTTAATTTAGTTTGTGACATTCCTATGCTCCTCACTCCGTACTCCGTACTCCGTACTCCTCATATTTTATTTTATATGTATATATATATATATATATATATATATTTTTAAACAACCATAATTTATGATGAAAAAAAAATGTACTAACATTTCTCCCACCACCTTTTTTTAAATACAACATAACGTTATTTTAACATAATAAATATTTAAACTATTTAATAGTCCAGGAGCGACTACCATATTTTATAATTTTGACTTAAAAATGAAGTAAGTAGTTTTGAATTACTTAAACACTTTAATAAAACTGCTTAGCTGCACCTGGGTCGTGTATTATAACTTTAATAAGGTAATATGTATTCAGCACAACATAGTATGAGAGAATGATTAATAATTAATTATTTATATGAAATTATAAACAACTAGTTGGTATTTTTTATAGTATAATTTTGTAGTAATAATTGTAGCTATACTATACAGCATGTAGGTACTTACCAGACATATTTAAGGTCATATTTAAGGATGTGGTGTCGCGAAAAAATATCAGCCGTCCCATAGAATTGGGTCGAGTAGAAATTTAAGTTTTGTATGGGGCAGATGATTTTTTTCCTTATTACGATGTTGGAGAAACTTGATCAGTTTAATGGTCTGTACCACACCTGTAATAGGACTACAAATCTCTGAATCATGCTGTATATAGTACCTATAATGTTTCTTGTGAATTTTTTAGGGCTTAGGATTCAGGTTTAGAAGTAAAATAGAACGGAAAAAAATGTTTAGTAAATACATACATCGGCAATTTGTCGTCTATAATTAAGTTGATATTTCTGAAAATTTTATGAAATATTTTCAATAATAATTTCATTTGGGAAGGTTCTCAAACAATTTTAATAAAGTTGTTTCTGGCCAGAAAGAAATAATCAAAATAAGTTTTATCTATGGTATCAACCAAATAAAGACTTGTATTGGGCTAGTTTAAACACAACAAAAAAAAAAACATTGATTATAAAAAATATATCGATAGATAGATTTGTATCTATCATACTTAACAGATGATGTTTTTTTAATTAAACTAAATAAAATTATTTATTAAATAATAGATTAAAAAAATAGTTAATATTAACTAACAGGTATTTTTATAGACCACTAGCTGCCCCCTGCGGTTTTTCCCGCATAAGTCTCGATTCCGTGGGAATTTCGGTATTCAAATTCAAATTCAAATTTATTTATTTGTTAAAAATCTTGTACATTAACAGATTGGACGGTGACCCCCAAACTAGACATATGCTTGTATCTTGGGGGTCGGGATTGCGACATTTTCAGAGTAAGGGTAGTACTTACATGATTATTGCATTACAGTTGAATATAAACTAAATTAGAACTAAACTAAAATCAGTAAAATAAAAATTATAAATATTTTATTTCACATAAACCTACAAGGGCACATGAAACGTCAGAAGCTAGGTGTACGGTTCCAATTGGTCGTTTCCTATGGAGAAGAGCCGGCAAGAAACTCCACGGTTACTCTTTTAAAAATAAATGGTATTTACAATCTTTTCAAGTTACAGTGTTTATATGTATGAGAGGACACTGTAGGCCTATCAACAAGTACCAGGTACTTAGCAAGATAGAAAACGATCGACAGATCTAAAAGTCGGTTATGCCTACAACGTTCTCACATTCACAAAATATAAAAGAGAATCTATATAAAAAAAAACAATTAAAAACCTATTTAAACCAAATGGCATGACTGCCACTAAAGCTGTAACAAATCTATAAAAAATATAGTATAGTGAAGTTATATAATGAAAAGATTATGTCAAAAAGTACGTAAATGCAAAAAAGAAAAATAGGTAAAATCAAATAATCATCTTTTTTTGGGAGCAGTTAATAGACATAATTACATAGTAATGCCGTTATTGAGGTACCAGGGAAGCCACATGTGCAGAAGGAATTATTGCCAAACTTCCTTGTCTTCAACGTAGTCTTTAATCTTATAATATGCTTTTTTGATAAGGACACGTTTGATGTGGGTTTTGAACTTTCCATCACTAAGTTCTGTAACCGACTTTGGCAACTTGTTATAAAATCGAATACTATTTATAACAAATGACTTACTAGTTTTAGCTAACCTAAATTTGGGTATCACAATTTCATGTTTTCTACGTGTATTTATATTATGGAAATCGCTTCTAATTTTGAAAAGTCCTAAGTTTTTCCGAACATACAAAATACTTTCTAAGATAGAACTGATTGAAAATACTCCAAAACAACGCTATAGATCCACAAGACAAGAATATCGTCACGAATTATGTCTAATAGCCTCACAGACCACCCTTATGCACAAAAACATGTTCTGCATGGCTCCGAAAATATTCAATAAAATACCAAATGACATTAAGGATTTAAACTATCTACACACAATTTAACTAAATATTTTTTTTATTGTAAAATGCTACTACCATTCACGAATTCCTTCTTGACTAAATGATAATTATGAATGTATGCTTGAAAATTCAAAAACTTGACTTATTAATTTGTGTACTGAATATTTATTATAATCATTCATTAGACTTATTCAAAAAAAAAATTATAAAAATTAATTGTATTCTAAATATTATTGATTTTTTGTTTATTTGTATTTAATATCGATTTTAAGTTCTTATATTATTAAATAGTGTATCTAATGGGTGGTTTTTTGAGTTACCATAACCTAATTATAAAACCTACTGTATCACCAAAAATCACACAAATAAATACTTTGACTTTGATTTTGACTTCAATAAAATAACTGATTCTCGTGTTACACAAATGACAAGGAATAAAATATAAAGTTAAGTTTGATACAAATTTTAATACATTCATTTTTATATCAGTAAGGACTTTTTAATATTTATTTTAAATTAATTATCAATAATTAATTAGATTTTGCACAGTTTTTATTTTATTGATTATAGGTACTTACATCATTTATCATCATAAATAATTTCGGAGATAGGTAATTGCCTCAGTAGTAAGATTTTTGTGCCAACAGACATTATTTTTATAATGCTAGGTATTATATAACTTTTTCTATATTCTCTAGCCACAGACAAAAATAATAAACATCTAGAATTAAGAAAAGTATTTTAAAATTAAATATAATAAATACGAATTACGTTATTCAAAATTCCCGAGGCTATTAATTCGAGACCGCAAATTCAAATTCACCGAACATATGGAACGTGAAAATTCCGTCAATAATCGTTCAACTAATTCGATTCGAATTTTAAATTGTTGCCGAATTTGTTCGGTTTTTTTCGCTCGCCGTCGGTTCGACGCCGACGCGATCCGAAAACTGTCAATCAAACCGTTGCATATTATTATTTAAGGTATTGTAATTTGAAAATAAAAGAAATTTTGGAATTTCGAACATCGGAACGTTTGCTTTTTTTAGAGTTCTCGATTTCGAATAATGAGCGTCTAGTAGAACCGCATTGGTCTCACTTGTTAGATTTTTTGTTGAAATCAAATCATGAGATTAGTATAATTTCATAATATCCTGGCTGCAAAAAAGGCAATTTTGTTTTGTTGCACAGCTAATTTGTGTTTAGATAGGTACCTAGGTATCATATTCATATTACTTACTGACGATCTAGCGGCTCTTCAACAATTTTCATCTTTTTCTAAATTTTTTATGGAAGAAGATCTTGTCAGTAGGTATGTCTGGAGTATTGTGAGATGAGCGTTTGACTGTCGAGTAGTTATTAATTTAATTAAATAATTTGTTTGTGTCATTATCTAATGTAATTGTCCTTGTAATTTTCAGATTGAACCATGATGCACGAGGTTACCTGAGTTTATCTTGGAAACCTGGATTTTGACGTGGCGATCAATGCTTGTGCCTTCTGTATAGGCTGGTAACCTAATAACAATTAGAAAATAGTTATAACAATTAAATATGTAGATTCCATACTTAGGTACCTGCCAAATTTTCGCAATGATTCTGAAAAAAATACAGAAATAAAATACAATTATGTAGAATCCAAAACAATGTCATATTTTACAGAACTTCCACCATTCATACCACACACACTTGACCGTATTATTTACCGAAAAGCTAATTGTGTTATGTCTCGCGGCACAGTCGTGGACCGAAGTAAAAAACTCACTTATCGGCCCCGGAGGTTCTTACAAAAATTGGGCTTATCCCTAATCTTATATTGACACCGTAATGAGACCAAATATTGTAACGTTCGAGATTAGTCTCGAGAGGTATGGAGATGACATGGGACTAAAATGTTTTGGGCGTTGTCCTTTTTTTTCATGACATAATGTCTTGGAAGGATTTCTTAATTGAGCAAAATAAAATTTTGAGTGTAGCTAGTAAGCTTCTTGCAAACTCATTTCTTCTAGCATGCTATCTTTCTACATATAAATATTTATTGTTGAAAAGGAAAAGAAAGTTTTCCAATTTTACAAAAATATCGTCTTGACATTTCCAAAGTAGGCCAGCCTTGTTTTTTTTTTTTTAAATGATGCCCCACACTAGGGTTTCTCCTGTATCGTGGGTGCGTTAACAAACATTTTTATTCACATACACAAACAGCCCGACCCGAAACAACTACTTGTAGGCCATACAAATATTTGTTCCGTGCGGGAATCGAACCCGCGACATGCAGCGCAGCAGTCAATTGCTTAACCACTGCGCTAACCGTGCCGTGTTAAGCTTGGGTGTCCTATTTGGTTAAACTTATTTCTTTAAAAGGCTCTAACGAATTATATTTGTCATTAATTACAATAAATAAAGGTAAAACAGCAGCAATATAAAAAAAATATAAAATCGTCTCCACATCTCCCTCTGTTCCAACACAGCCACCGGCCGGATTTGGTTCCGTGAAACTAATCAGTTTAAATAAGTAAATTGACGATAGACCGCATTCGTCACGCGATGGTTGAATTCGGGTACCTACAGTGTGCCGAGATGGGCAGATACTACTCGGTAAGCACTGGAGTTGTTTTGTCCGAAGTTTTTTAGGAAAATGTAGTGAATATTTCAGAAAAAGGATCACTATTTTAGTCTCTAGTTAAAGTAGAAACTCGGTTTTGGCTTGTATTTAAATTGAATTGAACACGGGATGATAAATTATCCAGTGTTGTAGAGAGAAGACTTAGATCTAAATAAATGTACAGATAGTGCAATCCACGACGACGCGCCCCACTCCGCGATTACTGTACTGTAAGCTGTACTTTAGTGCGGAGCGGGGCGCGTCGTCGTGGATTGCACTATCTATAACTGCAGTGCTATTCTGTAACCATCTCACCGTGAAAACTTAGGTGAAGTGAGCTCGGAGTGAGCTGTCAGTCCCTAGCAGCAGGTGGAATGACAGCACACTTCACGCTCACTTCACCTAAGTTTTCACGGTGAGATGGTTACAGAATAGCACTACTGATAACCTTCTGTTTACTCCTTTATGGAGTACTGCGGTGCTATTCTGTAAAAATCTCACCGTGAAAACTTCGGTGAAGTGAGCGTGGAGTGAGCTGTCAATAGTGTCAATTCCAAGCAAAAACAAACTCACTTCACCTAAGTTTTCACGGTGAGATTTTTACAAAATCGACCGACAGGTGTCTTGTTATGTCGTATATTATAAGTCCAGCCTTTTCAATCACTTATACTTATACCTACTCCATTTGAAATAAGATTAGACATTTAAATAAATCTTTTTTACATTTCGTTCAACCGATTTTGACTTCTATACCGTAGGCATAAGGATGGTATTAAAAGCAAAAAAGTCGTTCCAATACCAATTGTTTAATGCAGCTGCCATGTGTCTTGCCAGCAACGCAATAGAAGTCAAAATCGGTTGAACGGACTGTAAAAAAGTTACCTAAAACCTACGCACCACCAGCCACAATCTGCCATGCGTGCTCATTCCCACATAGATACAATAATTTCACTGACCAATGTAAAAATTCAAAACACAACGCCAAGTTTAATATAAAGGCAGTTTATTTACACACACGTATTTACATGATTTAAAAACTATCAGACTTAAAATAATAATCATAGGGCATCAAAAAATTCATCCGTATCGCTGTCAAGAGGAAAAGTGCCCAAAAGGGTGGCAGCATTGTCACGTTGAATGGCAATGCTGATTCTTTGGCCAAAGAATAGGCCAGCCCTCTCAAAGAATAGGTCACGTGAATAGTCGACAAAGGCATACAATTCATACACTCACGTTCCAAAACTTTATAAACTTTGTATTGATTTTACCTTCACCGCAGAGTTTACGAAAGCTCTGTTAGTAGCCACCCTTAGCAGCGACCCACTCCTGCGTAAAGTGCCCAGTTATACCAAAAGATGGCACTGAGCGTTACGAAAACGTAACATCGAAGAAGTTTATTTCTGTACAAATGTAAGGACTATTTCTGCTTGCAGCGCTCGGCCGTTATACAACCGGGTGGTAACAGATGTGGTCATCGTGTTCACGGGATTTTGTTTTCAATCTGCATAGATATGAAGTTCTTCGATAGTATAATGGCAAAATCTAAAACGACTGGAGCTTTTTTGTTTAAAAAAAAATATCTAGAAATAAGCATGCCAATTCTACGTATTTTTCTGTCCCATTATTCTTGTAAAATTTATACATAATTATTTTGTGTGTACGGATAAATAAATATAGTGATAAAAAAGTACCTAGATACCACCGCTTCAACTAATTAGGTATAGGAAGGAAAGCAAGAAAGACTAACAAGAAATTGACCGGATTTTGTTTTCAACAATAAAAGATTTTAAATTCTGTTTCTCATGCTGGCATCTTAATAAAATTCCCATGGGGCTTTTTTGAATCCCTCAGACCCCCGAATGGAGGGTATTATACATTAAGCGGATTTATCATATTTTACATAACTATTGAGAAGCAACGATAATACAACCTACTTAAATTGTTGACATAATTTTTATGACATTAATGATTTCTTTGACTTCAAACTATAAAATATGTATGTAAAGGTATTAATGAAAATGTTTGTGATGTATAATCGACACGGACACGGAGGAGCTCGTGGCTTAGTAATAACTGCCGCACGGGTGGATCCATTAGGTTAAGCTACGCTTGCCGGGGTTGGTCTGTGGATGGGTGACCATCTTTACATACCGAGACTCCTCCGTGCCTCGGAAAGCACGTTAAGCCGTTGGTCCCGGCTGTCATTCGTGGATCTTTGACAGTCGTTACTGGTCGTCAGAAGCCCGAAAATCTGACAACCAGTCTTACCAAGGGGTATCGTATTACCCAGTTACTGGGTTGTGGAGGTCAGATAGGCAGTCGCTCCATGTAAAATACTGGTATTCAGCTGCATCCGGTTAGACTGGAAGCCGACCCCAACGTAGTTGGGAAAAGGTTAGGCAGATTGATTTTTGTGATGTATAATCTAAATGACTATTATTGTATAACCAATTAATCTGTGACATTCTATATTTTACCTTTAACTCGTTACCTATTAAACTAAAACTAGCTAACCATGTGGACATTATATCAAAACCATACTGTAACAATTTTATACCAGTTTTTCACCTAGTTTAGCAATAGATGCTAATATGTTGTATTATTTTCATTATAGCCTACAAATTTCTTTTTACGCATTATTGGTTGTTTAAAATGTTAATATTTTTTTATGTCAATAAAGTTATATTATAAATAAGTTTAAGTAAGGTAAATAAAGACTTATCTTATCTAAAAATTAGATAAGTATTTTTATTTCCTTATGGTACTTGCGATCTATGAAGTGTTCTATGAATACCTACCTACTGGATGCGCTAGGAGCTAGGCATTGTTCGAAAGCCATCAATGTTTTTAATGACAACACTGACTTTTAAACATTGTTAGATAAAAATTTACCCGACCTTTGATTTATTTTAAATCTTTTCTCATAAAAAAATCAGAATGAAAGTGTATTTTAGAGGGTTAAAGGTGAACAGTTAGACAGTTGAACAAACTAAAACAAAGTCAACTGTAACAATACATAGAGGTGACATCATGCTAACCAGAAGATATTACTTTTATACGACATTCAAATAATAAAAAAATTATGCGCGCTTTTTATGACCTCACTTGTAACCTAAAATTTTACTATTGGGCTGTGGCCCAAGTTGTATGTGGTAGCGTTTTGTATTAAATTTTTAGCAAACCTAAATTATTAGATCCCTTTCTTCTTTTTATGTCAATAGACAACACCAGTAGGTACCCTAATTGCGTAACACACTTTCAATCAGAATCCGAAAAATTGCTTCATTTTTTTGAATAATTCATCGGGTCAGCAAGCAGGTCATAAATAACGCAATGAATGTTGTTGAACTGTCAAAATTAAAGGCATTGCCATATTCTGCTTTCATGTGGTTACTGACTAACCTGGTATCAGAGTTTTACAGCCGCCCATGGGCCTCTGACTTGGCTTCACATGCCACCAAGAAATATCTCTTAGGTTTGCCAGTTTCCTCACGATGTTTTCCTTCACCATTTTTGAAGAAAGTGATAATTATATATGCACATGAATCCGAAAAGTCAGAGGTGCGTGCCTTTGGTTCGAACTATGACCTATGTCACACAACTAGGATAGCCTAGTGGTACGCGCGTTTTATTTTATCAGTGATAGCACTGTTATAATAAAACGCCATTATTGGTAAAGCAACATTTAACTTTCATGAATTCGTTTTCTTACATTTAATTCGGAACTTATTAAAATTTAAATTTATTAAAATTTTGTGCACTTAGCACAAATACAACGTGTCACAATACAAATCGATTAACACACGTTAGTTTTTTTTAATGCTCCTTGCATTAAAAAAAACTAACGTGTGTTAATCGATTGTTTACACCTAATTAGCGACGACACTTAAATGGCATAGATTCTGAGTATTTTATTAGATGGTGCAAGACCTCTAAAAATCGGTGTGCGGTTACAGCAGTACGCGTAGCATGACTACTTCTATCTCTACCCAACGAAGAATGGACATCTCTTTCTATCCAACGTGACAAATTCCATTCATATTTGAGCACTAAAGAACTTCCAGTATTTAAAAATAAATTACGATACTTTTTAATTGATAATGCATTCTATACGATCCAAGATTTCTTAAATTATTGATTGATTTGTTTAAACATTTTATTTAACTGTATTTTGACATATAATAACTAAATTTGACATGTAAAATAATTCTCAATTTAATGCTAATACATAATTATTGTATACCTATTAGGCAGGACATATTGGAACTTAATTTTTTTGTCTAGACCTGTATCAAACATATGCCCACAATAAAGATATTATGATTATGATATTTGACATCGCACCGTAGAAATCTTTCTACAATCTGCCATTTAGTTTCTTCCGTTTCTTTGGTGATTCTGCTACACGCCATTTGCATTATATCTACCAGGATGATAATCAGATAAATCAATTAGAACTCAACGCATTACGGTCCTCAATGTAATACAAAACTACTATACAGGCTGAATTTTTAGTCACCGTCCAAATTTTTTCTAGGCATTAGGTATGATAAACTAACTCCATTTTTGAAAAAAAAAACGATTCGTAAAATGTTCATATTAAATCATTTTCTCGAAAGAATTATCCGCTCTGCATGGTATATAATAACTTTGTGATGTAATATCTCAATATTTTTGTATTGAGTGATAAAAGAAAAAACACGTAGGTATTCAATTATTTTCGCCAAAGATTAATATATCAAAATTTGGACGGTGACTAAAAATTCAGGGTGTATATCTTTCTTTCCAGCCACTCTCTCATGACTAAGACCACAACAGACACAGATATTCGTTATGCGTGAGTTTCGGCAGTTCTGCCGTGATTTACCGTCGGCAGTGTCAGAGGGGCGCGGGGCAAAGAATGTAAATCATACCGGCTCATATTTAACGATTTGCGGCTCTTTCCTATGGCTTGTTTACTTGATAGGCGTATGTGATGGCCAGTTGCGTATCATAGGCTAGAGACATGCTAGGGATAAACAGGGATATGAGACGACGATGCTAGTGGTCGCGAGCGCTACTGCTGAAGTCAAAGTCAAAGTCAAATAATTTATTTCAATTAGGCACAAAAAAGGCTCTTTTGAGCGTAAAAATTTACAAAAAAAAAAAAAACTAGTCGCCCCCTCCTAAAGATAATTTTCGTATGGAGAAGAATGGGCAAGAAACTCCACCGTTACTCTTTTAAAATGTTTTCACAATATCTTTTATACATATTATGTGAAGACAATGCACCTAGAATAATATTACTATACCACGATAGGTAAAAATAATGAAAAATGAAGGAATGACCGATAAATTAATTATGTGATAGATGCATGGTGCTTACATAATTACAAGTATTGTAAAATTATACGATATTCCTAAAACTTTAACAAAAAATACTAATAATAAATCAGTATGTGAGTTCAAGTAATCACAGAATATAAAATCAATGATAAAAAATAAAAAATACACTTAAATTTGGCAACCTGTTAGATATTGTCTAGATTCTAAATTGTCCTACGGAGCAGGACCAGCATGTTTCCAAGCATTTTTATCTTGGTCCAGCATCTTACCAAGCATTTTGAGCATGCGGTCCTGAGTTCGATTCCCAGGTCGGGGAAAGTGTTATTTTTCCATAAGGAATTTCTTCGTAGCAGCCCAGAATCTGGATTGGGTCTGGTTGAGGACAATAGGCTCGCCCCTATTAAACTTAAACATAACTGGCGAAACGTGGGTGTACTAAGAAACACCACGTCTGCCTAACCCTTCGAAGATTACAGGCGTGATGTTATGTGGTGAGACTTTTTCTTTGGTTCTGGGTTTCGGGGTCAGTACAGTTTCCGTTAGGGTACTTGTTGGCTACACTGTCCTCAAATAGTTTTTTTTTTTTTTTTTAAACGTCTCTCACTCGGAATTACTCCTGTATCGTGGGTGCGTTTACAAACATTTAAACTCACATATACAAACAGCCGGACCCGGAAAAACTACTTAAAGGTCATACAAATATTTGTTCCGTGCGGGAATCGAACCTGCAACACGCAGTGCAGCAGTCAATTGCTTTAACCACTGCGCCAACCGTGCCGTCAAAATTAGGAAAAATTGCGAAAGCCAATTATTTTTTCAAGAGTAACCGTGAGTTTGATACCAGCAATGCTATTCTGTAATAATCTCACGGTGAAAACTTAGGTGAAGTGAGCTGTCATTCCACCTGCTGCTAGGGACTGACAGCTCACTCCGAGCTCACTTCACCTAAGTTTTCACGGTGAGATGATTACAGAATAGCACTACAGCTCTTCTCCATAGGAAACGAACAATTGCAGACACGCAGCTAGCTTCTGACGTTTCATAGGAACCCATGTAGGTTTATGTGAAATATAAAAAAAAATGATTTTGGACTGTGTGCCGTTCATCTATGCTTTTTGAATAAATGCTTTGTGTGTCAGTTTTAATAACTCGATAACTTGGTCTCCCTCATAGAAAGCGGAGGCCTCTATGTCGTAGCAGTGGGAACATTATATGTTTATAATATGTATGATAACTATAGGAGCTCGTTTTCCCTCGTCATTTTCTCAAGATTATTCTATAAGCACTTATTTTCTATAAGTTCATAATAATAGTAATAACGCCTAGCTTTGCACCTTGGTTCCAGCACACGCACAAGTTGACAAGCAAGGGGGAAGAACGGAATCATGGCGGTAATAACGTGTTGTTTTTAACGATCATAATTATAAAGTTATTGGAAGTACACGCCTCATAACAACTAACGTTTGTACGGGGAAAAAAAATCTATAAAGAAAAAAACAGTTTAGATATCAAAACACTTACGCCCTTATTACCCTTAAGGGTTTGGTCAAGTTATATAACACCTTTTGCCAACTACATGTAGCTAGTCCAATAGATTAGTAGGCAAGCCTAATTGGCCCATTAAAAAATCTGGAAAAATATAAATTATTTTGCATATAATTTTTATATAGAATCAATAAGTTCTTCTTCTTTCTTTTCGAGTGGTTAGTGACTAACCTGGTGTCAGAGTTGTAAAGCCGCCCACGGGCCTCTGACTTGGCTTCACATGCCGTCGAGAAATATCTCTCAGGCATGCCGGTTTCCTCACGATGTTTTCCTTCACCGTTTTTTTTAGCAAGTGATAATTATATAATACGCACATAAATCCGAAAAGTCAGAGGTGCATGCCTTGGGTTCGAACTCGAGACCTACGACTTGTCAGTCTGACGGTCACACCACTAGGCTATCACTGCTTATCAAGTTTTTCTAACTGAACAGACAGCTGTGCTGCTGGGGAGTTGGTTGCGCCACTTCTTCTTCCCAGGTAAAGCACTAGGAAGTGGTGAAGGGTGGGCGTTTTTGGGGGACTGTCTTATGTAATTTTGACGTTCGAAAAGTCTAGTTTGATTATAATTATGACTTTTGAATTAGGACTGCAATTGACCAATAAAATTGTGACTCAGAATAAACAGGCGGTAGGTGTTGTGGGATACCCAGCTGGAACAAAGTTTCTCTTGGCGAATGAGAGCCAGACCGAAAAAAGGAACATTTAGACAGTCACGAAACTTCCGTGACGGTCAAGATTGTAGACAGTTTTTTTGCACATGTGCGCAGATTATTGCGAGCTTCGTTCCAAAATCGTTCATTCAAAAACACTATTAAGTCATTTAAGCTTGCACCCAGGCACGTCAAGATCACAGCAGTACTTGCGATATCGCAAGTACTGCTGTGATCAGTACGAGTAGTAGTGTGAGTAGTGAGTAAGTACTGTGTGTGTGTGTGTGTGTGATGTGTGTGTATAGATATCTATATGTCCCACTTTGCTAGTGTGGGACCCATCAGAAGCATTTGGCTCTGTCACACAGCAGGGCAGGGCGATCAAAACGCCATTCTACTGCTTAAAGGACGAATTTTCCTTAACTCTATATTATATTAAAATAGTAACGAAGAATTTTTCTGTTTGTCTGGATGTATATTCTGGATTGGCGCTAAAACGGCTGAACGTATTTGGATGAAATTTTGCACACAGAATCTGGATTATCACATAGGGTACTCTTAATGTCGGTATACGTTGCCGTGGGATATTTTCCCACATACACGAGGACAAAGCCGCAGGGAAAAGCTAATATTATAATATACACATTTTCCCTTCTGCTTTTTAATAATTCAATTTTTTGCTGCAATTCTACGTCAACCATCGGGAACATTATTTAGTTATTTCAACCACGTACGAAACTCAATACCTACCACATTTCTAAAGGTTACCATAACCAGCTAATAACAATTTGCCATAATCATCTGAAAAAATACCCATAACTAACCTAGCAACCACATAAAAATACTTAGTTTTTACCTTTTTACCAAAGATTTAAATAGCTAGATTTGCCCTCACCGTGCTTAGTCACGCGAAAAAGTGTCAATACTGAGGAGAGTGAGCTTACACATGATTAAATAGCATTTTCATGACAATCAAGTCAAGCCACAGCATCATTGTGTGTCACAGGTATCAAAACGAAACAGAAACGCGACTATCTTTTGACGCTGTAGGCTTATCTAACGATTTAAATCCTTGGTTTTTACCTTTTTACAATGCACAGTAAAATAAAGTTGGCAAAAGATTTTTATTATTTAGCCAGTAAGTTCATTGTTTATAGTGTCATAATGTTAACTTTACCGTTTACTGTGTTGTAATTAAATGTGATTTATGAAGGAAATAACTTTTTCGATTTGATTTTTGGAAATGACAATGATTATTTTTCAGGACATAGGAAGAAGGAAAGGGACGCCTTTGTTTTGTAGTGAGACAGGCTGATTATGATATCCTTTATTTCATTTTTATATATTATTAATTACGTTTTTAAATATTTTAATTAAAAATATAAATAAAAGATTTTTATTCTATAAAACATTTATGTTTTTGGTTAATTTAATTGGGTACCTAATGAAAAATGATGTACCTAATGGAATTACGTACCTATGATGACTAAAATTTTTGCATTTTATGGTTCTGACGTAAAATATAAACATGATAGGATAAAAAATATCATCTGGGATCCAAGATGACTTGTTTAGCCTATTACTAAACATCTGAAGTAGAATGAACAACTAATAGATTTTTCATTTTGTGAGTGAAATATCTAACGCCTTATGTACCTACATATAAATTTTTAACCTTTTGCTGAAATACTGAGCTTATAGAAAGATCTAGGATTCAAATTAAATAATTATAATGTTTGTTTTTCAGTCTATAAAAATACCATGCAATTTTATTGCGTCTCACTAAATAATTCGTATTTCATAGTTAACGGCTAACATTGTTTAATTTTGCACATCTGCCTAATAATTATAAGCTAAGCCTATAATACTCGGTATGGGCCAAGTTTCCTTTCAAACCAGGCCAAGATAGGAACAGCTGATACTGACATCCTTAGCTATATCTAACATTAATTTATTTTATAGGTAGACATAAATTAAAATAATACATTAGGTAGGTATCATTGCGCTTTATGCTGATAAAATCATATATCAGTTACTGTCTCTAATCCAAATTCAAATTAGTAAAAAAATGTTAATTTAAACATAGGGTCGTCCGCCTTTGTGTACAGCCGAGGGGAAAATGCGAAAACTCGCCCTCACCCGGCGGCCATTTTGTGACGTCACTGCTGGCCGCAGGGGACGTATTTAGACGAAGTATTTTTTATAAAGGAAAGCTTATTTTTTTGGCAAAATTATTATTGTTTGTCTTTGATGACGTTTTGTGTCAGAAAAGAAAATAACGTATAAACCCTGACAGATAGTATAGTTTTTTGCGTTGTAAATAAAAATGCAAAACAATAAAAAAAATACACCTACCTACCCATAGTATTCTTATATCGAAAGATAAAATATATAACAAAATTGTCTGGAAAAAAGCACTCATCAATTTTTACAACTCTTTTTGAAATTTTCAACATTCATTATAGTTCGCACAGTACCGATACCAGACTACTAAAATATAATTTTCCACGAAACTTAAAAACTAATGCACTTAAGAAATGCCAGTTATCCTTTCTCCTGAACGTCGACATTGCAACTGACATTGCAAACAAAACCTATACAATTTAAAACAAAACTATACAAAAAAAACGTGCAAAAGAAAAACTCGAGCGCAATTGTTAAGAAAAATAAAAATGTACGCTCAGTACGTCCCCGTGTGCGCTTTGATGATGCCGGAGCGTTTTGATTGGTTCGCGAGAAGTGGTGGGCGTGGTTTGTTTGAGCTCCTCCCACCTCCGTTAAGGGTCTTAGATTGTGAGGCTCCAAACGTAATCGGGCGCTTGCCGGCTGCGCCACGCGTACTCACACAACGTAGCATAACCTTTAAACACGTGCTCTCTATAAGAAAATTTAAAAAAAACCGGTGAGAATATCCGTGTAGTGACAATGTGGTGAATTTTAATGTGACTCAAGAAAAGAAACAAGCCCAAACTGTGTTATGGGCTAAAAATATTATGATATAAACAACTGATGTTATGAAGAGTGTGGAAACTAATGTTTTGTGTTTAGTGTTGTGGAATCGATCGGCTGAAAAGTGACCTCTGGCGGTTGAAATTGACCGAGTTACATAAAACAGTAACAATACAGCTATTTTGTGGAGTGCATATTCAGTTGATCGACGATTTTTTTTAGTTTGAGCCAAAATATCTTCCAATAAGATTCTATTCACTAGAAGCTCAATTAATTCTTCCAAAATTTTTTATTCTGCTTCTAGAACTAATTCGGTCATATTTTTGTTTTTTTTTTTTTACTTTTTCCTTTTAATAATTCTTGACAGCCGTTTTAGGCTTCATAAATGTGCAATATTTAAACAAAGATTTATTTTAGTGTAAAGCGAATGTAAATAAAAGCTCAGTCTAGATCGAATTTAGGATCCGTTTTAATTGTAAATAATAGGCTCATTAATAGTGATAAATTAGATCAATTAACTATCGAAGACGATCGGAATATTGTTGGTGGTGACAATTTTGAAATTCTAGATAAATTGGAGGTCACAAACAAAGAAGATCAAAGAGATATTGAAGATCTCAAACATTGAATAATAGTTACAGACAAAGGAACAATTATAATTTACGTTCGACCTTCACAAGCGGATGAATTAATTGCTATCAAACTGTTAATTTTGCAAGGAACATCTAATTCGAGGTCTCTGTTTACGAGTTTCCAATACAATAAAGATTTTAAGTGCCGACAATTAAAATTGGAGTAAACATATTGAACACATAAATTTAAATCGATGCAAAATTACCGAATTTAGCACAATTATAATCAATTTACATATCAATAGAATAGAAAACATCTCAAATTTTGAGCTTCTTTATCGTCGACTGAATCTGACCTTGTTGTGCAAACTAATTGTGAAATCAAGAGAGAATTATCAAGTGATTCCTCACGAACAAAACCACATCCAAATGCTGTTGCGTTAACTTTATCTTCGCCACTATTGACAATACGATCTTCTACATCAACCCTGTGAGCTGCACCACGCAGTTCGCCAAAATCACCAGTCAGATTATTGCAAGAGTGCTCTCCACCACCAAAACCAGATGCATCATTGACCATATGTCGTTACCCCGCCGATCGCATTAACCTGGGGGTGCACGTATCTGGGGTGGAGCTGCAATCCGTCAAGATAGCCACTGAGTCGAAACTGCAGCTGTGCGGGGGCTGGAGTGGGCAGGCTAGCTACGCGCTGGATGGATGCGTGGATGCTGGCCTGCTCAGACCACCACCGCAGCCGCACTCCAGCCAACTCGGTACTGTTTATGCCACGAAAAGGAGAAGGAGGAATGGAAAAAGGTAAGTCTTAACATACTATATAGACAGTTTACACCATTTTTGTTGTTGTGTTTTGTTTTCGTGATTTTCGCCAGGGCGTTGGCGACGGCTTTTTATCAGGAACTAATAATAATGCTTATGGCATGTGGCCGCAAATATACAGACACAGTCTCTAAAATATAAGTACATAAAAGATAGACTGACAAGTAGATAGGTTACAATAGGGCAATAGGTATACATATCCAGTAAAAATCAAACTTTATTGTGACAATTAAGTTTGTTTTTGTTATTATATTATATAGATGAGTGTGGGTTTTTTGGAGGTGCAAAAAGAGGGAAGAAATGCGTTGCGTATTTTATGCAGAATGTTTTATGTTTATTCTCAAACGCTTGCACAAAAAAGTAATAAAATAAAATTTTATTCGATTATAATGTGAAGTTATAAATTGGTGCCTCATTAAATTAAGGTTTTCTAAGCTATCAATTTCATTGGTAGTAAATAATTTTGTCAAATTAACTTCAAACGTCATGTAAATTGTAAATTTTGTAAAATAGGCTTCTAGTTCTTGAATAAATATATTTTGTTTAGAATTTATAATTGGATTTGAATAATTAAATTCAAACTTATTGAGTTGTGGGCAATATCGTAGTGGTTAACATTTTAAGTGACAAGACACAAAACTTGGATTTTAATCATATTTTAGCATTTAGCATTTTTATAAATTGTCTTACTCGTGGTACTTAGTTAGTAATCAAATTTGTCGTATAATCAATATTCTTAAATTGCCATTTTTACATATTGATTCAGTTTGTTAATTTGAAACTTTTATTCAAATATTATTAACCTGCCTACTTTTAAATCTTTTGGGAATAAAGGAAATGTTAGCTGGAGATTATATACATTATTACTTAAAATATTGTTAGTCTCATATCCCAAAAAAATATCAAGAGTAATAGGTAGGTACCTTTATTTTCTTTTAAACATATAATAATTAAGAAACGAGTAAGTTTAACCAGAAAAGGTGTGAATTATGACAATTTCAATCAATAAAAGACAATTACTTAGTCAAAACGTTAACACTTATCTAACCAAAGTGCCGGATGTGTGATATATAACAAAAAAAGTTCAATAATCGTAACAAATTGATTTTAAACAATTAATAATTTTGGAAACATCAAAATTCTCAACGCGTTTTGCCTATGCCTCTTGGTTTTTTTTTACGAATTTGTACTTTGTTGCCCTTGGAATAGGGTAAGAAATTGAATTGTATGCTGTTCTGATAAAATTTGACGGCTATGCTCAACCTACCATAGAATTTCGATTGCTAAAAGTGTCTAGAATATGATACAATAGGAGACTTATAAAGTTAATTATTTTAGATAATAAAAAATAATAAAAATTTTAAAGTGTGCCTTAGTGGTTATTTTTTTTTAGAATAGATTTTATTTTTGCGGCGGGTATTTTCGTATTTATCATATCATAATTATTTTTTTATGTCAACTGATACCGACATAACTGAAATAATAATTTGAAAATTAAAGTTCCCAAATTCCTACCTGACATGATTCACCTACTCAACACATTATATTCGCTTTTCCGCAGTATTAGCCCGGAGTCTGGATTTGTGCCCGGTTGATGGCAATAGGCTCGTTCCTTAGACTTAAATATAAGTGGCGAATTGGAGTCTTCTTCTTAACGTGTCGTGTCAATGGCAATTTGTATAGTGTAGGACCAGAATTTTACCACGACTTTGGCACCTTCAGTAGCGTCCTCCATCAGCTCCTGCATCGTGCAGCCAACAGGACACGCGGGAAACGATATTAAGTGCCCCATTGTTTGTGGGACAGCACCACATTTACACTCCAAGGCGGAGTCATCTGTGAATCTGCACCTGAGCAGGTTATCCTTTGACCTACTCTGGAGTCTACTTAAAGACTTCTAAAGAAGTGTGGGAGTACTATAGATACACACCTCTGCCTAACCCCTTGCGGATTATAGACGTGATGTTATGTATTACAAGTATGCTAAAATACATTTTGAACGCATGATGAAATTCTCGTTCTGTGTAACCTCACTTACCAATTTTTAAATATCGACCGACCGCAGTATTTTAAAACTACTTCATAAATAATTGCAAATACATGATGCAACTCCAACACTATCATTGAACTTATTGCACTACCCGTTACAATTCTAAAACACCGTTATTTTAGCTCAATAACCTCAAAAAATTTAGGTACATTCCTTTTTTTTCCAAACTTTTCTGCTAATAAAATTATAAATTCAATCACATCTAGTAGATTTCGACATCTATAAAACCAAGAGCGTTACGAATGATCCGTTCAAAAATCAGTACTGGCCTATTAGGTTGATTCGATTATTAATTTATGAGGTGAATAATAGCCGTATATCGATACAGTTGAATCGATTCTACTTGGTATGACCGTGGCGATAGATTCGGATAACGGATTTCGAATGTGTTCAATTTCAAATTTCGAATTACGTGAATTTCTGTCGTGTACGGTGATGGGGGGAAATTGGTTGTTTTGCTAAAGGAATGTGCAAGGTAATGCAAGGTATGTAGTACATTAGTGCTTTTAAGTACAGTACATTAGGTATAGTTTGGCATAGCTCATTTCAGATTCTTTTGGTGTTTCTTTGATGTCGCATATTTGTGCAGCTACTTGTATATGTCTACCATAGATGATCACTTTTATTTGCTGTCTTCTTGAGAACACATACATATTAATAATGAATGAATTATAAAATCGGATATTATTGGCGATCTTTCCATAGTAGTTTTAATATATTTATGCTCGTGAATGTACGTAGGTATAGTGCCCTTTCTGAAATTGATTTGATTGGATACTAGCACAGTTTATGAGCTATTTCATCATTAAATACGTAAGAATTATAAAATTATTAATTTGTAAAGGAAAACGTGAAATCCATGATAATAATTATTTTTGATGTGTAACATCTTTTCTCTCTCTTTCCTGCAGTCTGTGGGAGTGATTTCGTGAAAAGGGACGGAAGTGTGTTACAAGAAGCTGGGAAAGCGCGCGCTATTTAATTTGACCAATGAGCGCTCGCGGTGCTAGGGTTGGCCATCAGAAACGAACTTGACTTTAAACCACTTGCGTGTAAACTCCGATTTCTCGCTATTTTACTATAAACCCCAAACTAATAACTGTAATTGTTTCGTAATCTGTATAATATTTCCTATTGGTTCTTATAAGATTTACAATAAAACGAACATGATTACACTAAAACACACTCTAAAAGTTTTCTGGTGATGTGTGTACGCATTTATAATAAAATTCCAAAAGAAATGAAATTGTTATTTAATATTAATTCTTTTAAAAACGGACTCTTTAAATGGCTGAATGAACATAATTTTTATGACATTAAGGATTTTTTTGACATTAAATTATAATTCACAAATAATGACATACTGGATCGTCGATAATGTTTATAATTTTGACATTTTTAATTTTATATTTATTGATTTTATTGATTTCCTTTTTTTACTTTAAGTTATGTTATGTAATGTTATGGAACTGTTGCGAATAATGTTTACTTTTATAATGTTTTCTTTTATTGTGACTTTTTGATTTTGTTCGTGGAGATTAATTTCTGACATTAAATAATATTATGTTATGATGATTGTATTGTGGAGAATGTTTTATAGCTTTGACATTTTATTTCTACTTACTAATTAATTCTAAGTATTTTGCATGCAATTGATACACGATGTTGTATAGCTAAACATGTGGACTTTATTACTGTAACACCTTTTATACCATGTTTAAGGCAAATAAAGACTTACTTACTTACTTACTTACTAAAAACAAGTTTTGTTATTGTAACCCATTTTTTCAGCGGTTTTTAAATACTTTGAAATCACAAGTATTTATGTCTCATATTTTAGTTATTATAAGTCTATTGTCTCTGCTCTCAGAAACAACGGTATTAAATAAAAAAATGCATTACTCCTAAAATACAATAATCATTAAAAATAATAAAATTATTACGTTACAAAAATCATTTCAAAAAATTTTTTTTATGGTATAATTTTAAGGCTAATTATTTTCCAACAACTTATAGGGCGACTAACTATTAGCTACTAAAAAAATAATTTGGTAGAAATTAAACATTTTAGCAATAATTATATTAGATGAGCTTTTTTGAAGCTGCAAGGAATTATAAAAACGAAATAATGGCTCCTACTTTATGGTAGCAAACATAATAAACATGGCCAATTGAAATCATAGGCGAGGTACTATACATAATGACATGGTGACTAATATTAACAGTGGGATAACAAACATTGTATTACTTATAGGCAAATATTGGCTTCCTTAAAAAAGACTTTTACAAGCGTTTATTTTTGAGGAGAGGCTAATGTTAATTTCTTTAATCTTTAGCCGGCGTAACCCCTTGGTTAAAAATAAAATAGTAAATAAAAATGGCTGAAAAATAGGTTAGGTTAGGTTAGAACTGTGACCACCAGTGTCAAGTGTTCGCTTAACATTCAATTCAGTCACCAAAACACGATGCCAGTTTAAAATAAAACAAAACTAACAACTGATTCTTACGCTGCTAATTTCTACTTAAAATTAGCTTTCGCTGTAGCTGCCATATTTGCTACCAGCTTTAATTATTTTTAATCACAAATTCAAATAAATTATTCGCGTTAAACATATGCCTAATGTTAATATTGCTTATTACCAAAGTTAGATGTTACACATCACAGGTGACTACTACGCTCACTCGTTTTTCTGGTTTCTCGACACCTTTGCACAAAAAGTAAGTAACTTGACAATACCTGTAATAAATTTATATAACAAAATCAGCCTATAATGTATCCAATGCTGGGTCACAGGCCTGGACAGGGAGTGGGCCCAGTACGCGTTGATAGATGTCACATCTCTTCGAATTTTTGGTTCTAGAACGATTTTCTCGCGATGTTTTCCTTCACCGTTTTGAGAGCAGTGGTGAAGAAATTGTGAGTCGGGACCATTACCACTGGGCCACCACGCTCTCTGTAAAATAAACTGATATAATAATAATGTAGATAATTATTGTCTTATTACACAATATCATGTTACCAGTTTAGTTTTTGGCCAACACCATTTTCATGAATTCATGAACAAGAAAACAGAATTTCACACAAACTTAGGTAGGTACCTGTAAGGGGTTTACGGATGACGTCATCTCTCCCCGCCTTCAGTTTCAGGGCGTTTGAAATACACATGACACGCCTTCAAGGCTTAAGGTTACTGGGTGATAATGACCTTTTAAAGTGGTTCATATTTTGTGCGATTATATAAAAAAAGAGATCAATTTTCTTGGCGAGTGATAATTAAACGAGAAAGACAAGTGGGTCCCCACCAATAACACTTATAGTACAGACGCCAGCACATCAACCTACCCGAAACTGTCAAATTTTCCCAATCAACTTTGAACCTTATGCTTTAATGATAAAGTTGAAAATCTATTAAATAAATTTGACAGATTGTAGTAGGTTGATGTGCTGGCGTCTGTAGGTTACGTAATAGGAAAAAAAAAAAACCAAATCTAAAAAAAAAAACATCAACATGGTTCATCCGTTTAAAAATTTATATTTTGTACCGAAATCTGAGTCTGAAAACAGTAAAAATTCACGAACATTACGCACGGCGGCGGCGGGCACGCCACTAAGGCGCGACTAGTTGCGTTGAGTGTAGCTGAACCTTAAAACATGATCTGAAAGTTATTGTTGTGCCATAAGAAATAGTACTTACTATAGCTATAGATAGAGGAAGTGCTCGTGGCTAAGTAATAACTGCCGCACGGGTCGATCCACCGGGTTAAGCTACGCTTGCCGGTGTTGGTCTGTGGATGGGTGACCATCTTTACATACCTAGACTCCTCCGTGCCTCGGAAAGCACGTTAAGCCGTTGGTCCCGGCTGTCATTCGTGGATCTTTGACAGTCGTTACGGGTCGCCAGAAGCCCGAAATCTGACAACCAGTCTTACCAAGGGGTATCGTATTACCCGGTTACTGGGTTGTGGAGGTCAGATAGGCAGTCGCTCCATGTAAAATACTGGTATTCAGCTGCATCTGGTTAGACTGGAAGCTGACCCCAATATAGTTGGGAAAAGGCTAGGCAGATTGATTATAGCTATAGATAGCGCCATCCACGACGACGCGCCCAGCTCCGCTTCGCTCCGTACTAAAGTACTGCTTACAGTACAATAATCGTGTAATGGGATGGCACTATCTATGCATGCAGGATAACGTTGTCTGAACTCACATTTAATAAAAAGCTCATCAACCGAACAAGAACCTAATATTACTGTCCATTTTCATACATCTACTCCTGTTCAAAGAGGCAGAAAACTTCACACTGCCCACCGTTTTTGAAACACCATTCGTGACGTAGCCGTGACGTAATGATTACGTAATTATCTTCACTCAAACTATACTTTATTAGACAACTATTGTGTTTGAAAACCATGGATCCATGTGTGTAATTTATTCAAATAGGTACAGGTGACGAAAGGAAATAGTGTGCAGGGTAACTTGAGTGTATAGAATCTACAAATATACGTCTGGCACACTCTAGGCAGTAAAAGCTTTGGTTTCCTAAGAAAGTGGTGAACGGTGACATAATAACGGCTGTCTAAATACAGAGAGAGAGAGAGAGAGAGATAGACGTTTTTTCCCAATGTCAAATAGGTGGCGAAAATGACAAATTTTCATGAGGGTCGTTATAATATGACGAAACCGCTTTTACAAACTTGCTGACTGGCTTATATTTTCGCCACAGCACGAGCAGTTATTCTTGCATAGTTTGTGGATACTGAGAAAAGAATAATCCTACTCAACCCATATTTTGCTTAAGTATGTCGAGTACTCAAATCTTTGCCAGCGTTTATCTAAATGTCATCATTCTGCTGCCAACATCGCAATTTTTTTGGGGTCTGCATAATTATGTCTGTTTCTTCCATACTTCTCTATTAAATATCATCTCAATAGTCACTCCCTTTCTAGCCATATCATCTTTCAAACCAGTCCATTCATAGTACCTTTGCGTTCATCTAAATGTACCTATTTTGTTCAAATAGCTTTTGTTAAGAAGCTTACAATAATAATTTTAATTAGCATAGCGCATCGATGTCACATTGTACACCAAACTATTTTGTTGACTGTACTGCGGTAACTATTTATTTTTTAATTATTGAGTGGTGTAAGTTTGTAAGATGTTATAATTAAAATTGACTTTTTAATTATTAAAATATGTTATTATTCCGTCGCTTTGAGTAAAAGGAACCCTATGAAGCGGTCACCCGTAACAGTTATCTGAATGAAAGAGTGACTGTGGTAATTATAAGTTTATCTATGTTGACAACTTGTCAACTTCAGGCTTTTATAAAATTTCTGCAGGACAAAGGCCTCTTTTATTTAGAGAAGGATTGAGTATTGACGGCTACGCTTGATTACTCCTGTGGCCAAACTTGCTGGCTAATAAAGGGGGATGCGTTAAATAAATTGCCCTATTTCATGAAATCATGACATTTAAGTCGTGTTGGCCCTATGGTTAAGACCTTGCCTGTCATGCATGAGGTTTTGAGTTAAAAAGTCTGAAATCACAACCGTTCTTGAGCAAGCTACTACTGCTGAGTATGATCGGCAGATGAGCAACGAGGCAGTCACAATCAGAACACATAAATCACGCCTTGTTTCCCCGAAGTGTTGGGCAGAGGTGTACCTATAGCAGGTACACCCACATTTCGCCAGTTATCTTTAAGTCCCATTTAAAGCGAGCCTATTGCCATCAACTGGGCACAAATCCAGACTCCGGGCTGCTATTGAGAAATTCCAGATAGAAAAACCCAATATCACTTTGCCCGACCCGGGAATCGAACCCAGGACCTCTTACTCAGCAGTTACGCTTACAACCTAGACCGGCGAGTCGCTATCAGTACTGCAATGTAAAAGGATTAAAATGATATAGTATTTGCCGGTCATTTCATTTTAACCTGTAACAAAAATGTATCTGTAAGACAACCATAACCATCGACTGCCCATAAAAAGATTTTTCTTTTACCAACCAACATAAGAAAAAGATATTAGAATTACCAGGAAATTCAAGCATCTTTTTACGAAGACACACACATTGGTATCTTTTGAATAAAACATTACATTTCTAGTGTACGCTTTATCGGTTTTTACTTAGTTTCATTTAATACTTATGAGTTATAACAAAAAGACACACTTACATTGACAGCTGGTTTAACTTAAAATTGATCACAATTCTACGTTACGCTTTTAATTTTAACAGGATCAGCAGTACAGGTGGAGGCATAATATTTTTACTATATTTAATAGAACTTAGTATTTACACTAGATAAATAACTAACTAACTAACAATACAAATAAATACAAAACCAAAAGGACTCTTAGGCGTCGAAGTACTCGTTCACATCGCTGTCATCCACCCGAAACGTGCCCAGAAGACTGAGAGCATTGCCACATTGAATGGCAATTCTAACTCTTTGGTCAAAGAACGAGCCAGCCCTCTGAGGCCCTAGTGCGAGTTTCTTTTAACCATCTCGACTTGACGCATCAACCGCGTTCGGCGCTCCTATTGGCAGCCAGCCGGCCTTCACCAGTGAAGGACCAATCAAAGAAAAGTTGAAATTGTTAAAAGAAACTCACACTAGGGCCTTTGGTCATGTGAAGTGTTGACCAGTTGGCGAGAAATTTCCTTAAAAAGGAGACCCTCCTGCGATGATCTACCCCAAGCGACGAGTTTCGAGTTCGACCCCAAAAGGCTCAAAACTGGAGTTACCCATAAGGTTATTATTATACAGTATTTGCACCGCATGAGGGTCTCATACATACATTTTTGAATACAATATGATCTAGCAAGCAAATTATTGGTTGTTAAGGATCTTTTGTATTTCACCATAGTACTACCAATTAATAATTAAGTGAGACTAACATTTTATAGTTTTATTTATCTGAGTTTTGTTTATTATGTTTTTCTATTTATAGGTTTACTATATACTATTACTACTAAAATATTATAACCTATGTTACTCAGTAATAATATAGCATTCTACTAGTGAAAGATTTTTTTTAAATCGGTACCAACAAAAATACAAATATACTTTCTTTTTGTAATATTATAGATGTTATTAATTATTACTAAGCTATTTGCACCATTGATGGAGCGTGCAAGATCATTTCTTAAATGTACAGATGAGACATTTTCAGTATTGTATGCTGTACTTTCTTTTTAACCTTTGTTACTACTGATTTGCCCTACAGTGAGAGAACAATCATGACAAAAATGACAGTAGGTACTCGGGCGAGTCAACAATGCAGTTTTGAAGTAGTACATTAACTATGAGTTGGCGTAATTTTATTTCACATAATTTTTTGGTTTTTTAGTGTAGGTATACATTCAAAACTAACAATTAATAAAGAAATTAAATAACGATATTCCTTGTGTTATCAAGAGAACTGACAACACTGAAAATTTCAATAAGTTATCTTTATCTTTATTAGTAAACTAGTTACTTATCAACTTTTTTTAAATCGAATTTTTCAAGTTAGCGTAGTGTTCATTGCTCGTGTTGATTAATTTTCTACCTTTCTTTTGATAATACATTTTACTATCAAACCTTTGACCAAAATCATTATAGATTTTGTTGACGACAGTAGATTTCCTAGGCGCTACTAGCTACGCATTTCATTTAAATTAACAAAATTATCTAAGCCATTTAAAACAGCCGATAAATTCAATAATCACCTATCCTAACCTAATTTGTTAGATGACAAATGGGAATTACGCAAGTAAATTAATAAACAAATAAAAAACAATTTATTTGCGAAAATTAGCTTCGCCTTTCACCCCTTTTCACTTACAGGACACATAGATCTTTACTCCATACATTAAAAACCCACATAAACATACCATACAATCGTTAATTCAAATAAAACCGTCGAAATTGTAAAAAAACGAGCGAAATATACAAAATTGCGCGCGCGCAGCGTACAGAACCACCTGCTTGCGCAGATGGCCGACTGTCAGTTTGTTAAGGGGGATGTGCTGAGCCCGCGAAATTCAAATTTTCTCACGTTTTTTGCTATTTGCCAGTGGTCAGTGTCTGGTTGTGTTTTGATCAAAATAATAATGATTTGCGATCTTAAGAAATACATATTTATTTATAGAATTATCATCATTATAATCATCAATACAATTCTCATGTAATGATTTCATGAAATTGCAATAAGGTAATTTGGTCTTAAACAGCTGTATTAATGATTAAAAGAACTAGCAATCTGCCTAGCCTTTTTCCAACTATGTTGGGGTTGGCTTTCAGTCTAACCAAATGCAGCTGAATCCCTTTATTTTACATGGAGCGACTGCCTATCTGACCTCCACAACACAGTAACTGGGTAATACGATACACTTGGTAAGACTGGATGTCAGACTTTTAGGCTTTTGACGACCCGTAGTGACTGTCAAAGATGTACGAATGACAGCCGGGACCAACGGCTTAACGTGCTTTGCGAGGCACAGCGGAGTCTCGGTATGTAAAGATCCATCCATCCACGGACCAACCCCGGCAAGCGTACCTAAACCTGCTGGATCGACCCATGCGGCTGTTATTACTTAGCCACGAGTTTTAAGAACTATATTTCTGTAAAAACATATTTGTTACGATCGCGAATCATATATTGATCAACATAATTATAACCAGCAGAAGCAAAAAAAAAAAAAACATAATAAAATTTACTTTTACGTGGACTGTGACGCTTTCGCCTTAAATTATAAGTCTGCCATTTGAACCATAAAGCGTAGTAAAGTCGGGCATTTCTTAGTTTTCCCAACTCAAATGGTTTATCATTAAATTTATTATTATGATGACATATCCGTTAGATGATATCAGACAAACTACGCTTCATAAACTGTAATATTATTTGTTGGTGCATAGGATATAATGAATAGATATTAGAAAAGAGACAGACCAAAGAGAAGATGGATGTATTGAATGAAAGTTGACAATAATATAGCTAGGAATATCGAGATGAACCCTGAATTGACGGCTGATGAACGACGAGGTATTAGGAAGTCAAGCATAAATAAAAAAATTAAAATCCCCCGACACAAATTTTTTCCTTTCCTACTCCATCACCAGACCCTGTTAACCATCTATAAACTATTCATGAAGACCATTCCAATGAGCCCAAACACGATACCTGTCCTGTAAGTTGGTAAGGGAGTTGGGTATCCTGCAAATACCAGGTGATGCTGCAGCATCAGTTCAAGGTTACTATGTTCTTCTAATATCATTGAAGTAACAGAATATCAAATTTTGAAGTTGCTCACATCCTTTCATCAACTAGAAAAGAGCTGATAATATTCAAACGGCTGACTCGATTTCCTTGAATCATAAGTAAGGACTCTCTCGATCAAGTCACCTTTCAAATAAATAAAAAAACAAAAACACAATCGGTTCAGCCTTTTGTGAGCTACGATGGCGAAGACAGATACACAGATACACACGTTAAACTAATAACACCCCTCTTTAATCCGTCGGGAGTTAAAAGGAAATTATGATAATAACAATGTTCATCATAACATCAAAATCAGCCTATAACGTTCCCACTCTACTGGAACTCAGGCCTCCTCTCTTATATATCACTAAAATCTAGCACGCGGGCCCAGTGCCGGTTGGTAGATGTCACATGTCTTTGAATGGTGGGTTCTAGGAGATGATGCTTTCCTCACGATGTTTCCCTTCACCGTTTTGAGAGAGCTGGTGATGAAATTATTTACACAAAGTAGCACCTGTCTATATTAGAGCCTATTACCTATTACTTGTAAGTCACGGTCGTTACCACTGGCCAACCAATTCAATGTTAGAAGTAGGTATTTTTTTTAAATGGTGACATTTTATGAGGTCTTACTGAGAACTTTTTATTTTTATTTTTTTAATTACCCTATATTGTGTCCCACTGCTGGGCAAAGGCCTCCTCTTTTTCCTTCCAAATATATCTGTTTTGTGCGATTTCTGGCCTTGTTGGCCCCGCAAACATGATTCGATCGTCACACCACCTTGGCCGCAGTCTACCTCAACGGCAATGTTCTCCTTCAGGCGTCCAGTGAGTGACGATCTTTACCCATCTCTCCGGGGTTATTCGTGCAAAGTGGCCGGCCCACTCCCATTTCAGCTTCACTTATGAGAACTTATTCTATATTAAATAATGCTGTAAGAAGAAGAAATGTATGAAAACATGGACTGGTATAAAAGCGCAAGGCCTGTGACATTTAAACAAAAACACAGATTTGAGGTCCATTAAAATACGCCTCCATGAGTAATGCACATAATGTAGATATGTTTACTACACCCTGGCTGGACACTGAGCAGTCAGCCCTCCTACCATTTTTCTGACTCGCTAACATTTTTACTACAACTTGATCTAATCGTATACTCACTTAAAGTTCGAGAAAATACAAATATTTTATTATAATAAAATTATGCGTAACATACTTTCAATCACGAGAAGTCTTTCGGCCCAGGAGCTCGTGGCTAAGTTATAACTGTGGCACGGATCGATCCATCAGGTTAAGTTACGTTTGCCGGGGTTGGTCTGTGTATGGGTGACCATCTTTACATACCGAGACTCCTCCGTGCCTCGGAAAGCACGTTTAGCCGTTGGTCTCGGCTGTCATTCGTGGATCTTTGACAGTCGTTAAGGGTCGTCAGAAGCCCGAAAGTCTGACAACCAGTCTTACCAAGGGGTATTGCATTACCCAGTTACTGGGTTGTAGAGGTCAGATAGGCAGTCACTCCATGTAAATTACTGGTATTCAGCTGCATCCGGTTAGACTGGAAGCCGACCCAATATAGTTGGGAAAAGGCTAGGGCAGATTGATTGACTTTCAATCACAATCTGAATGATTTTGAAGGATATTGCTAGTAATCCATTGCTAAATATGTTCGAAAAATTAGTCTACTCAACAACGTTTGTAACGCAACGAATGTTGTTGAGCTGTCAAAATTAAAGCCATTGCTACTGATAGTGTGTTACGCAATTACCCCGCTGTTTGGACGGCCATTCCTAAGGTAGGCGTTTGCCTGTATCTTGGGGGTCAGAAAAAGAAGTATCTTTTGCTGGGTATCGGTCTTATAGTCCTTCCGTATGTATCAGTCTTTGTCCTAAAGAGCGTTTCTACAGAAAGTGGGCAATATCGCAAATTAGCTGTCAAATATTTCGCTGTTTTAATTAATTTGGCAATAATACTGTATGGAAATAAGAAACATGGGTAACTAGTGAAATAAAATAAAACGATTACAATATCAAATTCAGTGTTAATAATTGCAATTCATTATTTATATTCTAGTTCAATATTTAGCCCTACTTCTTATTTCCATGCAGTAATATTGCCAAATTAATCAAAACAGCGAAATATTTGACAGCTATTTCCGACGTTGCCAACTTTTTGGATGAACGCTCTTTACCATATTTTCAGTGGTTTTAAAATGGGGGTATGTCCATCATTTTGTTTACTATGTCTCAGGTTCCCCCATTCATAGAAGTTATTTTGTAAGGTTAGAATGGGTTCAAGAAGTAGATGGAAGAGGGTTCTCAAATACTAATTATTCCTTGTTACTCTATCGTTCAATCACGGCGGTGTATGAAGCAGCGTTTACACTCAGACAATAGCCTGTAAGTAACCTGCCCACCCATAACAAAAACAATCGCAAAGAATCGCGATTCTCATAAAAGATCGCGTTTAAATGAGCGCTAACCCTTGATTATCGTCCGATATCGAGGCGAGATCGCTTCGGGCGAAATGCGCCTATAATTTCGCGGACGCGGCAACGTGTCGCGTGCCTTTATCGATTGTTTTATTTATCGATAACGTGTTAACGGTGATGTGTGGTTGGTTTTTAATTGAATGGGAGTTAGGACAGATAGTTTTTTCGTGAAATGTCTTATAACCGCAAGATAATAACAACTAGTCATGTTGAGAGGATGAATGAAAGGCGACTAACAAAAGGTATTTATTTACAGACATAAAAAAAACATACATTCATCTGAGACATGTATGGCGTATGGCTTAAAATGCTCTAAATGGTGCCAACTATCAGCCCCTTAAGCTTTGCACCCAGCTTGCAAACAGCCTGTATTAAGATATTTTTCCTGTCTATATCCCAATTTATTTGGGGATCTTTGAGATATACAGGATGTTTGGAAGCTGGGTGCTTTCAAACCACCTGTATATCTCATATAATATTATAATAAGTTTGTTAAATGCCTACTTCTATTCTATCATTTTCTTGAACATACTCGTAGAGTTTACAGTAGATGGAAGAAATAAAAGCCTTTCTAGATTTTATTTATTAGTCCATAAATAATATTAATTTAAAACAAACACATCAACATCTTTAGTCTATAATGAATAAATGCAAAAAGAGGCTAACTGGCTGGCTACAAAATTTAAACTATAATGATACTGAAAACATCCTTATAATGTCCTAAACACACCATCACACACTCTCTCACATCACCCACACACTCACACACCCACACAATCACCCATACTAAACATCTACTAACATTCGTCTCGCATACTTAACCTAGACATTAATGATTCCTTACTATATTATTCTTTCAGCGCGCTTAGTACATAATTTATAAAATGAAAATGTATATATAAAATGTATATGTAAAATGTATATAAATCCAGGGCCTCAAGTCTGCTATTACAATAGTGTCAGAATGGTCTATCATTGATTTCTTAACTGTTCATTTTGACAAGTTTGGTAATCTACTAACATATTGGCGTTATTATGACTTTCCAATGGTCAGCCACTGACACTCCATTGAAAGAAATGGCATCTATTGGTAATCTCGTACATAATGAAAAATGAATGACTGACTTAGGCAGTAATCTGCTAAAAGACAGTTCCTTTGAACAGAGACTTAACATGAGAACGTCATTGTGCAGTCATTTCTTTTGATTCGTTACGAGTATCGTGTTTGTGGAATACAATGATCAACCAATGATCGACCATTATGAATTTAGCAGATTACGAACTTCTAGCAAAATGACAATGGGATCGTGTTGGAATGACGAATTTATAAAAATAGCAGACTTGGGCCCCTGGTGTCCTGAAACACAGGCCACGAGCCTAGTTAAGGCGCCAGTCTCCCACAATATAATTATACTTACCTGAATTGTGTTGAGATTATTGTGGTGAGAAAAATAAAGTTTATTGTATTGTAAACACACATTTTAATTATGAAATTAAATATGATCTAGCCATGCATATTCTATTATAGAAACATAATTATAAAACTACTAGATCGATAATTACTGATAATGTTTATGCCTATGTGCAGTCATTTACTTCACTAGACAGCAACAGAAGAATTCAAAATGGTTTCCTTCATAAGTAGTCTTTTACTAGAAGGCAGTGGGTGGCCCAGTCGCTTTTTTTTTAATCCTTTATTTGTCTTTCTAGTACGCGAGAAGAGCTCTTTGTCAAAGTTCTGCAGTCACATATTTAGTGATTACTCTCCCTTTAGCACAGTCTAAACTAAACGTAGAATGCAACATATTCTACGTTTAGTTTAGACTGTGCTCACCATTACATGGGACTTAAACATAACTGGCGAAATGAGTGTACTATAGGAACACCTCGTAGCCTTTCGGGGTTTACATGTTATGTAATAAAAAATAATAAATAATAAAAAACGTTTATTCATCTCCACAAATTACATCGTTTTATATGTATAGGTTGACAGGTAGTTTGGCAGAAACTTGTAATTTGTGGGACATCTGGAGTCTAAACTAAGCCTAGGCCTGTATTTCAGAACTCCAAGCCTAGTATGTGTACCTATATAATACCAAATATAATTACTTTTGAATTTTAGACCTATAATGATACTGCAAACTTTGCTCAACGACATAAACATAAAAATGTAAACTGGAAACCACGTAATCATACTTGCGATTATCAGACCTCTGGTAATTAAACATGGTCCGTTTACATTTTTAACGTATCGCGCCAGTATTAAAGATTTTTAAATGTGCGGTAACAAGGCTAGTTAATTTGAGGCAGATGCGTTTTGGTGGCGCGTTTGAATGGTACAGTGGGGTTGGCGAGTGGTGAGTAGGAGTTAGAGTTTCGTTGGGAACGGGATAAAACCAGTATAGCTACTAATTACGGTAACATTATTCATCAAACTTTTTTCCTGCTCTTTAATTTAATTTGTTTTTATTTCTAAATCTCGAGAGAGCTTACACAAAAATAAGTTCTGCTTGAAATCTTTGTAGGATACAAAGTGGACAATAACTTTGAATCATGAGAAAATATTGTTTATCTAGTAGACCAACCTAATCAGTAACTTTCATTAGTAGTCAAAGACGAAGAAGTATTTATCATCAATATCTTTACAATTCTTTAAACAGGAGACGAAGATAGTTTAATGTATGAATTACACCATCTTTTTGCTCCCATAAACTATAGCCGTAACAGGAAGCATAGATTGTTCGCGGTGCCTAGAGGAACCGTCGTCGCTCGAGCCCAGTCACCTGTCCCTCGCACACTCTGCACTCAACGCTATCTTGGACGCTAAACCTAAGTGTGAAGAGTTCGCCAACAAATGGAAGAAGATTTTGTCAGTATCTGGAGTATTGTGAGATAAACGTATGACTGTCGTATAGTTGTCTACTTAATATTATCGTTCCAGTCTTACCTTATCTAATTGGCCTTGGTCGTTATATATTAAATATTTATACTCAAACTCAAAGCATTTATTTCAATTTACAGGCCCTTTACAGGCAACCATTTACAGGCACTTTTGAATTGTCAAGGGGTCGGTCAGTCAAAAATATGAAGCTAGTTGCCCATTCCATAGCGTAGTAGGTACCTATGGAGAAGAACGGGCAAGAAACTCCACGAACACTCTTTTAAATAAAATAAATAATCTTTTATATAAATGAATTACTTAATTATATAGTTAGTCTTCTTCTTCCACATTCATGTATTGATTGATTGATTGTACCCGTTAGACACATACGTGTTTTTGCATTAATAATAATAACACTATCTCCCAAACTCGCCCGTCTAAACGAGGCATCGTTTTTGCTATAAGCGTGTGCGCACGTGACTGCCATGTCGATTGTCCTAATTAGATCAAAGGTGACCGACGCAAACCAGTTATGATAAGAATTTTAATTTCACACCCGTTACAGTTGCTCGAGCCAAAAATAGTAAGCTAAATATTACCCGAATATGCTAATTCAAAATGACTGGAATTTTAGTTTTTTATTTTAGCCGTTTAATAATGTAAAGGAAGCTTGCAGGAACTTTTTAAGGACCTGCCATAGTTTTAAAGAAAGAAATAACTTAAATGTTTTATCCAGGTTAAGGCACACACAGGTTAGTGTACAATGGGCAACAAAAATGAAGATTGTTACAAAATCTTAATTAATAAACAGGTTGTTTTTAATTAGGTATATAACCACTGTATACATAACTAACTTTTACCAGCGACTGCGTCCGCGTGGGAGAAACATAACAGTGTAGCCATCAATGAAAAATAAGTATTTTTACATATTAGTCATATTATAATAGATGCAAAGGTATGTAGGTATTTGGGACACGCACAGGAAATACACACAATAATAAAAAATTAAAAAAACTCTTATTTAAAAATATTATTTAAATGTATTAATGTAAAATAAAGGAAATAAAAAATGAAAACAAAATTATATACAAAATAAAATAAAAAAGGAGTATAAAAAAAAACTAACAAAACAATAAAGACCTGTGCGAGGCCTAAAAATCCCCTATTTCAGCATAATATGGCGATATAAAAAAAAAACACTGCGCTGGTATTCTGATAGGACTGACTGTGATGCCACACGGATACACCTACGGACTTAGATAAATCCCACTAGGAGATTACAAAAAAAAAAACACTAAAAATTATAATAAAAATGGTGGTAATCCATATTTAGTTTCAAAGCACAGTAAGTTACGATTGGATATTTCTGTTTTGCTGCAAACCAATAATTTCAACAGTTAATGAGATGTTGCTGTCATTGCTACAAACTTATGTCAAACAATGAAGTTGATTTGACATTGACAGACTTGATTCAAAGTTGCTATCATTGAAAAATCTACCTTCAAAACACCTACAATAAAAATATATCTTCTAGAGATATAAGTGTGACTGCCTCGCTGGTCTAGTGGTCGCAAGCGCAACTGCTTAACATGAGGTCCTGGGTTCAATTTTCAGGTCGGGCAAAGAGTCGATGCGCTTTTCTTTCTGGAATTTCTCAGTTTTTTTTTTTTCTCAGCAGCTCGAAGTCTGGATTTGTGCCCGGTTGATGGCAATAGGCTCGCCCCCTATTACATGGGACTTAAACATAACTGGCGAAATGTGGGTGTACTACAGGTACACTTCTGCCCAACCCTTTGGAGAAACCAGGGGATGTTATGTTACAATGTCTACATGTATCACAATGTTTAAATGTTCTTTCTCCAGAAATAGCTTACCTACTGACAGGTTATATAATTGTTTATAATTTTACTTTATAAGTCAATTTATTTTAATTTATTGTTGACATAATCTACTCATTATAATGTTTTTTTATGAGTTGTATTGCAATATGTGGTTAGCTAGCGACCTCGACAATTATTTATTTTACCACGATGGTCCTAATTTATCAATTATAACTGCTACTTACAGCTATATGTAAGCAGGCACGCCTTTATTGCCTGGAGGTTTTTTTTTCTTTTTTAGATATTGTTTACGTTTAGTTATTTTTATTTCTGCCCGAGTATCTATAGTTCTCGATGTTTTTGGTTGGTATATTGGCGTGTGCTAGCTGACATATGGCTATTAATTTAAATTATGTTTCGCGTAATGTAAATTATCTTGCATAAATAGAATCATTTTTCCTAACTGAACAGACAGCTGTGCTGCTGGGGAGTTTTTTGCGCCACTTCTTCTTCCCAGCTAAAGCACTAGGAAGTGGTGAAGGGTGGGCGTTTTGGGGGACTGTCTTATGTAATTTTGACGTTCGAAAAGTGCTGACTTTCAGCCTAGTTTGAATAAATGACTTTTGATTTTTTTATCTTCCTGAGACTGCTTCTTACAAACAAACATAAAAAACCTGTTTGTAATATTTGTTTAAAAGTTTAGATGTATTCTAAGGATCCAATCAGCTCAGCCTATCGCTGTCCACTGCTGGACATAGGCCTCCTCCAGGCTGCGCCACCACACCCTATTCTCCACCTTCCGCATCCAGTCTGTCCAGCCACCTTTTTTAAGGGCGTCGGTCCATCTATGAGGAAACAGAGAGCCTCATACAAACTAAATTATATTCATATCACATCCTCCGCTTACTCATACACGCACCCTTCCCATACACACAGACGCTCTCACCTCCACACCCTCATACACACACTCACTCACACATACACGAACACACACACACACTTACACACATACCCACTTATACTGCTACAACTATTATTATTAAATATCTAGTTCTAGTTTTATTATTATCAGTGTTATGTCTTGTTCTTACCTATAAGTATAACCAAAATTGTTGTTAAGGAACTCAGTTGGTCTTTCGCTCTGGGGTGGGCGCTAACAACTGCGATACAGTTACTAAACTAACGCAGTATTAGCGTACACAAAAATTGTAATATTGATTAATGTTTTTGTTTCAATAAAATATTTGTATTTGTATTTTTTTGTATTTGTATCTATCTGGGGGGACCTAAGGATCCGTTATTATTAATTAAATTAGACCTTAAACACTTTGCTAATGAAGCAACCAACTTTGAATAAGATAATACGCCTCTGTCCTCTAAAAATACTAGTTGTGATGTGTCGTGACAATTACGGCATTTAAATGAGATAGTTTCTTCGTTACGAATATCTCACATTTTTGTCCCTAGTAGGATAACTTGATCACTAACAGATGTAGCAAATTAGTACTCAATAACTAGCTAATTGGACATACGAAAGTATTCGCTAATTTTCATAACTTGCTTTGCCACAGGATAGAATAAAACCGATCAACAATGGTGTATTAAATGAGCACCATGATGCATATTAACCGCTATAACACTTCTTTTTTCTACTCTGTGGCCTGTATCAATTTACTAGACTTGTCAAATAAGGTGTCGACATGTGTTATTGTTACATTATTTTTAGATCAATAATAATGAAGATATGTGTGTTATAGATACAATAATTATTGCCTAATGAAAAAAAAAGGCTGTGAAAGGATATTTTCTCGTTGGGTCAGTTATTTTCGGAATCTCATAGATTTTGAATCAAGTAACAAAACAATTTTATTGATTACCCTTTTCAACGTAGTTTTGCCCATTGTATTATCGTCGAATATTAATACTTTAACTAGACTTAGACAGACCCGCTGCTATACAATAGGGATGTCGTCGAAACTACTCCTTCACGTCCACGCGGTGCGGTTGTGGAATTCACTTCCGCCCGACATTAGGGACTGCCAAACTGTTGCAATATTTAAAAGAAGAGTGAAAGAACACTATCTTTCCACTTCGTCATAGTTGCGTAGGTATTTATTTTGTATTTAATTTGGTTAAAAAGTATGTATGATTGTATGTATGTTCGTAAGTATATTGTCATATAATTTGTTTTATTTTATTGAGTGAATTGTTTTGATTTTATGTATTTTACTTTCTCTCTACTCTTACACACGGTGTCTACATCTCTTTTTACCCTCTGTCCTATCGCAGGTATGCTGGAAGAGATTTATTTAGAAATAAGCATCACCTTTGTACGTATTCTTCTGTTCTTTTCATCTTGTCTGTTTATTTATGTGTGTATATAAATGGTTAAATAAATAACAAAAATGTTAGACACGTTCTTTTTGCTTTAACAATTTAAAAAAAATGGTTTAGATAAAACGCATCAAAGTTGGGTAGTGGGGGCTCACTACGTCACAAGTCAGTATAAAATCTACCGGGGAGTGACGTCATGCTACATTTAAACGTATTGTCTACTCAATGTATTGCCGTAATCTTTTGATTAATCAAAAAAAATAAAAACACGTGTCCAATATAATAATCTACCTGACGGATAAATAAAATATTTTTAATCAACATTCCTTTTGTTTTCAAAACCAAGTACCTACAGATGTTATTTGCGAGGTATCAATGATTTCCAAATTATGTATTAGGTGGTATTAGTATGCCTGATGTTCGGGCAAAGTGTTATCGGGTTTTTCTATCTGGAATTTCTCAGTAGCAGCCCGGAGTCTGGATTAATAACTGATTGATGGCAATAGGCTCGCCCCACATTGCGCCAGTTATGTTTCAGTCCCATGTAATACCCCTATTACATGGGACTGAAACATAACTCGCGCAATGTGGGTGAACACTTCTGTCCAACCCTTCAGAGAAACAAGGCGTGATGTTATGTTATGCCAGTTCAAAGAAGCGTACAAGCGTCACATAACTTAGAAAGAAGAAGAAAGAAAAATAGGTTTATTTGTCACAGAAACACGTGCATGCAAAAAAACAACAATATAAACATATTATAAATATTCGGCAGCTGCACGTCATGACTGTGACAAGATGGCTTCCACTCAGCATAATGCTAAGCTATGGGGGACCCACAGCACAGCGCTGATTTTCAGTGGTCATCCGAAAAATACGTACGGAAATCAAGCCAGTAATTAATAAATCCAGTGTATAAATATTAATAAATACAGTGTGTAAATATTAAGTAAACCAGTATTCTGTCTCGCTCCCAACCTCACCGTCACGTCGCGTCTTATAAAAATTTTCACTCCGTTTTGTTAATCCATAATAATCCCTTTTTTACCGTTGAAGAATCCCGTTTTTACCCGTAAATCATCATAATTCAGTTCATATATTTCCCCACATATCGTAAAGTACATAAATGTTTAAACTGTTATTTCCTAGGTATCAGAAAAAGCTGCTCATCCGCGTTAATTATGGCACTCATAACGCGCGGATCCAATAAAATATGAGCAATTCTTTGATGAAACATACGGGGTTGAAATGCTTCCGTTCCCGTTTTCTCTAGCCCGCACTGCGAAAATTCACCGCACGATTTTTATTCCCGCGGTTTATATTTAGTGTACGGAGTACGTTCCAGCGCGAATTTTAAATGACCAGTGCCTGTAAATACATAAGATAAAATGTGTTACAGAATTGTGATAAAAGTTTCGCACGATTTTTAATCGCAGTGCGGGCTAGACCGTCTTTGAAGGCTTAAAGAAAGAAAAAAAAAAGGATAATATTTATTTAGACAAAGTTCGTGAAACACTAATAACAAAATAAAAAGTGAAGAGAAAAAAACAAAACAAAATGAAAAGTGTGTTATGTGCTTACTCAGATGATGATTTTTTGATGATTTTTAGTCTGCATTATTTTTGTGATTATTTTTCAATAATAATTGTGACTCTTATCCTTTTACGAGACAAATGTGTGTCATAAAATGTAATTGACAGTCGCAGATTTAATCGCACAAAAAGCGTGTCGTTTGCGTAAGCTTACAAATAGATTACGGGCACTGTACGGTTTCTACTAAACAGACACTATCGCCGTTTTTGAATCTCATGGAACAATGAATATCTATTCTCAGTCACCTAAGTATGAACGAAGCTATCCTCAATACATCACAGACCGCCCGCCCCAACCAGATCCCCGTACATTCCACCCGCGGCTGTATCTAAAGGAAGCATCATGCAACAATGGCGGAATGGTATCAGCTCTCATGGTTGTCACCTGTCGTAATTACAATAAAAACTTGTGAGTCCCACATGCGATTATACTTGCTACGCGTGGCGTGAAGTTTAGACGTTTTTTGAGACATAGGGTGAGGCCCTGTTGGTGATGAGGTAGCGGCTCAGCAGGCCAGGGAGGTCGACATAGGTTTTAATATTAATTTATCTTCACATTCTGTCATGTATTGTATGCACTTTATTCATTCAAGGGTTAGACAGAGGTGTACCTATAGTACACCCACATTCCGCCAGTTATCTTTAAGTCCCATGTAATAAGGGGCGAGCCTATTGCCATCAACCTGGCACAAATTCAGACTCCGGGGCGCTACTGAGAAATTTTAGATAGAAACCCAATAATACTTTGCTCGACTCGGGACCTAATGCTCAACAGTAGCCTGTACTTGCGACCACTAGAGCAACGAGGTACTTTATTTATTGCTATAGCACTTCAACGACTTACTTACTACATATATGTGATTTTTGTTTCTATATTTTTTGAGTAGGTACGTCACTTCCAGAAGTGACAGTACAACTAAAGAGCTTAATGATTAAATGACGCGTTAAATACCGTTAGTTGAATTACCTAAGTTACAATACAAACCGAAAATGAGCTGAGCTTTGTTCACAAGAAAGACGCAATTTCTTTTCGTACTAGTTCTGATAAAATCGTTGGTCGCGCGACTCACAATGTCTAAGTAACAGAGGAGTTATTCTCAACATGAATTAAATGGGCAACAAAATTTATTTTGTTCAGCTCTGCGATAATAAAAGCAACAAAATATACAAACAAGGACCGTAATTCAAATGCCACTTACATTTGAATTACGGTTCTTATTATTTTTTTAAGGCACGGTTACTTCAAAATCTTGATAATATAAAATTTTATTACCTATTTATTATTTTTAAACCAAAAAACTGCAGCTAACAGGAGATATGATGTAAATAAAACATACAATAGGCAGCCATATCACGATAATATCCACTTGCCTGCGACGCAAATACATTTCTTTCTTTTTATTTCTTATAACTACCTACTTACTTTTTCCGCTTCCGCCTACCCCCGAGTAGCAGCCTTAAGCCCACACCTTCACACTAACAACAATAGTCGTCGCGGCGTTAAATGTTAGTTCAGTATTAAGTGATCCAGTGTCATGGCATGAAAATTGCAATGGATGACGGGCATTCGTTATAGTCTAATCAAAATTGTAAGTGACAAAGTATTGGCAATTCTAGGCTCATTATTGTCTTTGAACGTCATATTGTAGGTTTTTATGGAGACCGTTTATCTTCAGATGTTTTGTGTTAAGGGGTTAAGGGGTTAATTTATGGGTTTGATAGAAAATTTTTATTGTAAGTGGCAAGTCTGACAGGCTAGAAATAATATTGTAGACCATCCGACTTTTTTTTTGCAAACCATGTATGAAAAAAATTGGATGGGTTATTCAATAATCTTAATTATTTTAAACGTTACCGGTAGATGATGTTTAAAAGAATAAACTAGGGAAAAAAAAACGTTGATGATTCATTTCAAAATATTTTTTCGCGTGTATCCAGACATCCTGACTAAAAAGAAAGAAAATACCTACCTTTATTTGAGGAATACAAATACACGAAAATATCAATTTGGGGGAATATAAAAATTGGGTTCGTAAAAACCTGCAACTGTTGAATAAGAGTCTATATCATGACATGTGGTGCTTATGGCAACTTTCCACTTGAGAAATTATGTTACATGTTTGATAAAATCTTTTCTTAAACATTAGATAAATAGCCAACTAATTAGTCCTCCAAGCCCTCTTCCTCTCTCCTACATAGTACTTTGCTGCGCCCGACAGGGTCTACAATGATCATGTCTTTGTAAAACCTGCCACCATAGTTCACATCGTGGGATGCAATAAATATTGAGTATCATGTTCCATTCAACCATATTATAGTCACAGGTTAGTACAGATGGTTCACTCAGCAAAATCATTAAAAAAATTAAAAGCGACTCTTGCTTATACACAATAAAGTGCAATTCAGCTCGCACAGCGCTAGTTACCTGGAAGTTGTCTCTCTTTCTATCGCGTAACTCTTATATTTTCTGACTACGTTTCTGTACCATAGCAACAAAAATCACCATAATTATTACGACTCTAATATAGTTACCATGAACGACCAACTTTCGCACATGACACGCGTAAAATCGCAGCGATTTTTAAACGCTCGTGTAACGGTCTCGAACGCCTATTAACCATTGATGACTTCACGCGTAATTTTACTGAGACATTTATTACTGAAGACAATGGAAAACTATCGATGTATGGTAATAGAGGCGTGAAACGGAAAAAAGATGTGGTAAGTTGAACCGTATTGCTGAAAGAAGGGTTCCGTTTATTCTTAAAAATGTTGGACTGAGTATTGGTCTAATGGTAGCTGACATGGTGGCGAATAAAGGTGCTGTGTATTTTTCAAGTCAACTAAAGAGCAGTTGTCTGGAGCTTAGCAATCTAGCTACCTAGGTAATGTACAGACAAACTGTGATTGCCAGGCTCCAGATTTTTGATTGCAAGAAAACTACTCTTTGACTAACTAGCTATATCTACCTATTGACCTATGGACCTATTGGCCTATTGGCCATTATTATTTGTATTTGGCCGCTTTTTTTGGAATAAACTTACCGACTGCCTTGAACGTATTCTGATACAAAGTAGCGAATGCTGCGCTTGCGCCTTTGCAGCGAAAAAAACTCCTGTTTAAGCCTAGTGATACGTCATGCCGAAAATTACGCGACGGAAACACACATCCGTATGTTTTCTATGAAAATTACACGACGAAATTAAGGCGATGTAACACGAAATAATGTGTAAGGCAATCCCGAAGTGAATACGCAAGAAAAACAGTATAATTTACCTATTTACTTAAACATAAAAATTTATATGCGAACATAATTGTCTCACACACCAACCAAAAAAAAGGAAAATACTTTCATTCCGTCTTGAAGCAAAGGTTTAACCCAAATCCCACTGAACCCTACCCACGTTATTCTAAACGTTGTTTCAGATAGATTCTATAACGACTAATAAAGATTATTAACAGCCATTGTAGCCTGATCACACGGCAATATAAAACGCGTTTTTGTGCGTATGAGCCGATGTTATAAACCTGACACGTATTCAATGGGTTGCACTTATAGAGCTATCAATTTTATTTAGCTCGTGTTTGTAGAACATTGTAATGAGGCTTTCTTAGGGTATATAGACTAAAGTAAGACGGTCTATCAAGTAGCGAATGCTGCGCAAGCGACTTTGCCGCGAGAAAATCTCCTGTCTAAACCTAGTGAAGTAGTGGATACCCGTGCTTAAGTTTTCTATGAAAATGACACGACGTAATTAAGGCAATGTGTAATATAAATTATTAATACAATAATAATCAACACCACTTTGCATTGTCCGGGAACAACTCCTGATAAAAAAATCCCAAAAAAAAAAAAAAAAACTTCTGAATAATATCTTTGATTTGTTTGAATCTACCTCTTAATTTATGAGTGCTGATCCTGAATATCCCTTAAGTGATTTTAGGAGTATGAGGAACAGGGTGTAAAGTTCACTCATCCACCATAGAAAAGGGGGGATCCTCCTACCAGACGGGTGTTGTGTCTGGCGGACTGCCCAGGTGTTGATGTCGGATAGTCTTATATGTGTCGTTCGCGCGGTAAACTCTAATTGCGCGATGCAGGATTTGTGTGACGTCATGTCTTTGATACATAGTTCGTAAGTGGCGGTGAAACTGCTACATGATAACTGTTCCTAAATTACCCTAGGCTGGTAGAATTACGTTTTTAGGGTTCTGTACCTAACGGAACCCTATTACGAAGGCTCCGCTGTCCATCCGTCTATCTATCAGCGGGCAGTATCTCATGAACCGTAATAGATAGACAGTTAAAATTTTCACAGATTGTGTATTTCCATAGCCGCTGTAACAACAATTAATAAATATAGAATAAAGTTATAAATTAAAGGTCCCCTTACAACAAACGTGTTTTTCGGTGTTTTTTTTGGTAAATATTGTTCGGTGGTAAAAAACCTTTTGTCTGCAAGTCCGGCTCGCTCTTGTCTGGTTTTTTTCCTAATTATGTCAATTATTTTTTAGTGTTAAGATCGGCTCCCCTTTCTATTATTTGCAAAGATTTAGGTTGTTCAGAAAAGTATGGGATAGAATGCATGAGTCCGCTGTTCAGGTTGTTAAGGCCTAGAGTAGCAACTAGCCATTTACCACCCCGGGGGCGTAATTGACGTAGTCAAAGTCTGGTGGCTAAAATTACATTTTGGATATTCGGTTCCAAAGATCCTCAAAAACTAATATTACTACAGATACTCATAATAGTGTGACAATAGCGAATCAAGCGCGTGAAGCGCAACAGCGCTGCCGCGTTACAATTGATCGGTTCCATTCTGTTGTCAAGTTCCAAAGTTGTATCGTTCTTTTCGCCGACGGATATTCGGGTTTGTGTGGTAGGACTCGACCCAATTTTGACCAATTTTTTGGCGAAATTGGGTCACGTCGTTTGTTACGGGCAATAAAAATAAATTGCAAGCTGCATATTGGGCCTAGTGTGTCGCTACACTAAAACAAAATTTAAAGTCCTAATCTACTGTTTTTATTTTATGTGATGTTTTATTTTATTTTGATGTGAATTCGTTTTTCAAATGTGTGTCTATGGATTAGTAGTATGTTATTATGGACTTTAATCTGAAACAAATGTTGAATTATTTGATTTGTTTATTCAAAAGAATAAACCCGAGGTATGTGTGTTCAAATACCCGAAACATGTTTTTAAAACTAATGTCATTGTTCAAGTGTGCGCGTGAGTGTAATTCAGTATAAATAGTAGCTTGTATTGAAGGGCTGGAATAGAGGGAAAAAAATCTTGTTTGTCAGTTTGTAATCTGCTAATCAGAGGCCCTAGTTTGAGTTTATTCTAACAATTTCGACTTTACGCATCGACCGCGTTCGGCGCTCCGATTGGCAGCCGGCCGGCCTTCACCAGTGAAGAGACAATCGGAGCGCCGAACGCGGTCGATGCGTAAAGTCGAAATTGTTAAAAGAAACTCACACTAGGGCCACTGTAGTGTGGTTCTGTAAAGTGGCAAAATTAAACTAAAAGAATTCCATACCAAGACATACCTATGTTTGGTCATGGGTTGAAAGATTACATACATTTTAGACGGAGAGTACTTGTGAGAAATAGAAATAGTATTAATCCTGTATCGTTCTCTAAATCCATCCCCATATAAAGGTCACCGCACAACGCGCACACCGTGTCGTCTATAACAGTTGTATAAATGAATTAATTTTCTGCAATTTTCACCGTAGATATGGACTGGTTGCGTCACGGTCGCCGACGCCGTTAGGATTGGCGCACACTGGGCTTTGATTGTAAACATTAATGATCGAGATCGTTTAAAGCGGTCGGTTTTTGAGTTAGATCCGTATTTGATATTCAGTCAGGTAATATCTATTTTTATGTGACCGAATTATAGTATAGTGTATACATTACATCTAAGTATACATCATAATTCTTGAGAAATCTTTGTAATTTTTGGTTTTCTAAATATTAAAGATTGTTGATGAATAATTAATCTGTGGTATTTTTCATAGAGTAGGGTTTAAAAAAAAATGTTTTTAGCCTAAAATGAAAACTCATTAAAAATGCCGACGGGATGACGTTATAGTTGTAATAAAATGAATCAATTGTCGGCACAATTGGCGCAGTGGTTAAGCAATTGACTGGTGCACTGCGTGTCGCAGATTCGATTCCCGCACGGAACAAATAATTGTATGACCTACAAGTAGTTGTTCCGGGTCTGGATGTTTGTGTACGTGAATATAAATGTTTGTAAACGCACCCACGATACAGGAGAAATTCCTAGTGTGGCAACGTTTTCATATTAAAAAAATATCTCTATAATATTCAACGAAAATAATTTAAAAAAATATGATAATTCATGCTAATGGACTGTGGGTACAACCCTATAACCTATTTTAACAGATAATGTAGTTGTACACAGTTTTACAAATGCCACCAATATTAGGCCCCAGAATTGTTGATTTATGATAACTTCTTTTACTTACATCTCTATAACCAATCTAGAATAAACTTACATATTACTTACTAATTCACGCAACATACAGAGTCATGTATTATGCTAATATCCGTCCATGTACGGATATTAATGTTTCATATGCCCACATTCGTTTCTTTGACGTACCTATGCATAGTATCTGCAATATCTGATGAGCATTGTCTATGTCTGGATAGATAGGAATATTCATAAACCAGTTTTGTTATGTTTATTGAGTTTTGTTGTGTAAAAAGAATGTTAGCTTGTTTGTATTCCATAACTGTGTGATGTATTGTAAAGAACTAGGAACTAGATTTATGTCTAGCTTCCACTGCTTTCCTGCGTGTTGTATTTATAAATTATAGCCTATATGTAATTCAGTGATATTAACCTTTATAATACTGGTGTCTCATATTGGAGACAGATAACAATAAAATTCTATTGTGTCTGCTAATTGCGCGCGCGACAGATTAAACGATATATTCTGTGGTGTCAAAGTAAAAGGGGATAAGTCAATAAACACAACTTTTCACCAGGAGCAAATAAAGAAAACGCTCTTTGGTTTCAAAAGAAAAATGTATATTAACTAAGAATATAAAAGGTACTATACTAAAATTTGTTATTATTTTCATGTAACAATATCGTTTCTTGTTTATCGTACTTTGAAAACGTATTTTTATTTATTATTAATTAAAATATTTGACATGCCTCGTTTTTCCTTAACCAAAAAAATTTATAATATATTACTTATTATTGACTCGTCTCGTTATGCATTATTTATTTAATTTTCTTGTTTTGTTTATTAGTCGTACTTTTTATTTTTTTTAAATAGAATTTGGTAATATTATTTATTAGGATACAAGGAAAGGTGGAAGAATATGGGGGAGGCATTTGCCCAGCAGTGGGACAATATATTTAATATCCTTATTTAATATAATTAATATCCTTTTTTTCCACTAGCCTATAGGCTAGTGGAAAAAAAGGATATTAATTAGGACAGTTTACTAGGGTTTACTTGTTAAAAAATACTAGAAACTTAAACATCATTGAATTCTTCAATATCTGGATCGTCACTTGTGTTTGTACTAGTTTGTAAGTTATTATAGAAGTCATGGCAACTATTGTCAACTAAGTGAAGGATACTTAAAAGATCTTTCTTTTTTTCTTGGCTTATAGGCACTTGGCACTCATAAAATTTCTCAGGATTCAAAGTTTCAGTTGCTTTGCCCCTTCGACAGAAATAAATATCCTTAAGCTCGGTTGAGTTGTTTAATTTTGTTTTAAATTTAATTACACCTGGTTCGTTTTCGCCACTATATCTAAACCATTTCACATCATGCCAAATAAATTTCTCACCAGATGAATCTACTTTACGTAGCTGCAATGGCCCTTTAAATAATTTGGCGAAGTTCAAAAACAATCGTTTGTCATTATTATGACGGAAATGTTTGAACTCGTCATTCTTACCAAATTGTACCAATCTCTCGGTACATGTATAGCCATGTCAGTTCTTTTTTTCTTCCGTTCAATTTGGGCGTTGATAGAATCGCACTCCATGTGCGTATTCCCGGGTACTAAAAACTTGTGATCTATTAAGAAATCTGGTTTCAGTTTGCTTATGCATAAAAACATAGCAGCAACGTGGCTATTCTTATTTTGTCCACCACACGTATCGGAATAAAAAGTTACTGCATTTACATGGGGTGGCAAAGAAATTAAAAAATTAAACAGGCACGACGCTATTTGGGTAGCTCCACGTCCTCCATCAGCTTCGCTCCACATGTAGCAAAAGCTTTTTTTGCTGTAACAGCCGTAAATAGTTAAATTGATTGTCCATAGAAGTCGTTTGTAAAAAACGATGTTAGTTTTTAAAAAGGAGGTTGGGAGACATTGCTGCAGATCGAAACGATAAACTCTTTTAACATCGCTTGACTCTTCTTTGTCTTTTTTTTCATTGAATAAGCTGAGTCAGCTTCAAGTTGGTGGTTATCAAGTTCCTTCTTTAAAGTTTCAGAATCTGGCTGGAAAGCCAGTCTAATTTTCATCATATATGCGTCACACGTATTGCAGGTATCCAAAGAGGGTTTCTTATAAAACAGACCCATTGTACGAAAAACATTTCCAAAATACGTGTATGACACGGGATTGGCCACTTTTTCTTTGTACATTTGATACATTAATGTCAGTGAGAGCCCTGTTGGTAAATATTTTTTGTTAGTATAACTTCTGCTATAATGCGACTCGTATAACGGATACGAATTTATATGATTTTTTATAATCTGCATTGCTTCATCCCCTATTTTATTTGGAGGCATATGTGATCCTCGTTCACCTGATAAACGAGGATCACATATGCCTTCAAATAAAATAGGGGATGAAGCAATGCATCAATCATACTTACGTTCAGTGTGACTTTCATTTAGAGCCAATGACACTATCTTATAATTATTTTCATTTCTAAGCATTTCAATACTCCTAAACACTAGAAACACAACTTTATGATTTTTTTACACGTCAACTTTGCGCGCGAAATGCTACTGACGGATTACGACGATACGCATTTATGGATGGGTAGACTTATCTCGTTATGCCTAACACAATAAAAAATATTAAAAACGCAATAATGAGACGAGTACACTTAACTCTTTTTACCTTTTTTTTAATTTTGTTGTTTTTGACTAGACTCGATTTGCAATTTGGGTTTTACGAAATTGTAACATAAATACTGACTTATCTTCTTTTTACCTTAATTATTAATGTTCAGTATCGAATTATAAAACTAACTCATTATTCAAAATTAATGACTTATCCCCTTTTACCTTAACGCCACAGATATATCGGTGAAATATTTTTTTAAATCAGTTCAGTAGTTTTTGAGTTAATTTATTAAAAACAAAAATACAAATCTTTTGTCTATATTGTGTAGTGATTTTATTTTGACCTAAAATAATAAATGTCATTGGGTAACCAACATTTTTAGCGTATTTTCGTTAGCTGATTTATTTTTCTTGTAAGTATCTAATGCGTTTTTTTATATATTGTTTTACCATTGTCCTTATTTTGGTGGTCTGAATGATTTCTTCAAGTTTTTCCATCCAATGGGACCTTATAAACTTAAAATTTACATTTTTAAATATTTTTATAAAAAATAACCGCGTTTCGGGTTTTCAGTTATCATGTTTACTAGCTGTTCAGCATCCAAAGACAGGCAGAATATTCACCGGTAATCAATCTGCCCAGCCTTGTCCAAAAATATGTTGGGTTCGGCTTCCAGTTTAACCGGACGCAGCTGCTTATCACCTTGGTGAGAAGTAATTTTAAAGGTTTTTATTTCAAGTTTGAAGGAAAAACGTTCAGAAGAAGATAATAAATACATAATCAGTATATAATATCCCCACTGCTGGGATATAGGCCTCCTCTCAGTGACAAGGAGTGGGCCGTAATCCACCACGCGGCCCCAGTGCAGGTTAGTGAAGATATTGCGAAGGGAAAACATTTTTCAACCCGGTGAAGGTGAAAAAAGTTAGCATTTTATTTAATGAGACAGCCAATTCAACGATATATCCGATTACAAATAGAAAAACAATTCTATGTGTGTTCGTTATTTATTATTTAGTGCAATACTTAAGAGTCTTGTGGCTTCAGTTCGATCCGTGGATGGGTGACCATTCATTACATACTGAGACCCCTCCGTGCCTCGGAAAGCACGTTTAGCCATTGGTCCTGACTGTCATTTAAAGATACCTCTTTGACAGTCGTTACGGGTCGTCAAAACCCTGAAAGTCTGACAGCCAGTCTTACCAAGGGGTACAGATAATGCAATCCACGACGACGCGCCCCACTCCACGATTACTGTACTGTAAGCTGTACTTTAGTACGGAGCGCAGCGGAGTGGGGCGCGTCGTCGTGGATTGCACTATCTATATAGTGTTACCCAGTAACTGGGTTGTAGAGGTCAGATAGGTAGTCGTTACATGTAAATTACTGGTATTCAGTGTAGCGGTTACACCGCCACATAAGTACTACGCATTAAAGACATGACGTCACACAAATCCTGCATCGCGCAATTAGAGTTTACCGTGCGAACGACATATACATATAAGACTATCCAACATCAACACCGGGGCAGTTGCCCGCCAGACACAACACCCGTCTGGTCGGAGGATCCTCCCTTTTCTATGGTGGATGAGTGAATTTTACACCCTGTTCTACATGCTCCTAAATGCAGCTGCATCCGGTTAGACTGGAAGCCGACCCCAATTTAGTTGGGAAAAGGCTAGGGAAATGATTATGATGATTATTATTTATTGCAATACTAGATGATTCCGTTCACAATCAATTTTTTACACACATAAGCAGTACTATTATGATTATGACGTTGACAGATTATTTCATAGATTTCTACTAACAAAAAAAAATGAGATTTACTTGAAACAAATACGTGGACTTTTTATTAACACTGCATCTTATAATGTATCGTCATTATTGCAATTTAATGTTATTTTATCAATTTCTTTCTTGTACTTTCTAGCTTACAGCCAATAGTGCCACAAAATCAAATTTATATCTTAACGACTTCATTATAAAGTTGGCTATCCAACAACAAAGAAGCTTCAATAAAAAATTCAACACAATACCTAGTGTTACTCACATTAATCATTCGAAACCAAATTGTTTTAGATCAGAGCCGATCCGCATTTCCATTTTCAATCTTATTTTCCTGTCATAAAGCTCAAATCACTTTGTATTTTCCTGACTACTTAAGGCGAAGCTCTCAGTAAGAGCGAAAGATTGACATTTAAATACTTAAGTGGAAGTGAAAGGCTGAGAAAATGATATTTTTGATTAAAATTGGAAAATAATTGCGTCTCCCACGTAGATGCGATGGTTCACGTAATGGTTATAGTTTTTTTTGTCGTTTAGTCGACTCCCGGTCGCTACTTAACTGGTTATTTCCGGTTGTTTGGTCGTTTTTGGCGGATTATTCTTGGGAAGCTGACTATCAATGATGAAATCTCTGACGTGTTTCAAGATTTTGGGAGATAACATGAGCAGTTGAATTTTGGAAACTTGTTAGCTTGTCTAGCTTCCGATCTATTGTTTAAATTCCCAGGATTCCCAGTACAAAGCCAATTGAAACACATGATTGAATATACATTAGAAAGCAGATATCGATTTTCGGGTTGTTGTGCCAAGAGAAAAGAAAGAAAATGTTTTTTTTTTTATCTGCACAAATAAAACGCATATTACAAAAATAAGACATACAATTCACACAATGAAAGTAGCTAAAAGCCTCTTATGCAAGAAATGCTACGCAGGCTTAAAGCATCATTCCACCTGTGACTGATTAAGTGTAATAACAACATTGTGACTACTGTATTTCGAACCATTTACATGACCACTATGTATTTCATTGTAGTATGACTGTTTGAACTTAAACCTAAATTAAACCTACCTGACATTTATAAGATAACTATCTAAATGAATAATAATAATTCATATTTAATATCTATTTCAATATTATTTTCTAGTAGGTACCTAGAAGAGAAATAGTGCTATGGGTGCATGTGTAAAAACTTGCCTGAAATAAATGAATTTTATTTTATTTTATTTAGAAAAATGCGCCCTCTCGTCTTTACATTATCTCTTGGGCCCGTATCACAGAACCCCACTCAAGATTCAATCATTACTTGAAACTAGTTTTAACAAATCAAATGGTTATACAGGGTGTCCAGTAAATAGCATGACATACTGCAGGGGGTGATAGCTTGGGTCACTACCTATCAATACAACACAATATATGTTCAGCAAAATCTTACTTATTGTTTTCACCACTGTAGGTTAAACAGTGATAAGAAAATAGTTCTGTGAAAATTTAAACAAAAAATAGTATTTCTTGAAAACATTCTTGTCTTTGATAGAAAAAAGACTTATCAATGAGTAAAATAACTATTCACGAATAATTAGATGTAAAAAAAAGTACTAGAAAAGGATTTTTTCATTACGAGATGCTTAAAAATCTGTTTCAAGGTAGAGATTTTTCGGTATTTCGGAAAATTTTGTAAAACTGTAAATCCGTAAGATTTTGCTGAACATATATTGTGTTGTATTGATAGGTAGTGACCCTAGCTATCACCCCCTGCAGTATGTCGTGCTATTTACTGGACACCCTGTATACTAGTTTTGAGGTTTTGTAATATGGATCTTAGCGTGTCCCCTCACTAACAATTGGGAAAACAGCTACCGGTAAATAAAACCTTCAGACATTGTCCGTATTTGGCTCGATCACCCGAATGTAAATTGCTCACCTTTTGCAAATCTTACAGCAAGAGAGTGACCAGTTATAGAAAAAGATACCATTACCGATTTTGAGAGCCAAAGTATAGCAAAATATTGAAATCTAACAGCGCTTCTTGCCAAATGTAACATATGCGTGCAAGCAAGCGCCAATACGAGGAATTCTGATCATTCCGTTAACCTAATGGAGTGTGAAGATATAGATAGAACACATACGTTACAAGGCTCCAAGTTGCAAACACAGAGCTACTTGAAGTAAACATACGTGCAGAACAGTTTACTAGACAATTATTGGAAGCTGATGGTCTAGCGGTTTCACTTCCGTGACTAGCATTTATAATCTTTCCATATTTTGAAGACTTCAAACATTCTTTCAACAGATATTAATATAAAAGACGCTTTAGTTTAAACTTATTGACTAAATACAGTTAGTATAGCTACTCTAGTCATAGAGGTCTCTAAAATGCTATGGACCAATACGATGACTGAGTTCATGTGTGTCAGCTGTTGTGACTAGCACACTTCAATAATCTGCATGGTTCTTTTCTAAAAAGTATGTTTCATTGTTCTCTTTCCTGCTTCTTCCCTTATAGCGTACTTAATACAAGCCTCATCCAGACATACCCCTTTTGATGATTACAATTGTCCCACATTACCAACCGACTGAACAAATATTAGCAGTAACTAATATTGATAAGCAGATGCAGCAAAACCTATAGTCTTATAGGAGTTATAATTTACCTTCCAACCACCACTCAACGGCTGCCGACCATAATCAGCTACACTCATTTTTTCTTCAACAACTAGTGAAATAACTTCATCAAGCCAACTTATGTCTTCAAACCATTCAATTTTAGCTTCTACCCATACAATATCTGCCCATATCAATTAGCTTTTATCCCGTAACAAGACGTAATTACCCCAATGTATAACAGTAGTTTAAAAATAGCTGTTTTTACCATTTTTCCAAGACCTTCCATCCTTTTCTATATCTTTCTGTCGAGAGGTCTTGTGGTAGTGGACTAAAGCGCTATGAAATTTAATGAGGCCTGACCATTCCACGGTATAGAGAGATAAAAAACGCGCAATTTCAATAGATTGAGGTATTATTGTTTATGATCAATATTAGTTACCTACATAGGTAAACCTGTACCGTTTCTGTAAAGTAAAAATTTATATACGTGTTAAAGTACATTATAACATTAGAGCCCATTAATTTCTATGACTGCACATTGGCTGTTATCATGATTAATCTTAAGAAATAGCTTTTAATCACCGCTCTTGATAATAAAGAAGGGTGCAATAGCAATAATAATAATTGTGCATATGGCTTCTCTTTACCCATCAGATGCATCATAATTAGTTCCTACTTTTATAATTATTTAGTGTTATATCAACATAATTATTTGACAAATCCTATTTAATCAGACTTCAACATCATGATTTGAATCAGCAAAATTGCAAATTTCATCGTTTTCTATTCTGGAATATGTATCAGCTGTTTCAATAGTAGGTACATTATTTTTTGCTGTACGGGAAACCTTTATGTTATTTAGTTCGACAATCGATTGACTTCTTTCCTAATTGGAGGATTCATTGAAAAAGAAACTACGGATTAAACGTGAAAGTTTATTTTAAGTAAAAAGCTAATGATGCTTTGACGAAATGTTTAAAAACTTTTTATTTAAAAAAAATCAACCGACTTCCAAAAAAACACTACAAAGTGAAAAATAAATTTAATTTCGTTACTCGGTGTCTTTGGTTTTGAATTTTCATTTTTTACCACCGACTTCCGAAATGAAAGTTATTTTTCACATTGTAGTGTTTTTTTTGGAAGTCTGTTGTTATTTTTTTGTACAATGTTTTTATTTTTCACTTTTTAGTCGTGATACCTTCCCACACAAATTCGAATACCACTACCTGCTATGTAAATAACAGTGACTGGAACTTATCATATCATCCATATAGACTAAGTGGGAAAAGTATTATTGAAGCTAACTCAAAAACTATCCAAGCAAATTTGAACATAGTACCTCCTTCTTTTTGGAATTCGGGTAAAAAGTAATATTTCTGTCTCTTTCATACTGTCGTATAAATATCGAATGAGAAAATATTATAAATAGAGAAAATATCGGTAATTATCATTGTTCTCAACATAAATAAGATGTGCTTATAATCCTTGATTGATGTTAGACAGAACATATTCAATAATTATGACAAGGAAGCAAAATAATAATTAAATAATCATGTTGTAGTCTGATTTTATTTGTGCAGAATGAACTATTTTTATTTCCTTCAAAACCTTTAATTTTCTTAATAACCGAATGTATCGTACCAACACTTATATTTCGAGTATAAATTATATTTTAATTCATACAGACGTACTTACGAGCAAAGCCACTAAACTTAGTAGAATGTCTTCAAAGCAGTTTTACTTAACATTTAAAAACAAGCATGTAGCATCTGCCGGTAATCGCCTGGATTAAAAATTATTTTTTAAATATGTAACTGTGTGTGGTCTAATAATAATATAATTGTCGGCAATTTATTCGGATAATTAAACGAGTAGCGGAATTACGCAGATATGCGCAAAATGTAGTTTTTTTTTGCATGCTATTTAAGCATATTAATGTCCATGAATTTACGTTGGTACGTAGATATACAGATTATTGTCAGCTGATTGTGGAATTGCGCTAGATTTTTTTGAGGTTAATCGAATTTCGTTTGTTTTAAATTAAAGTTCTGTATGTTTAATCGAATTTCGTTTGTTTTAAATTAAAGTTCTGTATGTTTGCAATATGGCGGCGATAATTTTGAAATTCAGATTTAGAATATCAATTCGCTTGACTTTTATTACTCGTTTCTTTTAATTCTATTATTGTAGTTTCAGATTTTTTCAAACAATTTAATTAGGTTTCGAACATTTTTACTGTTAAAAAAATTAGCCTTTAATTCTATCCATCCTGTCATGCCTTATAAGCTTGTATTATGAATAACCAAAGGTTTCGTACATAAATCTATACATAACATAAACAAAAACTATATAATATATAGCACAAACGTAAGTTTTTTTCATAATTGAGCCTTATTATGGAGCATCAAACAAATGCTTTGGAATTTGTTCCACGAAAACTGTTGTACGGTCAGCAGGAAAATTACTAGCGTAATTACGACAATTATTAATAATTATTATCCGAAATAGTATTATTATTTTTCAGAAAGAATAACTCAAACGTCTATTATGTTATTTGGTACGTTTAGCATTGATGTTAATGTAATCAGCTATTTTGAGATTATAGATAATGGTGGTTGAATAATAATGTGAGCTTATACTGTGTTTTGTTTTTAATTTGTGCGTGATTTAGAATGGTTGTTGATTATCTAATAACACTTGCTTGGGAAATTAAATATCTTCCTATTTTCTATAGAAAAGACATAAACGAGGAACAGAGGTCAAAATTTGTTTTCGAATTGGTTAAACCAATTATTATTATTTTATATTGAACTTATGCATGTATCTTTTCAAACATAAAGCTATCATCTCGGTTTCTTTGAATTCTGAATCTTAATCTAAATAGATTATGATTTATGTGAGAAAATTTTGGTGTTAATAAATCATTGCGTATTGCAGGGTTTTTTAATACAAGCAGTTCTGAATGCAATGGTTTTATTGAAAATGTTATAATGAATGGTTGGCTGTTAAGAGAATTATAGGTACAAAAATACAGATTGCATCATTGATCAGTCAAGCATTGTAAATAATCTCTTAACCTCTCTGCTGACCGTACATCAATATTAAGTCCACTACTACACCCGCACCGCGGGGCAACGTTTAAATGACTTATCATTATGTAATTACTATCATTGTCCGCGCACACACCAACACCCCACTCATTCACACACACAACCCACACAAGTACACTCCACAGACTCACACATGCAAATGAGCGCGTAAAGTTCACACATTCGTAATTCGAATATATAGAAATATGTAAACAATTTATTTGAATGTGTGTTGGTGATTATTGTTGTGGTGAGTATGAGTGAAGGGGTTGTAAAGATTTTTCTTTGTTTTAGTACTGAGTGGAAAATTTTTACTTTTCAACAAGCGTTTTGCCTGCTGTAATTTCAGAAAGACAAGCCATGGGCGAGTGCTCATCTTAAGGGAAATACACATGCTATTAAAAAGCATGCTAACTTGCTAGTAACTAGCATTCTATTTTATAGTATGCTCTCCGTGTGTTAACTGATCATTCTCTTTTCTTATACACACGCTCATTGAGTGCTACTAGGTAGCATCTGCTCTGATAATCTGCCTAGTCTTTTCCCAACTATAGTGGAGTTGGCTTCCAGTCTAACCGCATTGAGCTAAATTTCAGAATTTAGTTTTTTTTTTTGGTGGGAAATCATCAAATGACTTCTCCCGCTCTGGGTGGAGCGGGAGGACGTGTCAGACTCTTACTGACTAAAACCCACCCGTATTCCTTCTGTTGCCTGTGCAATGCCAGGGGGCCACGGTATCCTTTTCGGACTTTCTTGCAACCCCGGCAGGAAATGGTCTCATCGGACCCCTTCACTCGCTGACATCTTTTTGAAGCGCGCGTGGAACACAACGCGCCGTCGACCCGGGCTTGGTCCTTACCGGACGGCGAGCTACCCATTGCTCATGGGTCGACCGCCTTTTTGACGTTCACAACCCAGTTACTGGGTAACACGATACCTCTTGGTAAGACTGCCTGTCAGAGTTTTGTTCTTCTGACTACCACTAACAACGTATCTTATTGGATAAACCCAGTCAAACTCGAATCAGCCCAATGACTCGACAAATGAACAAACGACATAATTTAATTGGTCGCTAGAAATCTCAAAATTTTCAACAATTCACGAATAACGCCCAACCAAAGGCGACAGACATGAATTGTTAAGATTAAATTATTATCTGACTAGTTTTAGGACTAGAATTTAGTCTAGATTTTATCGAGTCAATAGACATGTCTATGTTTAACAGCTGGGGTGTTAATAGCTGACCAAAAGCTAACTAAATTACTGTCGTAAATTCACTCACATAGACACAAATCTACATAAATATTGAGTAATAGAACGCTAGTGCAAAAAACATGCGGGGCAGTCTTTGGGGACTGCCGATAGAAGTAAAAACTAGCGTGCGGTGACGATGAAGCTAGTTTCACGCTTTTTGTTCACCCAAAAAGTACACATATATGCACAGTATACATATAGCTCACGGAAAGCGTTTGGTGACGATGACGCGAGTTCCATGTTTTTTGTTCACCCAAAAAGTGCTCAACGCGCCTAAAGAAGTTGGTATTTTGGTCAACTTTCTACTGCAATTTTACTCACAGTAAAGTTTGTGAAATGTAAGAATCACTTACCAATAATATGACTGTCCATAATTAGCGTATAATGTACCCACTGCTAAGACACAAGGGTTGGTAGATGTCAATATGTTCAAATTTTTGGTTCTTAGACATGCTGGTTCCCTCACGATGTTTTCCTTCACCGTTTTGAGAGCAGTGGTGGTCTGTCTGGGTTACCACTAGGCCTCTACTCTGACACTTAATGGCAATAGGCTCGCCCCCTGTTACATGGGACAAACATTACAGGCAAAATGTGGGTGTAATATAGGTACACCTCTGCCTTACTCTTCGGGAAATACAGGCGTGATGTTATGTTATGTTCTATCCCGGAAAGTTGAAACTTCTCAGTCCGGCCCAGCTAGCGTATCATAAAGTTTAGCCACGTAATATCTTTAACAATATAATTGACGGTTCCCGAATCAAATCTAACAATCAAGATTACTGACTTTACACAGAAGTCAACATTACCAACCAATAAGTAGAACAGAAAATCAACTCATTACAAGTTAAAACAAAACAGTATCATATTATTAAGCACCTTAAAACTCGGGTTAACCAAGTAGAAGCAAATACACAAGTTGTAGAGTAGCAAGATAATGTTAGTAGCAAGTCTGGCTTCGTGTATATATCGTGGCCACATCTTAACTGGTCACATTATGATGTGGCTGGCCAGGTCATTGAAAACTCAGCGTTTAACGATATGAACACTTAAACGCACGACTACTTCATGATGTGACCAAACATAAGTGATCATTTATCGTAAAATAGTTAGATTATTCACCAGTAGAGGCGTTGATGTCGCTTTGTTTTTGTTGTGCATCATGGCGGCGGCAAACATCAAATCAAACAAAGTAGACCACGCAAAAAAATTCAATGAAGGTTTATTGGGTTTCCAATATGATATTTTGGAAAGCGATAAACTTGGAAGTAGCGCTTGCCGGTCGCTGCTACGGCTTGAAATGCAACATAGTACTCAATATTAGTATTTAAAAATTTACAATGTACGCCTCTTATGTGGCACTCCGACCAAATGGGTTAGGTTAGGTTAGAACTGTAACCAACCGCGCGCGAGCCAAGCGAGCGTAGCAAGCGGTGCCGCGGCAGGGGCCGGCGCTACTGGTCGTGTTTACTTAGTTATTTTTACTACACCTTACATCATGGATACCATACATTAATAATAAATGTCGACTGAAATGTCATTAAACGTTGGCGTTTCATGAAATGATCAATTCTAAGATCTGGCCACGACATGTACAAAACTCATTATGCCAGACCAACAAGTTTGCTAGCACTATCTTGCTATTCATGCTTTAAAAAAGCCTCGTGTAAACTGGTCATTATACTGTGGGTCACTATACCTAGATCACTATATTTCATTCAATATGTTATAAATGCAAACACTCGCTCAAGCAGTTGTATGCTCTAGTTCTCAAGTTAATCTTCTATGCATCAGCAAAAAAATATTTAACAAATGATAAAGAATACTATTAAGGTACACTGCTAAAAAAAATTGGCCCTAAAGGTTTTAAATACCTACGTTCTACACGCGTTGCAGTGGACATCATTGGAGCTTATTAGTTCATGTTCACTGTTGACCTTCTGAACTTTGTTCTTCTGTGGCATTACTTTGAATCAGTCACTGAGCCGCTTCCCAGAAAACGAATAAACTTTAATCAAACTCATTACAACTGCTTTGTGACAGTTGGTTAATTATTAGTGTTTTAGGTCGTTGACTGTACTTTGTGATCAGTCATCAATTCTGAATACTATTTCGATTTTCACTTTTTGATAAACTAGTAAAGACTGGGCTGGCGTAAATATAAACATATCAAGCTGTAATATATAATCAGGACATTCGTTTTAACGTAGGATGACATCTGGCCTGTATTCCCCAAAAGGTTAGGAAAAGGTGTACCTTGATACACCCAAATTTCGTAAAGTATGTTTAAGTCCCATATCACAGGGCATGAACCATTAGCCATCAACCGGGCTGCTACTACGAAATTTATGATTTTAAAACCCAATTACACTTTGTCCGACCTGGGAATCGAAACCCAGAACCTCATACTCAGTCACCCACATACAGTAGCACTTTCGCCAACTCTTTTTTATTAAAGTCCTTTAGTTATTTCACTACTGGAAAAAAACAACGGTATATCAGCCTCCCTATTAAAAAGTAGCAGCTACCATTATTTACCTAGTCCCACAATAAAATTACTAACAACAAATAGCTCAAAAAATAACTTTATTTCTTTTAAGTGCGAAATCAATAAAACTTTAAGTATCCGTTTAAATGTCAACTAAAATACCGAGCAAGCGGCCATTATAAATAAGGTCTAACTCATTACACCTCTTGCCGCAGTCGGCTAATTTAATTGGATAAGTATTGTACTGTGCTATCTCTGGACGTCCTCTTATCTTTGGGTTTTAGAACAGAGAGTGGGGTGAAGTAGTTAAATGATCCAAAAGGTGCGCTGAATGTTGTGTTTGAATCCTGTAAATCTATGTCTTGGTTGGCTCTGCGAACAAAGTAAAGGTTATGACTGTATAGAAAGTTTTTTAGAGTCTATTGCTATTCGTCACTTTTCTACCAGAAATCATCAACAAGTGGTGGTTGCTAAATTTGTTGCAGACACTTAAACCTAAACAACCAGTTTTTTTTATTGATGTTCTCTATCGACCAATCTATCTTTGTGCTTAAAGATGTTGGAGTCATCCTAATAAGCTGTTAAGTTTAAGTTGTAAAAAAGACATAACAAAAAATAAGCGATACTCCATAGGGAAAAACAACCACGTGCTTTATTAAATTATGAAGCAAATTCGAACAAAAACCCTGACCAATTAATTTCCACAATATAATACTACTCCACTCCATCCCCTGACCCACCGTAGCCAACCAGCGGCAAATAGTTTGACGTACGATGAAGGAATTTAGCGATAAAGCAGCTCTACGTGCTTCGCTGTTCGGCCCCGATTGTCCGGCGGCAAGGTTTCTCGTTAAAATGGCTTTTAAATGAGCAGCTGTTTTTTATTTTCTGCTGTATTTTATAAAGGGTTAAGGTAATAGGGGTTGGAGCTATTAACCTGGAGAAAATTTTAGGAGAGGTAGAAGAAGAGCTTAGTTTTGGAAAGATACTTGGCTGCCATGACCCACTATGAATTAGAGAGAGTAAGAGAGTAAAGACAGTAGATCCAAAGGCATGTGACATCCACCAACCGTGGTGAATTGCGGCCCCAGTCCCTCTCACAGAAAAGAGCCCTGTATACCAGTAGTGGGCAAGCTGCTATAGCTTGATTATGCTAAGAAATAACGAAGTACAAAGTAGTAAGACAAAGGAAAAGGCACTTATTTTTATAACCTTAAAGAGAAGCGAGAAAAGCTTCTTCATATCTGCTAAAACATTAAAGTGCTATCTATGCGTGTGATTCACTTTATAGTTCACTAGCTGTTGCCCACGACTTCGTCTGCGATCCCGGATGAAAAGTAGTATATGTCCTTCGCCAGGTTATGGCCTACCCATGTGCTAAATTTCATACAAATCCGTTCAGCCGTTTTAGCGTGAAAGCGCAACAAACAAACAAACTCACTTTCGCATTTATAATTTATTAAGTTAGTATTGGGAGTCCCAGCTGCTCTAAAAAATAATAATATTGTGAATTGTGCTTATGTCAATTAAATATAAAACCGTTAAAAACTTGTCTATTGTATTTCCGCCCAGCCTCTATAAAAGCATGTTCAAAGCTACAACATGAGGTTCTCGCCTGCCCATCTAATAAAATTCAACTCGGCATCCTTTTAATCCAACAATATAGGGTACTATGTTCTCAGAAGCATGCGATCAATGACCCTTTAACCTACCGCTCCAATTTCTGCATCAGAAGCAATCGCGTGAATACGACTCTTCGATCACGAAATCAAGTCCTTTCGTCTCGTTAAATGCCCTGATACGATTTGACGTACAGATGTTTACTGATTAATGGCATGGAAAACTCTTTGGTTTTGTAACTTTATACCTTTACACTTCCAGAAATTTCTGACTCCTCCAAAAGCTACCTTAAAACTAGGCATCCAAAACACATTTTTATTTGCCACAATTTCAGGAGATTTTTTACAGAAACTGAGACTTTATTGCTGGTGTAGTAAAGTTGGGTTTTGAATAAATTATCGGATTATTCAAGAAGTGTAAATAAGCTACTGTTTTAGTGTCAGTTTACTTGTACGTTGAGTTTCGATGTCCAAAATTCGATTCTTGGTCAGTTAAACATGTTATCATATTCGGTAGACACGGCTTTATCGACTTGACAAGTGTTTTTTTGAGAATCGGGATATGTTAAGTGGTTTTTAGAGCTGTCCTTTCAATCCTTGGATTCTAGAAAACTTCAAGCCAAGGCAAAAAGGACTTTAGTGGTTTGTGATTTGAATCAATTTTGATTGATCATTGGTAAAAAAATATTATAAAATTAAAAAAATCTACGTGCAGTTTCATCTCTAGTCTTACCATCAGTATAACATTGTATCTAAATAATACTTGAGTTAACCATAAGACTCTTGCTACAAAGCCGTTGAAAAAGTCTGCTTCTTATAGGTACTGGTGAATAAGGTCCATAGTTACATGGTTACGAAAGGTGGTAAATTAATTAAACGGCATATTTTATTATATTCAGACACTGGTTTAGTATATGTTATTTTGCCATTCTGCCAGACTAATGAGGCTAAAATTCTGCCCATCTCAAAAGGACAAACAAGCGAAATAATGCAACGCAATATTGAATACAGTCCCCCACTGCGCCAGCGCATACCAATCCAGTAATTGAGACATATATCAACGCAGTGTGTTTAGCTGGACAGGGCCGCAAGGCAAAACAGTACAAGTGCAGAATACTCTTATTAATTTAAATTTTTTGTCTATAAATTAATGGGAATATCATAAATATTGATAATTAATTGACGCTTCTGGCTGTTTGCGTTTGTCTAGTAATAAAATTATTGCAATTTGATTTTATTTTGTTTTTAGGGTTCCGTACTCTAAGGGTAAAAACGGGACCCTATTACTAAGACTTCGCTGTCCGTCCGTCCGTCTGTCACCAGGCTGTATCTCATGAACCGTGATAATTAGACATCACGCTATTGTATGTTGCCGCTATAACAAGAAATACTAACAACAGAATAAAATTATTTATTGAATTAAATATTGAAGGGGGCTCCCATACAGCAGAGATGATTTTTTGCCGTTTTTATAGTATATAATTTATTCTTCGTGCGCGAGTCCGACTCGCACTTGGCCGGTTTTTTTTTTATTTTTGTTTATTTTGGTGCTTGGGGTATAGATTGGCTAATAAAAGGAAACGAGGTTTGAGGCTGATTTATGATGTAGCAGAAAGCATTACCTGTCATATTTAAAACAATTATAAAGAAAGCCTCGACTCTTATAACCACCTACTATATTAATTACTTGGTTTATGTAACAGGAAACATTTTCTTGAATCAAACTCGAAGAAAATGTGAGGTAATATTAAGCAGGCGCAGTTAGATTAAACCAACCGTCGCTTTTTCGCAACATCGATGAAAATATTATAAAATGGTACATACACAAGTCTCACTCTCATTGATTATTAAAGATATAATTTATATCGAATTCACACCTTTTTCACATAAACTAAACAAAGAGTTAATTAGATAGTATTTACGACATAATAATTATTGCATAATTGACAATTTGCGGACAGTAATAAAAATAAAACTTATTTTTTGTGCAAATAACCGAAAAATAAATTATTTTTGACTTAAACCACTTTCTCAAAATGCTTAACAATAAAGATGTCTTCGTTATAACTGAAATGAAAGTATGAACAAAGAAAAACAATAAGAAATACATAAGTAATTATTAATTGTGATATTTTTGACTTCAATAAATAAGAGGTACTTTTAATGGACACCTATTTCTTTCTGTTTTATTCACAATGAAAGGATTATGGAGAAATTATCAAAGAGTAATGTTAATGATGAAACATAATAAATAATTATTATAATAGGAGGATAAAAAATCTAGTGGTCGCAAGCGCTACTGCTGAGCATGACCATGAGGTCCTGGGTTCGATTGCCAGGTCGGGCAATGGGTTTTCCCATTTGGAATTTCTCAGTAGCAGCCCAGAGTCTGAATTCGTGTCCGGTTGATGGCAATAGACTCGCTCCCTTTTACATGGAATTTAATAATAACTGGCGAAATGAGGGAAATATGGATGGTAATATAATATAGGTACACCTCTGCCAGACCCTTCGGGGAATACTGGCGACATGCTATGTTATATAATTATTAAAATCATTAAAAACAAAAAAAAAACTGTTTTATAGGTATTTTATGTGTTCTTTCGCGATGGCATTTTTTTTGTCTAACTTGATACTCCGCACCATTTGTATTTTGAGAGTGACTCCATTACAAAGTAAAATTTGATAGCTCAACCAAAATAAAACTTCATCATACAACAAAAAATTTCACGGAACCCTAAAATCGATAACCAAATTAGAAAGCATAAGAAATCTTTAATACCCACTACGAACCGTTTATTACATGGTTCCGTACATTTTTTGCGTATCAAAAATTATGGTCCGCAACCAACAATGAGGTATGCAAATCGGCCGGGGAGTCGAACCTGGTACTGGTATTAGCTGCCGTCTAAGACATCGAGCATTTGGTCTTATTATAGAGTTTAGTCGACTTTCAGAGGTTAATGCCTGATTGATCGGGATTTAGATGCATTTGCTTGCAAACCGTCTGAATACGACCGATAAGTTTTGATACTTCAAATATTTTGATTTAAATTTGCATTTCTTTGACTACACCGAGGTAATTGCGTTACACACATAAACTGACTGCAATGGATTTCATTTTGACAGTTCAGCTACTTACGTTCATTGCGTTATTTACGTTGATAACCAGACAAATTTTTAATAATGGATTAAGAATTTCCTTCAAAACCCTCGGGTTGTGATTGAAAGTTTGTTACGTAAATAGGGTGCTGACTAAATAATAACAGCCGCACAGGTCGATCAAAAGTCAAGCTACGCTTGCCGCGGTCGGTAGGTACGTGGATGGGCGACCATGCGTAACATATCGAGTCCCATTCCGTGCCTCGAAAAGCACGTTAAGCCGTTGGTGCCAGCTGTCATTCATAGATCTTTGACAGAAGTTACGGTTAGTCAGAAGCCCCAAGGTCTGACAACCAATCTCACCAAGGGGTACTTATTGTGTTACCCAGTAACTTGGTTGTGGAGGTCAGATAGGCAGTCGATCCATGTAAAATACTGGTTAACCATAAACCGTGTACTGGTTACACTCCTTTCTTTCTCACTACACACCACATACGCACTCATACACATCCTACACTTACTCACTACATACACTCACACACTTGGACCCTACATTTATTCACCTCACCACACAGTTAAACATTTTTCATTTTGTGTTTTCTTTACATAGATTATATCCTGTTTTCTTTTACACCATTTGCTTATTGTTGTAACGTCCCGTTTTATTATACTGTGGCTTTGTCTTTTATGTTACGAAGAAGCACTGACTCCTAAGACACAGGCACATGTACCTAGTTTAGGAGTCAGGGAATTAAAATTATTGTGACCTAGTTATAAAAAAAAAATGTATTCAGCTGCATTCGGTTAGACTAGAAGACCTCAACATGGTTTGGAAAAGGCTACGCAGGTTGATTGTGAGTCAATGATGAATTACCTGTAATTGGCCACTGTGTGTGAGTCCGAGGCTATTGTTACCTATAATTAAGATATTATTTACAGAAGCTGTTGGTGTACCTTTGTAAATAAAATAAATAAATAAATTATAGCGTTCGGGAAACTACACAACATCTTCTCGTGCAACATACCTCAGTGCCTAAAGACGAAAGTCTACAACCAGTGTGTGTTACCAGCAATAACACACCATGGGCCTCATAAGAAAGCTCAAGGTCACTCAGCGCGCTATGAAAAGGCTTATGCTCGGTGTTTCTTTGCGAGATCGGATCAGAAATGAGGAGATCCGCAAACGAACTAAATTCGCTGACATAGCCCAACGGATTAGCAAGCTGAAGTGGCAGTGGGCGGGGCATATAGCGCGCAGAACTGACGGCCGATGGGGCAGAGAGGTTCTGGAATGGAGGCCACGTACTGGCAAGCGCAGCGTAGGACGTCCACCCACAAGACGATGGACAGACGACCTAATAAAGGTCGCAGGAAGCCGCTTTTTTAAACTTAGGAAGCAATGGATGTTAAAAAATTTCAAATTTTGATTGAGAGTATGTTTCAGAATTAGGGTGCAAGTAACCTAGAACAAACCAAAATCGCTTTATTAATCTAACCACCTTCATGTTCTTACAATGCGTGCACGTCTCGCGTGCTCCCTTCACCATTAACATTGGCACTGCTCAAAATTGCTGATAGCACGAACTTCATTCACGAAGGTATAGTCCATTCAACCTCCTTCTTTTACAGTATCTTCTCAAATTAAGATGTCTTCTAGACTCACCAGATGCTCCTAGACATTTCAAGTGTTAGTTTCAACATTATCTGTCCTCGTCTACGCTGTCAGGAATTAGTTTATCGACACTAATTCCGGACAGCCGCTTGGGTTTACTAAAGTACCGAATCGGATCAAAACACGAACTGTAGTCGTCAATCAACTAGGCGTTTTATACTGGGTTAGTTGCCGGCTTCGGCAGGAAAGCGAAATTCTACTGTCGAGCTCGAGCAAAACTAGAACTCAAAATCCCAGAAAGACGTTAAATAAGGAGAAGGAAGGCAGAATCTGTTGACTGTTAACTCACAGCCTGTAGGATTCAACCTAAAACAGAAAACTGTCTGAGCATCGATCGTGGAAGCACCACTTATTGTATAGCTCTCGTTTAACGTTACGCATATAACGTCTATACCAGAGATACAGATATCTTTCCACCAAGTCACCTCTCGTTTGACACGTAACACAGTCACCAGTCCTTCACACACGAGATCGCAAGAACGCTACTTAACCTAGAATCCACAAACGTAAACAAACCAGCAATCTCAGCAAGCTTGGGCTCGTCCAAGCTCTCACAATGCGTGCACAACTCGCGTGCTTTCTTCGCGTGTGACGTAACACGTGGTCGGAGCACGCAACCGACGTACAACCGTTGTGATAACGCTATGTCAATGGATAGCGTGCTGATTTTGAATCATGGCTGGCCAAGAATGGTACGTTTGCGTGACAGTTCGCGCGTTGGGTAAGGTCGATGATGGGTTGATGATTTTTGAGCTGGTTTTGCCTTTTGAATGGTGTTTGTGTACTTCAAATTATCCCAGATAATTTGTAGAATAGTCGGTTTGGAAAAACGACGTCAAAACATTCGCGCAGTGCCGTTGAAGTCAACCGACGGATTTGCGTAGAATCGAATTGGAACCCCACCCGCTGCTTATGAATACTAGTAATTTGAAACCCACACTGCTCTTTCTCGATAATCTAAAATCAATCAATCTAAATAATTCACAAAACCAAGGCCAATTTCAGTCCTTCCAGTTTCGGTGCCCAAAATTGGCAATGCTGTTCACTGGGAACTTTCTAACTGTTTGAAAAATTAAAATGGATTTAACAAGAAAATAATAATCACTAACGCATTATTTATTTACTATGAATACCTCCAGTAACCCCTTTCTACTACTGCTCTATAAGAACTCATAAACGACACAAATACATACAATCGCCATTTTCTTTCCCACATACAAACATTCTCCATTTTTCTTTTACCCCAGATCAGCGCAAAGGAAATCGTTAATGTGTCTGTATTGTTTTAAAATGGACATAAACAGTGCTCGGCTTATCTGTGCACGGTTACGGTCAGCCATGCGAGGTAAATGGATAAAAGAAATTGTTTATAAACTTTCATCCTCACATCAGACGGACTTAGAATGTGGGACTGCTAACAATTTGTAAGTAGCAGATAGATTCTGAAATATCTTCTCTTTAACTTCGTCGGAATCTTAGTTTTGTGAAATTCGTTTATTGGAAAGGCGAATTTACTTGAGAATCTGAGCGGTGGAAATTGACTGGAAATTCACCACGGAATCTTTGAAACTAGGCAAATAATAATGCTTATATACGGATGTAATGATCTTGATTCGTTTAATAGCAGATTTTACTAATAGATTTAACAAACAAAACATTTATTTATTTATTTGTTTAAATGCCTTAAAACTACCATTACAGGTCTTAGCCTAATGCGATAGCCAAGTCACATACACCAAATTAAAATTAAAGCACCAAATACAATATAAGATCATTCAGATCATTGTTCTTAACACAGTGTAAACAATAGCACTTTTGCGAATTCACCCCAGTGACATGTAAATATATCAATTTTGATTTGAATGTAATTGATGGTGCGAATTGCTCGAGTCAGAGGGGTTTTGGCTAGCAAATTGGTCCTAGTTGATGGTACGACCAGGAGTGGTATATTTTTAAGTCTAACACCATTTCAATATACTTATTTACAATAATATGTACATATGATAGAAGATCACGGTACGTTTACGTCAAACTAGTTTTACCCATTTTGTATTTGGTACTTGCATTCACTGGGATACCTATATTTACCACAAGCAACTGCCCCCGACTTCGTCCACGAGCCTATAACCTTTCTCAAGAGTTGGGCTGACCAATGCAAAAATATTTTTTCAAATCCGACTGTTAGTTCCAAAGATTACACCCTACTTACAAGCAAACAAATTTTACCTCTATATAATTTGTATTATATTATATTTCATAGTAGAGATGTAAGATCGGTATTTATCGATGATTATAATATTACACTTTCCAATATCGAATAATAATATAGTGTCATACAGATATAGTGCAAGTAGCATATCACACATTTATATCAAATTCTTTTCCGATATGGTTCAAAACGCAATTATCTGTGCCATCAAAAGCAAAATTAAATCCACACAAAAACACAAGGTGCATTCAAAGTGCAAACACAACGTCACGGGGTCTGACTACAGCTGACTGTTGAATAGTCGAGTGTATAGTTGGGTTTATTGCACTTGGCAACGAGGGTGCACCTCTAGTGAAATAAGTTGTCGGATAATAATAAATAAGGAACTTAATGAGCTCACTGCCCACTCTAAATTAATGCCGGGCTCTGGAAGTATTAATCTTTTTAATTAGTCATAGGTTTCTTGAGTACGTTTTTAAATCAGTTGGTGTCTTGGAAATTATATTATAATTATTTTAAGTATCTGCATTGCACATTGTATATTACAGATGGTAGATCTGTAATATAGAAGTGTCGTACCTATCCCTGGTTTATAAAACATTTATTGAGGCCATTATTGTACCATGTGTTAATGCAAATAAATATATTCTATTATATTCGTGGTACAGGAACTCCTAGTACAGGAGCCAGGGCTACCGAGATGTTTGTGACTTTAAAGTGTAAAAAAAGATTTTGTTTTAATTTTTATTCTATACTATTTTATAATTTGTTTGACTATTTGTTCAACTCTCATAAGTTGAACACAACCATTTGAATAATGGTATTTTATGAATCATGGACTAAGTAAATGGTTAACGTGGTCACGTGGTTCTCGGGAAAAGAACCAACTTTATCTAGCCGTGGTTATCATAAACCTAATCCCATCAAAAACATAACAACATGTAAAAAAATGGAAGTCTCGCTACGCAGTTCTTCTACCGCATATAATTGTGAGATCTAAAGTAAAACCAAGTCGGTTAATTTATTCAGTACCTATCTATGGGAGCATCTATCCAACAACTTTGTCATAAATTGTGAAGTAACTAAAAAGTAGTTAACTAAAAACATTTTAGAGTGACCGTATCAATATTAGACATCTTTATTTCTTTAATAAATAAAATGACTGCCTCGTTGGTCTCAAACAGTCGGTGGTCGCAAGCGCTACTGCTGAGCATGAGGTCCTGGGTTAGATTCCCAGGTCGGGCAAAGTGTTATTGGGATTTTTCATCAGGAATTTCTCAGTAGCAGCCCTGAGTCTGGATTTGTGCCCGGTTGATCGCAATAGGCTCGACCCCTATTACATCGGACTTAAACATAACTGGCGAAATGTGGGTGTACTATAGGTACACCTCTGCCTAACCCTTCGGGGATTACAGGTGTGATGTTATGTTAAATATATTGACTTGTCCATCACATAGCAACATTATAATCAATCAATCTGCCTAGCCTTTTCCCAACTATGTTGGGGTCGGCTTACAGTCTAACCAGATGCAGCTTATCACCTATTTTACATGAAGCGACTGCCCATCTGTCCTCCACAAGCCAGTTACTGGGTAACACGATACCTTCGATAAGACTGGTTGTCAGACTTTCGCTCTTCTAACGAAACGTAACGACTGTCAAAGATCCACGAATGACAGCCGGGACCAATGGCCTAACGTGCTTTTCGAGGCAGGGAGGAGTATCGGTATGTAAAGATGGTCACCCATCTATGGACCAACCCTGGCAAACGTAGCTTAATCTGATGGATCGACCCGTGCGGCTGGTATTACTTTGTCACGAGCTCCTCTTAGCACTGCAAAATAATGACGTAGGAATAAAATATAATGAAATAGTCCTGATTAAAAAAGCGCTCACAGCGCTAATATTAGGGAAGATTTTGTTGTGTGTAGATTCTATTGCCGTGTACGACTGCCAAGACATTCTACTAAGCTCTCTTGGTCACTGACAATTCAGGCTTCTAGCTTTATGAAGTTACAGGGGGTCGAAAATGTTCCTGTGCCTTTGTTGTGTTTGTTTGTTTTGCTCGACTTGGCAGGCCACTGCCGTGCCCCCCGATGGTCGATTCCTACTTACAATCCAACAAATTAATAAATTCAGCAAGCTGTCAAAAAACCGAACTCACATTTACACACATGTATTTTAGATTTTCTTTCTGCTCGTTGGCGTATTTAGCGTTGATCTTTCATCAAAAGCAGCACTTTTTTTTTAAATTTCGTCTCTTTCTTGTTTTATTGCAAGTAGGTACTTACGAGTATAAGATAATATCAGTTTCTTAAGTGGTTTCTCCCGCATAAGTCTCAATCCCATGGCAATATCAGGATAAAAAGTATCCTATGTCGTAGCCAAGGTCATGGTCTACCCATGTGCAAAATTTCATCCAAATCCGTTCAGTCGTTTAAGCGTGAAAGCGTATTAAACAAACGAAGTCACTTTCACATTTACAATCTGTTATACTTTATAAAAACGATTGCTTTATTTTGTAGGAGTTCTGCGCCTCCCATTTTCAAACTTCACTAAGAAACAAACCAAAGATCTTCAATGCATCTGCTATCTCTTTCTTCCTCATTCCACCTCCACACTACAGACATCTATCTATACGTGTTATACCAAATAGTTTTCATTTCTAAAGCTAAATGTCTTGCTATCACGGAAGATACGGTACGTTGCGGTCAGCTGTTAGGGGTTCAATTCTCGGGATAATCATTAGGGTGTTTACCTTTGCTAGGGAGACTACAATTGGGGTGAAATAGAAATAGCTTTTACCGTTATTTCTTGGGCATCAATATCTGGTAAAATCATCATACTGAGATAGGAGCCGTGGCCTCGCACAGAATTTTCTGCTTTTATTTTAATTTTACTTAGTTTTTATTATATTTTTCAATGAATGTGTGTTTATTTGGTTTAATTGAGATCTCCTGTATTTGTCTCAATAAATACTTTTTATTTCTTTAAAATATTGATGAAAACTTTGTCGCGGTTTAAGCCTAGACTGATTTTAATGAGGAAAATGTTTTTAACTTAATCGAAGAACCTATAACCTAGTTCCACCATTGACCCTGCTAACAGTATCACGTCATGCTTATCCAATTATTGTGTGTAAATAATAACCTCGAAGTCTTTAAACAGACTCCGGACCCAGGTTAGCCGAAGCAAGGAAAACCTGTTCAGGTGGAGATTCACAGAGTCCTCCGCCTTGGAGTGTTAAAGTGGTGCTGTTCCACAAACGATGGGACACTTAATGTCATGTCCTGCGGGTCCTGTCAGCTGCACGTAGGGTTACTAAGTTTTTTATATCAAATAGTTTTTTTTTTTTTGAAGCCTTTAAAAGTACAATATATGGCGAAAAAGTTAATAAATTTATTTCTAAAACATTTTTATTCTTTAACTGCATTTGTTTTGCTACTATGAGCCTTTATTAACGGGTTCTTTTTAATGTCACACAAAATTTTATACTCGAAATTAAGGTTACAAATTACCATTAATTTAGCTTTTAATAATTTTAATACTGGCCCTATTCAAATCTCGCCATTTTGTATTGAAATGAAAATATAGTATTTTCGCCTACAATATTTTTGCTTTAGAAATATAGTATTTAGGCCTCTAATATAGCAGGATACTATATTATACAGTAGGGGTAACCACCCTAACTGCACGGCACAGGACGCTAGTGATGGCCCCAAAAACGTGGCCGAATTCTGGGCCGTGTCCATTTACGCCGCCATCGACACGCAAATAAGAAGAACAAAATGATTCGGTTGCAGCTATTAGGCGCAGTGAAAAATAGAATAAACATTTCATGACTGAAAATTTTAACCCTGTCATTGGATTATTTCACTTGAATCTGCTGTCAGCTGCTGTATTTCATAAATAATCTAACATCTCATTGTATGCTGCATCGGCCGACGTCATCGTGTCAACGGCTATCGCTGAAAACCAGCGCTGGGGCTCTGCCTCGCACGGGGTCACAGCATTATGCTGAGTGATGGCCGTTTTGCGTGGATGTGACGCATATTTTCCTCCAACTTGTACTTTTTTGTGTTTGTGTTCTTTCTTTATGTCATGTTTACCACAAATAAATGTATTCTATTTCTTCTTTTTCTGTCAATCAGAAGATACTTATACCTACCGACCTAAATGGTAAAAGTACTTATAGGGAAAGGTTACTACTACTCATAGTTGTATTGTTAGATAGGGCGATTAACCCGTCAGTGTTACAAGGCCTATTGTGCAATTTGATAAGCTTTCAACCTTCGATATATGAAAAATAATGTCCGATTGATTTGGTTTGTAACTTTTCTACCGAAGGGCATACTCTGCCTGCCGGGGTTGCGGGAAAGTCCAAAAGGGATACCGTGGCCCCCTGGCATTGCACAGGCAACAGAAGGAACACGGGTAGATTTTAGTCAGTAAGAGTCTTACACGCGCTCCAGCTCCACCCAGAGAAGTCATTTGATGATAAACCACCAAAAAAAAAAAAACACAATTGTTTTTTTTTTACTTGTTTTTGTTTGTTGTTCCAAATCCGGGTCCACATTTTCAACGACATTTCCATAGGTCAGCATCCTCAAGCTGCAGTTCTGTATACCCCCGATCAATAAGACCGCCTTGTGTATATTAGAATAATAAGTATAAATAACCAGCCTATAACGTTCCTACTGGCACTGCTGTGGCATAGGCCTCGTCTTTGAGAGAGGGAGTGGACCGTAATTTACCACGCTCACGGGCCCAGTGCGGGTTGACTGCTGTCACATGTCTCCGAATTTTTGGTTCTAGGACATGCCGGTTTCCTCACGATGTTTTCCTTCACCGTTTTGAGAGCAGTGGTGATGGATACACAAAGTAAAGTGCCTTTGGGTTCGAATTCGCTAGACGCGCCCGATACCACCACTGCTCCTGCTTGTGTACATTCCTGTCCAACAAAAATATTGGCTTTCCATATCGACTGTAATATAAATATTTATTTGCCAAAAGAATAACAACCTTACAACAAATTTGACACAAGTGCTTATTTTCTATGAATCTAGAAGACTAGATACCAAAATGAGTTACTCATTGTACAATAATAAATTCAGGTTGCTACGAAACCGATTCACCCTGACCCCCGTACTAGTTATAAACTTTATTACGGTGGGACAGCTTTCCTCGTTCTCTTTTTACAATAATATAATAAGCCTATTTGTACAAAATAAAAAAACAAGCTGTGGGTAAAACGTATCACACATAAAACTTTTTGGTTATTTGTTTTTTTTACTTTATGGGTAGTAGCGTAAGTTCACATAGTAAAATTAAAATAAAATTATAAAATTCACGCAGTAAAATTCTTAGATTTTAATTTTGTTTACAAATAGTTGTATGGTATTCTTGTTACGTTCTCAACTTAAGATAAAAAATAAAAATATATTTTAAGAACTTATAATTAAAATAAATAAAATTAAAAAAATAAAAAATATTTGTAAAACATTTTAAATAAGTTTTTAACATTTTTTTTTATTTTTTTTTTATTGTTTACTGTAAAACAGCTAGGTTTAAAAAAAAATTGAATATCCGAAATAATTAAAACAAGTAATTAAGAGGAATGGCAGTTTCAGTTTTGGTGTCGCTTAATTTCAGAAGCGTTCATGAATGAAAGTATATACATTATATGAAACAGTTGAAGGGGTGTACTAAAACTATCACAGATAAGTAGGTTTTACAAGTTAACGAGTAATAATCGACTAACTTACATTTGCGGTTGCAAAAACATGTTCTCCCATACATTCCTTATGAGAGAACATGTTTTTCAACTATAAAGTTATGTTTGTTATTGCGATAAATAATTCATCCCAACTACAAAACCCCTTTCATTCTGCGTAGTCTGACATGCACTTTGCCAGATTTTTTAAAAAGCTGCACAAAAAAAAAAAAAAAAAAAACAATATTAACCCCAGTTTTTTAAGCACATACCCAACAAGACATTTACTGGCTCAATTATATTTAATTTAATTAATGTTTTCGGTTCACTTCACTACGTGAATGCCTAACTAAACCCGTCAATGGTCATGCACGATCTAATATTTAAAATTGACTCGAACCCTATTTGATCATTATTTGCAAAATAAATAGTGGGTTCAAAAGAGTACACCTGTGCCTAACCTTTTAGAAATGTAAAAAAATGATGATCTTTTAATAATGTTCTAATTATTTAACGAGGGGCATAATTCTTTTACCCACGAATTATCACTATAATTAAGGCTTTATCAACAATGTCATATAATGTCTATTTGTTTTTTGTTAATATTACTTTCGTTTTTTTTTTTTGTCACGTGTTTGTTCAACAAATGTACCTATCCAAGTAATATTAATTTATTTTTGACAAGCTTTTGTCCGCAGCGTTGCCCGCGTGGATGTCGGAAAATATCCTATGTGCTAATCCAGGTTATAAACTATATGTGTGCCAAATTTCTTCCAAATCTGTTCAGCCGTTTTTGCGTAATTTAAACAAGCATCCAAACATACATACTTTCAGAGTGAAAGAAAGAAAATAAATTTATTTGACTCAGGTTAAGGCACACAACATTCACATAAAAACAAGAAAAAAAAAACTGAAAAAAAAGTAACTTAGAATAGTACTGTGTGCCTCACGGCTGCACCAAATAGGGCAACTGGCCCTATTTGGTGCAGCCGTGAGTTGGAAACCAGCGTCAAATACCAGACAACTAGTGTCTGACGCTGGTTTTCAACTGGACCTTATGTTACGAGGACGTCTTACGGATGTAAATCAGTTTTATAGTGTGTAAGTGTTTACATTTATAATATTATAGTAAGAGTATCATCCTTCTTAACAAAAAACGGTACCCTTAAAGATGTCGATTTTTCATCACTGATCTTAGTAATAATAATGTTTTCTATTCCATTGCACATTTTTTTAGTGTGCAGATTATACAATAGCACATTGCTGCTGCTATTGTATAATCTATACAAGAAAACAATTCAAATCGAAACAAATTCAAATACAGAACACAAAACGTCTCAAGACTCGACAACAAAATTACCATAAATACAATTTGTAACCAAAAACACTGTTACACCAAACAATTCGTTACATTTCAATAACAATAAACTATTCTAATTTGACACAAAATCGAACTAATCTTAGTCTGACTCACCTAATATTATAATCGCGGTCTGAATCACATTTTGAACGGACACCATTGCGTGACTGGTAATTATTCAGTGTATCGGTGAAACTTTCATTATGTTGGGGTCTTAAAGGCCACGCGTCGCACGATGAGGGTTGACTGATGTTAGAAATAAAATTTTCGAAAGTGCACGCCGTTTGAAGGGTTGGGTCGTAATTAGTTAACTTTTTTTTAAATTACTGTTTCGTTCGATTAGGTGTTTATCTTTGTGAGTGAGAAAGATGCTACGCCCATTCTTGTCTTACTGACCTTTGTTGGTTATTTGTAAGACTCTCGTCACTTCACCAGTAGGAAAGTCTGTCTTCTTGTGAGATTATATAATTCTTCACAAACATTTACAAAATTAAAATACTTTCTAAAAAGAAAAAGAAAGAAAAGTCTTTATTGGGACAAGCACAGAAGATATCAATTAAGCTAAACATACACTCATTAAAAAAAAAAAAAAAAAAAGTTAAATTTAAATATAACGGAAAGTCCTGTGCGATGCCAAAAGGCTCAGCATGATGCTGCGACAATTAATAATAAATGCCGCAGCGCTGGTATTCTGATAGGGCCCGCAGTGATGCCACGGAAAGATACAAAAATACTAAATAAAAAACAACTACCTACTCATCACTGCCGTAGCCGAGTGAGTGCCGAGTTCATTTCATTCCCAATCCAGAAATCGACCCCAGCTCACAGTCTACAAAACACAAAACTTTCACCAAAACGAACCTAAAAAAATCAACCCTGCACCACTGATATTTTTTACAATACCACCCCAATTTTCGTACCCGAAAACGTCGGACCACGTGCAAGCCAATTACAATCCCCTCGTGCGTTCACCCTACAAAACATAGCAATAAGCATGTACCCCGAGACTACCCTCTTACATTAAGAAAGGGGGCGTGGTCGGTCTAGGGTGGCATCTTCCATCTCGCTCTTACTACGCTCTATTTATTGAATTTTTTTCAGGACTGCGCATTCGATTTTTTGTGGGTTACAATGCTTACATTTGGGGGGATAGTGAATTTTGCTGGAGTTGACTCATTGGGCAGTTTTCGAGTTATTTTTGTCGGAATATCTAAGTGAATATTCTAGTGACTAGTTGCATTATTAATTTGTACCCCATTCTATTATAAGTTCCCAGGTACTATTAGCTTACAACTTACGATTAGTTTTCTAGCAAGGCTGCCTAGGTAACGCGCAACCCAGTGTTTTTTTTTATAAATTCCTAACAAAGGAATACTTTATGGATATTATTGAATTAGCCTCAATTTAAAAAAATCTATGTTGAGGTCGATTTCCAGTCTAAACGGGGTACAGCTGAATACCAGTATTTTACATGGAGCGACTGCCTATCTGACCTCCACAACCCGGTAGCTGGGTAATACGATACCCCTTGGTAAGACTGATTGTCAGACTTTCGGGTTTCTGACGACCCGTAACGACGTGTCAAAGATCCACGAATGACATCGGGACCAACGGCTTAACGTGCTATCCGAGGCACGGAGGAGTCTCGGTATGTAAAGATGGTCAAACGTCAAACGTTTCCAGTTTCTTTGCAACTCCCACACGAAATTTTTAAGGTCATCGGATAATTTGAAGCTTAAAATGCCTATGCATTCCACAACTTTCCTCGACAAGTCTTTTACTGTCCAGGCCGCACGTTTGTGGAATGCATTGCCAGTTCAAATTAAACGCGCGCAATCGCTACCAATATTTAAGAGACTCGTGAAGGAACATTACTTGTCGTTGTGATCTTGTTCTCGTAACTGTAATTATCTATAGTCTTCATTTATTTTCGTTGTTTATCTATTTAGTAAGTATGTATGTATTTATGTATCTATTATTTAGGATATGTATTTATCTGTGTATCTATTCTAGTATATTGTATACTTTTTATTTGCACCAACGACAGCCCCATTTTATGTCCAGGCAAATCACTGTCCATTCCAAGGTTGCCTGGAAGAGATCGCGGAAAGCGATAAGGCCGCCCATTGTATATTTTGTAGTGTTATTTTTTTTCTGTTTGTTATGTGTTTTTGTGGTGTATAAATAAATAAATAAAAATATTACACTGTAATAATTCAACAATATCACATACTCTATCCACAAAAAAACCCCATAAAAAAGTCAACACGCAAAATGAGTTTCCTTGCCAATAAAACTAATTAAAAAGCAATCAATTAAAACAACATCTATCATGACAATACATCGTAACGTCAGCCTCATTAACTAAACGGTACCACCCAATAATTATAATGAAATCATAACATTTCTCTAACGTTGGCAGGAATGTGACTTTCCATCGGAGTTTAGAAAAAGCGGTCGTGTTATTCACTGGGGATTCCGTATATGGATGTTTGAAATAAATAATTAATAGCTAAGAAGTAGGTAATTATAGTAAAGACATTAATATGGTCATATAATAGCAAATTGACTGTTTAAAAGGTGCAATTTCTGTCTAACTAGCTGGGTCCGTATTCATACTTACATTATAAATTCCACTGCTAAGGGGTACGTTAGTCGGTCATTCTTCAATACAAACGTAGTATGGTGATTACTCGTCTGTTTGACGGTGTACTTTCAAAACTAATAATTATATTAATTTGTCTTGTCATTATCGAGCAGTTTATGGAAGCAAAATAGGGAAAAAAATTGGTTTGGAAGTTATGACTAAACGCGTTGAAACTTCCATCTTTCAACACTAATTTTAACTCGTCTTTGAGCGTAAATAAATAACTTATGTTGTAAAAAAAATGCAAAATAGAAACCGTGTAGGGATAGATAATTTATTCAAAAGTTCCATTATATTTATTTTTAGTACCTATAGGTACCTATCCGGTAGTTTTTTCATAATATCTATACGCTAAAAAGTCTATTCATGAAATTTTACGCGCTTCATTTCGTTATAAGTCATCGTACGAGTATATTTCACTAAATAAATTAATAAATAAATAAAAACTAGATAAATACTTTTAACTAGATTTACTTTGTGAAAAGTTTTTTTGTTGTAGTCTAGTTTGTCTCCCACTACTAGGCAACGGCCTCTCCTTTTTTCTTCCAAACCTCTGTTTTGTGCGATATCTGGCCGTCTGTGCCAAGATTAGACCTTTGTATTTACTCTGTGATTAGGACGACTTTATAGAACCAATTGTGTGGTCATCGCAAGAACCCCAAGTTATGTCAAGGTTTTCATACTCCAGTGAATTAATTGAATATTATACAAATACTTTGCCGAACTCATAGCTGGTATTATACGAAAGTTGATAAATCTACCAGCCCAATTTGTAATCTGTCTCTTAATTTCACAAAATAGCAATCGAATAGCATTATTTTCTCTAGCACAAGTAAATTCGTTTATTTAGGGCGGGTTTCTTACAAATCAAGAAGATAAGCAGCTGATAGATGGTTTCCTTAACTGATTACCATTTAAAAGACTGTCTGGACAGCAAAGTTCATTTGTTTTTAATTGCACTACAAAAAGGGATTAAGTTACCAGACTTGAGTTCAATTTTAGTATCGTTTAGTATGGTGCAACATTAGAAATATTTAAACACTCAAGTTTTTTTTTTTTTATATCACCGTCGTTCTGCCCTTGGTAAGTCTAGTGTTAGGCTGGAAATTGACCCCAACATAGTCGAAAAAAGGCTAGGCAGATTGATTGATCATCGTTCTTCCTTTCACTATAATTATTTGAGGTATACATCTATATCAGCCGTCATCACACTGTTCATCCCCTTTCTAGCCCCTTACCCTTACCCCATACCCTTTCCAATATGATTATTGGATATACCCTTTCCAATATGACTATTGGAAAAGTTATATGCAATTGAAACAAAAAAAAATTGTGATGGATTGATCTAGGGTCACCATTTTTGAAGTGAAAACTTCTTTAGGTACGTTGAGCGATTTTCGGTAGTGGATAAACTTATGGATTCGCGTGGTGCTGGGGTATAGACTATAGATGGCGCTAATACCAGTTTTAAGTTTTTTTTTAGAATTGCTTCTTATTGTGAGAATACACAGCAACAAAATGATAATGATGAATATTGTTTATATCATATATACCAGTTTAAAGTTTTTACTTCTGTCATGACTGTGACAAGAAGGCTTCCACTCAGCATAATGCTGTGCTATGGGGCCCTGGGTATACCCACAGCACAGCGCTGATTTTCAGTGGTCACCCGTGATTAAGTAGTCTCTAATGTACCGACTCAAAAGTACAGTGCCAGTCGATAAATATTATTTAGTATACCAACTTATTAATCAAATTAAACCCTTCTTCCTTTCCTACTTTGCTGTGCCTGACAGGGTCCACAATTATCATGTCTTTTTAAAACCTACGACCTAAGTTCACATTGTGGAAAGCAATAAATATATTGATTACAAGCTTCCGGCAGCGGCTTCGCTCGCGTGATATCTTTATAATTTATAGCCTATGTTACTCAGTGATATTATAGCATTCTACTAGTGATAGAATTTTTAAAATCGGTCCAGTAGTTTTTGAGTTTATTCATTACAAACAAATATACAGATCTTTTCTCTTTATAACGGCTGAATGATTTGACAAGACTTGCCAAATACAACGAAAACTGCCTAGCAATGTGCGTGCGTATTTATAACAAGATACCAAGTCAATACTAAACATTAAATTCTAGATTATTTAAGATAAAGTTATACAAGTGATTGAATGAGTGTATAGATAGTGCAATCCACGACGACGCGCCCCACTCCGCTCCACCCCGTACTAAAGTACAGCTTACAGTACAGTAATCGCGGAGTGGGGCGCGTCGTCGTGGATTGCACTATCTGTAGCTTTCTATTGTTTAAAATAATTTATTGATAAAAAATGTTGATGTACGTTGTAACATTTTGAAATACCCTCACAATTTGCATGCTATGTTTTATCCTAGCTTAACATGTTTGTGCCATTATAATTATATTTTAACACCATTGTATAGCATGTTTTATGCAAATAAATTATTAATTTATTTAATATACTAGCTTCCAAATTACTTGTAGCGCCCCGCGTTTTCACCCGCATGAGTCTTGATCCAGTGGGAATATCAGGATAAAAGTATGCTATGTGTTAATCCAGGTTATAAACTATCTGTTTGTCAAATTTCATCCAAATCCGTTCAGTAGTTTTTGTGTGGAAGAATAACAAACATCCATCCATCCTCCCTCACAAACTTTCGCATTTATATTATTATTAGGATGGTACTGGCATTCTACTGTTGAAAGAATTTTTAAATCGGTGCAATCGGACAAATATTTTCTCTTTATATATAGAAAAATAAAATGTTCCCAGTGTTGTAATTTTAAATTAAATTATCGTCGTTTGAAGTTTGAGCAACGACGAATTACGAATAAAATCAAACTTAAAAATAATTTAAAAAAAAATACACGTGGCCTGGGTCTTGTCATTGGGCCTAAACACGTAGCAGACGGCCACAGATCCGCCATTTTCGTATATTCAATCATCTGCTTAACACCTGTATATAAGTAGAAATTGAGTATTAAGTTTTGAAATCGGTCATGTATGATTAAATTAGTACCCTCAAAATTTATTTAAGTAGAACCTCTCATCTCTAACCCTAAAATTACGGCCAGTAAATGCTCCAATCCCACACTATGATTACAAACAACGCTTTTTTTGCGATTAATTAGTTTATTAATTATTCAAATTTGTATGCGAATTCGCGATGCTTTATGCGATTAGTCGTATCGAGATTTTACGGCCGATAATGTTGGGCTCGAGTCACGAGATGAAGCGATAATTGTGAGGGAGAATGATTGTGTTGTTGTGACAGCGATAAACAGTGAATGGCATGTGTTTTGTTCAAGATAAGTAGGGTCATGTCCGTTTTCCGTAATGCAGAATTTGATATGTTTATTTCTGTTTAACGGTTTTATGATAATTGCCGAAGTCGTTAGGTACCTGTTAAATATATTATAACAACAAAAGATAGTTTTTATTCATGTAACAGATTTTCCGATGTCAGTAAAGTACAGACGCCACTACGTCAACCTACCCGAAACTGTCAAGTTTTCCCAATCAACATTGAACCTTATGCTTGAGTGATAAAGTTGAAAATCTATTAAAGAAATTTGACAGATTGTAGTAGGTTAATGTGCTGGCGTCTGTACAATGCAGCTGCTGTAGATGGGCATCCAGTTCCAAATAAGCATAAGCATAATCAGCCTATAATGTTCCCAGTACTAGGAAACAGGCCTCCTCTCTTCGAGAGGCAGTAGGCTGTAATCTACCACGCGGGTCTAGTGCGGATTTGCGGAGGATCCAGTTCCAAATATTTTTTTAACTAGCCTAGTAAGGCCTAGTTGAAAATATTATTGTACCTTTCTCTTTTTTTTATTGTACTCCTGCATCGATGTTGCTACCGTCAAAACGACGGCAGCAATGATGAGTATGAATCAAATGAGTGCACTTGAAACAATTGCGCGTGCAGCACACAATGCCGTACAAGTGGTAGTAGTAAATCTTCTTAAAAAATAAAGATTAAGAGAGACTTTGTGTGACTCATGTAACGAAATGTCTCTAAACGTGACATTGAAATTATTAAAGAAAAGAGAAAGAAAGAAAATAGATAAGTACATACTTGGTAGCTAGTGAATCAGAAGGTGGTGGTGGTGTTTTGTTGCGTGTTCATATCACGTCGCGCCACCAATTTAGAAGCATGAGGAACAGGGTATAAAGTTCATTCATCCTCTATATAAGAGGGAGTATCCTCCGACCAGATGGGTGTCGTGTCTGGCGGGCAACTGCCCAACGAATGATGCCGGGGAAGTTATAAATTATGGTTTTCGCGCGGTAAACTCTAATTACTCTAAGACGTTAGACCTTTGATTCGTAGGTCGCATGTGGCGATATAGGTGCCGCCACATTAGTACTATAAGTTGTCACTTCGTTAGCGCCCTCGCTACCGCTTATAACTCAAGCCACCCAAATGAGTGTATGCCTTAACTAACACCAGTTATTACTTTATTGTTGGCATACACTTTGTGTACAATGTCTAAGTTCATTTTGCACAATCACTTTGCTGTTTTGTCGCCTTTTCACTTTTGTTACGCGGTTTTATTGTTACTTTTTATTGGCGATAAAAAACACGTGCCGTTTGAGGGTTATTGTAGTGTCTAGTGATGGGACAGCGTGACACAAGAAGTTGATGTCATCGGTTCTGATGACACATGCCACTGGAAGAATGAATCTAGAGTTTTTATAACTTGGAAACTATTCCTAATGACGTCATGTTATGCAGTTGTATGAAGTTATAGGTAGTAATGGTGGCGTTAAAATCTTCCTACCTATCTATTCTAGGTTATAATTGTAATACCTAGAAAATATTTTAGATGTGATTCAGAGGGAAAGTTTCCTTCAGTTTAAGGCAGCGAAAAATAGAGCTTTGTAAAAATAATAAAGAGAGTTCCAGTTATCCAAATGAGACAAAAATAATTTTAATATGTTCTTATTATTTATTTAAATAAAAGCCATAAATACAATTTTAATGATCGTTTTAGAGGATAGGATTTACAAAAGAGCACATGAACGAATACAGGTCTGAATTAAAAATGCAAAAATAACATGACAATACAATAATAGTATTTGTTTTGTCATCGCAATACAGTGAAATCAGAAATAACATAACCTACCACACACCGACTTCAACCGAAAGACAACACATAGAATCTTATCCTAGCCTTGGGGCCCACAGCCCCCGCGGCTGGGTCATGGCCCCACCAGCCTTCACCACAACCCCAATACCACACTAAAGCCTACGTCTTACAAAATCCCACAATGTGACAAAAACTACATTTTCACAGCCTCTCAATACTTTAACACAATGTCATTGATTGATAAATAATAATTAATAAATGCCTTATAGCATTGTTCAGATTCTAGGTCGTCTAACTTTTTTTCTGAAAACTAACAACAAAGGTATTATTCAGTTTACTGTGCATCAAGACGATGCAACTGTGTCAGCAATTAAAATGATTAGGTACTGGGGTGTGGTCGGTTTGTTAGCGGGGAGGGTAGCTGAGCGGGTAGCGGGTAGCGGGGTGGGTTTTGAGATGGCGTAATTTTGTGAATCTTGAAACCGAGTTTTCTAGGGAAGTTTTAAACTTTAAAATCAAGAAAAAAGTGAAGGCAGGGTGGTTGGCTAAATTCCTATGAATTTCCTTGGGCGATGTTGGACCGTTTGTGGCTTATAGGCTGAAGCCTGAAGTGTAGGATGTTTGAAGGCAATAATGTTAACACATTGTCGCAAAAGAACTGCCTCTTTAGTCGAGTGGGCTTTTAAAAAGACTATTGAAATTCGGCTTGACATTTTATATCAAGACCATGCCCCACTTGCTGGAGTCCGAGGATCCTAAAGCCCGTTCACCTGCACATCGTATGACCCTAATTAAAGAATTCCACTAGTGCCGCAATCAACGTGGCCACCTACTGAGCTCAAACAATATAAAAACCACAAAGAGGAGCGACCATCGATACGAAAAGAAGAAGATGCCTAGGCTGTCGCGTCCTTTTAAATAACTACCCTCTAGTTTCAAACGACTACGTAGGGAATAGCAGCAATGTTTTATTTATATGTCTAGATAGAGTGTCGCGCTAAAACAGAACTAACACAAACAAGCCAACTTTGTTATGTCAAAGTCAAAGTCAAATAATTTATTTCAATTAGGCACAAAAAAGGCACTTTTGAACGTCAAACTTTACAAAAAATAATAAAACTGAATCTAGTCGCCCATTCCAAAAGGTAGTTTTCGTATGAAGAAGAATGGGCAAGAAACTTCACCGTTACTCTTTTAAAAAATCATTATATCTTTTATACACTAATTATATAAATTATGTGAAGACAATGCACCTAGAATAAGATTACTATACCACGATAGGTAAAAAGAAAGAAAAATGAAGGAATGACATAAAGATGCATGGTGCTCACATACTTACAAACATTGTAAAATTATACCTACTATATTTCTAACATTATAATAAGTTATACTAATAATAATAAGTCAGTGTGTGAGTTCAAGTAATCACAAAAAATAAAATAAATGTAAAAAAAAAAAAAAAAATACAATTAAATTAGCAACCAGTTCGATTTTGTCTAGACTCTGAATTGTCCTATGGAGCAGGACCAGCATGTTTCCAAGCATTTTTATCTTGGATATAATATGCTGGTGTACGTAACAGCTACGTCATAAACTCGCGTCTAGGCATAATTTTTTTATTTTTATTATTACCTTCGGTTGTACATAAACACTTAACACTATGCAGCGTTACAACTATGGGAAAACGTGTTTTCGATGAACTCTGGCACCCAAAGTATGATTTAACTTGTGTTTAGGGTGCCAGCGTCCTCGCCTATATTATAAATCTCAGTAGTTGTAGAATTCATTGTGCTGTCGTCATTGCGCTTTTCTAGTGTGCGTGAATTTTTCGACGCAATTTTTTCGACGAGTTCTCAGCTTTGACCGTCTATTTAGAAATATAATACAATCGCGTCAACCTGAGGTGAACAGCGGTGAGCTGGTCGATGTTGTACCGCGTCAGAGCTGGACATAGACAACGAGGAGGACTTGATTAACCACGGTAGGAATAAACCAAGCCAGAAGACAAAACATGAAAATAATGGTAGACAGAAAAAACGCAACCAAACGCATCAAGAACATGCTAGCACATGCGCACAGGCCCCGAAAACCACACCTGTAACATGCAATACAAGACCAAATCCGAAAAAGCTGGCTGACCTATTTACGCATGTAATGGCAATCTCAAACAGGACATGTTTTTTTTTTTGGATGTACACGTCCGATGACCGAGATAAACTTAAGAAGACTGCTAGCGAGATTTACAAGAAACCTGAAACGGATAGCAGCGAAATCCTCAGACGAAGACTTTGGAAACAACAAAGAGTAGATGCAGATCGGCGAAGCTGGACCTGAACCGGAGCCGTCTTAAAAAGATCCTTCCAAAGATAAAAATCACCCGTCTCTCCACTATTCCATTGCTTACTCAAGGATGCATATCCGGTACGGCTCGTAAATCCTTTCCTATCCTAAGGGCACGTCTTCCTTACCATTACCGCGCCCCCCGGTCTACTCCTTGATATGCAATGGCCTTTGTAGTCCCATGAAACATGAGACTTCATGGGCTAGTGCAAATCTTGGGGTTCATTCGATTTATCGAGTCTGGTTAAACCACGCTGGGATCGGTGCCATTCATTCATTCGAGTTCTCAGCTTTGACCGTCTATCTAGACATATTTATATCTTTGGCAGCAATCGACATCAGCAGCTAGATAATAATTTTCTCAATTTGCATGTAGTAAGTGCGAATCTTATAACTTAATCGCGCACTACATAACCACACCCCACCCCAGTCGGATGATTATGAATTATGTAAATTATAAATGTTAAACAATCCAAGAGATTGTTGATGCGATGCCATGAAAAAATACACCCTCCATGCTTCGGCTAACACTCATTAAAATAATTGCTTTTTGCAACCGTGTTCTCTCCGTCTGTCTGTCTGTGATAGTGTGTGTGTGTGCAGATGAGTGATGCTTTGTATGTGTGTGTGTGTGCAGAGTGATAAACTTGGTTTCATGCTAGAGTTGTGGCTATAAGCTTGTGATAAACAACTTCTTTTGAAAGAAAAAACGGTGGATTAAAAAAGAAAGTTATTATCGTTATAACGTTTTGATTTGTGGGACTGTTGTGTGATGTCAAGGCGCCTTCGTGCATTGAAAATCATGCATTGGTTCAAACTTTCTTACAAAAAAACAATAATCAAGAGTAATCTAATCGTTCGCTAATTGCTTTTCCCTGTTCTAAAAGATGACAAAAATTACATGAATTTTCAGCAGAATTTCCACTTATTTGAGAAAAGCTTATTACAAAATGCTCGCTTCGTAAATAAGCAGACTAAGGGTTAGGAAAATCCTACAGACTCTATCACTGACTAGATTTTAATGCTCAAACTCAAAATTAATAATAATAAACCAACAATTTTCACACACAATTACACCTTAACTTAACCCTTGCATCGCCACCCCTTTACCAAAAACACACAAAATTAAAATTTTCTCACAAATATAAACATACTCACAATAATTAAAATAAATAAATCACACATAAGGAACTAATCCGGTACATTCACCTTAATTCAATCAGCGACGTATACTAATCGAATAAGCCGCTACAACTTTGCGGGGAGAGGGCTAGGGCCGACGCATAGCGTGTGACAGAAACGCTGAGTCATGCTGACTAGCAGGATGGTGGATTGTATTGCAATGTGTGCTAATTTGGTGATAATAAGCCTTTTTAGGGCATTGTGCAATGTTTGATTGATGTGGCAAGGGTGTTGTTTTTTGTGATTTCAATTATCAATCAATTCAATAAAGTGGGTTTTTATTTGCTTGGTATTAATAAGTGAATAGGTTGTTGAGTTCTGTAGAACATGGATTGAGGTCTTTACAGTTTTTCCAATAGAAGATGCCTTTTTCATTAGCGAATCAAATAACAGTTCAGTCTAGTAAATTATTGTCTGACTGTTATTTTATCTACTGAACATGATTATTATAAATTCTTATTTTATCATAGTCTTGCCAATATCGGTCGGCAATATATAGTCGTAGCATAAAATTTAAAATTACAACGTTTTTGCTAACTTTAACTCTCTTTTTAACAGGCTTAATTACTTCAAATTACAACAAGAAAACGTGCGTTTTTTCACCGTTATTCCACCTTTGTATCCGCTACACCTAAACGCCACAAAATGCATCGCCGACGCGCCGCCGGCAAATCCAATAGGTTTTCATTTAATAAAACCCTTTTATTGGCTTACCTCAGATTTACCGGCTTTATAGTTCGCTGGCTTAGCATTATGTGGACTATAGGGTTAGTTGTATTGTGGCTATTGGACTTTAGAGTCCTTGTCATAATTTATAGGGTTTAATTAATATCTTTAGATTTTTGAATATGGATGGCAAGTTCTACGTCATTAGTTTTTTAGCGATCCATTTCGGCGTTACGGCATGTTTTTTTTTCCAAAGTAAACAGGGAAAATGTACGGTAGGTATATTAGTGATTGATTCAACCAATGACCCTCCATACAAAGGTATGGACCTTTGGGAAAATAAGCGCGAAAATTGATTCAGCGAAACATTACCCACATAAATGTGTTAAAACTCTAGTTTCTCTTAAAATTGAGAAGTTCAGAAGTTATTTAGAACATATTAGAGTTACTATCGATTGCAAATCCAGTAAAAGTTGTTTCAGCCATCTTTAAGCTGCACTGGTGATACCTACGACTTATCTGACAATATATATACCTATATTTAGTACCTAATGATCAATCTACAAGTAACATTGGCTCTTATCCCAAAATATTAACGACCATTTTACCATACACTGATTTTTATATACCCTTTCATATGACCACGATTTGCTGATCTTCTATTGCGAACAGGGCGTGGTTGTCACGTCATAGGTCAAACAGTACTAGAAAAAATAAATAAAAAACAGGGAAAGGTGTAAAATGTGACGCCTTTTACAAATAATTGTGTGTTCAATAGGATTAGTGACATAATCGTGTTAGAGACCACACCTCCGCGGACACAGGGTTAATTTAGATGACACCGTTGCTATGGCAACGAAACGCCCCGAAACTTTACGAGTCTGCGCTGTAGATGTTGTTTGCCTTCGAATGTCGTTTCAGAGAAAAACACCAAAACATTGTATCGATTTTGGAAAATCCTTATAAAACAATAATAGACATATTTATAAACATATTTGCCAGAAATTCCAAATAAATTTCAGTAGTTAAGTTAAAATTAAATGGTTTAATCCGCCCTGTGAAAATGTTCTTTTCTGGGATGTAATCGATCCGAGCTAAGCCATTATAGTGACCGCATTTCCACGATCGCAATCCCAGGGTTAGGTCGAATAACACACAATTTTGTATCGGCATGCATGGAATTTTATATAGGTACACTGCATACGAAAAAGGTAGTGCCTCGGAAAGCACGTTAAGTCATTCGTGGATAGCCTGTTGTACCGACCCATACATAATAGCCTATAATGTGGCCACTACTGGGACAAAGGCCTCCTCTCTACGAGAGGGAGTGGGCCAGTGCGGGTTGGTAGTAGGATGGTCAACCCTACTATATAATATAGTATCCTACTACAGGTCTAAATACTACATTTCTAAAGAAAAAAAAAAAGTAAGCGAAAGTACAATATTTTTTCATACAAAATGATTGCAATAGGTTAAGTATTAATCTCGTAAAAGCTGAATGAATGGTATTTTGTAATCTTCATTTAGAATACCTATGAAAATAGATATGAGACATTAAAAAAATCTGTTATTAAAGGTTGTAAAATAAAATACGCAGTTAAAAAAAAAAAGTATTTGAAACACACCTATTATATTAAATAATTTTTTTCGCCATCTACTATGTAGGTATATATTTTTTACAGGCAATGGCTTCAATAATACTATTTTTAATATTAAAAAGTTGGCAACCCTAGTTGGTAGCCTCCTCATACGGAAAATCGGAAAGGCTTTAGCCCTGCGACTCATTACAGGGCTGGTTTTCAAAGGTGCATATTATTTTTGTCTCTGTAGATTGATAAATTATAATTTTACTCATAATTTATCAATCTACTACCTATTTCGTCATCATTGTCTGCCAAGCTTTTTCCCAACTATGTTGGGGTCAGCTTCCAATCTAACCGGGTGCAGCTGAATACCAGTATTTTATATGGAGCGACTGCCTATCTGACCTCCACAACTCAGTAGGTAGGTACTGGGTAACGCAATACCCCTTGGTAAGACTGGTTGTCAGACTTTCGGGCTTCTGACGACACGTAACAACTGTCAAAGATCTGCAAATGACAGCCGGGACCAACGGCTTAACATTTTTAACGTGCCACGGAGGGGTCTCCGTATGTCATGGATGATCACCCATCCACGGACCGACCTAGGCAAGCGTTGCTACCTTGAAAATCGACCCGTGCAGCTCTTATTATTTCTATTTATCCCATAGAGTGATATCGCGAAACCCATATGTCCAACTTAATGAAGCGAAATAAAATAGACCATTAACATTATGTTATTTCAGTATCGATTCTATCGAAAAAGTGCAGCATTTTATTATGATTTAGAGCGAAATGTTTACTCGAGCAAAATATATTCTTAGAATGCCAACATTTTTATCGTTAGGGACCGTTCAGAATGCTTTGCGAATCGCAGCGATGTTGGCAATTTTAAATATAAATGTAACTATATTTATAGTAACTACTTTTGGTTACTAAGTAAATCATAATGAATGGAGTCACTAAATGTTTTTTTTAAAACCAATACTCCAGAAGCTATAAAGAAATTCTTTGATTTGCGCGGATCACAACAGCCAATGGTTTTCTAGAAACAAGTAAAATTGCATCAAGCAAAATATAGATATATTTATTAGACTACCAAGACAAATAATTAAGCAGATTGTGCCTTTGAATAAAATCGCTTACCACCTGTATCCTTAAAAAATAAATTATAAGTAGAACCTGCGAAAAACATAATTAAACAGTTCACACCTCCCATTTACCACACTCATCTAAACTCCACAACCCAAACGTTTAATTTTAAAATCCAATTTCACCGCGGGCGTGTAGTGTGCAATCTCTCCAATACATCTACATATCGAGTTGCACTGTCCGACTACTGTTTTGCCCCGGCACAGCTCGAGCCGGTCTGTCTCGAGTTTTTTTTGCCTGTATCGCAAATCGAGCGTTACGGTATGTCTTCGTTTTGTGGCCGCCATGTTGTTTTTCTTTTGTTTTTAGTATTTCGTCTTCGCGCGAAATTGGGGATTAATTAAGCTATAGGATTTTAAATGTCGGTATTGATGTAGGGTTTCTTGTGGTTGTAACTTTTTTGTGTTTGTTCCGGAAAAGGTAAAGCTTTTGTGGATAAATTGTATTTATTTTTCCGAATTTCCATAAAGAATCCACAAACAATCTAGCCACATTAGGTAAGTATTTTTAACAAAACTATCAACTACGGCCAGGCCTCACTGTCCACTCATAGGTAACCTATTATCACAGCCATTTGAAAATATTGTAAAAAGCTATTAATTTTTACACGACTGCCCAAAAAGGAGTGGAAGTGCAGTTGTCATTGCAGTCAGGGGACCTCTTAGATCAAAAAGTGTTCCACAGAATGGTCCCCCGACTGCAATGACAATTTTATTTATCTGTTTAGTCAGGGAATACAACTTGTTCTTTACTTTTTAGTTCATTTTTTTGGCAGGGCAGTCGTGTTTTTAATTTTTTTTAATTATTTAATTTTAAAAGAGTTTCTTGCCGGCTCTTCTCCTTTTGAAACGACCAATTGGAACCGTGCACCTAGCTTCTGACGTTACATTGTACTTACACAGGTTTATGTGAAACAAAATATTTTGATTTTGATTTTGAAGACGGTAAAGCATTAATAATGGATTCTTTATAACTATAAAATTAAAACAAACTATTGCAAAACTTCATGGTTTTTATATCTCCAGTATAACATTCTTTCATTTTGAAAGGGAAAAGGCGAACATAATGCACTCAATAATAAAAACAGACGTTTAAACTGTAATCAACATGTTCGGTTGCATCCATTCATCGAGCCATTAAAATTATGCAAACAGTCCTCCACTTCTTTCTTTTCGATAATAATTATTCGGCACTAATGCACCTTAAAAGATAAGTATAACAATACTAAAAAGTAAGTTAAGTTTAACAACACTAAAGTGTGTGAAAAGATAAGTGGAACAACACTAGTACATCAAAAGATAAGGGTGACAGCACTAAGTAGTCATGTCAAATGTGTCTAAATGTCTTATATGTTAAACATAGGTGTAATAGACACTACAATAAACGGTCAGGAGATAAAATAATAATGTCAATTGTACCAAAATAATAAAAAACGCACTTACAGCACCACAGACGTAAATGATTAACATAACATTAGCTTGTCGAGGAGCTTGTCAGAAGTAATACGGGTCGATCCATCAAGTTAAGCTACGCTTGCCGCGGTCGGTCCGTGGATAGGTGACCATTTTTACATATCGAGACTCCTTGCCTCGGAAAACACGTCAAGAGTCCTATTACATTGTTTTATGGAAATTCATGATTTTTGACCATGTCATTTTCAGCAGCAATAAGATATTTTAATTATTTGATTATAATAACTATAGTGCCATTCTCTTTCTTGTAAGTTGGAGTTACAAATTATTTTCGTGTAATTTGCTGAATTGACGCGGAATATACAGGGTGTTTGGCGCATGGACCGACACAATTATTTGGGGGATTGGGAGCGTCATTTGGGAGGTTTCACCCAAAGACCCCATGTCCTAAGTGTCACGGTTATTGAGATGTTTTTTTTTTGTTTTTTTCACAAAATTACCCGAAATCTCGCCTTTAAATAGTCATTACTTTTTTTTTATTGTTCTAATTGCACGAAATAACTTTTATTGTATTCTGCAATGTATTCTTATTCTAAATAAATAAAGAACTTTTTTAAATAAAACTATGTTCATAATTTTTGGAAAAAATCTAAAAAAATCATATCTTATTAACCGTGACACTTAGGACATGGGATCTTTGGGTGAAACTTCGCAAATGACCCTCTCAACTCCCCAAAAAATTGTGTCGGTCCATGCGCCAAACACCCTGTATAGTACTTTCATTTAATTTATAGTAATTTTGTCTTATTATATTGAGAAACAAAAACTAATGAAACGTATTCACTGTAGATTGAAGTTTTATATTATATTAGTTTATTTGATTTAATTGTGTTTATTTGGAATATAATGGACATGAAAATCGAGACATTTATTGGTTTTCTTTACGACTATTCCCTAAAAACTCAAGGAATTTAAAGAAATTCTAGAACTCCAATAAACAAGTAAAACATTCAAATTATCGTTTAGTAACTTTCGCTTTTATTAGAACTGAATAAAACAATGTGAATTTGAGCGTCAAAGTTCCATTGCCGACGTTTTTCCTTGTAAACTGAGTTCGTAAAATATTAATAGTAAATTACACGACAAGAAAAGTTAAAATGTGTAACTCCAACTTACAATAAAGAGAATGGCACTATCGTTATTCATAATCAGATAATTCAAATATCTTACTGCTGCTGAAAATTACAACGTCAAAAATCATGAATTTGCGTCAAAAATGTAATAGGACTCTTAAGCGTCGTTATGGGTCGTCAGAAGCCCGATAGTCTGTCAACAGTCTTACCAAGGGGTATCGTATTACCCAGTTACTAGGTTGTGGAGGTCAGATAGGCTGTCGCTCCGTGTAAAATACTGGTATCCAGCTGCATCCGGTAAGACTGGAAGCCGACCCCAACATAGTTGGCTATACATATTATTCCTATTAACATGTGGGTTTCAATATTAATCATTATTATGCAGTAGTTGTGCCCCCATTAATAATTTATTTGTTCATAACACCTTTCTGTGTCCGATACTCAATAATAGTCCAAGGGTTTTATTGTTACAAACTTGTTTACATCTACTACCTACTTATTAGGACTTGTCCTCGTAAAAAGATAATATTAATTAGAACTCAGTTTTTGCCACTTTACAACGAATAAATTATTAGTATAAATTATTGCTCGTTGCAATAAAAAGACCAGCGGTTTTTCAAAGACACATTTTTTAACATAACTTTCTCTTATAAACAAAAAAAAAACTGGCCCTGCGGTTTCCCACCCCATAAGTCTTGATCCCGTGGGAATATCGGGATAAAAAAATATCTTATGTCCTAACTAAGGCCATGGTCTACCCATGTGATAAATTTCGTTCAATAATCAAGTACATAATGTATGATGTTCAATATATATATAATTAAAAATAAATAAATATTTTTTAGGCAAAAGAATAAACAGCCAGTATCAAAAAGTATGGTCAAATTTAAGGGTGTTGGTACAATCAAACTGAACACCTTTCTCCATGGGACCAAAATCGTAATCGCGAAAAAATTTAAGAGCCGTATGTATGGGACATTTGGGTCGAATAATTGAAGTTTTGTATGGGATAGTTAATATATTTTGCGATTTCTTAAATATGATTACACCTTTCACTGGCTGTTTATTCTTTTGCCTATAAATAATTTATTTAATTTAAAACGGTAATAAAGAAAAAGTTTCTACGAAGTACTTTTACTTTTTGCAACTTTTTTATTGCTTTTTTTTCTTTTTGAATTATTTACTGCTCGCTTTGTTCGTCCTGAAATCTAATATATCAAGGAGTAATGCGTCCTTTAATGAGTATGTTTATCGTATTAATCTAGAGAAAACATGTTCAAGACACCTTTTCGTATAAAATGCGTGAGTAATGGCGTATTATTTGCGGCGTAGAGCTAAATACCGTTGAATTTAGTTTTTTTTCTTTTCGTCAATTAATCAATCGTTGAATTATTACAACCTTTTAGTTATATTGCGTTTATATTGATGCTACTTCACGCGGTTTTAAACGCGATAACTTAATAACAGTACGTCGAAACCTAGTTTTCAAAGTGGTCTCTTGCATCCTATGTATAAAAACAATACGTTCACAATCTGTTTTTAAAGAGCATTTATCCTAAAAGTTGGCAACGTAGCAAATAGCTGTCAAATATTTACCTGTTTTGATTAATTTGGCAATGGTACTGTATGGAAATAAGAAATAACGCTAACTAATGAACTATAATATTAATAATGGTCCCGATTCTCTTGTACACCGAACTAAACTAACTAAACTATCACTAAAATTCCTTACTTTTGGCTATGAGAATCTTAAAGCTATTCTGTAGTAAAAAGTCTCTAAATTTAAAAATTATTTTGACTCAACTAAATCGAATTTGACAATCGCGACTCCACGTGGTACATACTTGTTTGCCTTATCCCGTGAATTTTTTTAGAGTCGGAGGCGCGCAGTGGGGGCAGCCTCGACGTGTTTTATATGGATTTTTTTACTTTTTTTACGGAAAAAAGAAAAAATATTACCTACGTGTTCAGTATTAGGGGTTTAAGGGCTTCATAAAGGGGGTCGAAATTTTAATTATTTTAGCGATAGGACACACCATTTTCGAGATATAAGCAAAAGAAAAGAAAAAAATCCAGTATAGTACTGTTTTTGCACCCGAAGTCGAGATGTTCGTGTGAATTTTAGTTCATGACAACTAATAATATTCCACACCATTTTCAGTGCCGATTAAAAATAGGCAGAATTAGTTAGACAATTAAAATTTTAGGTGAAAAACGTCAAATTCAGAATAGCAAAATATTCATTTTCACTAAATTAAAATCTCAGTACAATCTTAGTGCTGTCACACTAAAATATAGTTAAGTTGTGCCACTTTAGTCTATTTCAGAATGGGAAATCATCGTTTGACAGGAGTAAACTAAATTTTGGTGATTTTTAGTCTAGTTTAGACGCATTTGTGACAAGAGAATCGGCACCAGTGAATTGCAATTATAACACTAAATTTGATCTTGTAACCATTTTAGATGTAAAAGGCATTTGGAAAGTATCCAAATACTTTTTTTACATCTAAAACTAAATATTCAGTGTGACGATATTAATTATTGCATTTCATAATCAATATTTTAGTTCACTAATTAGCCATATTCCATATTAATCAAAACAGCGAAATATTTGACAGCTATTTGCGACGTTGCCTACTTTCAGAAAAACCACTCTGAAAGTAACGTGACTTGGGACCACTCTGGATCCCAATGCTTATAATAATAATCCTTTCGACATCCGTTTGAAACATGACCATTTTAGTGATAAAGTACATCATATCTATATTTGAGAAAAGCATGTTGTCTAAGTAGAAGAAAAAAAAGCCGCAATACAATCTTAGCTGAGCAGCTGGACGATAGTAGCCGAGGATCAAGCTAAATTACTACCACAGAGCTATAAGGATGACGTACCACTGTATTTTACAATAGATCTTACAGCAGACTCTAAACTCATCAGCCCCTCAGAAACCAGAACCAACATAACATACCTACCCAACTCACCAGCTCCTCACTACACTACCATTCCCATATCCATTAGCGAAAACCAAAATCGTACGATTACCAGTCTAACCCTCCTAACGCCGGCACTTAAAGGGTATTAGTTCCGCTCGTGTGGTCACACAGACCGTATTGTGCGATCACAATGACGCTGCGGGGGTTATTTGGCTTACCTGTTAAATGATAGCTTTGGTTAATGGGCTTGAGTTTACTTTCAATTGGGTTTTTAATTATGTTTGTACTTGGGTGGTGATAAAAGTCACCAAGATAGGTGATCATTGTTAGTAAGTTGGGTACCAACATAATATGTACTGACTGATAACAACAAGAGCGAGATATTACCTACCAATCTTGATTCCTTAAGCATGGAAACTCAAGGAATACCTTGAAGATGGTATCCAAACCGAATCTTGAACCTGTGCATCCTACATTTTTCTTGTTGCAAGAATCTGTTGAACTTAAATAAAACAAGCAAAGTCAAAGTCACATAATTTATTTTTAATAGACTCTTTTAAGGCACTTTTGAAAAATATACAACCGAATTGAGAACCTCCTCCTTTTTGAAGTCGGTTGAAAATGAAGCAGCAACAGAAAAAATAATTATGTGACAGATACATGGTGCTCACATATTTACAAACATTGCAAAAATAGACGATTTTCCTAAAATTTTACAAGCATGCTGTCTTCTCATCATGACCTTTTATGAGATGGCCTAAAAGCCTAAAACTCTTTGAAGATACAGTAGCATCACCACCATCAATTCAATTCAAAATATTTTATTTCACATAAACCTACAGTACGGTATGGTACGGTTACACACTGTTGTTGACGAAATCATCGTAATTCTCTCCAAATTCTCCATCACGACAAGAAATCTACTACACAAAAATACTAGTGTCTAATAGATATATATTTGAGATAGTCGTAATTTGGACAATGTTTGATGACGCGCCATTAGAGATCGTAAGCCTGGAGCGCACTTAATATAGTTTTAATAGGCACTGTTAGCCCCTTGAGTGCACAGCTTGAGAATCTACACCATTTTTTCAAACTCGTTTTGAATGTAAGTCATTTGGGTAACAAAAAAAAATTCTTTATTAAATCTACGTTTGGTATTTTTTAAGTGATATGTTTTCTTCGAAATCCTCTACAGAAATAAATGTTTTTTTTTAGGTTAATCTGTAATCTACATTCCTACCAATCTTCAATATCAATATTTTCCCAAATTTGTTGGGGTCTGCTTCCAGTCGAACGGGGTGCAGCTGAATACCAGTATTTTACATGGAGCGACTGCCTATCTGACCTTCACAACCCAGTTACTAGATAACACGATACCCCTTGGTAAGACTGGTTGTCAGACTTTTGGGCTTCTGACTACCCGTAACGACTGTCAAAGATCTACGAATGACAGCCGGGACCAGCTGGTAGATTTACCGATCAGAGATTACCACATGACTACTCTTCCGGAAAAGCTTCCAACAATTCAAGACATACTCGTAAATCATCTGTTCAGTCAATATGAAATATTAGCTGTTGCCCACGTGGATGTCAGAAATTATCCCACGGGAATGTAATACCGGGTTAAAAGTATCTTATGTCCTAAACCTTACCCAAGTCATGGTCTATCCAGGTGCCAAATTTCATCCAAATCCGTTCAGCCGTTTTAGCGTGAAAGCTTAACAAAGAAAAAAACTCACGCTGGATAACAGGTATAATTACTTGGTTATTGAAAATAACTGACTGCTGTATTCTCAGTTACCACTTTTATCGTTCATAAAGTTCTACTCACGGTGTGGGTGAAACGGGAAACTAAACTCAGTTTTACTAGCTAATAATTTCTTAGATATTATTATTTTACATGAAGTGAAATGTTAGCGATATTACAAACCAATCGGTGTGTTAGATTATGTTCCGGGGATAAGATTACGAGTATTAGTAGTCGAATAACTTTATGTATTACTGGTGAGAGCGACCCGCTCCTGCTTCGAATGGTTTTTAAGACTTGACAAAACATCGAGATCTCTTAGTTTAACGTAACCTTAATATTAACGTATTATATACATACACCTTCCGGAATAAATTCTCTAAACAATCGTGAAAACCTTGTCAAAATCTGTTGCGTGGTTTAGAAGAACAACGCAGACACATAGACAAACATGAAAAGCGACTTTAATTTATAATGTGTATAGAAGAATCTGTTTGTCTTTTTGTAGACGGTTATGTGATATCTCAAAAACGGATGAACAGGTTTTGGTACAGTTTTCACTATTTTTATTTTAAGTCTCGTTCTCTGGTCTCGTGTTATTTACCCTGAGTTTTATATAATAAAACATTAAATACTACACAGATTTTTCCATTGTAAAGGTTTTGGAAAAAAAAAAAGATTTCATTCCTTAATAAATTCGTTGGTGGCCTGTTTTTATTTTTCTACATTATTATATTGAGTTCATTTTCCAATAATAATCGTAGTCCCCAATGATGGGGAAACAGCCTCAAAAACTTTTTTTTTTACATAAAGTAATAGCAAAATAATCCTTCCAATACCATAACCATTACCCCATTATAGGTATATAAATAACCAGCAATAATCCGATTTTCACGCCCAACCCTCAAATGCGATCGGCTCCTTTTCATCCAACCCTCCTATCATGTCCGGGGACAAAGAGACCGCGCTTTGTATTTTGACAGGAGTTAATGTTGTGGGGTCCTGACATCTATACCTGACGGGAATGGTACAATGGACCCCCTGTGGAGGACGTGTGCCGTATTGTGCGAGTATTTGCAGGGTTAGATAAATTGTAAGTGCACTTGTTAAATTGGGGATGTTTAAATATTGGATGTACATTTTGTTGGTGTGTAGCCTTTTGGTATAAATAAAAATCTTAACATACTTGTTTACATTTTATAATTTGGAGACTCCTTTTAAGCAAGAAAATGCTTGTGTTAGGAGTTCCACATAACATTATCCAAAATATGTAGAATTGAGAAGCATGTATTTAGAAAAGAACATGCAAGTGGATTTAAAGAATAACAAAAAGGAAAAAGTGGCGCGCGTGAGTGTAAGGTTTGTGGGGATTTGTGTGTGAGAGTGAGTGTATGGAGATGAGTGAAGATGTACAGTAATGAGTGTAATTTGATTAATTTAGGTTGTGGTTAACCCTACGACAGTGTCATGGGATCGGAAGAAGTCACAGCCTCTTCCATTAACTTTAAACACCGCGGAATGATTACAGACAGGAACTGAATAAAGTTTAGTCTGTAGATGATCGACTATGCGATAAATTCACCCATTGTGTTAGCCTAAGTAAAATTTCGACTCTTATATCTGCATTTTTTATGGTGCACAATAAAGAGTATTCTATTGGATCGTTGATACCATGGACTCAACTGGTATATTGAACAGGAATGTTGTTTTTAAACTGCATGATCCACGGTATGATCAGAATGATTCAAAAATGCTTGCTCAATATTTTTATAGTAAATATTTGCCCTTAACCTGATTGTACACTAAATCAGAGCCTTGTAGTCATCATCCACCTATCATTTATCTAACAAGGTCGTAGTCAGTTCTCAGTCTGACCAGATTTAATACTGAGCTCCACTAACCAATTCCTAGGCACTACCAATTCAATTCAATTCAAAATATTTTATTTCACATAAACCTACAAGGGCACTTATGAAACGTCAGAAGCTAGGTGCACTGTTCCAATTGGTCGTTTCCGGTATTTTAAGCTCTGATTTAAGCTTGTCAGTATTTCGAGGTTCTACTTTATCTCTCACGATAGTACCTTTGTATGAGCTATTTACTTATCATGTTAAGTTGTCATTAAAAGATGAGTCAATCAGCTTTTATGACAGCAACGGCTCAGGATGCCCTTCTAAATATTTGTGATACCTTGCAGTACTTACCTACCCCAGAAGTGAAACAGTAACATGTAAGTACTATCTAGCAAACTCAAACTCAAAGCATTTATTTCAATTAAACCCTTTACAGGCACTTTTGAATTGTAAAAGAGTCAGTTAGTCAGAAAGTTGAAGCTAGTTGCCCATTCCAAAACGTAGATCACTATGGAGAAGAACGGGCAAGAAACTCCAAGGACACTCTTTTAAATATAGAAATTACAAAATCCTGGGTACATTACTCTTGTTGATTCTATATGTGAGAACAATGTAAAAAAAAAAAAATATAGAAATCAAAAACGATTAAAAATAAGCCCTGGCAGATAAGAGATGACCAGCCTCAACTGACGGCGCCCGTTCACGAACATGACGCGTGGATCAGCACCATCCAGCTCAACCATTTCGTTGGGAACCGAATGATCCAACACACTCGCCACCATCAGCGAGACATTAAGTGAGCATGACATACTCTCAACTACCCTGCTCTTTCAAGTGTTACCGTTTACTGCTCAGTGTGCCCTTCTAAATATTCGTGATACCTTGCAGTACCCTAGGAATGAAGGAGTACGATTAACTATCTAGAAAAAAAATGTAGGCTTTAAGTCCATTTCGATATGAAAATTCCCGTTAACCACTTAACAATTTCCCATCAAAGTCAAAGCGAATTGTCAGTTATCTATTAGCATCAAATGTCAGTAATAGCAAATCTGTTTACGTAGTTAGCCTGGAATGGTAGACCACTTCAATTGTCGGGCAAATTGCGATGATTTGCGGCAATCATGGTGGTCTGTTATGTCAACTTATTACGGGGGACGTATGTGGATTTACCATGGTGATACAATTTTTATTCAAATATATCAGTTTTCGTTTTGTCATATCCTTTCTAGGTTTTTCTCGTTGGTCTGACTGGTTTCGAGCCACCGGACAAGGTGCAGCGAACGCGCATTCCTGGTCATCACCGTCAGCTTCATCAGCAACCTTGGCACAGCACCTGCACTTTCAGCCGGTCTCACAAGCGGAGCTCTTTCTACCCTCTCCTGGTTGACGCTAAACACAACACCCGTCTGGTCGGAGGATCCTCCCTTTTCTATGGTGGATGAGTGTACTTTACACCCTGTTCCTCATGCCCCTAAAGTATTGGGGATTTTGCAATACCACCTTAATAATCAGATGGAGAGAATATTCATGCAGTTTCTTGCCCGTTCTTATCTTAGGTACTACGCAAATCTGAACACGTAAGGACTATTCTTGCTTACAACGCTCTGCCGCTATAGTTACGCTTACGAGCCAAAAAAAAGGGTCATGTGCACGGGATTTTGTTTTCAAAGTGGTTAGATATGCGAGACCGTGATGGTACCTACTACGCTTTGGAATGGGAAACTTGCTTCATATTACCCGACTGCTTGACTATGCAAAAGTGCCTTTAAATGGTTTAATTGAGTTTGAGTTGAGTTTGATTTGTTCCAATGGGAACACTATTTCTGTGGAAATAATATGAGACAAAAGGTAACAAAAGATGTGGAAGCCATGGGTAACATGTTTTAAACACCTCTTCCAAGCACAATGAGAATTACTTTTTTACTCTCCTCAATGAATGCAGTTTCTTTATCAATCAATCAGTAATTCTTCACTCTTTTAACGTTCAAGAAAATCAATGCCATAGCATATTATTTCCACGTTTTAACTCCTCAGTTACTTTTGCGATTAATATAACTAACTAGCTGCGCCACGTGGTTTCACCTGCACCTCGGTCCCGTGGGAATATCGGAATAAAAAGTATCCTATGGCTTTCTTCTAAATCCGTTCACATATGTGCCAAATTTCATCCAAATCCGTTCAGCTGTTTAAGCATGAAAGCGTAACAAAAAAACACACTTTTGGATTTATAATATTAGTTATGAGGGATTTACTATATAAGTATAGACATAAAATTAGCAAAATTATTAAAACTATTGAAAAATTTAAATATAGCGTCGAAAAATTCATCCGCATCGCTGTCGACTGGTAGTGTACCCAAGAGACTGGCCGCATTGCCACGTTGTATGGCAATGCTTAGCCTCTGCCCAAGGTAAAAACCAGCCCTTGGGTCACGAGAAGTGTCAAATAGCCGTTTTGAGATTTCATTGAAGAGGCCGTGAGCACTCGGACCCCACGGCTAGGATTAGTTAAGATAGTTAGGATGGTGGAATTGGTTTTCCTATCCTGAAATTGCATAGGATATTAGAGATATGTTAACACAACACTGATAAGGAAGGGGGATGACAAACTGGATGTGGAAGGCGAAGAACAGGGTGTTGTGGCGCAGCCTGGGAGAAGCCTATGTTCAGCAGTGGACTGCAATAGGCTGAGTTAATTGAACACAGATACGTATACAACGATATTTGCACATGGATACAATGAGGCAACAAGCGAAATCCTTTACACATTCCTAAATGCCAATAATTTGTATAACCTTCTCGCGGCTACCAGCTAAACTTCCCATCCTGGCCTTGACAGAAATAGAAAAACATACCTCAGGTATTACGAGAAAAATCGTAGGAAAACGCTCATTCCGACGAAGGCTGTACGCAATCATGCGCGAACTATGGTATTGGCATACTTAATTTTACTTGGCATACATGCTCATCCGACTTTAACATACAACCTACTGCCAAACAAAATCTGACCCTATCGTCTTTAGCTGAAGACTGAAATTCAAATACAGATCCATACGCACTTACGACTCTTTGCCTGCAAACTTTTTGGTGGTACAAAAACTCGTATACGCAGATTTCAATTCAGCAATTTAAGATTTAACGTAAAGAATTAAAGTTGAATTTCGTTTGCTGCCATCCAAAGATGAGTATTACTGTTTATACGTCCTAAATCTCTTGTCGATTATTCAATTATAAATAGGTATGTCCGTTCGCTGTGCGAAAAAATATTTTTTATACGTTTTCATATTAATGATTGTTAAGAAAAATAAGCACTAGTAGAGGCAGATTTTTTATTGACGCATTTTATAGATAATAATTGATGACAATTATTTCTTATTGTCTTTATGATAGTAATTATGTTAATATATAGCTAGCTACCTATTGATAAGTCAGGGCATAGATGAATACAGACACCGCAGTTTAGATATGAAGCTACATGTACGCGATGGGCCCGTCTTGCTGGGCCAATTCAGTGAGTGTAACGTCTTCAGAAGATCTAAGAGTCACGCGATAGAAAGAGAGGCAACTTCTAGGTGAATGTAACTGTTGGTGATTAGCGTTGTGCGAACTGAATTGCACTTTGTTCTGTCTTAGCAAGAGTCGCTTTTTATTTAAATGGTTTTGTGGAGTGTCCATCTGTATTAGTCTGTGGTCAGGGTATGATTTATTCTTTAGTCATTGAAAAGGTGTAATCTTCTGGTAGTAATCAACGTAAAAAATGTAGATAAGAACAGAAGAGATTATCGATTTTACTTGGCTGATAAACAAAGTGATTATTCTCGATTACTATCATAATTTTTCTCATCATTATACACGATTTCCTTTATTTCACTATCTGCTTATGTAAGTACACTTAATGAGCGAGCTGAGCTTGGTCCTGGGTTCGATTCCCAGATCAGGCAAAGTGTTATTGTGTTTTTCATTTGCAATTTCTCAGTACCAGCCCGGAGTCTAGAATTGTGCCCGGTTGATGATAATAGGCTCCCCCCTATTATAAGGGACTTAAACATAACTGGCGAAATGTGGGTGTACTATGTTAAGTACTCCTCTACCCAACCCTATGGGGAAACAAGGCGTGATGTTATGTTACACTCGGTAATTGGAAAAGTATACAACTTCATCAAAAACTTGGTCCTAAAGTTCTTTCAAGACATTAAAACAGTACAATAATCTCACTTCTCAAACTTTAAACTTACACTCGCGGACAAAAAAGTGGTCGTTCTTAAAACAAAGCCACATTCGGCCTTAACCCGTCCATCGACCTTTCTAATATATTTATAATTATAGTCTACAACACTCCACATTTGTAAACATGGATGTGACGTAACAATCTATTATTTTTTATTGTTATTTCTATCCTAAACTAAGCTTTAGCGCGGCTGCGCTTGGAAAGGTTCGTTTTTTCAAAAATTTGACAGCTGTCAAAATTAAATGAATGACAAATGGTGAATTCCGTTTTCAGCTGCTTGTCAAAAGTTACTAATCACTTAATAACATATCAAATAAAGTTTGTTTTGTGGAAATTTGTTAATTATGGGACATTATGAAAGCCTCCAACCCGGTGTAGAGTTTTTTACTTACAAGGAAGTCAGAATAGTTCTAATAGTGATTCACCAAAACCTCGATAGATATCCTAAAAACCAGAATCTTGAGGTAAATTACGTGAATCTCATCATTCACCCTAAAAAAAATTACAATAATTAACATACAGACCAATATAATTGTTGGATATATTTGAGAGACAAAGGAGGATTGTAGTGTTCGGTTGACGCATACCATACAAGATTATGGGTGTCCGAATTTGAAAGTATTAAAATAAATTAGGTAGGCGCCATTAAAATTAGATTAATGTAAATAAGCATCTGATAATTAGATATGTGGAATACAAAAGGTCATATTATAATAAACTGCCTAGTGAACATTTTTGGACATCAATTGAATAAACTCTTATGCTTGCATTTTGGTCGAAATTGAGTAAGAGACTCGTGTCTACATGATAACAGCCGCACGGGTCGATCGAAAGTTAAGCTACGCTCACCGTGGTTGGTCCGTGGATGGGTGACCATCTTTACATACCGAGACTCCTCCGTGCCTCGGAAAGCACGTTAAGCCGTTGGTCCCGACTATCATTCGTAGATCTTTGACAGTCGTTACGGGTAGTCAGAACGCCCGACAACCAGGCTAATAAAGAGGTATCGTGTTTCCCAATAACTGGGTTGTGGAGGTCAGATAGGAAAGTCGCTCCATGTGTAATACTGATATTCAGCCGCATTTGGTTAAGCTGGAAGCCGACCCCAACATATTTGAGAAAATTCAACATAACACATATCACGCCTTGTTTCCCCGAAGGGTTGGGCAGAGGTGTACCTATAGTACACCCACATTTCACCAGTAACATTTAAGTCCCATGTAATAGGTGGCGAGCATATTGCCATCAACCGGGCACAAATCCAGACCCCGGGCTGCTACTGAGAAATTCGAGAAAGAAAAACCCAATGACACTTTGCCCGACCTGGGAATCGAACCCAGGACCTCATGTTCAGCAGTAGCGCTTGCGATCACTAGACCAACGAGGCGGAAATTCAAATAATTCAAAATAAAGTAGGTAATAATAAAAGTATAATACAATAAAAATTCAACCTGCAAAACCGAAAAAAAAATTTAAAAAATTGAATTTCGCGGTCTGACTTAGCGCATCCCCCATACACATCAGCTGTTTTACGGTATCAATAACTAAACACTTTAAAACAAGAGGAAACAGATTCTCTCAACTCATACTTCAAGTAAAACACTACCAGTGGTCGATGACCCCCAAAAAAGCAATATCATTTTTTTATCGTGTTTACTTTGACCCTGTACCTATATACTTACATAATATTAAAAAATGTGACCAGAATGACATCAAACATAAACTAGTCAATAGTTTTAAAAGGAAGTGCGTGCCGACTAAAATAATTAACAATTTCAGTGGACTGGCTAAAAGCACTACTACGTCTTCACAAATACCTCAAAGACAACCAGACATTATGACGTCACACAGTGTCAAATGACGTCAGAACAATTACGCAAGTGTACGGCCAAGAAAACGTAACAGTAGGGACATCTAGGTGAATGAGTTGTTACGTTACGTGCTGACATGCGAGCAAGTGTCACGCATCAAGCAAAAACGATACCCGCGGGTCACGTGAACGAATACTACCTATTTTTAGAGGTTGTGTGTTTGTTGTAGGGTCAGCAGGGAAAGTTGTGCGTTTGTGGGTGTTTTTTGACAGTAATTGTATTGTGTCTCTTGGTCTGCCTAGCCTTTTCCCAACTATATTGGGGTCGGCTTCCAGTCTGATTGGATGCAGCTGAGTCAGTGTTTTACATGAAGCGACTGCTTGTCTGGCCTCCACAACCCAGTTACTGGGTAACACGGGTATTGAGACTTTCAGTAAACGGAATATTACCGTGTGAAGATGCCTGCTACATAAATATTGCATTTGAAAAGTGGTAATTTCTTATTGACTTAAGTATTTTTATCATTATTCTGCAATTAATTTTCAGTCTCCGAATGTCTCAAACAGAAACACGAATTTGGTACAGGTATCTACTAAAGTAATTTGGAAAAACGGAAATTCAAAACCAAACACACATATATACTTCCGAAATTAAAGTGGTTTTTCACTTTGTATCTTTTTTTTGAGTCGGTAATTTTTCTTTGTAAAAAGTTTAAAGTTTTACATTTTTGGTTGTGATATCTTTCCCACACAAATTCTAATGTCACTACCTTCTATGTAAATAACAGTGACAGGAACTTATCATCATATCATCCATATAGACATAATAACAAATATAGAATATCTTAATTGTAATCTTATTATTAATATTTACATACTGACGCTTTTTTTTATTTTAAAATACTGGTATTCAGCTGCATCCGGTTAGACTGGAAGCCGACCCCAATATAGTTGGGAAAAGGCTAGGCAGATGATGATGATATATTGAATCATTTAAGTAAATGAAATTGTTTCTGATTTGATTTAGTTTTTAGCTATAGCTAGCTTTTAGTAACTTATTTAATTATTTCATAATATTTGTTCATTTTGGTAATGCTCATCTAGTGGCAACCACTGATCTTTAAATATGTTTTATCTGTGGATAATGCAGTGGACTGCAACATTACTACTTAACGTTTTGTTAACCTTATGTATTATATGTATTTATGTTGTACTTGTTTATTATTCCAAAATAAATAAAATAAATAGACTAAGTGGGACAATACGTAATATTGAAGCTAACTCAAAAACTATCTAATCAAAGTTTAAAAAATTACAGGACCACAGAGCATACCATCATCGCAAAAAAAAAAAACAAAAACTGGCTACAATAAATTTGGCTTAAAAATTGGTGGACATACATGATACGCTACGAACATAGAATCTCTTCCTTTTTGGAAGTCGGTTAAAAATGAAATCACATAAACAACCAACTGCCATGATTTCCCAATTTTACTTACCTATCCTTTTCATTTATTATTAGATTTTTTTATTTTATTTATTTTAATCACAATTAAAAGCAATTATGACCTTTACAGACTCATCCAAGGCGATGTTATACACAATGTTTACACAAACGAAAAAAATAGAGTGACCTGTAAACAAAATTACAAAGAATTATAAATTATGACAATTATTTAAAATAAAAATGGCAACTTTTATAACATCAGAACTCTTTCAACATTATTTGTGCCATTCGTATGAATTTCGGCAGGTTTTGCCAAATTTTTTGAAGTCAATGAACTCTTCCTAACACGATTTTGTTCCACAAACGGGAAATATTCTGGAACTTTCAACAGCCATTACACCATTTTCACACATGAGAAGCCAGCAGACAGACACCCAAACCAAAATTACATCTATCCCACTTCAAATCGTTAAATTGTTACAAATAAAAGTATAAGAAACGATTTCACATGTTTAAGTGTAATTCCCCAGGTTTGGACTAACGATCGTTTAATAGTGAGCTATTTATATGCACTTTAGTTATTTTCACTTGCTAAGAAATCTTTAGAAATGTTGTAACTTTATTTTTACCCAGCTGCCCCAGGAGGGTAATGTTTTTCTGTATGTATGTCTATTTCTTTGGCACACTCCGTAGCCTAAACGGCTTGATGGATTTTAACATAAGTGGTGTCGTTAGATTTGTCTAAATATTGTGGAAGTGACAAAAGCTATATAATATGAATATGTTTTAGGAATATCGTATAATAAGAATAAAATATTTATTCTAGGTGCATCGTCTTCACTTAAAATTAATGTACCTATACAAGATATTGTGAAAACATTTTAAAAGAGTAACGGTGAAGTTTCTTGCCCATTCTTCTCCATACGAAAACTATCTTTTGGAAGGGGTGACTAGAATCAATTATTATTATTATTTTTTGGAAATTTTGACGTTCAAAAGTGCATTTTTTGTGCCTAATTGAAATAAATTATTTGACTTTGACTTTGACCACAAACACACCTCCAATGCTAGGTACCTAATGATACTCGTATCAGCTTGTTATTTACTATCCAATTGCAAGAATTTTTCCTATGCAGAGAACGATTGGATCGTTCTCTACATAGGAAAAATTCTTTCGTTTTTCTTTCGTTTTATTCGTTGATCGACACGGTCACACTAACTGTCCATTGGCGAGTTCAGACTACAGCCTGGTCCCCGTTCTATGATACAATGTCGCCCACGACCATATTGTAACCGTATTTTTCAGAATATTCATGAAAAATTATCGAAAATTAACTTTAAAAGGGGAGTCTTAATCCTTAATATTTTTCATGTTATTCAATTTTTTATTTTTTGAGTAGCGTTTGCCATATCTCCGATTTAATTGGCACGCTTTGGATTCTGTTTATTATTTCTAAAAGCTAATCTGTTATTTTATCGGATTACTTAACATTTTTTACTAAAATTTGTCGACAATAAAAAAAAGGAGGTGCAACCATTCTTTTATAAAAAAAAAACAATTTTTATTTTAAAAAAACAAGTATAAGTCCATATATAATGGGGGATTAAAAAAAATAAAAATAAGGTAGACCTCCCCTTTTAAATAACGTGGCCACATGCGGTCAGAGGCGGTCACATGCGGTCACAGGCGGTCACATGCCCATGAGCAACATTATTGTATAGAGCCAATAACCATTCTTCCGGCGCATCCAGGGCAGTTCAGCTGCAACCTGCTGACTGGCTCATAATTTCACCATCTTCTTCTTTTTCGTGTAGTTGTGTTGTATGACACCCATGGGTCTCTGACTTGGCTTCACATACCGTCGAGACATATTTCCTCACCATCTTTTCCATCGCCGTTTTTGAAGATAATTATATAATAGGTGCGAAAATTCAAAGGTGCGTGCCTTGGGTTCGAACTAGAGAATTATGACTCGGCATTGCGACGGTCACACCACCGGGCAATCACTGCTGTTACCATGATACAAGCTAATACATCTCTGCGCGTGCTGACATGGAAGAAAAGAAACTGAAATCAGTTAAATCCACACATTTTAAAGAGATGTCTGGGATATTCTGGAAACAATCTCATTCCCAGCCAGGTTGTGAACCCCGCAACCTTGACGAAATCATAATGAATATAATAACAAAATTAATGTGAGAAAATTCAACTCCTTGTTTACGCAAATTAAAAAATTTCACCAGAAACTAATCGCGAAACAAATTGACACTAATTTATAATTAAACGAAAATCACCAACCGCATAAAGTAGGAATAAATATAACGAATAGACAAAATATCTGTACTTTTTTTTTCTTTTAATACTTTTTTACTTTTAATTGAATACGTAAATCCATTGTCTATGCTACGCCCATGATTTCGCAATAAAATTTTTAAAAACCTCATGCTGTTTTAGTTTTTGATATAAAATTCTCTCAATTACGTATTCGATACGATATGTCTAATAAGTGTTTCCTATAATTGTGTGGTTCCCATGGTCCATCAATTTGGAGGTAACTGTTGTGTCAAAAAAATCACAGTTTATTGATGGGTCGTATTGTTCTAAGCTTGAAGAGGTCAACCAGCCATTTACCCCTTATTAATAAACGTTTTTTAAGGTTAAGTGACGTTTAAACGTCAAAAATTGTATGGAAAAACAAGCGCTAATCATTAGTGAACTTTAAGCAGCGTTTATGAATATGGCGGTTAGTGTTCATAGCAACAGCGTGAGATTAAATCAGCACCTATGTACTTATAAATAAGATTGAAATTTTAGCAAAGGTATTATAACGCTTTATGTAGGTTACATTACTCATGTCAAAGGATAATGCTATTTTTTTGCTCCCATAACCCAATAGATACCGAAAGAAATGTCTTCGCATCACTACAGTTGCAGTGCTCGCTGACATTAAATCAAATAATATTATTTCATGTTTTGTTTTGAGTAATGTATATTATTTTGCATACCTACTACTGTATAGAATCAAGTTTTTTTTCTCTAACTGAACCGACTGCAGTGCTGTTAGTAGTTTGTTGCGCCACTTCTTCTTCCCAGCTAAAGCACTAGGAAGTGCTGAAGGGTGGGCGTTTTTGGGGGACTGTCTTATGTAATTTTGACGTTCGAAAAGTGCTGATTCTCAGCCTAGTTTGAACAAATGACATTTGAATTTGAAACTCTTGTAGGTACAATGTTTTTGCCTACACTGTCCCACTGGACTGCTAGTAAAAACTTCCCCAAGTCCTTCCAGGCAGCCTTTTCCAGAGCTACCTCGATCCAACCCGCGGTATGCGTCTAGGTTGTCTCTCCAGCTCTACCTGAGAAAAGAATGATAATTATCTTAAAATATGATAATTTTCTTGAACTTCTTATAATTGACTTCCGAACACATTCCCCATCCCTTCTCACACAAACTTCGTTATAATAATTTGTCAACACAAAATAACCGAAACGTTACAAAAAGGAAACGATACAAAAATAAATATCCATCGATAATAACGATACCTATCACAATCGCCAATCGATTATAACTTAATCGAGTTACGATTTATAGAAATAATCGGTCTTGATTTATATGGGACTTGCACTTTAAAAATTTAATCGAAAACCGACCTTACCACCATATTATAAAATTTATTTTTGAGTATTATGTCAGTGGTGTATGAATACAAATTGTATGGTAGTAATATCAAAGGGCTGCGCGTGCGCCGTTTGATACTAACGTTTGAATAAATCAACAAAAACGACGGGCGGCGATGACTAATGTACCATTTATAATTTGTGCTGGACACCAAAATGGTTGGAATAGAACCAGCTGTTTTACTTGATAAAGTTATTAGTATTGAGGAAGCTGTGTTATATAAAGGAAATAGGTGGTTATTGTAAGCGATGTTAGAATTATTATCCGTCAAGATTTTGCAGATTTGTTTGATATTGCAAATCTATTAATACCCTTGGACTAAAAGGCTAATTTATTTAAGTTGATGATCAATCAATTGATTTAAGAAATACATTGGGTTTGGACAGGTAAATGCCTAAATCAAAAGACATCGCATTCATCAAATGTACAATGAAGCATTGAGAACAAAAATCTAATAGTTTAATAAACATAGATCTTAGAAAATAATTGTTTCTCCTAGATGGGTGCTTTATTTATTGAATCGAAAGAAAAAATATATAACTTTATATTCAAAAAATTCAGAAAATCCTATAGCTAATGCGATAGCAATACGAAATTAGAAACATAAAAAAAATGTTTTGTGTCGACTCTATTCATTTCGTTGTTCCACTAATTTAAGTTAACCTAATACGAGCGATCCTCATAAACAAATTATAGAAAAACAAACAGAACAACAAAATAACATTTATTTATTTGTAACGCATCAACAATGCGGTAATTTAAATAAATTACCCCGTAATTAATAATTTAACCTGATGATCTTTTAAATGAAAACAAATAATTATTTGAGGACCATGTAGATTAGTCTGAAATGGTCTTTTGAGAAAAGAACCACACAGATTTGAGTGGACCTGTCCTGTCAATACAAGCATTTGTCAGTAATCGAATAATTATTAATGGAATAGTTTCCCAAAAGTCCGTTCACCTATACCCTTGACGATTGGAACAACGCCTCTGACGCCGAAATAAACGTGGCCACCAACTGGTACACCAAACATTATCTAAGTAACAGATATCTATACCCTCGAAACAAGAAGAAGTATCGTAGTATCTGTTATAAGATCCATGTAATAGACGTGAGGTTAGCAAGACCAACGGCTACATAAGGCATACAGGGTGTCCAGTAAATAGCACGACATACTGCAGGGGGTGATAGCTAGGGTCACTACCTATCAATACAACACAATATATGTTCAGCAAAATCTTACGGATTTACAGTTTTTTCCGAAATGCCGAAAAATCTCTACCTTGAAACAGATTTTTAAGCATCTCGTAATGAAAAAATCCTTTTCTAGTACTTTTTTTTACATCAAATTATTCGTGAATAAGTAGTTACTTTACTCATTGATAAGTATTTTTTCTATCAAAGACAAGAATGTTTTCAAGAAATACTATTTTTTGTTTAAATTTTCACAGAACTATTTTCTTATCACTTAAGTTTAACCTACAGTGGTGAAAAAAAAATGTAAGATTTTGCTGAACATATATTGTGTTGTATTGATATGTAGTGACCCAGGCTATCACCCCCTGAAGTATTTCCTGCTATTTACTGGACACCCTGTATAAAACGCAACTTCAAAATTCATTTATTCAAACTAGGCTGAGAATCAGCACTTTTCGAACGTCAAAATTACATAAAACAGTCCCCCAAAAACGCCCGCCCTTCACCACTTCCTATTGCTTTAGCTGGGCCGAAGAAGTGGCGCAACAAACTCCCCAGCTACACATAATTTGTCTTGCCATTACAAAGTAACGTAGTGCCAGCCAAAGAAAAAGATGAAATATTGATGTGAACCAATCATCTGCGTTTACTGACATAACTACTTTGAACGAGGAATTCTTTGAAATGCCTTATTATGTCATTAAAAGACGGCTTAAGATTATAATGTAGTTATGTTACGAGTGCAGTTGTGTTGCTACCTAGTATATAGGATTATTTCATGCAGTTGTTGCTTTCCTGATTTAGGTTAAAATAAGGAGGCTATAAACATGGCAAAATAAAAGTATTTTAATTAACCTTTATTACCTAATAAAGCAAGCAACGAATTTGAAGTATTTGCTAAGGCAATATGGAAAAAGTGACCAAGTGCAAGACGGCTTCGCACAAGAATGGCTCTAAAAATTAGCTAGATATGAGTTCGGCGTTTCCTATCTGACTAGATAGGAAACGCCGAACTCATCTAGCTAATTTTTAATATTTTTTTAAGTGATTCCAATATCCTATTTACAGAATAAACAATTTCAATTCATTTCAGATAAAGGCATATGTCTAGTTTGGGGGTCACCGTTCAATCTGTTACTGTACAGACGCCAGCACATCAACGTACTAGAATCTGTCAAATTTCTTTAATAGATATTCAACTTTATCACTAAATTATAAGGTTCAAATTTGATTGGGAAAATTTGACAGTTTTGGGTAGGTTGACGTGCTTGGCGTCTGTACAAGATTATTAATAAATAAATTTGAAATTTCATTTCATTTAAAAAAAACACGATTCATGAATGGGGATTCCCTTTAATTTTTAACTTTATTTATTTTTATTATTTGTTTTTGTATAAGGCGGCAATAGAAAATACACAATCTGTGAAAATTTAAACTGTCTACCTTTTACGGTTCATGAGACACAGCCCGCTGACAGACAGACGGACGGACAAAGGAACGGTCAGCGGAGGATTAGTAATTGGGTTCTGTATGGCACCCGTCGGGTACGGAACCCTAAACGTATGGAAATAATAACAAGACCCTCTATTTAGAACTAAATACTGCTATTTGAAATGTGGGTGTAGTAAAAATAGGGAAAAAATCTATTTAGCCCTATAGTTAGATAATAAAAAAAATATTAGACACGTATTTTTTGCTTTATCATATTAATAAAAAATGGTTTAGATAAAATGGAATTAAGTTGGGGAGTGGGGTTCACTACGTCACAAGTCAGTATAAAATCTACCGGGGAGTGACGTCATGCCACATTTTAACCCAATGTATTACCGTAATCAATTGATTACGTAAAAAAAGAAAAAAATAAATGTCCAATATTTTTTAATCATTTATCTGACAGACAAAAAGAAATGTTTAGTCAATATCCTTATTGACTTACAATTTTGTAGATAGAAAAACAATGCGTACTAACATTTAACTTTTATTCAGTTCGTGGAATATACATTAAGAGCTTACTTTCTTTGTTTCATTTAAAACTGTTTTTGATGAATACACAAAGAGTAAGTGATACCTATTAATCACGAATGTATTGCGATTACATCGCATTCAAAGTTCACATTAACTATTCTTGGGTAAAATGCTATCTTACATCTATGAATACATAAAAAAAACATAAATTCTAGTACTCTACAGCTTTTATGCTTGTTACATTTATACTACAACTAGCTGCGCCCCGCGGTTTCACCCGCATTAGTTTCGATCCCGTGGGAATATTGGGATAAAAAGTATTCTATGTGTTAATCCAGGTTATAAACTATGTGTGTGCCAAGTTTTATCCAAATCCGTTCAGTAGTTTAAGCGTGAAGAAGAGACAAACATACACACTCACAAACTTTCGCCTTTATAATATTAGTATGATTTACCAACTATGTATGTTGGGGTCGGTTTCCACTCTAACTGGATGCAGCTGAATACCAGTATTTTACATGGAGCAACTGCCTATCTGACCTCCACAACCCAGTTACTGGGTAACACGATACCCCTTGGTAAGACTGGTTGTCAGACTTTCGGGCTTCTGACGACTGTATCAGCCGTCGAAGATCCACGTACCGTTTGTGGCAAGGGTGGCTTACCCTGATCCATCGACACATACGGCTGTTATTACTTAGCCACGAGCCCCACAAACTACAACTCAGAATAATAAATTTATTGAAACCACGGAGCACAGAGACGCCTCGGCGGCCGCTGTTAGAGACAGCATTGTCAATACTTTCCATACAAACGAAACGTGTTACCGTTTTCAAGTACTACGGCATAAGTAACGTACAGAAACTCAGAGCTTTGAAGAAGTGGACAGAAGTTGTGTTATTTTTCCACGCAACGAATTTTATTTGTCCTGCCACTGCACACTCGCCGTCTCTTGACGCTCCAAGCACGGTGGTTCCGTCATCTATGATTCACACCTACACTTGGATGGTGCTAAACTTCATAGCAGTCATCATTGCAGCGTTTGCAAGTTTTTAAACTTTCCACAAGAAACCTTGCATCCTTGCATATTAGATTTGTTGAATAACATGCGAATATTTTAAAGCCTTATTAAAATAAATTGGTCTAGCACAAGTATTACAATCACGTGACAAACTTCTTCCACCACTCCTTTGTTCCACAAAAACCACACACCATCAGCCCTTTAAAAAAATTAAGCTTGTAACAAAACTCGCCAAACATCAAAAAGCCGCCGCTAAAGCTAAACTAAACTAAAAAACTAAGCGCAATTTTGTTAAAAAAGTAAGCACAATAATGCACTAAGCTCACCCCCTATCCGTCGGCATAAGTTATGCTAACAAGTTGGTTTGCGTGACCCGAGCCTCGTTAGCCCAGCCAGGCCGAATGCTACCGTTACACCACTGGGTAATGTGATGTGTCATTTTAAATAGCCTCTTAGAAATGAATGATCCGAAATAAAATAGTGTTATGAGCGAATGTAGGGTGGCTGTTAGTTTTGTGGGATATTTTTTGAGCTTAGTTTTTTATGAAGTGAACCTAAATATGATTTTAATTAGTTCATCATACAAATATAAGCTGTTCGATGGTTGAGAGAAATAATCAGTTAACAATAGATGTTATATGCTTTTTAAATTCCAGGGGTTTATTACAGTATTGTTTCTGAATAAATAATGTACTTTCAAAGAAATAAATACATAGTTCAATGTGAGTAAAGAGCCACAAACAACAGTTGCATGTTTATATAGAAATTATGAATATTATAAAGAAAATTAAATCAATCAATCATTTATTTTGTTAAAAATAGGTTTAAAATTAATACCTAGATACCGCAGATGCTATGAGAAGTAGGTATATCAATAATGAAAGGCACAGTGGCTAATCACGCGTTTTATTCCCACCTAAGTAAATTGTTATTTTATTTATGTATTTAAAAAAAACGCATCAACGAAATATAAGTGCGCATTACTCCAAAAGAAATATTTTTTGAAGCGGAGTCCCCGAATGGTTAGGCAGAGGTGTACCTATAGTATACCCACATTTTTCCAGTTATGTTTAAGTCCCATGTAATAGGGGATGAGCCTATTGCCATCAACCGGGCAAAAATCCAGACTCCGGGCTGCTACTGAGAAATTACTGACAGAAAAACCGAATAACACTTTGCCCGACCTGGGAATCGATTCCAGGACCTAGCGCTTGTTACAGGCAGTCAAATGAAGCTTTACTTTACTCATGAACCCTGTACGTTACCTTCGGCCTCAAATTCCCAAAGGAATAGATAGCTAGGACCAACTGTAATGTAATGATGGTATTATATCCAACATTATGATATGGACATGCCTATTACATTAACCGGACATAAGTTACTTTTTATTTTCAATTACTTACACGGGTTATTAACCTCTACTACTACTAAAAGTTTAGTAGGCCAACTCTTCTCTTCGACAAAGTACCGCTGATTACAGTATCATTGATTAGCAGAGAGCTTACACTTGGACGGTTTCAAGAACAACGTTCTCTAACAATTGAACTCCTCGAAACCACACCTTGTTATGAGCTTATCATTCAGGACGTCTTTAGAGTCTTTTAAACAGCATAAATCTGAAACGTTAGTTAAGCTTTTAAGATTATAAATACCAGTGTCTGTCATAACAATTTCTTCTTTGTTAATTTTACAGTTTACGAAAAAGCCCATTTTACATAGAAGGCTTTATTAACCTAATAACCAAATTATTCAGTATAAATATAACTATTTACAAATAAGAAGACGCAATTTCATTGGATTGACTCTAGCAACTACTAGGGCTTAGATAATTTGAAACTGGGTACTTTAATTGTACTGATTTATTATGTTCACAACTGACATTGAACCTTCTATTTCAGCATCAAACCCCCATCTAAAGACGGCGTCACCAAGAGCAACCCAAGCAAACGGCACAGGGAGAGACTCAACGCTGAGTTGGACACCTTGGCCTCCCTCCTGCCCTTCGAACAGAACATCCTCAGCAAGCTGGACAGGCTGTCCATCCTGCGGCTGTCTGTCAGCTACCTTCGGACCAAGAGTTACTTCCAAGGTCAGTGGGCGATTTGGTGTGTTCTTTGAGCAGGAAATAGATCAACGTGTTTCATAGTGTGAAGAGTCTTTTTGTTGCAGTCTTTATGAAGGAAAAGATAGGATACTTAGGCACCTACTATTTAAATAACTATGATTTAAATTCGAGTTTTATTCGAGTTTCCAAAACACAGATTTTAAATTACATTATTGTGCACGATTTTTGTCATCGGCCGTTGCAAAATAATAGTTCGAATAATATAATGATACTAATTATGTATTTATTTAATCAAATAAATAAAATATAATTGAATAATTATAAAAAAAAAAAAAAACTTACCAAACACCTTACTAAAAATTACATATTTATCAAAATCAATGAATATTTTTTTTATATTATACTCATGTATATGATAATAAATTAATAATCAATAAATGAATTCAATCAAGTGAAATGTGTCAAAACATTCGTGGAAATTGTCCGTTGTTTCTCAAATCATATACACACTCACAGTTGTCGAAAATAGGGTTGGCTCTTATTATTATAATTAGGTTTAGAGATTGGTTTTGTAATAATAAAGTTGCTCGAGTTTCAGGAAATTGTGTGAAGTTTTAATGCTTTTCGTTACCTATTGTTATGTAAAGCTTGGTCCACACCGAGATACAGATCGTGAATCGGGTCGTGAAATAGGTACAAATATTTCGTAAAAAACATTTACAGGGTGTATTAGAAAGTTGTGGTCAAATTTAAGGGTGTGTGGAACCGACCATCAGACAGAACAACTTTCTCCATGGGACCAACATCGAAATCACGAAAAAATTATCAACTATCGCACACAAAACTTCACTTCAATATGTACCAACTCGACCCAAATGTATGGGACGCCTGATTATTGTAAATTAGACCACGCCTTTTTGATCTAGAGGCTATTATTCCATTACTTGATGAAGGATACCAAAAATATTTTACACCAAAGTGTGTAAAATTCGGGAGACCTTATTTTGGTATGACCCCCTATCAAATATCTCCCGAAGTTAACCCTCAACTGAGTAAAAATAGGTACTCTTGTTACCACATAAAAGTGATCTTAATATACAAATGAATGCCAGCAAGACGGAAGACAGCTTTATTCGATTTTTATTTTGTCAAATAATATTTTAAAAACATATGTTCAGTAACAAAACTTTTGACACCCATTTCTATTAGTCCCCGTATCCCGGGTTAGATTCCCTCATCCGTCAGTTTATTTATTTCGCCAGTTGCATCAACTTTACCATTCACACAAGATATTATACTAAAAAAAATACTTTACTAGTCTCGTAACAATGGCGCCAGAACAATGAAAAACAAAAGCCCACAAACAACTTATCTATTCTCATTTTAAACCCAACACCTAACGCAAAATTTAATAAATTGAATCTTAGAATCGGTTGCATACCGATGTATCGATTACTTATAAATGCCTTTCCCGGCACTTATTTAACGCTGTCAGCCAATTTTATTGCAGACTACAACGTATTAATATATGTGCCGTCTCACCGTGTTCTCGATTCTCTGGAATCGATACCGCATTCGATTTTGATGTAATCGATGTTGTTTAGATGTACTTTCGAGTAATCTAGTACAGGTCGACTTCTGCCGTAATTTTAATAGGAGGTTAAGTTTGGAATTTAATATCTTGTTTCTGTATTTTTAGAGTTGGTTTTGCATATTTTAAACATTAAACCGATGTGTTTTATAAGTGCTTCTCTTTCTTAAAGTTACAACTTCAAGTAGCAACATTACATGAGCTTTAAGTTTTCAAAATAGATTCTTGAACACTGACTGCAAACTCAAACTCAAAGCATTTATTTCAATTAAACCATTTACAGGCACTTTTGAATTGTCAAGGGGTCAGTCAGTCCGAAATATGAAGCAAGTTGCCCATTCCAAAGCGTAGGTTCCTATGGAGAAGAACGGGCAAGAAACTCCACGGACACTCTTTAAAAAAAAAAATATATTCTTACAAAATATTGTTTACATTTATGTTGAAATTATACATGTGAGAACAATGGAGAAAGACGTGTACGTAAAAAAGCGTCCGTAATAAAAAGATAAAAACAATTCAAAAATTAAAATAAGCCGTGGCAGATAAGAGATGACCAGTCCCTACTGATGGCGCCCGTTCACGAACATGACGCATGGATCAGCACCGTTTAGCTCAACCATTTTGAAGGGAACTCAACGATCCAACACACACGCCACCACCAGCGAGACATTTGAATGAGCATGACATACTCTTAGCCGCTAGGGCGTAACAAGTCAATGAAAGACGTACGCAGTAAATGGTAGCTTTATAGAAGGTACATGGTCACAGTGCTCACACATGTGCTATGCAATTATACATCTGCATCATCGCCCATTCAATGATTTTCAAAAAAGTCACAACGAAGATCACTATCGTTCATTTTCATGAAGTCAAAGTCAAATAATTTATTTCAAATAGGCCCTTGTAATGCACTTTTGGACGGCAAAATTTACAAAAAACTTGAATTGATTCTAGTCGCCCCTTCCAAAATGTAGTTTTCGCATGGAGAAGAATGAGCAAGAAACTCCACCAACCACCACGAACTCCACTCTTTTAAAATGTTTTACTTACAATTTTTTGTATAGATACATTAGTTATATGATTTTATGTGGAGACGATGCACCTATGATCAAATTACTATACCACAATAGGTAAAAACAGTTAAAAATGAAGCAATAACAAATAAATTAATTATGTGATAGATCTAAGGTGCTCACATATTTACAAACATTGTAAAAGTGGACGATTTTCCTAAAAATTTACAATAAATAAGTCGGTGTGTGGAAGTGATCACAGAATGTAAAATCAATGTAATATATAAAAAAATAAAAATAAAAATGAATTAGCAACCAGTTTGATTTTGTCTAGATCCAGTTAAGTAAAATATTACAGCAGTATCTCTTTAGTCTCGTTTTTTTTTCTAACTTGTCTGTGATGCTTTAAATTATTGTTTGTCTACAATACATGATGTTGTCTTCCACCACATCCAGTCTTGAACAGTTTTAAATATTGATTGAAAACTGTCAGATTTCATGCTAATCTGAATTCAATTCTACTTTTTCGTGATTCATCGTCGTGGAACACTAGTCTTTGAACTCAGATCTAAGTCTCTAGAACGATTCTTTGATCTGAAGCCGTATTATGTACGTATTAATTAAAATCATTCTGTTTTGAAAAAGGAATAGTGCCATTGATGCAATGATGTCTTTACACGTCATAGTAACCACCCTAAACCCTATCTCACAGATTTCAGCTGACCTCAATGATCAACCGCTCTACACTGCAAGCCAAACACACCAACCCACTTTAAAATCAAAGATAAAAACCAATACAATACCACTTGTTAATTGGACTCGTAAATCTTAACAAAAAGCCTTCCCGCTACCAACATATGCATATATCAGCGAGTAAATTATGAATACTGCATATAATTTTATTCAGTAACGATGAGATATAAAAATCAGTAGGGGGTTGGTGGGTCTGTTTTATTGTAAACTGTCATATGTTTAAGGGATCGACAACGAGTATAGTATGTTGCGAGGTTGTACTGGCGCTGACAGAAATCTTAAAGGTAAAACGTCCAGAATTTTATGATTTCATGTGTGCCATCTTGTATTGAATATTGATTTCTGAGCCACAAGATGCAAAGGACGCTTAGTTTGTGGGTCACCGATTTTTGGAAAAAAAAATATTTTAATTACTGACCAATATTATTAATTATTGACCGATAACTTGCTTAAGTGTAGTGCAAACTGTAACTATAATTTTGTTATTAATAAATAAGAATTTTATAATTGTATAGTTTTTATAATACAAATCTTAGAGAGTCAGGAGAAAAATTGTTTATAATTTTATTAGTATTGATTGTAAATGAATTCCATGAAGTCTAATTAAATTGTCGTAAGTGCCAGACAAAGTAAGATGTCATTGTATTTCTGTCAATCATTTTAAATCAACAGAGACAAGATGACGTTTTAATTATTGTTGACGTCGACAAGATATTGTGGTTCATATAGTGTTTAATATGTATTCGTACAAGACATCTTTAAACTAAGAAGACAGGTGGATATCTACGATCTCCTGAAAAGAGGTAACACCTGTATCAAGATGGTAGCAATACAAACAGAATCGGGCATAAATGAAAGGAGGTTATCTGTCCCTCTAGCAGTAAGAATTACAAAGTTATCAAGATAATTCCAAGCAATAGTTAATTTCTATTTAAGTAAAACAATCCTTATTTCCAATTTATGTTATTTCAACTTAAAAAAACATCAACTTCATGCAACCGTAAATAAAGTTGATTTTAGACTGACTAGTACCTACTGTTGAAAAAGTCTTAAAAAATATGAAGTTGTAGCGCAAACTGAACCTTAAGTATAGGTATTACAGTTGCTATTCCTAAAACTCGTGTTTGTTTACATGTTTGGCAAATAAATTGCGAACGCAGATTAGTCAACATACATTTCAAAGAAAAACTATACAGACTGTTTTATATTTCAAACTTCACAAACGAGCTGACTATAAAACATAAGACAACAGTATTTCTCTACTCATACTTCAAGTAATAACACGAGTACTACCAGCGGTCATTAACCCGAAAAAAAGTTATTTATTTAAGTGTTTGGATATTATGAAGTCGATCAAGTCTGCGAAGTTTTGCTAGCTAATTTAATTTAACCCTGTTTTAGTTTAACACTACACTATATACTTACGTATGGTGTACATAATAAGCAGTATTCTAATGTTCTATTCTATTCTATATTATTATTTTGTTCACTACACCTCATCACATTAAATTCACTCGATAAAATAATAAATAGAATAATTTGCGAAACAAACACTACACATGCAAGCTGTAAGAATCACTAGGAAATGGTTAACATAATTTTCGTGGAAATGCCTCCACAAAGTTCACGTGTTTCATATTATTATATTGCTGTATTTAAGTTTGACACATTACGACCGTAGGTTTAGTAGGCGCCAAGACAGTTTGGTTCTATTTCCTAAAATTATACAGGTATGCATACATTATACAATAAGTAAATAGGTACCAAGTATTTACATTTACTGACTGCCTCGTTGGTTAAGTGGTCGCAAACCCTACTTCAACAGTAGGGCAAGAGACAAAGTGTTATTGGGTTTTTATCTGCAATTTATCAGAAGCAGCCCGGAGTCTGGATTTGTGCTCGTGTGATGGCAATAGGCTCGCCCCATATGACATGGGACTAAAACAAAACTGGCAAAATGTGGGTGTACTATAGGTGCATCTGCTAACCTTCGGGAAATACAGGCGTGATGTTATCTATGTTATGTTATTTATAATTATAATTTTGTATAAGGAAAAAAACACTGAATGTATCTAACGTTTAAGGGAATCAATCCTTTGTGAAATATTTTTCCTCCAGAGCTAAGCAATTAATATTTATTATTTGATCTGAAATGTAAGATCATCCTGGAAAAGAAATTCATTGGAAAATTTCAAAAAAAAATGTTAATTCTTTCACAACATCGTTGACCGTAACTGTACTCAAAAAAGTACCGATAATTCTAATTAAATCGATTGTTGAAGCATCGATTACAGCGGTTATTCCGATTCGAAACGATTTCGGCCTACACCGCGGGGTACTTTTGCTATAGGACAAAAAAAAACTTCAGCGCAGTACCGGTAGCATGTAAATTATCGATGTATTCTTAGTACCGATCATAATGCTTGATTAATGTGTTTGAAAAGTTAATTTTTCATGTAACTTTATATCGGAACATCCATCTTGCTTTCTCTCGGAATACGAAAGATAAATGTGAATTTGAATTATTTAAGGTTTCTGTTTTTGGTTTAGTTATCTTCATTGTTATTTTTAGATATAAATAGTGACTACCTATAAGTAACCGGTAACCCATGTCATGCCTATTCGAAAGTAGAACAAAAATTATTCAAGCTTTTTGGTCTTCTTCTTTTTGGTGTGGTTAGTGAGAACCTGGTGTCAGAGTTTTTAAAGCCGCCCATGGGCCTCTGACTTAGCTTCACATGCCGTCGAGAAATATCTCTCAGGCATGCCTGTTTCCTCACGATGTTTCCGTTCACCGTTTTTGAACCAAGTGATAATTATACAATACGCACATGAATCCGAAAAGTCAGAGGAGCGTTCCTTGGGTTCGAACTCGAGACATTAGACTTAGCAGTCCGATGGGCACACCAATAAGGTATCACTGCTTAGCCTTTTTGTTATAAGATAGGTTAAGTGCTACACTTCAGGCGATAATTGAAAATATTCTATTCTAAATACAACCTTTGTCACACTTTGTTTCTGCTGTAAGTTCTTGTTAGGTATGACTTGAACAGACACTTAGAGCTCAAACTTTAACCTGGAACCCCTGTTTAGCAGTGACTCTTCAACCATTAGACCATAAGAAGAAGTCAGTAAGTAGGTGAATTTACATATAAATGGGGATATTAGTAGGGATTTTGTATCTAGTAACTTGTCGTGTGTAACAAACAGTCATTGTTTTATAGCACATTGTGTTTATGTTCCTCATTCAAGTCTCCTGTCACAGGTCTGCTGGATTTCTAATGAAATAGTCTTTACCTTCTATCTTTATGTAGGTATTTTTCTGTATTATCTTCAAACCCAAGTTCGCACATGTAGACGTTTTATTATCGCGGCGATTTTTTGAATACATTAGATTTTCAACTCTCAGTATTGAGTCGAGCATTGAGAATCCAACAGAATGCAATCCAGCGCGTATCCCAACGCGACAAGAAAACACACTGTTGGATATTCAACTCTCGTCGCTAAGCAGAGAATCGAAAATCAAATACGCGAAAAAAAATCTAAAACTTTGCTTTGTACTTACATGAAAAAATAAATAAATAAACAGGAATCAGTTAGTCAACTTCGCCTTAACCATATAAGTAAAAATAAAAAAATACGGGTATTTGCGGCAACCATGACGCAAAAAATAACGGATTGGGGGAAAATATGCGTCAGATCCACGTAAAACTGTAATCACTCAGTATAATGCTGCGAGACAAAGCCACAGCGTTGGTTTTCAGCGACAGCCGGCGTTGACGTGATGACGTCGACCGGTAAATAGAATTGCATCTTTAAATCCATATCCACCGCACATAGATAATGTAAATTTACCCCCAATACTCCTTCACCACAGTACATAACCTACAATATTATTTAGTCAAAGGAAACACACCAGGCCGTACCGTGCCTGCTACCGTCGTACACGGCCCGGAAGAGAATATCGATCCGATGCTAATTTAACACCGTAACGATAGTTTATTGATGGGAAATCGCTCCTATAGCTTCCATAAAAGCCGCCATTAAATAAAAAAGTCGCTGGATTTTTCGTTTAGGGGAACATTTTGGATTTATTGGTAGTTAAAGGTTATGTATGTATTTTTATTACAAAAAATTCCAACAAAAAGATTTCGTTTTTGTTTGGCTTCGAATGTCAGTAACTATTTTTGAAATTGAAAAGTGGAAAGTAGTTTTGGAAACAAACAGAAACAATCCGTTCAAATTCTTGCGAACCAAATAATTTGAGCTCGTAAATGGTCATTTTTTTTTAGCACTGGCAACCATATTGTCTTTCCAACTCATACTTCACCAAAATCAATTTTTGATTGCACATTTTTTTTGTCTATAAACATTATCAACATTAGGTAGGTACACATAACAAAAAAAATAAACAAGAAAAATAATTTCTTGCAAGTTCTTCGCCGTATTTTTTCTATAATTAAATTCGTTAGCCATTTCCAAGAACGCTGTAAGTAACATTTTCTAGCCAAGTTCATTAGTTGAGGCAAAAGTGTGGCTCGTTCACAGGAATTACTGGGCTGGGCAAAAATCCAGGCACGGATTTATCGAGAACTAGGAACGTAAAGTTTTGTCTGAGATTAGGGAATTTAGTTCGGTTCGGATTTCTGGCAAGCTAACGGTATCAAGCTTTTATTTATAGTTTTTAGAATAACGTTTATGTTATTTGTGTTTTGGAAGAAATTAAGCCTTTTTATTAAGCCTGCAGAATACCTAGAATCAGGAATGCTGAGGTTCTGATGAATTTTTTCCACACATAGTTTTGCGATGAAAAAAATCCACTTTCCTAAAAAGCTCTCAAATTCAAAGCATTTATTTTGAACTAAACTATTTACGAGCACTTTTGAATTGCTAGAGTCGAAAGAACTTAATTATACATTATTTTTAGTAGGTATTAACAAAGATTTTTAAAATCACCCTTTTTTAAACCCTCTCACATAGTACAACTAAAAAAAACTCGAAAATTCGAGGCAACGTTCTAACACAACATTCACACCTAAGGTGAATTTAAATTACAAAACTAGTAGTTTAAACACGTTCTTGTTATACATAATTATATTATTCAAATCTGAACTATAAGCAGCCACTTTTTCCTTTTAAATCCATTTTCTTTCCTTCCTTACTTTTTTTCTTAGTCAACATTTTACATCACCACATTAAAATGAAGCTCATAAAGCAAATTAACCTTTATAAGAAACGAATTAAAATCTAATTTGGCGTGCACCGAGTTGAAGGTTGCTTCGTCCTAACGACGTATATAATTGATCTGATAAAAGCAAACTAAAAACCTTTGGTTTTGTTTAGTCACAATATTTTTGTTCTTTACTTCGTTTTTCTTTTGAGTTTTCGTCTGTCAGTGGTTTATTTAGGAAAAGAATGGGGACAATGGACTCTCATGAATAGAGGAGTAAAGTTAATTCAGGATCTGACACCATCACACTGGCATCAGGCCATGATTTTGGTATCTTTTACGTAGGTTTGTCGGGAATCTATTGCCGATTCCCGACCACCGTAGGCGCGGGCTTGCGGACGGCGAGCAATGGGTAGCTCGCCGTCCGGTAAGAACCAAGCCCGGGTCGACGGCGCGTTGTGTTCCACGCGCGCCTCAAAGAGATGTCAGCGAGTGAAGGGGTCCGACGAGACCACTGCCTGCCGGGGTTGCGGGAAAGTCCGAAAGGGATACCGTGGCCCCCTGGCATTGCACAGGCAACAGAAGGAACACGAGTGGGAATAGTTCCTTCGTACAAAATTTTCGGTAACCTACTTGAGAAAATACTACGTAGTTATATGGGTGAATTTCACCAATGAAACTGAACGTGATCATTACATCTAAGCCGCGTTCTAGAGCTGTCAATGACATCGTTGTTGTAGAATATTCGCACTGACAGTATTTGAACTCGGTTAGTCAGAGCACAACAAAATACGTTTACCTCAAAAGTCAGATTGAGAGCCTGGTGGCACTGTACTAGCGCATTTTGTTGGTCGCAAGCGCTACTGCTGGACATGAGGTCCTGGGTTCGATTCCCAAGTCGGGCAAAAGTATTATTGGGTTTTTCCAACAGGAATTTCTCAGTAGTAGCCCGGAGTCTGGAATTGTGCCCGGTTGATGGCAATAGGCTCGCCCCCTATTACATGGGACTTAAAAAAACATAACTGGGCGAAATGTGGGTGTACTACCAGGTACACCTTTGCCCAATCCTTCGGGAAAATAAGGCGTAATGTTATGTTGTGTTAGATTATTTTGTAGCTCAACGGAGCAATACCTAATTGACAAAAAAAAAACATTAAAAAAAGTAACGTAGTAAGTTCACTATAATAACTTTGACCCTAACAAAATTAACTATCTTTTAAACATCAGCCTTCAGTTTAACCAACATTGTTTTTCAGCCAATTATGTCTGAGCAAGCAAAGACAACCACCCCAGACGGCCATGATGTCATTCTATGCTAACTTTGTGACGTCATGAAAAGCAAACTGATGGGTCTGACTAACAAACTAACTAAATGGAAGATTGTTTTAGTCTTTTTAACATTTTAAACTATCTTCTTTAACCTTGGAGTTCTTAGACGGTTATTCAAGGGTACGTATTGTATTGGAGAAATGTGGGTATACTATAAATACACCTCTGCCTAAACCTTCGCGGATTACAGCCGTGATGTTATGTTAAGTTCTGTATAGTATTGTTTCATCTAAATATGTACAGGTATATAAAATAATCTAAAACATTTAAGTACATTTTGCAGATAAAATAATACATAAATAATAGTAGGTATCTTATTCGCGATCTCCTGACTGAATAGAATATAATATGTTTTTTTTTAACTTGTTCCCACAAAAACAACTTAATTAGCTCGAAAAACAGGACTTCCTCTCTCCTACCCTTTTGCTGTGCCCTACATCATCTGCCTAGCCTTTCCCAACTACGTTGGGGTCAGCTTCAAGTCTAACCGGATGCAGCTGAATACCAGTATTTTATATGGAGCGACTGCCTATCTGACCTCCACAACCCAGTAATTGGGTGATACGATACCCCTTGGTAAGACTGGTTGTCAAACTTTCGGGCTTTTGACGACCCGTAACGACTGTCAAAGATCCACGAATGACAACCGGGACCAACGGCTTAACGTGCTTTCCGAGGCACGGAGGAGTCTCGGTATGTAAAGATGGTCACCCATCCACAGACCAACCCCGGCAAGCGTAGCTTAACCTGACGGATCGACCCGTGCGGCAGTTACTACTTAGCCACGAGCTCCTCAGGGTTCATAATGATATAATTTAGATCATTTAGATCAGGGTTCATAATGATCTAAATTATATAATTACCACCTAAGTACACATTATGGTAAAACAATAAAGATATTGAGTATATTTAATGTCAGAAATTCTGTTTGGGTTATACATTTCCAGTACATTTCAACTTCAATTTATGTACGTACACAGTACCAACACACTCGTGAATAATGTTTTCCCCAATGTAAGGATTTCATTTACAAAAAACATGCATTTTTTTGGTCTTTCAGGTTTGTACTATGATTCAAAGTAAGACTTAATATCAGCTTCTTCAGAATGTAGCCAACTGGACAGTTTTATCATTAGCTTCGCTTAAATTCTGGAAGGTACATTCTGGTCGGATATATTTTGAGTCAAATCGACATACAAAGAAGTACAAACTTCTACAGATAACATCTCTGATTAAGCTTCAATAATCGACAACGATTTGGTGTTTACATTTAGTTGTTATAGCATAAGCAAAATGTTACCACTGCTGGAATTCAGGCCTCCTCACTTCGAGAGGGAGTAGGCCGTAATCTAGAGAAAAAAAAAAAAAAAATCTAAAAAAAAAGATCAGTGATATCTATATCACTCATCTTTTTTTTTAATTTATTCTAGGACATGCCCGTTGCCTCACGAAGTTTCCTTCGCCATTTTGAAAGCAGTGATGATGAAATTATTTACATAAAGTAAAGCGCCCGCCTTTTTTTTTTTTTTTGATGTGAAATCATCAAATGACTCCTCCCGATCTTGGTGGAGCGGGAGGGCGGTTCAGACTCTTACTGACTAAAACCCACCCGTGTTCCTTCTCTTGCCTGTGCAATGCCAGGGGGCCACGGTATCCCTTTCGGACTTTCCCGCAACCCCGGCAGGCAATGGTCTCATCGGACCCCTTCACTTGCTGACATCTCTTTGAGGCGCGCGTGGAACACAACGCGCCTTTGCCGTCGATCCGGGCCTGGTCCTTACCGGACAGCGAGCTACCCATTGCTCACCGTCCGCAAGCCCGCGCCTACGGTGGCCGGGAATCGGCAATCGATTCCCGACGCCCAGGGCGTCTCCTCCTGCGGCGGCTAGGGGCGTGAGAGCGTGAAGTTTGCCTCTCCCTCACGCGTTCCACCTCCTCCTTCGCGAGCATTACTGCTTCGCAGAAGGAGGTGACGGCCTCCAATGCCCTCTCGCTCCAAGTCATCATACCTGGTTTTAAATACCTACCACACGCGTTGTAGTGGACATCATTGGAAGCGCCTGCTTGGGTTCGCACCCAAGTCGTAAGTCGGGGTCGTTACCACTCTGGGCCACCACAGCAGTTGAAGGACTAATCCCTTGTGCATTTTAAAGAGGCGGTGGCCTGTTCCTTATTTAACATGAAAGCTCATTAAGTTATAAACACATTATAAATGTAAAAGCACTACATACTCGACCATAATTGCCCTAACCGTCTTAAAGAAATCAGAGTCACAATATTTATTAAGTTCCACCTGAAATTAATTTCTTATCAAGATTTTTACATTTTCGAAATCAATTACGGTACGATAAGCAAGCCTTCGATGTGACAAATTAGCCTTTTTTCCCTATGGAGTAGAGTGTTTTATGAAAAACAATGATCTGTGATAAGGTAGCTAATCAATCAAGCGCTGTATGAAAGTAATGCTAGGAAAATGTGCTTCCACCTTAATATGATGTTGATGGTGCATTTTATTTGTGACTAGCTTCCGCCGCCGGCTTTGCCTGTCTAATATTTTTTTTATAAATTATAGCCTATTCAGTGATAATATAGCATTCTACAGGTGAAAGAGATTTTTAAAATGGGTCCTATAGATTTTGAGTTTATTCATTACAAACTGACTCGTTGGTCTACTAGTCTTAAACGCTACTGCTGAGCATGAGGCCCTGGGTTCGATTCCCAAGTCGGGCAAATTATTATTGGGTTTTTAAACAGGAATTTTTCAGTAGTAGCCCGGAGTCTGGAATTGTGCCCGGTTGATGGCAATAGGCTCGCCCCCTATTACATGAGACTTGAAAAACATAACTGGCGAAATTTGGGTGAACTACAAGTGCACCTCTGCCCAACCCTTCGGGGAAACAAGGCGTGATGTTATGTTATGTTATGTCATTACAAACAAACATACAAAAAATCGAATCTTTTCTCTTTATAATATTAGTTCAGATAAAAGTTTAGTTTAGAAATCGTAGAATAATTACAACAACGAGCTTCTTGTATGTTTCTCTTACTTACTTGTTTCTCTTATTGAATCAAATTACTAAAGACACACCCCTGCTTCGCATAGTTTATACGACTAGACAAAACATCGAGATTTCTCTATTATAAGTAGGTTTTATGTTTAAATGTAAATTTATTCCGGAAGGTTTATGTGTATAATATACATTATATTATACACATAAACCTTCCGGAATAAATTTGCTAAATGATGGTGAAAACTGTATCAAAATCGGTTGCGCAGTTTAGAAGAAAAACGCGGTCACACAGACAGACACGATATGCGACTTTATTTTATATGTATAGTTTTTTTTTGTCATTCGTTCTGAAAACTGAAAATGCCAATTTTGCTGGGTAGCAAAAGTGTTATTTATTTTATTTAGTACTTTTTAATTTTAGGGTTTAAGTAATAAGCACTACATAAAATATAGTTAAAAATCTGGCTACAAAGTGGGTAATATTTCTTGTGATAAAAATATAACTAAAGTCGTTTAATATATCAAAGTTATTTCAGCATTAATCTTTAGATGTTAATCTTAAAATAAGCTCTAATAACAATAGTACGTAGTAAGCACTCAAATTTTTCACAAAGTAACCTAGTTTAATGTTTTATTGTAGTTACATTTACTTCTTGTAATCTTGAGTCGAAATCTCTTGAAATTGCTCAGCGTTTTTAAGGCTATGCGTCCAGCCGTTTCCAAGAAAATGGGTCTTGATGGACGGACTAACACACCGACGATAAGTAAAGTGATTTTAATTATAAATGTATAATTAAAATCACTTTACTGTTTATATATATAGATTCTTTTCTATTTTGTGAATGTGAGAACGCTGTAGGCTTAGTGGACTGTAGATTTGCTGACCATAATTATTTTGTTGAGTACCTGGTACTTGTTGAAAGACCTACACTGTCCTCCCATACCTACTATCACTGTTATTTGAAAATATTGAAAAGCCAATTATTTTTAAAAGAGTAACCGTGGAGAAACGACCAATTGGAGCCGTGCACCTAGCTTCAGACGTTTCATAAGTGCCCATGTAGCTTTATGTGAAATAAAATATTTTGAAATTTTAATTTTTTTTTTAATGCTTCGACTTTTAAAGATGAGGCTTTATGACCGATCAGATGGGCGAAGGGGCCAAATGATCCTTGGAGTGGTAACTGCCTACCGGAAGGTGTGGCGTTGGAAAGTATCCGTCCATGAGGACAGTAGACCGATGATCTTGTGAAAGCCACAGGAATCCAATTAGATGCAAGAAGGACAGGACCGGTCCACGCGGCGGGCGACGCGCTAGGAATGCCTATGTCCAGCAATCGACGACTTTCGGCTGAAATTATGATAAAGATGATGACGTAAGAGCCGTAGAAAATGGTGCCATAGAACTTTAATAAACGGAAGCTACCCGAACATTCGAGTTTAACGTTTGGATCCAAAAATAAATAATACTCATGTGTCGTAAGGCTAGCTAGGATGGGCATCGTCGTCTTTCTACTAAGTATTAAATATCAACGAATCTTAATTAAATTAAATTAAATGATTTATTTTCTCAGACAACAATGATCCATTTATGTTAGTTGGTTAGTTACAAAACACTTAAAAGCTATGTTAGTGTGTTATTATACTCGTAAGTACGTACTAAGCTCATAGAAGAAAAAATATATAAATTACGAGTACATACATAAATGTGAATGTGTCACATTTCACCGTTGCAATGCTGACCAACGACACTTGCATGAAGTGATTCATTATCGGTGAGCCAAATTCGTCCACTAACATCTTCAGAATGCTGTTAGGGCTTGACCGCGTTCTCTCCAATAGCGATGCCGTCTTTCTCCTCACCATTGCGTGGAAGTCATGAACATGCGCCTGCGCGGACATGCCAGAAGCACTACAAAAGCGCGGCAGCCCCAAAAGCATTCTGTAGCTGCTATTGTATTGGACCCTCAGGGCGTCCATTTGTTTTCCGCGTGTTGCTGGCTCACAAGCTGCTCGTGTAGAAGGTCTGGTGGAGAGTGAGTTTTTCTTGTGTAGATATTTTAATAGCTATCAACTCAAACTCAAACTCAAAGCATTTATTTCAATTAAACCATTTACAGGCACTTTTGAATTGTCAAGGGGTCGGTCAGTCAAAAATTTGAAGCTAGTTGCCCATTCCAAAGCGTAGTAGGTACCTATGGAGAAGAACAGGCAAGAAACTCCACGGACACACTTTAAAATAAAAAAAAATATACAAAATAATGGTTACATCATTCATTTTGAAATTATGTGAGAACAATGTGCACGTTCGTAAAAGCGTCCGTAATAAAAAGAAAAAAAAAAGATACATTCAAAAACTTAAAATAAGCCATGGCAGCTAAGAGATGACCAGTCCCAACTGACGGTGCCCGTTCACGAACATGACGCATGGATCAGCACCATTCAGCTCAACCATTTTGAAGGGAGCTAAATGATCCAACACACGCGCCACCATCAGCTAGACATGTGAGTGAGCATGACATACTCACAGCCGCCAAGGCACATTCAAGTCAATGAAATACTACATATTACCCGGTAAATGGTAGCTCTTTAGTACATAGTACTATTAATATAATACTATATAGCTATATTATTATCTAGTACCTGGTCGATCGAGCTCTGCTTGGGTGGAAATAGAGATTGCTCATTTAATAGTATAGGATTTTATTCTCATACTAATTCCATGCTGCCATATATATGCTATGGTAGCTATCTTGTTCTAAACTTTGGGCGACCGACCTCTGCTCGGGTGAAATTACGGAGAAAATAAATTTCCCAGATATGAGACCTTGCTAGATCGAATTAAACTTTCATAGTAATGGTTTGAGCTGTTTTCAAGAACATGATTACAAATATGTATATATCGTTTATAGAATTATTTAATAGGAAGTCTATATTGGACAACACACAAGCACATGAGACTTTTCAACTTCAGTTTTAAGATTTCCAGTACTAATACATACATTGGAAACTTAACTATCACGTAACATAACAATCACGCCTGCATTCCCCGAAGGGTTAGGCAGAGATGTACCTTTAGTACACCCACATTTCGCCAGTTATGTTTAAGTCCCATGTAATTGGGGGCGACCCTATTGCCATCAACCGGGCACCAATTCAGACTCCAGGGTGCTACTGAGAAATTCCAGACGGAAAAACCCAATAACACTTTGCCCGACCCAAGAATCGAACCCAGGACCTCATGCTCAGCAGTGCTGCTTGCGACCACTAGACCAACGAGACAGTCAGTTGAGGAACTTAACTACTTATTACTAAATAACTATTATGATTTATCTATTCAAACAGCTTTAAACACCACACTTAATTATTACTATTACCTACCCAAAGAAGAGACAAGGTCCTAAAAAAGCCTTTTATACTCGCCTTGTACATAATAATGAAATTAAAGGCACTTGGTATGAAACCCAGTAAACAGTTAACGAGTTGGAATAACTCGTAAAACGTTGCCATGGCGAGCACGCACACTGGTGTACAGTTGGGGATGTAAACACCACGCTGGATACATGGGTGTGGTTGAAAGGATTGCAAGAAATAATTAATAAGACTGTTTGATTTAGCCAACAAAATGTGAAAATATAGAAACTATCGATGAATTATGTGCTTTACAATTACAATTAAACTAAACGTTTAAAATTTGTTGAAATCGTCGGTTTGCAATTTATGCTTTAACAGATGTTTAGCTGGTTTACAAATAAAATTTCAGAAATACTGCTTCGCAATAACTTCTTTGCTTAGATTTTAATAATTTATTTAAATGTAAAAACAGCTATCTAATTACGCAACACATTTTCGTTAACGATCACGACTACTCTGTTTCATTTTGACAGTTCAACAACATTCATTGCGTTATTTACGTTGATGAGCTAATTTTTTTTTGAACTTTTGAGGCAATGGATTTGATTTGATTTAAATTTTATTTACGTATATTTTATAAATTCAATTTTATTTGTATTTTTATTTTAATGGAACATTACTATCGTAGTTTATAAGTGTTACTAACAACAATATGAATCATTTCTGTAAGAATTAAATTTTAGAGGCATTAGGAACAGGGTGTAAAGTTCACTCATCCACCACAGAAAAGGGAGGATCCTCCGACCAGACGGGTGTTGTGTCTAGCGGGCCGACTGCCCGACTGTTGATGTCGGATAGTCTTATATATGTCGTTCGCGCGGTAAACTCTAATTGCGCGATGCAGGATTTGTGTGACGTCATGTCTTTGATGCGTAGTTCGTATGTGGCTGTGTAACCGTTACAAAATAAATTTAAAAAATCGAATCAGTTTCAAAACGATTCAGATTCTGTTTGATCGTGTATTACTTAATTAGAGTACAGGTGTTTGTATTCAAAATCATATTAATGGGAAAAATACCCTTTATCAACAAAAACTCTACTACACATAAAAAGCAACACCCTATACGCAGTAGGGTGGCGACGGGCCCGCCCGCCCTGCTCTTCGCACTTATAAAATATAAATAAGCCTACATTGTACACAATCTATGCATCGATGCTCGCTCACCGCGCCAAAGGAAATTGTTGCCTTGAAGGGCGGCTATAAGTACCTATCGCCCGTCTATATGTACCTATAGCCTGGTCATAAATGTACCTAAGGAACTAATGGAAAAGCTTCGATGTTGGATTGGAAGTTTTGTATTAGGTTGGTATTTTTACTGAGGAAATAGAATGAAAATTGGTAAAAAGTTGAAGAACGTAGTACAGTTAGATAAATCTCCCGAATCAACTGGGAAATGTGACGTGAACAAAGGTCTAGCCTATTTTTTGGCCAAAGAATCAGCATTGCCATACAACGTGGCATTGCTGCCAACCTTTTAGCCAATTTTCCTGTTGACAGCGATGCGGTTTTTTTTTTAATGCCCTATGATTATTTGCCCTCCTTTTTTATGTATTGGTACATAATATTATTATTTTAAGTCTGTTAGTTTTTTAAATTATGAGAATGGGTAGTGTTACATTACTTACAATTGTTTTTACAGGTCGAAACCCAACACAACAATGTAGTCACAATTTCCACACTCAGAGACGTCACCCAAAAATCGATTAAACACCAACAAAAATGAAGTCTTTTTAAACTGTCCTATTTTGACTGACGGGGTCCAAATTTATATTTGTCTCAATTAACAAGTCACAAGTAACGACTCTGAGTATTAGCACTAGTCATTATCTACTTTCCCTTTTCTAATGTGGGGTCGGTTTCCAGTCCAACTGCATGCAGCTCAATACCAGAGATAACAAGGTAGATACGTAGAGTATATTATTTTGCATTGTTCGTCGAATTGTTGAGCTCCTTAAGTTCTGAGTTGAGCTGCACGATTACTTTCAAATGCGTGCACTGACTGGACAGGTCCACTCAATCTGTGTGGTTCTTTCCTCAAAAGCCCATTTACCAATCTACATGGTATTTGCATGAGCTGACAAGATACTGAAACTTAAAAGAGACTGTGACCTCTGAGTTTGTTTCGGCCTTTCTTCTCAGAGTAGTCAGATAGGGAACGACGACCTCATCTAGTTTTTAAAATATGATTGACGATTCAAACCTACTTACAGAAATAAAATCATTTATAATTTTTTTAGATAGCTCATCAAGGTTGCAATTCTACATCCTCGCTTAGCGGATATTTACCTACATCTTTCTTTGTAAAAGAAACTAACCTATCTAATTTCAAGTTCGTAGTTTTATGGCTCCACCGACGACGTGGTAAGACCGTTATCACACTGACGATTTTTCAGCTTGTTTCTAGCGAGGCGATCTGGATCTGGAAGCTGACCCCAACATAGTTGGGAAAAGTCTAGGCAGATTGATTGACTTTACGAAGTTATTAAGGGCTCAAAATAGGATAAAAGATAAATAATACTACCTATAACAATTTATTAAATTTTAGTTAAATTTGCTACTTTGTGACTCAAACTGTCTGACCTACGATGAACTTGCACATTTTGATTCATTCACCTTTTGCCGCAGACATTATAAATTATAATCATTAAAATATTTTGACTATGCAACCTTATAATTCAAGTAAAATACATCGTTTAGTTCGGGTTCAAGGTTCATACATTTTGAAACCCTAAAATAATTTATTTCTGTGAAAGTAATACTAATTACAACAACATGAAGACCAAATAATTACAATTACGTAACCGTGCGGCTGATAATACTTAGCCAAAAGCCCCTCAACATAACCAATGCGGCCTACCCAAATGTCCTTATTCTTTGGTTTTGTTCGTCTTGTTGTGCTCCTTAAGTTCTGAGTTGAGCTCCACGACAAATGCTTGCACTGACAGGACAGGTCCACTCAAATCTGTGTGGTTCTTTTCTCAAAACACATTTCAGACTAATCTAAATGGTCCTCATATGGCCTGACCAAGATTATGTCTGGACTTTAAAAGAGACTGTGACCTCTGAGTTTGTTTCGGCCTTTCTTCTCAGAGTAGTCAGATAGGAAAAGCCGAACTCATCTAGCTAATTTTATTTTTTTATTTTTAAAAGATGACGTGTAAAAGTGACTTCAATATCCTATTTACAGAATAAACAATTTCATTTCAATGCAATGACACCCATTATTTCCTACTCCACAATCGTGTTACCAATAGGTGTAGAAAGCTAAGCTAAGCTGAGCTGAGACACTACGTAGATAGGTATAAAATCCATACAGTGTGATGTTTGCTGAAACGTTAGCCCACGTTCGCACAAACGTAATAAAATCGCGGCGCTTTTTTTTCGTGCACTGGATTTTCAACACTGCTTATCACCGAGAGTTGAAAATCCAACAGAGTGTTTTTTCAACGCGCTGGTACGAGAGTGCGTCCCAACGCGTTGGATCTTCAACACTCGGCTCAACACCGAGAGTTGAAAATCCATTGAGTGATAAAATCCCGCCGCGATATTTTTACGTCCGTGAAACGTGGGACACCGACAAGGGGACACCGTCTCTGCGAAGAGATAAGAAAATCACCGAATGTGATACCACCACATACGTAGTACGGCCATCCCCAAAAAAAAACTATCATTAAAAATCACGAAAGTAAAAACTGCATGCCATAAAAAAATCCTTATGGAATCCCCGACCAATGGGGGTCGCATAAAAAGCAGCCCCTTACGGGGGCGCCCTTATATAGCTACGAAATTACAGCGGGTAGTTTGTAAAATTTGCCGACTGCTCGACGGGTAAGGGGGGAGGACGACGAGGGGTGGAAACAACCCTTAATGGCGGAATTGCGTGACAGAATTTCGGCAGTGACCCGACTTGGCCTGTGAAAGTGAAAATATCTATTTAGAGTTGATAATACCGGGGTGTTTTTAAATAAAATTTGCATTTCGATTTTTTTCGGTCATTTGTTTTGGTTTTAATGGCTTAATCGAAAATGGTTCGTTAATATGCAAATCAGGTGTTAAATGCAAAACACATCAATATACTCTATCTTACGGATTCTACATCGAAGGCATAAGAAAAAAATACCCATCGTACCTACATTCAAATAAGTATTTTTCATTGTTGGAAAATAAATCAATAAGTACTCGTAGATCATACCTCATAGGAACACCGCGAGTTAAGTACCAGTAATAACCAATTTACCGTATTTTATTATATAACTCATCATCTTGCTACTCATCATTAATAGTTAATTCTCACTTGAGAACCGTTTCTACCTTTTTACTATCAATTTTTAATTACACTTCTTGTAGAATAAACAATCTTGGTAATTATTATTTACGGGAGCCATCAATGGAAATTGACCGCTGGAACGATTTCAATGAAACAATTAAAAATTAATAGACCATCGATCTCTATTATGACAGTCAATTTATATAACCTTTACGTAACAAATTATAGTTTAACATTGAAGGCTTCGTTGATGTTGCTTAGTTTGTAACTTTTTGCAAAATTATTTGAAGCAAGTACTCAGTCATAAGTAGGTACGTTCTTACCAGTCTTACTATGCGGTTATCTGTACCTAGTAATTGGGTTGTGGAGGTCAGATAGGCAAACATTCTATGTAAAATACCTACTGGTATTCAACTGCATCACTGGAAACCGATCCAAACATAGTTGAGAAAAGCCTAGGCGGATTGTTTTTTTAAATAGGTACCTTCATGTTTAAGTAATAATTACCAATAATTCTTGTGCCCTTAACGCAGCTTATCTAAGGGTCGGCACAGGATATCTTTTTAGGGTTCCGTACCCAAAGGGTGAAACGGGACCCTATTACAAAGACTCCGCTGTCCGTCTGTCACCAGGCTGTATCTCATGAACCGTGATAGTTAGACAGTTGAAATTTTCACAGATGATGTATTTCTGTTGCCGCTATAACAACAAATACTAAAAACAGAATATAATAAAGATTTAAGTGGGGCTCCGATACAACAGACATGATTTTTTTGCCGTTTTTATAGATAATGGTACGGAACCCTTAATGCACTAGTCCGACTCGCACTTAGCCGGTTTTTTTCTTTAACATCTCCAGCAGCCATCATCTTAGTATTCGTCACCTTTCACAATCCATCCATTGTTTTCTTGGTCTTTCTCTGATCTACTACTACTTAATCCGCAATCATTATCTATTATCATAACCTGGTTACTATCAAATAAAGTATCGGGTCAATATGTTACACAATTTGTCTATTAGGTACCTCTATCTATATCTGTGGGTACCTCCTTATACTTATCAATTAGAACAGTTACAACTGTGTCCATTTATTAGTATCTGCGAACAGCAACAGATTGTTTTCAAAAGTACGAAAATCGAAGAAACTACTATAAAAAATATATATATATTTATATATATTATTTGTCAAATATTAGCTGCTATAAATATAGCAGCTAATATTACATAATTCTCATCTGAAAGAAGAAAAAGTGTAACAAAATCAAAGCGGTGTCAACAGCTCTATAGAAACTCCGAACATTTCAGCGCGCCGTGGTGAATTTTATTATAACCAAATTGTGAACAATATTTTCGTAAATATTTTGGAACGAGACCAGTTTGTGTACGGTATACAAACCAACGTAAATACTTAATTTATGGACAGATAAGTTGTAACGTTAATTTATGAGATCATTTGCGAATAAAAGAAACTAACTTTTTGTTTGCCTTAATTTTAATAATTTATTGTGCCTTAAGCTTTACTTTGGCAGGTACCTACTTATTAAGAAAATCGTATTATAAAAAGCAACATCTACTTTTTCTCACTCATAAAGTCATAAATCTTAGAAAACTTATATGTATGCATAATCAGCATCTTAATATAACTCCCACTTCAGGGACACAGACCATCTCTTTGTCAGAAGGTGAGGGCCATAATCCACCACGCGGGCCCAGTGCGGGATAGTAAATAAAGAAAGAAAGAATAATATTTATTTGGACACAGTTCGTGAAACACAACAACAAAATAAAAAGGTAAAATAATCATAAAGCAATAATAGTGTGTGCCTCACGGCTGCGCCAAAAAGGTTAATTTCAGCATGAATGCCCGACAAATGCTGTCTGACGCTGGTTTTCTAATGAACCCCTATGGACAAGTGACGGGGAGTACCAACAGTTTCAACATACCTAATACATAATTTTTATACATCTAAATAAATAATAATAGTAATAGTAGATGTCACATATCTTCCATTTTTTATTCTAAGACATGCCGGTTTCCTCACGATGTATTCCTTCACCTATGTGTATGAAAACATCCTTATGTGTAACGTACGTGTGTAACGTACGTCTGTAACGTACGTGTTGTTTCAATAATGGATTTCTAGAGCTACGGAATGCAAATAGGTATACATAACTACTATGTACGTGTGTATGTTTATTTTTTAAAAGCAACTATTAAATGTAATTTTAAAGTAGCTGGTAACTAATTAGTCCTGAAAACGTAGTTTCGATAAGTACATTCGATGCAGCAATAAAATGCTTAATTCTTTGTTAATTAACGTGATTAAAATTTCAAGTAAGTACGTTATTAGTTACTACAATTCCGGAATTGAGCTCTTAACCACGCAACTGTCACCGATTAATCTTTTACAGAAAACCCCCGGAAACGTAGAAAACTAAATACAGAGTTATTAAAACATCATTGATTCGAATCAGTCGATTTTGTACGTAATTATGTAAATTCGGTCGGAATGTGAATATTTTGCTGGCGAAGCAATAAATCATTGTACATCGTTCGCTAATTTATGAACGTTATTTGCATAATTATGGCATTTATTTTTGTATGTTTGGCTTTATTGTTGGTTGTCTAAGTGTGAATGCGAATTGTAGATTAGACGTAAGGGTAGCTATACATTGTGCCTACATAGACCGATGTGGTACGGTAACGTAACGCATCCTTAACAAGTCACACAACAAAACAAATGAACGCATTGGAACTTATGCTCTGCTAACTGCACTGCGCACTACGTTCAAGACTCAATACTCATACCATTCTTTATTGCATTACATAATTATGTATGACATAGATGGTATAAAAAAGTAAAAGATCAATATGGACCCTGTCGGGCACAGCACAATTAGGAGAGGAAGAGGGCGAGAGGGGGAGAGGGAGAGGTAGGGGGGGGGGTTCAATATGGCTGGGAATTATTTTGACGCATCGGCGATGCAACGACAGCTCAGAGGCCCGAGTCTGCTATTTTTATAAATTCGTCATTCTAATACGATCCCATTGTCATTTTGCTAAAAGTGCGTAATCTGCTAAATTCATAATGGTCGACCATTGGTTGATCATTGTATTCCACAAACACGATACTCGTAACGAATTAAAAGAAATGACTGCACAATGACGCTCTCATGGTAGGTCACTGATCAAAGGAACTGTCTAAATTTTTGCAGATTACCGCCTAAGTCATTCATTTTTCATTATGTACGAGAATACCAATAGATGCCATTTCTTTCAATGGAGTGTCAGTGGCTGACCATTGGAAAGTCATAATGACGCCAATATGTTAGTAGATTACCAAACTTGTCAAAATCAACAATTATGAAATCAATGATAGACCATTCTGACACTATTGTAAGAGCAGACTTGAGGCCCAGGTCCAATGATCTAGATAGGTCAGAAGGCAGAACGTAACTTATTAAATACGTTGCAACACATGGTTGTCGTTCCGCCCTTATGGTGATTAAAACTACAAAGCATTAGTTGTATCAAGATTCATGTGGATATTGTAGATCCATAAACAGACAGAGGAGCCAACAGTTTTCAAACAGTTTAGCTTGTGTGTGTATCTGTACAAAAGGACCACTTGATCGATATTTTTCTATAAGAGTTGACTGTTATGTTGAAATATAAACATTATTTTAGGTACTTAATGTATATTTTTTATACTCGGAGCACCCCAAAACTACGCAATAAAAAACTTTAATCTAAAACATAATGATAACCTCCAAAACAAACTGGCACATAAAAAAACACTCCCTAGAGGGCGCTGGCCGCGGTTTTATTACAATTATAACATATTTTATGTAATTTATAGCATACTGCTCCTAATGACTTTATGCTAATCGTAACTGACACCATGTTTGTTGATAATAAATTAGATGTCTTACGGCACAGCCCTGTAAATGGAAAATTATTTTTCAGAAATATTCAACCCCGTTTCGAGTAGGCAATTTAATTACGATGTCGTTGTATATGTTTAATTAAACCTTGGATATCAAAATAATACTTATGTTTTTTTCTTTTTGTTTAATGGTAGAGGAAGTCAGATTTTGGCTAAATTGCTGAATAGACAACTGGAATAAGTTTTGAAAATGAAGTTCTCAAGACCTATCATGTCCAAAGTATTAGTTTAAGGGTAAGCTTTAAAGAGAGAATTATTAATCCAAAGAGAATTATTAGAATAACTCTGTAGCGGTTACACCGCCACATACTAACTACTCATCAAAGACATGACGTCACACAAATCCTGCATCGCGCAATTAGAGTTTACCGCGCGAACGACATAGATAAGACTATCCGAAATCAACAGTCGGGCAGTCGGCCCGCCAGACACAACACCCATCTGGTTGGAGGATCCTCCCTTTTCTATGGTGGATGAGTGAACTTTACACCCTGTTCCTCATGCCCCTAAAACTCTAAATTAGCTGTTAACGCGCAAGTGGGCCTTAGTGTTTTTTTTTATCAGCCAAATTCTTTATCTCATGTCTCAAACATAAACAGACGCGACAGTAGCAGCATTTAAATTCGGCACCAATAACTCTCATGTATTTACGAGCGACGTCACAGCACAAGCACATATAATATATATATATATAGTAATAAATAACGCACTACCGGCGCTCGCCGATGTGTGATAAATGTGCTCGTAGCCTTAAATAATTAACTCGAGGTTAAATGCGGTCAGGACGAGGAAAAAAAGGCTTTTTAATATGTGTGTTGACTTTGTGGCGGCTCCTTTGTAGGGTAGATAGGGTTAACTGTTTAAAAAACTGGTTCAATTGTAACTGTTATTGGTCTATGATAGCTTCTTCTTTCTTTGTATTTCTAGAAATGAACAGGCTTCACCCTGTATGAAAGTTTTAAACGGAGGATGATTTCAAATATCAAGATTTCTGTCACACATCAGTCTTTAAGACCAGAATCTTGTGCCTGCAACGTGCTAAGGTCAGCTGTTGAATAATTGATTCAGTTTGTGACTTTGCTGCGTGAGCAGCTCAGCAACTTTGACCCTTAATTTGAAACTAAAAACTGTAACAATAAAACCATCCTAATATTAACTATGAAAGTGATTTTGTTTCTTTGATTGTTACGCTTTCACGCTAAAACGGCTGCACGGATTTAGATGATTTTTAGCACTTTTTATCTCCATATTCCCACGGGATCGGGACTTACGCGGGTGAAATTGCGGGACGCAGTTAGTTTACAATCAAATTAACTTTCCTGTATACACATCATCAGACTAACCTTTTCAGAACGAGGTGGTCGGCTTTAAGTCTTACCATTTCATCATTTTACATGTGACGTACGACTGTCATCTGAATTTTGCAACTCGATTGCTGCGCAATATTTCAAAAGTCAGTTATCAGACTTTGCAGCCTTTGACTAGACTAACTGGCCAGGGTGTAACTACGACATCAATCAATCTGCCTAGCCTTTTCCCAACTATATTGGGGTCGGCTTCCAGTCTAACCGGATGCAGCTGAATACCAGTATTTTACATGGAGCGACTGCCTATCTGACCTCCACAACCCAGTAACTGGGTAATACGATACCCCTTGGTAAGACTGGTTTTCAGACTTTCGGGCTTCTGACGACCCGTAACGACTGTCAATGATCCACGAGTGACAGCCGGGACCAACGGCTTAACGTGCTTTCCGAGGCACGGAGGAGTCTCGGTATGTAAAGATGGTCACCCATCCACAGACCCAACCCTGGCAAGCGTAGCTTAACCTAACGTATCAACCAGTGCGGCAGTTATTACGTAGCCACGAGCTCCTCTAACTACGACATAAGAGGTAATACGAATGCTAATCAAAAAAAAAAAAAAATTGAAGACTGGTACCAACGACATTGTGACTGGATAAGCACCAGAATTACAACCCATGGCATCGTACCCAAATACAAATTATAGACTTCCAACCATACTTTGTCCACCGCAATTATTCAATGCTTGCTGTGTCAAGGAGAATACTAATAGTAACAATTTTACGCAGAATGGCCACGTTAACCCGGTATTGCCGAGTAACCCACTACCACACATAGATGTGGTATCTTCACGCTCTTATTCCGTTATAAGATACTCAGGAACTGGGTAAATACTAGAACTTAGTGTCAATGGAAAGTTCAAGTTCAGTGTTAATTAGTACTGGACATCTTAGCTTCAAGTTTCGATACTCGTTTTTAGGGCATCGTACCTGAATGGTGACATACGGGACCCTATTACTAAGTCTCCGCTGTCCGTCTGTCCGTTTGTCTGTCAGCGGGCTGTATCTCATGAACCGTAGTAGGTAGACAATTGAAATTTCTACCGATTATGTATTTCTATTGCCGCTATAACAGCAAATAATAAAAGTAAAATAAAGTTAATAATTAAAAGGGGTCCCCATACAAGAAACGTATTTTATTCGGTCTTTTTTGCTAAATATAGTACGGTGGTATGGAAACCTTTGTGTGCGAGTCCATCTCACACTTGATTATTTTGTCATCATCAATAAGTCGTGGCAAAATCTTAAAACTAATCATGTCATGAAATGAACATCGACCACTGGTCACATCATGATGTGGCCTGGCCAGATCATTGAATACTCAACGTTTAACGATATGAACAGTTAAACGGACGACTACTCCATGATGTGACAAAACAATTAGTGATCATATCGTAAACTAGTTAGATTATCCACCGGTAGAGGCGTTGATGTTGTGCATCATAGCAGCAACATACAACAAATCAAACAAAGTATTACCCGACCACCACGCAAAAAAAAGTCCATGGACTATTATTAGGTTTCCAAATATGAAATTATGAAAAGCGATCAACTTGGAAGTAGCGCTTGCCGGCCGCTGCCGCTGCATTAAATGCAACATAGCATTTAAAATTAATTTACGGCCCTTATTAAATGTGGCATCACGACAAAATGGATTAGGTTAGGTTAGAACTGTGACCAACCGCGCACGAGTTGAGCGAGCGAAGCGAGCGGTGCCGTGGGAGCGGCCGGCAAGCGCTACTTCCAAGTTGGTGTCTCACTTGGCTATTTTTACTACACCTTACACCATGGATACCCTACATTAATGATATGGCCAAACATCGACTGACATATAATTAACCGTTGACGTTTAAACGATATGGCCAATATCCGCTGGTCATTTAATGAATTGGTCAATTTTAAGATCTGGCCACGACAAATACATCAGTAGGATTCCAAGGGGCTAACCATTATTTTGTCTGCCCTTAAACGTCCACTAGTGAGGTGAATAGAGACCCAACCTTCCTTAAAGTTATAGAGAAATTTTCCATAATCATCGTTGGATAGTTGAATTAGTAGAAATTGCAATATTGTTCGTCTTGTAATTTTATTTTCTCTTATGGTATTAATATTAAGTTTAGAAGTATTTTGCTATAATTTCCTAATTCTTAATTGTAGTGTCATTAGTTTTAAGTACTATTATGTGTCATCCTTATCACTTATCTGTGATTACTGGTTATCCTATAATGGCGACTGTATAAGTCCGAGGCTATTGTTGTAGTAATAAAGATATAATATATACAGAAGCTGTTGTGTACCTTTAGAAAGGAACCTTTTTGGCGCAGCCGTGAGGCATACACTATTAATGCTAGATTATTTTCACTTTTTATTTTGTTATTACGTGTTCACGAACTGTGTCCAAATAAATATTATTCTTTCTTTATAAATAAATTAGTAACCTCAGATTGTGGTGATACTCTTTGCGTTATGCCTTATCTGGAACTGACTCTTCCACAAAACATAATTCTTCACTCATTATTTGTAGTGGAGAACTCAGACCTGTTCTCGCTTCAGAGGGGCTCGTGGCTCATTAATAACAGGCGCACGGGTCGCTCGATCAGGTTAAGCTACGCTTCGACACGTAGATGGGTGACAATCTTTACATACTGAGACCTTTCCGTGCCTCGGAAAGCACGTTAAGCCGTTGGTGCCGGCTGTCATTCTTGGATCTTTGACAGTCGTTACGGGTCGTCAGAAAACCGAAGGACTGATGACCAGTCTTCAAGGGGTTTTGTAACTGGGTTGTAGATAGGCAGTCGCTCCATTTAAAATACTGGTATTCAGCTGCATCCGGTTAGACTGGAAGCTGACTCAGACCTGTCTCATATCTAACTTTTTAACTCGAAAAATGTCACATCACTATCCGATCAGGTCTTTAAATTCCTTTCAGTAACATTACTTGTTCATAAATAATGCATAAACATTGTTAAGAGAGTTTATTATGAAAGCGGGCAACGTCGCAAGATGATAGATGTCAAATATTTCGCTGTTTTGATTAATTTGGCAGTATAACTGCATGGCAAAATTAAATATGGCTAACTAGCTAAATAAAGGATGGGCACTCTTAAGTTTTCAAATCCAATTCCCTCACTAATAAACATTAATTTTGCAAAAAAAAAAATAACAATTGCAAGTTAATTACATAATCGTCGCAGCATCTGTAAAACGTAGTGTTTTCTCTTACAGCGCAGTTTTATGCTTTCTAACATACTCGTAATTATTGTACGCAAAGTAATGTACAACAGCGCTGCAGCGGCTAGAAAATGAAAGTCGTTGAAAAAACAAAGAAATGCCTGCTGTAATGAGATCGATTTCAGTAATTAGATGGAAATGATTGATGTGCGCTTGAGTGGCTGAAGTTCTCTGTAGAAAGCGGCTTGCGACTAATGAAGGACTGCAAAAGTGTTGGGTGATGCTGATTGCTCGGATTTCATTTTCTAAAGATAATAAAGACCATTAAATACAATTTTAGATTAGGAACCTACACCCTAGAGTTATTTGTAGAGTTATATTTTTAATTTAGTACCAACTTTGCTGCAGCCAAAATAAACAATATTCTATTTTATTCATATAGCAGATTTTTACCGACTATTAAAATTACTTCTTTCTACACTGCCGCACTTTTTTTACATTTTACAGATTTCCTAAATATTCATAAAATTCCAGTAGTCATTATCATTTCTCATTAAGAGTGATCATAATTTTATTGAGGCGTGTCCCATAACCATTATGACGCGACGATCACTTAAAACCAAACCTATCCAAATAGTCCTAAAACTCCATTACTCCTAATAACTCAAACAATTTAAATAATTATCAAAATAAACACTCAATGTACGTCTCTCAATATTTACTGTCCGTACGTATGGGGCGTGAGCTATAAATTGGTGCGCCGGCGCAGCCGTCGATCACAATCGGTCGCATTCAAATGAGCTGCCGGCCGAATTTATGACTTCGGCACCCGATGAGTAAGACATTCTGTTGCAGACTGAGGAAGTGGGTAGAAGCGGAAGGGTTAAACAGGTATATTTTTTTTTTTAAGTTTTTATAATTTCTAAATTATACAATCTTTTATTTTTGTGAAAGAGTGGATAACAAGGAATGAAGAACTAGATACAACATTTTTCAAACCGTATCGTTTATAAATAACATAATAACGTGAAAATACCGGAGATAGTTACTGAATATAGCAAATAGCATTTCCTATGAGTATATCTAATTGAATATTGCTATTGCCATCCTACCTTTATTCAAAACTACATAATATAATTAGTATCTCTTTCTCACATCTTTAGAATCAGTCATTCTCTTTTTGGCCATCATATTGTTAAAAATATTTGAGTATGTTGCTCTCTTGCTCTCTTCTCCGTCAAACTCAAACTCAAAGCATTTATTTCAATTAAACCATTTACAGGCACATTTGAATTGTCAAAGAGTCAGTCAGTTAGTCAGAAAGTTGTAGCTAGTTAAGCTAGCCCTATAAATCTATAAAAAGGCTCTTCAAAAGTCTGTCTTTAAAAGATCGCTTTTAGTGATGAGACCGCCCATATAAAAGGAGATGGGAAACGGTGGGGCAAAATGTAATAAGTCTATATGATATAAAAAAACATTTCTATTTATGTGATAATTTCTCAATCAGGAAGCAGAAAAATATGAGAATGATTGTTTTCGCCAGTAATTGAGTAATCGATTACACAATTACAAAAAGAAAACCTTCGAAGTAAGGTTATTAACTCAAAGTAAATAAATGCACTGTGTATGTACTTATAAACAATATAGTGTATTAATTACAGTTATAAATAAAATATCAATTAATTACAAAAAAAAACAATATAATGACTATCGATTTCATATCGATTAAAACCAGTATTTTATTGTTAGTCTATATCACTGACATGACAGTTGACTGACATTGTTATCTACATTTATATCTGTAATTCGTATGAAATTGAAAGAATATTATATTATATTCTATTCTAGTTATCAGCCACCCGTTTCTAAAAACAATATTTTATCTGTAAAAAAAAAACGAGGGAAGCTGACAGTTGCAACCTCTCGGAAAATAAAATGGGTTGGTACCATCTGATGGCCAACCCTAAAACCGTATGCGCTCATTGGTCAAATCAAATAGCGCGCGCTTCCTCAGCTTTCTGTTACACTCTTCCATCCCTTTTCACGAAACCACTCCTACAGATTGCAGTAAACTGACTGGAAAGTTACACATCAAAAACGATTAAAATGTCTTCGTGCTCCTCTACACATTCCCAACTCTTCGCGCACTCGAAGTTGAACCGAATCCCATATTTAACAGGTAGCCGCGTGGACATTGTAGCCGATAACTGGAATTAAACACAGCCACACCACTGTGCACTGTGTCGAAATAAAACCAACCGCCAGTTAATGTTGTATGAAGTTGACGTACTTGTGTGTGTTGATGGAAAACGGGAACTGCAGGCTAGTGTTTTCTTAGATCAAAATAATATGAATAACATTTTCTTTCTCACGAAATGTGTCTTGTTAGATAAGTGTCCAATTTATTTCACTTTAACCGACAAAAGTATTTACGTATCCTACCATACCTACGATCATGGAAATAAAAGGGCAAAAAAAATCACCCACTGCTCCCTAAATGCCATTTTCAGGCAAGTTGAAATAGTCGTAAATGTCCCATAGGACGGAAATGCCACGATGCAATAATAGGAATTCGGTGAAAAAAAAAGATATAGAAAAATCCATAGTCACAAGGAGGACTCTTAAATGCTTGTTGTTCTGGTTTTGCTTCTGGTTCTGGGTTTGATGTCCACGTCAATGAACGAGTCAATATTTTTCTGCTTAAAATAGTCAGATACAACAATCGACATAATTGATAATATCAGAAATAAGTAAACTGAACTATATATGAGCACTTCCCCTTTTCTTTTTTTAAATTATATATTTGTACATACCTACTATATATATTTTAGTGCTAGCTTGTATATTATAATTCATATTTGTATCTGAAATAATTAGAAATTGAATTATTTTTAGAAAAAAACTATGGTTTGTAATTATTTATTTAACTGAACATTGGTTGAAATAGGGAAAACTTCAACTACGTCATCAATGAAACTACTCTTTTACTGGTTCTTTCACTAAGAAAATGAAATTATTAATTAGCTCTCATGCATTTCATGTGATTTCATTTTAAGTATTATCCTAGTGTCAATGTATGGGTTTGTTAAATAATTCAGCTTAATATGTTGTGTTATGTATGGATGGATATTGAGTGCATCTGAAGAAAACAGAAAGCGCCTCATGATTCATTGGCTGAGTAATTCTTAGTCCTTTGATACACACTCTAGAAATCGGTTAATAAAATGAGGCCCCAAACTTTCTTAGATAAACATTGAAGTTAGATATTTTGCATAAGATCACGCCTTATTTCCCCAAAGGGTTGGGCAGAGGTGTACGTATAGTACACCCACATTTCGCCAGTTATGTTTAAGTCCCATGTAATAGGGGGCGAGTCTATCGCCATCAACCTGACACAAATCCAGACTCCGGACTGCTCCTGAGAAATTATAGACCGAAACTTCAAAAGCACTTTGCTCGACCTGGGAACAGAACCCAGGACCTCATGCTCAGGCAGCCATAGACTTACGAGTAGATATTTTAGTAGATAGAAATATAAAAAGTATATTATATTTTACGAACCCTTTAACGAAACCTATACATTTACTGCCTTACTAATAAACGTATTATATCAGGTGAATAGTTACACACCGTTTTCTCTCTTTCAGTCGTCAGTAATTTGACTTTCGAAAGAAGAAGACAAAGCATTGTGTAACTACACAGATTCTATACAACGTTTATTAGTAAGGAGGATAGAGTATTTCATAAATAATACAAACCAGACAAAAATACACATCTAACATGCAAAACATTCACAATTTCACGCTTCTGCATCAAATCTGCCCCCGTATTTTATAACCAAAGCCTTCTCAGACCTTAATGGATCATTAAGGCGAACACCGATAACCGGCACAATCCCGTGTTCACACCAAGCAAAACAAACGAACAGCACGACTCACGAAGTCGTTGTATTAGTGACAAAATGTTTTTACGCCCGACTTTTTTTGTATTCCTCCGTTTTTTTCCGTTCTCTGTTCCACCCGTTTTTCTTTTATTGATATTTAATTAAGTTTTAATTTTATCTCGCGGCTCCTGTTGTTTTAATTGAGTATTTTTTGGGTGTGATTCGGTGTCGAGAGAATTATGGGTATGTGTAATATTTTTAATTGTTGAACAAGCGAGCGGACTACATGTCGATCTTGACTAATGTTTTAAGATTGTTCCGCGATAATTTTCGGTTGGGAATTTCGTATAGGATGCCTTGTTTTGTTTGTTTTCATGAATGAAATCATCTGTGGACGGTCCTAATCCAAATTGTGGTCCCACAATGACTTTTACGGCTAAAAACGTTGGTCAAATTACGTCATTATTACGATTGAAAATCTTTGGACTTGATGGAATAATATTATTCGCTGAGCTGTCAAAATCGTAGGTTGTTAGAATTGAATTCACCCGACCGGTTACCTCCTCAGTGCCCCGACGCCTCTTTAAGCGTCGTGCAGACCGGCGCGAGTTTAGCAAAACAATTTTTAAGAAAACTTCAAGGTAGAACAATTACCGGTGTCGCATCGCGTGATAAGTCGCGCTAGTCTGCACGAGCCCTAATACAGTCTACACAGCTCGTGTCGTCTCCACAGTTCTATCTTATTAATTCGTTAATTTGTTATTGTAATTATAGGACACAATCAAAAATTTTAAATAAATTAAAATAAGCCATGACAGCTAAAAGATGACCAGTTCCAACTGACGGCACCCGTTCACGAACATGACGCATGGATCAGCACCATTCAGCTCAGCCATTTCGAAGGGAGCTAAATGATCCAACACACGCGCCACCGTCAGCGAGACATCTGAGTGAGTATGACATACCCACAGCCGCCAGGGCACATTCAAGTCAATGAAATACATAGGAAAGACATAAATATAAAGGAGATTGAGTTTATACAATAAAGATGGTCTTGCAATCTTCAGCAGCTCCAACAGTATTGTAAAAATGTTAATCAATTAGTTGTGGTTGTGGAGCAGGACCAGCAATGAGCCAAGCATTTTTATCAGTGATGTAATCCCCAAACTTATAATATGCCTGCCTACATAGTGTGCGTTTTATACAAAATTTGAATTTATGTCTCATTCAGTTGAAGTACCTATGTAGGGAGGAATTTTATTGTAACATTTTAAACAGTACCCCATGAAAGATGAGTCTACCTTAGCCAGCCTGGTTGTACTAATAGGTTCCTATTTCTTGTACTATAATTATATATATCACCTCTTTTACTAAAAAGATGTAATTTTTTTCTTACGTAAATGATGTTGCCATAGATATATTGACAAGGTAACGTCATGATGTTAATATCCTTAAAGAGTTCCCTTAGAGAGTCTCGCCTGCGGAGATAATATATGGCTCTGATCGCTCTTTTCTGCAGAATAAAAATAGACTCCATGTCTGCAGCCCGCCCCCACAGTAAAATACCGTAAGACATGATACTACAATACTAGTAATAAGCTGGTATTAATTAGATAATTAATATAAATTAGTTAGGTAATGTAGTCTCATATGACCCTTACTTAAGGGAGAAGAAACGATTGTTCAGCCTCGATCACACCGTTCCTTTATGGCCTGCGCACATTGGAGTACGGCAAGGGTAAGGATTTTCAATTTATCAATTGAGTTTAATACTTATGCAATCGAAATACGGTATATATTTCAATGCTCGGTGATCGAGCTTGGAGCATCGCGGAGCATCGAGCATTGCAATATATATACCTTATTTCCATTGGTGTTAAATTCAATGGATACAGTTTAAATCCTCTCCCAGTTTGCGGAAAGCCTTTAATGGGTACCTACCGCTCTTTTCTATGCTGATGTAATTTAAAGTCACGTAGACCAATTATTACGTGTTTTATTAAAAAAAAATGTTATTAGCTTGTGTCATAATTACCCACTTCATAAATTACCTTATTCGAGTAAATTGCAAAAGGTTTTTTTTATTGATAAAAGTGTTCAAGTAATCTGTAGTTTTCTTTTCAAAGGTTATGCCAGACTGGTACCTACTCGTAGAGTTTAAGTGTAAAAACAAAATGTATTTTTTATAAGATCATTATTTTTATACTTTTGAAGTTCCTTATATAAACCTCTCAAGTAAAATTGCGTAATGTACATTATTTTGCAGAAGTACTTTTGTATAGAACTGGATTTCTATTGTATAGAATAAAGTTTTTCTAACTATTCAGACAGCTAGCTGTGCAGCTGGGGAGTTTGTTGCGCCACTTCTTCTTCGTTTTTGGTGGGCGTTTTTGGGGCTGCCTTATGTAATTTTGATCTTCGAAAAGTGCTGATTTCTCAGCCTAGTTTAAATAAATGACATTTGAATTTGATAATAAAACCTAGCTATGACATTATCTTATCATCACGAAACTATTATATCGATCTGCCTAGCCTTTTCCCCATCTATTTTGGGTCAGTTTCCAGTCTAAACAGATACAGCTGCCAGTATCCTACATGGAGCGACTGCTTATCTAACCTCCACAACCCAGTTACTGGGTAAAGCCTCGTTCAGACCAGCGCGACGCGACGGCGCGACGCGACTCGAACAATACAAATTCCAAGAAAACTTCATGGTATAACAATAGCCGGTGTCGCGTCGCGCTAGTCTGCACGAAGCTTAATACGATACCCCTTGGCAAGACTGGTCGTCAGACTTTCGGGCTTCTGCCGACCCGTAACGACTGTCAAAGATCCACGAATGACAGCCGGGACCAATGGCTTAATGTGCTTTCCGAGGCACGGAGGAGTCTCGGTATGTAAGGATGGTGACCCATTCACGGACCAATCCCGGCAGCGGCTAGCATAGCTTAACCTGATGGGTCGACCCATGCGGCTTTTATTACTTATAAGTAGCCAACGAGCTCCTCCACGGCATTATTATCTATCACTTAGAATAAATAACGCAAAACATTTCTTGAATAAATCGTCAAAGAAAATAATAGAGTATACGTTATTACCACAAATAGTTATAACAAAAAAATTAAAAAAAAATTGACTGCTTCGTCGGTTTAGTGGTCGCAAGCGCTATTACTGAGCATGAGGTCCTGGGTTTGATTCCCGGTTCGGGCAAAGTGCTATTGAGTTTTTTCCATCTGGAATTGCTCAGAAGCATCCCGGAGTTTGTGCCCGGTCCATGACAATAGGCTCGCCCCCTATTACATGGCATAACTGGCGAAATTCGGATATACTTTAGAGTACGATCGAAGAATTTCATATCTAAGCAGTTTGAAAACAAAATCCCGTGAACACGATGACCACATCAGTTACCGCCCCGGTTCTATAGCGGCCAAGCGCTGCAAGCAGAAATAGTCCTTACGGTGTATAGATGATATGAACTTCTTCGATGGTACATGCTCTGTCTTACCCTTCGGGGAATACAGGCGTGATGTTAAAAAAAACTGCAAAGAAATGCGAGTATAGAAAAAAGCGCTTTTCCAAGTAAGTAATTAGGTACAAATGTATAATAATTATTATTATTATTTGATCGGTACAGCGTAGCAGTATAGCATCGTTACGCTTCGAATTACAGCTAAATAGTGACGCTCTGCTTACAGCATTTTAATTGTATCGATAATTAACTATTCGTATCAATTACAAATTTTTATCCGAAAGATATTTTTTCGCAGTAAAAATAATTTTCGCATACGAACGATCGCAATTAAAATACTTAATGATAAAAACTGATATAATGAGTGCTGTTACGACTGGACTGATTGATGGAAAGTGAAATCAGTATGATTGCCAACGTTTTAGTTTTCTCTCTACATTACAATAGATAACTTCGAACTTCGGAACGTATTTTCTCTCCGCATGGCATGAATGCTTTATTATGAACACCTTATAGAGAGTTCACGAATTATCTCTGTGTTGGTAGTCATGTTTTGCCCGAGGATAACTTGAAAGCATAAACCATTGCTGTTTATAAAACAAGGCACAACTTAAAACAAAACCAGCGAGTTATATTCTGAAATGAAATACAATAAAAATAGTCTGATAACAAACTATTAATTTATTCGAAAGTCAATAAACAGTAGCTATCTCTTTCATAATTCTTTTAAAACAAAAGTTACGTTTACTTGCCAGCCATTAAAGTACGAGTCAGTCAGTATATCTAATAAATGCAAATAGTTACAGTAGTTTTTAATTACAAACGTGCAATGTAAATTAACCTCGCATATTTCTTCATATAAGGATGACATATCGTTTCTGGCTGCCATAACTAAGGCCCAACGCTATGTGTTCGTGAAATAAATACAAAACAAATACCCGTCATAAAGAGTGGTGTCGACAATCGATAATCGACATTGTATGCAAATATGACACGACAACACTACGAAAAACAACTAGGCGTAAGCGATAATGCTTTAAAGGAATCGAATAAACAACGATAAAGAACAATAATTATTCGATAATTATCACTTTTTGAATTTAAATATTCGAACAAGGGACACGTCGAGCTGTTGAATTCGATCATTAATTTGAACTTCGAACGCGAAGTATGAAATAAAGAAATTGTTTAAAATAGAAATGAGTATTTTTAATTATCGGTTTTGTGTAAGACAACACTATAAAATTTTCATTATGGCTATTTAGAAGTTGTCAAACCTTTAAAAGGTAGCCAACTTTGTGTTTGATTAATCTTTTTAACGGCATTTTTTCGTCTGCAGAAGCGTTATAATAGCTGTCAATAATGACTCGACTAATTATTATAATATATTGCTTCATCAACTTTAGAAGATATATACGATACAGTTTAGAGCCTGCAAAACCTATTGATTAACCGTTTATTCTTGCATCGGTGATCATGCATTATGTTGAGCATTCATTCAGAAACGTTACATCGTGCATTGTAAAATACTAGTAAAAAAAAAAAAACAATTAACTTTGCAGCTAGTTTTAACAATTAGCAGTTGTCACATTTTGTTCGATTCGCACGAATTTTTCGCCCGGAACGGGCGAATCTTTACTTTTAAATAATTTTTCTAAAGGTGATTCGCACGAAGTTACCTTATTAGAGAAAAAAATATTGGTTAATGTAGTTCGTAGTTTTCTTTTTTCTTAACTTTATTTCATAAAATTCTAAATGTGACAATTGCCTACTACGTATTTCTGGAGTTATCGATTCGCCCACAAATAAATAAATTACGTGCGAAATGCCGTGCCTATAGAAAAAAATATATTATTTTATTATTTATAATTATTATTATATATATAAAAGTGACGATTCGCTCGATGCGTACACGTACGTACGGTATACGAGTACGTACTGCGGACCTAAAGTCCAAAAACTCGAATAGGGCAACCCTTTCCTTCAAAAGTGACAGCTGTCAACATTAGTTACCATATCAACTTGAAAACTTATACTTAAAAGGGAAGAAACTGGTGAAAGACCCAATTATGGTTACAGGTGCGACTGCAAAGTAAAAGGAATCATTATCTAAAGGGACGGAGTAATTATAAGCACTTGTAATTAGCAATAAGGATTTGCGAACACCGGGCTTCTGATGATTCAAGTGTTTTGAAACAGTGTTGATAGTTGTTAGACTGTTTGTCGGTGTGCAGCTGGAACCAAAACTAATATAGTTTGTTGAGAGAATTTGTTTGATTTTTATTTATTTGGGTGAAAAAACTGAGGATTTTGACCTGATAAAACATAGGCATAGGTTTCATTTAAATATTAACAAACTAATATTTTAATAAAGAGAAAAGATTTGATTTTTTGTATGTTAGTTTGTTACGCTTTCACGCTAAAACAGCTGAACAGATTTAGATGAAAATTAGCACATGGATAGACCATGATCTAGGTTAGGAAATTGGATATCCGGATATTCTCACGGGATCGACACTTGCGGCTGAAACCGCGGAACACAGATAGTTAAAAATAATGTTGTTCTAGACTAATTAGCCCCGCGGTTTAACCCATATTAGTCTAAATTCCGTGAGAATATCGGGATATAGGTATCCTATGTCCTTCTTCATGTGATTGCCTAACCATGTGCCAAATTTCATCCAAATCCGTTTTGCGGTTTTAGCGTGAAAGCGTAACAAACAAACACACTCACTTTCGCATTCGTTAGAATTTCACATAAAACTAAATACGTATGGAAGGACCCATATTTTCTGACTCTTAGCAGCATAACAACTATTAAATTTAATTGTTTTTCGTTCGATCCCTTTTGTTAACATGGTTGCTTCAATGAACTACATTTAAACAAATTCAAACACATGTAGAAGAATAGATACTATTTCTATTTATTCAAATGGATAATTAAAGCATTTATTTAAAAAAGGTGCTAATGAAGACACACAAATATTTTTCCCACGGTACTAGTACATGTCATACAGTCCAATGCAAAAAAAAAATGTTTTCAGGAAAATAAATGCTTTTTAATTTTCACAAAGGCTTGGCTGTCCGTTTCTCTGTCACAGGGCTGTATCTTTTGAACAGTAATTGGTGCATACTTGATATTGTGTACTACTGATATACAAAAAATAAATTAAAGTAAACAAGAAACGTGTTTTTCGCCGTTTTCAGAAAATATTGTTGAATATTGTACGATGGTACGGAGCGACTGACACTTGGTCGCTTTTTAATATTTTAACGTCAATTTACGCAGTAGGCTTATTTAAAGACTTGAAGGACAGAGAAAGTAACACAAAGGGTATTGTAGGCAAGGTGTGTAACATCATTTGTATTATTCGTTATTGTATTTTAAATTGAGTAAATATGTAGATCTGTAGATGCATTTTTTACAACAAATAGGAATCCTTGACTTTTGTTGTGCGCTGCTATGAGGATTCCGTTTAACTTTTTATGGATAATACCTACATAATATCGAGATTACCATAGTTATTTAGATATGGTTTTTATTATACGTATCGAGAACATCAATCAAAATAGGACAGTTTAAAAATACTTCATTTTTGTTGGTGTGGTGTTTAATCGGTTTTTGGGTGACGTCTCTGAGTGTGGAGATTGTGACTACATTGTTGTGTTGGGTTTCGACCTGCAAAAACAAATGTAAGTGGTAATAGTAAATAAATAAATAAACATTAGTTACATAGGTACCGGAGGGATGGAGACCTGGTGTCCTGAAATACGGGTAAGGCCTGTATTTCAGGACACCAGGTCATAGGTAGCTAGCCTAGCTTTAAGCACCAGTCTACAAGAGTATAATTAATTATTATAATTATATTGTGATGAGAAATAAATCTGTAGCTATATGTGTTTTATCTTACCTCCATGAAATTGGTCCAGAAAAAGACTCAATCCCCACCCTGCGTACGCGCCATTCTCATTTCGCAATTTATCGATAATGAGTAAGCAACCACGTGCATACTGGCCATCAGAAACATAAACAAACACGTACAATCAGGCGCAAAATGATTTAAGCGTCGCGAGTACCCGTGAGCGCACACGATTTATGCTTTCTCGCGAGCAATCAATGAGCCAGGTACTTTGACGTTTCATTAAACCACTCGACATCTTCATATCTTGCGCGCAGTTATTTATGTGCCCGACTGTACCTTTAGGCTCTTTACACAATATCGCCTTCTTTGCTGAATTATTTCACGCAATTTTGGTCTTTATTTTTGTGGGAGTTAAGAAATAAAATTGAGTGTTTAACTTTTTTAGTGAAATGAGGCATAAATTGAGGATTGCACGATTAATTTTATCAAGTATCTATGAAATTGTGATCGTAATTTTCGTTCAGACATTATAAAGTAATATTAAATTTTAATAATATTAAAAATGTGCGAGCCATTAAGGCGTTGTTAACATTACCTTTACGACGTGTTTGTATGGAAATCGTTTATATTTCACGTGGACTTATTGAATCGTTTATAGTAAAAGTAGATATTATTTATTCTGCAGATTCATTAAACGACATTAATTTTAAAGAAAAACCAGTTATTTAAATTTTAATCCTGTGAATTTGTTGATGCACTATAATTCCTTCCCCCTTTTTTATATGTACATGTACATAATATATTGTTTAAGAATTGCTATCTATATAGTCATTAAACCTTAGGAAGTTCGGGATATCAGAAGTGCTAGAATTATAATGGATTTTCAAGTTTTTTCCATAGTGTTGAATGCGAGTTACGAACGCGACATTGCTGTTCGTGAATTTAATTACTAAACATATTTGAATCCTTACTTATCCCAGTTTTGTATACTAACATAGAAGTATAACTATTTAAACGTAAAGCTCCAAATACTAATAAAACTAACTAAAATAGAGTATTATAATTAATTTAGTTAAGATTATATAAAGTAATAAAATTATTTATTTTGTTGGGGTGACAAATCAAAATATTTAACTTTTTATATTAAAAACTTTTACAGGTGAATAAGTGATCTAATATTATTGATTATAAGATAAAAATACCTTAGTGATAACAGCGTATTACTTTTTTTTAGTTCAATTATTGATAAGATTTTGCGACCTCTATTATATTGTACTTAAGTATGTATCACAATGCAAGATTTATACAATCATGTACGTATTAACATTTATAAATGTCCTTTTTATCCTGTTAAATATGAACAAATTCCAAATATACAATATATCTCCTATTTTTCTATATTCCCATAAATATATTCATGAGCCCGGACAGTTTTTTTTTTTGTATTATCGACCTTTTTAAAATTCAGCATTATGTTTGACATGTATAGCGTAAATAGTGTTGGGCTTTTTATTCGAACTAGCTGCGATAATATCGATACCTAATTAGTATAGATGAATTTTAAAATCGATTCCTATCAGTATCGATAAAGGCTTACATGATAGATAGTGTATTATAATTATTATAATGGGATGTATGTAATTAGATTCAGGACTAAAGCCTTAGGAAAATGTAAACATTATTTAAATATTAAATGGTTTTATTATGGTAGTTGCGAAGATATTACTTTGGCACTTAATTTTGTGCTTCAAGAATGGTCATATTATATCGAATGGAAGCACAAAACTGTCGATATTTATAAACTAGTGTTGTTAATCAACATTATACTTGATTCAAGATGAAATGCGATGATTAGGTACCTACTTGAAATAATTTTCTACTGGTTCGCAATTATAATAATAATCATGCCGACGGCTGTTAACGAAATAATGAAATAGTTAGTAATACGGTTCGACCGCATGATTTTTATCAATGAATAGACAATGATTTCATGCCAGTCAGACAAAATATTTCCAACTATTTATAAATACCATCTGCGTTTTCTTGGTCTGCGCTTTCATGTTTCACCAGAAAATAAAAAAAACCTGCCAAGTTTTAACAAACCAATTATAACAGTTAATTTAACAAAACTCAAAAGTTTAACACAAAAAAAAACTTTTTTTAATTCACCAAGTCGCCGATATAAATAAAATTTACAGCTGCGGTATCTCGCGTCATTACCGATTACAATCGATTAAAACGATATCGATCATAATTGATCGGCGCACGGGCGCTCGATTCTCACAAAATACCGTAACCGGTGTAATGGCCAGTGTTGCCATATCATTGAGAAATTATTTTTGTTGGCAATTGATCTGGGGGAATGCGTAATGAGTGTGTGATCTGCTTTGTAAAGTAAACGGCTCCTGGCTATAAACTGGTTGAAGATGGTTGGAGGAAATTGACAAAAAATACATACTGCAGTAATTATAAGGATGTTCAGAAGGTTGCAGAAAGATAACAGTTAGGTACATACTAATATGAGTGAGTGAGATATATCAGTTCAAAATAATTTTGAATAAATTTTATTTAGTTCGACGATTACAGAATTATTTATGTACTTTAAAAATATAAGAATATTTAGGGTAAGTAGCGATAATACAATAATAAATATTAGATACAATAATTATATCATTGCCATTCTCATTTGTCATTTATTCTTTATTTTTATTTCAATCATTGCTGAAAGTTGGGCTATCAAAGACATACCGTGCCCCAGTACCTAAACAACAAAAAAATCAGTGCAAAATAGATTTTCACGACCAGTCTTAATCTCTTAATCTGGTACAGATTGCCAAACTTCACTGATTTTTCACACCCAATTTCACCAAAAAATTGCAGTTAATTAAACACCAATCAAAATCATAAATCAGACCAAATCTTTCACATTCTCCACTATATCGAGACAATCAAAATATCGATGTTAATAGCCGAAAGTCGATTATAATCGCGACCGTATCGATAAAAAATCGGTAAAGCGATCGTTACTCTCCGGTACACATAACTGGTGTTTTATGATCTAGTATTTAGAGCGAGGTATATAAAAAGTGCTCTTTTATCTGGCCGCCTTCACTTTCGACCATTTTCCTTATGATTTTCTTGGTGGGTGAGATCCGGGAAATAATGTGAAATCTAGATACATATTGTGAAGATTTTAATGCTGTGGAACATCCGTCTCTTATATTAATAGATGCAAAACAATACTTTTATGGATCAGTCATAATAATTAATTAGCCTGTCTAAAATCAAAATATTTTATTTCACGTATACCTACATGGGCACGGTTCCAATTGGTAGTTTCCTGTGGAGAAGAGCCGGCAAGAAACTCCACGGTTACTCTTTTAAAAATATAGGCTTTCACAATGTTTTCAAATTACAATGTTAAGTCGCAGGGTTCCGATTTGCCTTTGTCTCTGTCTTTTTCTTTACGTGTAAAGAGTAAAGAAAATAACCACACTTTTGTACTTTTTCAATGTTTTTCGTTGTTTTTTTCATCATATTGCTCATATTACTCATCATAATCCGTCACTGAATGCAGGTTGACATTAGACATTTTATGGTATATTTTTAATTATAATTATAATTGTTAGTGAAGGTATAAACTGCTTTTAAAGACAAATAAGAGGTGTGTTTAAAGATTTTTTTGAAGCATTAATGTTTGTTTAATTATGATTTGAGTTCCATCACTGTATTAAAATAAGACTTGAAAATATCATTCTTTTTTTTTTGTCAAAATTATTTACGGGTTAAGAGATACACTGCTTTAAAAAACCCCGTTTTCGGAACCCTGCGCCTTAATAGGTATGAGAGGACAGTGTAGGCCTGTCAACAAGTACCAGGTATTTACCAAAATAGAAAAAGATCTTCAAATCTAGTCTGTTAGGCCTACAACGTTCTCACATTCACAAAATATGAAATAACAATTTTACGTGTAATGAAGAACTCCATATAACAGGGTATAACAAAAATTTTGGAACAATCACCATGTATGGCATAAGGATTGGTGATCAAAGTGATCATCACAGTTTATCGTTTTTAGCAAATAAACAAAAGAGCACTCTTAATAGCAATAAAATTTGTGGACTCCTTCAAGTTAATCTATATCACTATGTGACTAACCTTTTCCCAAATATTTTGAGATCACATGAAGCGATTGCCTCTGACATCACAATCCAATGACATGAAACTGTTTATAAGATATTCGAACAAAACAGCGAAGCGATAACTAGTTAATCTAAAGAATGCTCTTACTATCAACCCACCGAATAATCTTCGAGGGAACAATATTAAAACCAATAATTGCCACAAAGGATGGGCTGTTGAAAAACTTTAAAAATACCTATAGCCTTTATATCGCCATATCCGTTGAGCGATCAATACCTTCTCAACATTATACCTACCTAGGTATATATAGTTAGTATTATACAGTTTATACAATACACAGGGTGACAAAAGAAAAAAAAATTGGACAGGTACAGGAATACAAAAAGTAAAATCAGGAGCATTTAAAACTAACTAGGGAGTTTGTTGCGCCATTTCTTCTCAGCTAAAGCACTAAAAAGTGGTGAGCTGTCTAATATACCTAATTTCGAAAAGTGCTGATTCTCAGCCTAGTTTGATTATATGTTACTTTAGATTTTGTTGGTAACAAAAGTTTTAGTAGTATTTTTCGAAATAATAAAACAGTAAAAAAATACGTCAGGGAAGACAAAAAGGCTCCTATCTCATCATAAAGCTGCGTTATAAAAAAAAAAACAATTAATTAATTTGGTTGTCTTATATCTTATCTTTATACATAATAAATTATACTTCATATTTTAAATGCGAAAGTTGAAAAAGGCTGAACAGATTTGGATGAAATTTGGCACATGTGTAGACCATGACTTGGATTAGGACATTGGATACTTTTATCCCAATATTGAATGATTGTCACTGACAACGAACGTGGTGTCGAGCATATTTCAAAAACAACTTTCACAGATTTCTTTTTTTAGAATTTTTTTATTTTAAAATACCAAAGGACCAAAAAAATTGTTAAAAATTACAAAACTCTTTCAGTCTATGCAAAACCTCAAATCAAATTGCAAAAATGGTTGGTTCTATTTATTTTAATGTTGTCCCATTCCAGTCTCTCTAGAATCTCATGTGTACCTTTTTCACCCTGTATAACACATATCTGTGGTGAAATAAATGACACCGAGCACTGACTACATCAGATAGTAAGCTTTTAATTGAGCTACACTGGTCTTTCTGATTTATGTGAGGACCACGCCAAAACTTATTCCCATTTTGCCGGTTGTTGTGCACCTATACAGACGAGTAGTTTGGCTAGACTTTTTTGTTTTTGTGGGAAAGACACTTTAAAATCGTTATAAAAATATTTTTACTCTTAAACTTTTTTTTTTTTATCAATTATCTCGCGGTTTCAAGGAACAGATTTTTACTCCCGGAATCCAACCCTTAAAATATTTTTTTACCTTCAATGCTGTACCTCATATACCTTGAAAAAACGACACGTACGATAGAAGTAACGTCAATAACTTCAATAAATATTGAATGTGAAGGTAAGACTGATGGACACCGCATTGATTTTTTAAATCCTTTTTTTTTTTTTTTGGTGTGGGCCATCTCTTGACCTCGATCTCGCCTGATGGAAAGCCATGGATGAAGTCTATGATGGAACGAGGGTGCCCAAAATATGCCTGTTCACTCTGGCTTTGAAGGCTGAACACTAGCTTCTGCCCTTGACTTTGTCCGCGTGAAATTTATTGTTTAAAAAAATATATCCACACACACTTAGCAATACACACACTACTAATACTGACACTCGGAAATACTGGTAGCTTCTCATTAGTGAAATAATTTTTGGAATTGGATCCTTAAAGTCAGGCCATTTTAATAGGTAACATTTGACGTCTGTCAGTTTAGTGAAAGTAAATCGTAAAATTACTCGTATCGGTCATTTTACAATAAATATGTAATCGTAATTGAAAAAAGTTAAGCAATTGTGCAGTTCTAAAAAAACGAAAAAATATATTATTTTATGCCCGCCGTTACAAGGTTACGTTGTTGAATTTTGATGAATTGTCAAATGTTACCAATTAAAATGGCCTTACTTAGTTCCGAAGATTACGCCCTAAATACAAATTATTAAAATTTTAGGATAGAAGTGTGCCTTTTTCAGCACACAACACTAAAAAAGTTAAAAATCCGTTCGTTTACTTATTAATCCGTGTGTCCAACTAGAGATCTTCACATCGATATGCTCCGGTGACTACCACCCCTTACAGTCAGTTTTAAACTTCATTTTAACGTCAAAAATAAAATATTATTTCCATCTGGATTGAATTTTCATCGCCTTGTAGATCAGTCGTGATGTTATTATAACTTGATGACAGATTATAAATATTCTCCGATGAATATAGAGTGTAAATTAAACTATTAAATGGGTATTCAGTGCTGGGCGAGGGATAAAGTACAGTCATTTGTTATTGAGTTGACTGAGGCACGTAGGCTAGGGATTGTATCCATTGCTGTTTGAGATGCTGGAGTAAGAACTGTTTGTACAAGTGCAGCAATGGAGTTTAGAATGTAACTGGTAGATCATGTTGGGGATTGAAATTGCTGGCGTAAACTTGCGACCTGCTGCTTTAGAGATAAAGATTAAGATATACCTATTTATTTGCTCACAAAAGCATACAGAATAAAATGTAGCATAACGTAAAAAAAACTAGATTGGCTAGAAAGGGGGTGCCACCTAGATGACGACTAATAGAGAAGTCAATCAATCTTCCTAGCCTTTTCCAAACTGTATGGTGTGGTTGGCTTCCAGTCGAACCGGATCGGAACAGGGTGTAAAGTTCACTCATCCACCATAGAAAAGGGAGGATCCTCCAACCAGACAGGTGTTGTGTCTGGCTGGCCGACTGCCCGACTGTTGATGTCGGATAGTCTTATACATATGTCGTTCGCGCGGTAAACTCTAATTGCGCGATGCAGGATTTGTGTGACGTCATGTCTTTGATGCGTAGTTCGTATGTGGCGGTGTAACCGCTACACAGCTGAAGACCAGTATTTTACATGGAGAAACTGCCTTTCTGACCTCCACAACTCAGTTACTAAGTAACACGATACCCCGTGGTAAGACTGGTTGTCAAACTTTCGGGTTTCTGACGACCCGTAACGACTGTCAAAGATCTACGAATGACAACCGTGACCAATTGCTTAACGTGTTTTCCGAGGCACGGAGAGGTCTCGGTATGTAACGGATGGTCACCCATCCCCGGACCGACCTCGGTAAGCGTTGCTTAACCTTGAAGATCGACCTGTGCAGCTGTTATTATTGAGCGAACCAAAAATTCGAAGACATGTTTCATCTACCAACCCGCAATGGGCCCGCGTGGTGGATTACGGCCCACTCCCTCTCACACAAAGGAGGCACAGCAGTCGAAACATTATAGGTTGATTATGCATGCTCAGGATATGAAATTGACTCCTAGGACCGTAATCGTAATGTGGCCTCAATCGCTCTTGTAAAGGTTTTGGTATTATTATTCATAATATTTTCACACCATAATAGATGTTAAACATGGTCACCATTTTCCTGCCTTATCTTATCGCAATTTATTCGGAGCCGACGCAACGTATCTTTTTCTTCCATACTTCTCTATTAGCCGTGGGGCTACTGGCTTAATAATAATATTTTATTTATTTATTTATTTAATAATAATATTTTGTAAGCATATTATGATTTAAAAGAGTGTCCGTAGAGTTTCTTGTCCGTTCATCTCCATAGGAACCTACGCTTTGGAATGGGCAACTAGCTTCATATTTCAGACCAAAAATGCCTGTAAATGGTTTAATTGAAATAAAAGCTTTGAGTTTGAGTGAAATACTGGTATTCAGCAGCATCCGGTAAGGCTGGATGCTGACTCCAAAATTGTTATGAAAGGCTAGGAAGATTGTAGATTGTAGCTGCATTATTGTTTAAAAGCATTTTTTTCCAAATGGATTACAATGAATACTTTATGACCTTAAAGTTTGGCCTTTCAACCCTTATCTGCTCCTTAGTGTTAAAGCTATGATAAAATGAGTGTGAACACCTCAAATATTTAATCTATCTTTCACAATGGCTTACGCAAAAATGGCATTAAAAACCATAATGAAAGTCTGAGGAATCAGAATTTATGGGCGGTGGATGGTGGTTGTGGGTTTTATTTTATTTTATTATAGTTCATCTCAATTTTTAAAGCCATAATATTCTATGAACATCTATAATAAATCCTTCATTAAGAGACCCTGAGGTTTATAGAAACTTGCATATTTTTGCATAGGTAATTTCATCACCACTACTCTCAAAACGGTGAAGGAAAACATCGTGAGGAAACCGGCATGTCCTAGAACCAAAAATTCGAAGACATGTGACATCTACCAACCCGCACTGCGCCCGCGTGGTGGATTACGGCCCACTCCCTCTTGAAGAGAGAAGGTCTGTGTGCCAGCATTGATAACATTATAGGCTAATTATGCTATAAGTCTTACTCAAACTAATGTAACAGTAATTAAAAAACTCCTATCACCTGCGAACTATACAGGGTGTTAGGCAGACGGTTGGACATACGAAAATGGTGGATCCATGTGCCGTCTGCTACGTGTTTAGGCCCATTATTATCAAGATCTAGGCCACAAGGATTTTTTAAAATGACTTTATTAATTGTATTCCGAATTCGGCGTTGCTCAAACTTCAAACGTCAGTAATTTCATTTGAAAATAACGAAACTGGCAATTGTTTTAATAATTTTCATCTAGGATAAATGTAGAAACTCATAAAATAAAATAATATAATTGTATATATTTAATTTCACTTTTCGCAAATGTAGAGTTCCGCGAAAAAAGGCCCGTGTTAAAATTTACGAATTACTCTACTTAGTTGTTTTAAAATAAATTGTGCATGTTGCATACCGTTAGAAGAGGCATGAACCAAAGATGTTTTCTTAGAATTAGAACTGCTCTATCGCTCCTAGTTTTTTTTTTTTTTTTTTATTTTAGTCTTGTATTTGATTTTTTTTATTTTCTGGCAAACATCTACATCATATACATCTACGTTAAATACTAATTTTAGAAGATTCTACAATTATAATAGAAAAAAACTGCCTTGTTTGTTATTTTTAAATGAAATTATTGACGTTTAAAGTTTGAACAACGACGAATTTCGAATATTTTTTTTTATATTTAAAAAATCAGTGTTGGATGATGGGCCTGAACACGTAGCAGACGTCTCCACGGATCCGCCATTTTCGTATGTTCAACCATCTGCCTAACACCCTGTATACAGCTACAGTTAAGTTATAAACTAATATAATGGAGAGCTAATTATAATTCCTAATTGAGGCGCATTATATAATAAATTCATTGAGCATGATAAATTATACTTATTTTTCTAGTCCATCATTTTCTACATAAAATAAGTAATTTATGTACACTTTAAATGCGATAATGCAACCTTTAAAAGAGATATATCATTCTTAAAGCTGCCTCTGCATGTTGGATGGCAAACGCCGATGAGTTATGTCCATTTCATTAAGAACCTCTATTTTGATGAAGTACTTGAGGCCTTTCAACATTCTTCTTTCTTTTGAATCTTTTTTGGAAAAAGTAATCTGTCGACTTTCTTTCGTAGACCAACGTTTTCATTATGATTTCAAAACTGGTCCTTATGTAAACAATTGAAGGTAGGTAGACCTATCGCTTTTTTTGCTACGTCACCAATGGGATTCGATTTTAGCACTGACTCAACTCAAAATTATATGATAAAGAAATCAAATCAAACAGCACCAAAGTGTCAAAGAAGCCATTACAATAAAGTCGCCGTATGTCGACTTACAAACTCCATAATCACACTACTACAAATCCTACCCACCCTTTCCCATTAAAACACCGTTATCCCACATTTAAACGAATCAAAAGCATATTAAATAAGCAATAATACAAACGCGTTTTATAAATGTGGACGCACAAAGCCGTGGACATACCGAGATGTGATAATATAGTTCTTTTTTTGGTCCTCCGAGCATCGTGACCGGTAGGCTCCTGTGCACGCGAGTGGCTCACATGCCTGCGATTATAAAGATATTTTTATTTATACTTTTAATGTTTATTATTATGAATAATATTTTGGTCTTTTGAGTTTTTAAAGAAGAATTCCGTTTTAGACAATATTTGCATTTTATTGAATCAGAAGCAGCCTTTCCTTGTAAGGGATTTTGTCTTAATCATAAGGATTCTGATATTGCTATATCACACCCTTTGAATATCTTCTAAGGACATGGGTTATTTCCGCAAGGATTTTGTCATTGCTTGGCTGAAATCTCGATGGAAAAAATATCTTATAAGCCAAACTATTTTTAACAGACTTGAAAAATGGAGGCGGTTTTATATTCTATGTGTTATGTGCTATTTAGTCAATTGTGAACCGATAAAAAAAAACATTTGGTAGGTACCATAACTAAAAAATGAAAAATAAAACCTTTTTTTACAAAAATAGAAAACAACTGACTTCCAAAAAAAACACTACAAATGAAAAAATATTTTAATTTCGGAAGTCGGTGACAAAAAACTTAAATACCAATAGTCCAAAGACACCGACTTCCAAAATAAAAGGTATGTTTTACTTTGCAGTGTTTTTTTTTTTGGAAGTCGCTTGTTTTCAACAAAGTCATTGACAAATAAACCACACCATGTAAACTTGCGACACACGAGTGTGAAATCAGTATATTGATAAGCTAACGACCGAACGGACCGGGATTCTTGGCCGGCTGTATCAATTAAATGGACGTAGCAATCTCAACACTTTTAAATTTAAACCAGAGCGAAATTGGTTCACTTCGCTCCCGTAACGGGTAGTTTAATTAATTAGCTTGTGATCGATGGGACTGACATAGGTGTCGAAGACGGATTTTGGTGTTGCTGTGTTCTTGTTACTAAGTGTATATAGCAGCTATACGTCTGTATTTTCTGATTTTGTTTTAATCAACTCGAAATGTAGTAAAACGTAGGTAAAATTGCAAATAGGTATAGTTTGACCGACACCGCCCTAGGAATGCGTGGCGAGGCGGGGGGCAGCGTTGAAAAATGAGAGGTTTGCATTTCCCCCGTCTCGCCGCGCACATACCTGAGTTCTCAGTCAAACCATAGCTATGGAAATTCTGCTTAATTCATAAATATTGTGTCTTTAAGTACGCATGTTTTTTTTAACTGTTTTTCATAACATATCTGACGAAATGTGGGTATTACTATACCTACACATGTTGTCAACCTTTTGGAAATTACTGGCCTGATGTTATGTTATGTGTAACGTGTAGATCGTTATTCTAAAGCCAACCGCTACTGTCTATCCTTTTGACACAATACCTAAGCTATACGAATATATGACATCCAAGCCAGAAACCAAATGACTATCTTCCAAAAATAAACCGTACACAATTAATATAATAGGTACATAAAAAAACGCACTGCCAATTTCAATATCACATTCCTCCCCTAAAATTAACCCATTCCACGCCACACGTCTACTCAGCGTGACAGTCACATATCAAATGAGCCAATCTCGCGATTACCGTGCCCGTGACGTTTCGTTTCACACAACTGTCGCGGGACAGTTGGCCGCATAGATAATGTGCTAACGGTTTTAATTGGTGTTCTACTTATGAATATTGATTTTGTGTGTAATGGAATGTTTATTATGATTTTATTGCGGTATTTGGTTGTCAAGTTGTAATGGAGTTTGTTAGTAGTAAATTGTAATGGCCTGTGTAGTTGATAATTTACTGTACAATGTTTATCAAACGTGGTTATGATAGTAGAGGTTTGCAAAACTAAATTTAGTAACTATTTTCCTCTCATAAACAGTTTTTTTTTTCTGAACATGAAACAACTGCCCCACATCATCTGCTTAACTTTTTCCCAACAACGTTAGGCGTTTCCAGTCTAACTGGATGCAGCTGAATACCAGTATTATATGGAACGACTGCCTATCTGACCTCCACAACCCATTTACGGTGTAACATGACGATACCCCTTGGTAAGAATTTCGGGCTTCTGAGGACCCGTAACGACAGTCAAAAATCCACGAATGACAGCCGGAACCAACGACGTGCTCTCCGGGGTACGCAGGGGTCTTGGTATGTAAAGTTCTTCGCCCATCCACGAACCAACCGCGGCAAGCATAGCTTAACCTGATCGATCGACCCGTGTGGCTGTTATTACTTAGCCACAAGCCCCTCATCTGTACACAACTGCCCCACAACAACTATATTTAAATGAGGTTCAACAATAGGTACACCCAATATTTCCTTTGCTTCCCCTTAAAGACCATTAACCTTTAACCATAAAGTATCGATATTTAGGCCAGCTTTTTTTTTTCTTCCACCCAAGAGACCAATAACGAGTACACAAGATTTAAAATATTCGAAACATTTACAAAATTGTAATTTTAAATTTAGAATAAAGGGTCTTATAACTCTTCTGGATTCCCACAGGGAGCGTTGACGGCAAATGATTTAAAACCATTTGCTCCTTAATTAATACGAAATGTGGTATTGTCGGTTGTCTCTCTCCTTCGTACTGATTTTCGAAGGGTTGATATCTCCGTCTCTTTTCTGCTAACAGTGAAATTACTTTGTAGTATATTGAGACATCTTGGTTTGTCGTGATTTATTGTTAGTCGGCAAGAAATTTTATCAATATGTTTACTTTAAGAATTAGTGGTAACTACGTCACGTTTGGCGATTTATGTTACTATGTTAATTCGGTATTGATATCACACTTTATGTTTATAGTTTTAAAAGCTTTAGGAAACCTTTTTTTGGGCTACTTTCTATTGTATTTGTAATAGCCGTGTAATTTAAAAGCCGGCTTGTTCTTTTGATTTTTTATGTTGGTTTAGTGACTTATGTTTCTTAGTCATTTTATTGCGTCCAACATTTAAACTAAATAATAATCAATAGTAGGTATCTTTATTATTATGCATATATTATTATTGATGCAATTGGTTTATAATAATTAAACCACTGTTCAAAAAGTCGGACTATATTTTAGTGAACCTTACTTTAAAAAACAATCTGCAGTGAGTACAATAATTTAAAACGAGACAACAAGATATAAAGCAAGCCCAACTCAATAAGAAAATACACACCGCTGAAGTCTACTTTAATATTGGCGTGACATTATTATAATAAGAAGAATGTCACGCGAGCGGGCGCATGACGGCGTCCGGCACTGAAGTGTTAAGATTTCCAAACGATTCACTGTTTATTTGCATTTTTCTGTTTGTTTTGATGGTTGTACGCGATGTCTGAACTAGAGTCTAGACACTATTTTTAAATTTAGTAAAGGCTCTGTGAATGGAAAGCGATGGATGTGGTCTTTGATGGAACGAGCGTGCCCAGAAGATGTCTGTTCACTCTTGCTTTGAAGGCAGACGGGTTATACGTGGAAGAGAAAATATACGCTGACAGAGAGTTCCACTCTTTGGCTGTGTGCATAATAAATGTGGAAGCACTGAGTACGGCTGGACGGGATATCAACCAAGTGCAGGTATCACTAGTTTTTAAATTTTCAAACTGAGGATTTTTTTAACAGGGAATTTTATTATTATCTGAGTTTAAAGAAATCCTAGGTACTTTAAAAAAAAGTTAGATCGATGAGCTGATTATTTATTTATTTATTAAAGGTTTACCAACAACTTCGGTATACAATATATCATAAGTAGGTATATAGAAAAAGAAAGAAAATACGTTTATTTGCGGTACATATGACGCAAGCAAAGGAACAAACACTAAAAACAACAACATAACATAACATATATAGGTAACAATTAGCCTTAGACTTAAATAGTCCCCAATTACAGGTTAACCAGTATTCTCAAAACTAAGTGATAGTTAACACAGATAAATAAACTATAAAACTAGTGGCTGTAATGTATAAAATGTATGTGTAGAAAAAGATTGTCACAATCAAATTACTTACTATTTTCAAACGACTCCATATAATTTTCTACCAAACCTACCATTCCAATCATAGATAATATTTAATATCAGTTTTTATTTAATTGTCATAATATTATGATAAAATCAATACAAATAAATAATATTGTGTCAGAGTTACAGCTTTTTACTAAATGCATATGATGACAATTGCCGTATATACTTATACGGTAATTGTAACAAAAACAAAATATGGGTTTGCCATTGGTAAGCCGTTGGCCCTGGCGGTTGGTTCTTAATGGGTCTTCAGAAGCCCGAAAATCTGACTTCCAGTCTTACCATCATCCAGTAAAATGTTTGTTTAATCTCTGACTTGACGGGACTATCACTGGCAGGTAGCTGATGTTGTATGGAGTAACTTAGGCTACTTTTATTTTAGAAAAAAAGACTAGGGTCTACCATCAGCTAGTAAGTAATATAATAATAGTTGCACTATAATTTGTGGCGACTTTTGGTCTTTTGCTCCGCGTAACGAAGGATCATGCTTCCTTTCTTTTCTAAACATGATCCTAACAATACCACCAAGCTAATCACAAGGACTAATATTTTTTACCTCCCAACGTATCTCACCCATAAGGTATTCCCCACATGTCCAGTCATTAAGAGGTCACGGTGCGCTACCCCTGTGTGGGGTTCGACCACGTGCCATATTGTGAAACGGTTACAACAGATGTGCGGCCTAAATTATACGTTTTTAATTGTTTTCCGTGAATTATGATGTGTTGTATTTTTTGTTTTTGGGTATGTGGTTCGGGCGGCGGCGATTGAAATGGTTCGTGTCTTACTTTGTCGTAGTTTGAGGAAGACTGGTGTAGAGCAGAGAGAACCCTTCGTGTTGGAGTTCGACTCGCACTTGGCCGGTTTTATTACTTTACTTCCTAATTAAAACCTTTATTTTTCTATGTATTTAAAACACTAAATCAAAAATTTAGCCTTAGCCACACAAAAATATTGTAAACCTAAGTTCTAAATTCACGTACAAGGCTATTATGTAACGCAAACCGCTCTTGATCTGGTTAACTTTAACGTAAGTTTATGGTGGTTTAACACGAACCGCTTGTTATGGTCACTGTAACCCAACCATTGTTAGTTCAAAATTAACATACCTTTTACTTTGACAAAATATTCGTTGTTTAAGTTTAAGTGAACAATTTTTGTATCTGAAAGTTTAGTGTTTTCAATAACTTAATTCTGAAACCAAATGCCAGATTTTTAACCTTTATTGGAAGTGACTATAAAATCTATTTTCTTACTTTGACAGGCAAATTTTATCATGCTGAATATGAAGTAAAACTAAACTTGCATAATCCGACTAATTGAACGTTTACATTCAGCTTACATAAGTCTACTGCTGGATTGCCACTGCCTCTCCAATGGCACGCCATTCAACTCGATTCTCGGCAACTGTCATCTAACTGGTACCAGGGCGTCCTACCTTACTTTTGCCGATTCGCGGTCACCACTCAAGAACTCGTCTACCCCAACTTTCATCGGTTCCACGGCTAATATGGCCTATTGCCACTTCAGCTATTTTCACTTAAACGTAATTTCTACGAAAATCCCATTTATAGTGCAACACATAAACGTGACGTCAGTAATAAGTAATGTAGGATAAATTGGATATAAAAGAAGTTTATATATTTTTCTCCGGGGACAACCACTTCAGATGTTCTTTTAGGGTGAATTTCACCAGTGGAACAAACCGGGTATTTTACAAATTTTATAACAAATACACAATACTAGTTCTTCATATTTCACCAATTAAGTTCGGCATGCAAATTTTGTGACAATAACAATGATTCTAATTTAACAAAATAATTAAATTCCAAAGTAAAATAAGTTTGTGACTTATTTATAACATCACTTGGATAAGTCTGCAAAGTTATTATTATTGTTATTTAAATATATGAATAATAAATCATCATTGTGGAATATTGACACAGACATCTATTGAACGTGACTTATGTCGATATGTTGATTGCGTTCAGTTTCATTGGTGAAATTTTTATTTAAAAAGAAAACCATACCTACTTTAGAAAAAACATGCGTAACCCAAGCAGCTGACACATCATATTTCTAACCACTCCCCGTACATAATTTACCATAATACAATAAGAACATGCCTAAAATCGCAATAATAAAGATGGCATACGCAATTACAATAACATAACGCTATCTGCCTTATGGTAATCAGCCGTGAACACTTGCCTTGCACCTTTGCGTTCGAATGAATATTCATACTTATGGTAAAAATTCTTGAATGCATAGTATTTGCTTGAAGACTTAATTAAAAAGTAATTTAGGTTTGTTTGTAGTGTTTAACAAAATAAAAAATATATTTTTGTAACAAAACTAAAATATTATAATAATATCATAATAACATGGAACATTCAAATATGTAGGCAAATTAATTACAATTTACCTGCAAAAAGCAACAAATAATTTAAAGTTTTGTCATTTAAAAAATATTTTATATTAATTTTTATAACAGGTAATAATATTTATTCACTAGCAGTTTTGTCAACTGTTTCTGTCAATCGTTTGAGGGTAACAAAGACAGAATGACGTTTTGAAATAATGTTTAGTGCTAACTCGGTTTTTTCTCCTCACGTTTCTCCATAGCACATCTGACATTGGCAGAATTGTCGACAACGGCCCGATTGCCTTATATAAAAATAGAATACACCGCATTTAGTGATTTGCGGTGGCTTAGAAACTTAGATTAATCCAATAAAAACAGCTAATAATTAATTAAACATTGATATCCATATACCGTAAATCATGTAAAATAATGCGACTAATGAAAACGTATGACAAATTGTGTGCACGCAACATTTTTTTATAACAAGACCATTGCGTTTCTGAAGATTATTAGTTTTCTAATTATAGCTAATATGGCAGTGAAATGATAGTTGTAACTTCTTATTCCGGGGTAAGCAGATAGCCCAGCTACGCACGGGCGATATTTTCCCGCGGCGATTTTTTTTTCGTGCACTTGATTTTCAACGCTCGGCTCAACACTGAAAGTTGAAAATCTAGTGCGCGATTAAATCCCGCCACGATATGTTTACGTCCGTGCGTACGACAGCATAGAGGTATGATTTAAAAAGTACTTAAAAGAGTTTTTGTTGGAAATCTTTTGTGACGAACACTAAGTGCGGATTTCACCAACGAAACTGAACGCGATCAACACTTCAAAAACACGCGTTCAAGAGCTGTCAGTGTCAATATTTCATAACAATTTTAACACTGACAGCAGCTCTTGAACGTGGCTTAGATGTGCTGAACGCGTTTAATTTTATTGGTGAAATTCGCTCTTAGGGCCGTAAGATCAAAAGCAGTTTAAACTATGGATATCGGAATCTACGTTTAAATTTAATCGATGGTTTAATCTACTGTCATAAGATCAAAAGGAAAAAATGAATGGATTAGTTAAACTTCGATTAGTCTTTTACACATGGCAATATTCTCTAGTTTTTTCGAAGTTCGTTCATCCATTCACCAAAATAATGGCAACAAATAGATACATTTGACATTGACACTCACATTTGACGTCTCTGATGTGAGTTTGTGACGTTATTATTAAATATTATTCATGTCTTCATGTGGGTCGTGGTAATTTCTTCGAAAAGTATTGTTTTTTGTGTGTTGTTTGTTTTTTTTTTGTTTTGATAATTGTAATTACAATGAGTGATACTGTGCACAAAAGGGTGCCTAATTTAACATGAAAGTAAAATAATATCTAACACAAAAATGCTTTTACTCGGTCGCAGAATTCCTAGAACATAATATTTAGTATGATAGCTAGATAAATAACACATACATATAAAACGCACACATACTCTAAAATAAAATAATTGTTATGATGTAAAAATATTATTATGTTAAAATTATTATTATTATGAAAAAAATATTATTATTATCTAAAAATTATTATTATTATAATGTTGCCGTGCCCTAACCGGGTTTCATGTTGGAACTTACTTATATTGTAACAACTAAATGTGATGAATGCAATAAAAAATTGAATTAACTTTGCGTCATCCGAGACAGAACTAACAACATTAGTGAAAAGATACGCCAATGTCTTAGAAAAAAAAAAAAAAAAACACACCATCCATTTTATTAACCACAAAACAAAGCTTCAATGATTAAATAAGTACGTAGAAATGTTTAAAGCAGGCACGCACGCACAGGCAGGTAGAAATGAGGATACGTAATATCTCTATGTTTTTTGTGCAATGAGGGGTCCATAAAGTTTCAACGTCAAATTATGCCATCTGGTCACTTTACGGTCAGTTTAATCTATACAAAGGAGTTTAACCGTCCCTTTGGGAGAGTTTAAACTAATCGATGGTTTAAACTTCCAATAATCGATCAACTACCATTGATCTTATGAAATAATCGATGCCCAGAGATTAAACTCTCTTCTGTGGTTTAAACTACGATTGATCTTACGGCCCTTAGTCGTTTATTCGATATATTTACTGAATTGCTTACACAATTCTGCATTACATTTGATTTATTTAGATGCATTATTCAGATAGCATTGCTAACAAAAGCTAGTTATCTGTAGACCGTCAGAAAATTGTTTTAACGGCATCATGCTATAGCTTTAAGAGTGGTGACTCAGTGAAAATGGCCGCGACTTAAGAGGGAACAGGGGCTGCGAGGAATTTAAAAAATTGGTATTTGAAGAAACGATTGCCGTCGCGCTGCGCCCGAAAAACCGAGTTAAACCCCGTAAAGTGCGATAGGGACAACTGCAGCTCAGACCAATTATATCACAAAATTTTTGACGAAAACGACGTTTGGCATTCTCCTTTTTTCTCCTCGAAAACTAAGCCGGTTTAATATTTGTTTACATTAAAATTTTAAGAAAGAGTATGTCTAGGTCCCTATTATTTTCTTTTATGCTAAAAACTTTTCGGAATGAGTCTGGTAGTTCTCTAATCACGGCGGTAAAGATGGGGCATTTTTGTAATTTTTGGAGGGTCATAGTTTCCTTACTTATTAATTGCTGAAAAAAAGGAAATGACAGGGACATGCCTATAGCGACCCTGATTTTATTAAAAAAAAAATGACAGCTCTAGAGGCATTTTCCAGGAAGAAAAACGGGGAATACGTTTGTATGGAGAATCGCGGTCCCTGTTCCCTCTTAAGAGGTCTTAGGTTCAATATCAGGCACTTTAATTTGTGTTAATTATTTCATGAGCACTGCTTTAAAAACGGTGAAGAAAAACTTAATGACGAAAGCGGCATGTCGAAGACATGTGACATCCACCAACCCGCACCTGGGGCCGCGTCGTAGATTACGGCCCACTCCCTCTCACAGGGAGGAGGCCTGTGTGTGTCTCTATGTTGTAGCTTAATTACTAAAAAACGCCTTAAAACACACATTAAATAAATAGGAATACTATTATCATCCATTATCTATATAAAGTGATAAAATACAAAATTAACGACTTTCGCAAAAGCAACAGCTACTGTCATCAATTTTCGTTTTCAATTTAAAACAAAAACAAAAAAAAAAGAAACCCTCGATAGTGTAATGACGATTATAGAGGGTGATAACCCACCGCGCATTCGATTAGTGACGTACCCACGGACATTATCGATAAATCGGTGAATCCATTCGATTGCCGGCCAGCGCTATCTTGATCTGTGAGCCGCAAAACAATAACTTTGCCTTTTTTTTATTAAAAAGTTAAAATGTTGTGCAAAGAAAAGTAATGAAGGCTGTTGTGTGAAATAATTGCGAATGTTTTTGTAAAAAGTGTACGACGTAATGTTGCGGTGTTTAAATAATTATGTGGGGTATTGAAATGTTGTTATATTTATTTAAATGAGTAGTTTGTTCATAAGAATTGGTTCGAAAATAATTGCAATGAAGACCTTGATACTTTAATTTTATATTGTTTTTAATGTTTATTACTGAAAACAATAAAAGTTTGTGTTAAACATATTTTTATTGTTTGTCTGTTGTGGTCAAGTCGTGGATGGCTATGATATCTATACAGTGGAAAAACAATTGCGCGTTCAGCACCGTACGTAAACACGGCTACACATCAAGCTATACATTATTAAGCTGACCTCGCGTTGTACGGAAATCCTATAAAATGCGAGATGAGCATAATTAAGAAATGTATAGCTTGATGTGTAGCCGTGTGTACATGTGATTGAAGTGAAACTTCTTAAAAAGTAAAAAAATTCAAGGGATTTAGTGCGAGAGATAGATAGAGTTACATATTTCTTCTCTCTCGTGTAAAGAAATGTGCCTAAACGTGAGGCGTCCTTAAAATTTCACTCTCAATTTTTGTCCAATTATCGAATCACCGCCTCACAAGTTTCACTTCAAAAATACGTTACCTATAATTTCGCTTTGCAGATGGATAGTTTTGTTATTGTTTAGTTTTGTTACGCTACTACTAATCATCATGACTTAAAATACTGTGTTACAATTATTGCTATAAGATTATTTTCATTTTTATTTTATTATTATGTGTTTCACGAACTGTGTCCAAATAAATATTATTCTTTCTTTCTTTTAGTTGCTTTTTATAACCACGGGTGTGAAAAGTGACATAAGTACTGGGTTGCAGTTTAGTAACAACAACTTTGCCGCTATATCTAAATACATATATTAAATATTGTAAGTACACATAGCTACATATCTAATTACATTCTACTACATTTCCGGTATAAGCTGACCTCAAATTGTACGGAAATCCTTTACAATCCTTTGCGAGATCAACTTATATTGGGAATGGGAATGTATAGCTTGATAATTATGTAGCCGTGTGTACTTGTAACACAAAACTCAAACACGATCATAATAACTTCCAGCGAATTGAAACGGACGTCGATAAACTATGATCTATCGACATAAATCTATCGATAGTATCACATCACTGGCTTCCACATGGTGTCTCCCAGGCAGTAATTGGCCAGGCTGGTCGTAAAGTGTACCGTACCGTTTGTCGGTGACAACGCTATTGTCGTGAGAATTATTATTTATTTTATATTAGGTGTATTATAGTTTTGAGGTAGTTAGTACAATAGTGTTTAACAATGTTTTTTTTAAATTATTATTATTATTTGTTATTTAAATTTTGACATTTCTCGGGACCCTAGGGTCCCGGAGCTTTGGAAGCCGTATGAGGGGCCGAAGCCAACTCACAGAGGCCCGTTAGACGTGTCTAATGAAATGAGGCACTAACCGACGATTATCCCTGTACGCACTAATCTAGTGCACCCAAGGACAACCCCCGGTTAGTACAGGATTATTGCAAGATATGGAAACAATGATAATTTGGATTATGGGTTTGGGTGGCTAAGTGAACTGGTTATCTAGAACTATGGAAATACTATGGCCCTTGCCTGACCAATATCTTATATAAAATACACAGGTAAAATGGCAGGGGGTGACTTATTGCACAGTCGGTGGAACTTCGTGGAGCATCGGACCCCTTCACTCGCTGACACTCCTTGAGGCGCGCGTGGAACACAACGCGCCGTCGACCCGGGCTTGGTCCTTACCGGACGGCGAGCTACCCATTGCTCTCCGTCCGCAAGCCCGCGCCTGCGGTGGCCGGGAATCAGCAATGATCGTGACTTGCACACTCAATAATGGGCCCCCGAAAACGGTCGCTAGCACAAAGTGTCGAAGCGACACAAGGGGGCAACATGTCCTGAGGTGCTTATAAGGAGTGGAGTGGTATTCCACGGCTATCAGGACAATCCCAAAAGTACTTCTTTCAATCTCCACTCAAGCCGGCCAATAAAGGCAAGAAAGAGGTGGGAGCTCTATTCCTCGTCAGTGTTCACTCCAGCCGGCCAATAAAGGCAAGCCAGAGATGAGGAACAAGATTTCTCCCGGGAGATAGGGGTCCGTGGGGTCGCTACTGCCCAACAGCTTGCCACATGCTGTCCTGCGGGTTTCTGTATCTCTCTTGGTCTGGCTCCTCATCCCAGACCTATTCCGGCAAAAAAAAAAACTCTGCCGACATAGACCTGGAGTTCGGAGCGCGCAAGCCCCACCACGACGTCAACGTAGAGATACGGCGGTATTAAAATTTGTCCACCTATTTTAATGGCACTTCGTATACCTACTGACATCAATCCTGTAATCCTGGAAACATTATGGCCTTAGACGTAAGGCGAATAATGTAGACTACCATATTATTACACCGTCACATTCAATACTTACCAAGAACTTCTCACTAACTATCATTGAAACCATATCATTAACGATTCGATCAAATGTTAACTGTAATTAGAACAGGTTGACCTTTCACATTGAACTGTTAAAGAATGATTCTCAAACTTTTGTTAGCGTTGCGACCCAGACCGGGTTTAATTTAGAAGAAGATGAAATAAGAAATAATTAAAAATAAAAATTATTTTTTTATTTAACAGTTTATGTACACACATATAAACAGACAAGAAAAAAGGAACAGAAAAATACATACTAAAGTGATGCTTATTTCTAAGGAAGTCTCTTCCAGCATACCTCCGATAGGAAAGTGGATAAAAAGAGATGTAGACAACGAAAACCACAATCATGGTAGTCTTACCTCAGACAAGGCCTCCTAAGGTACCAGCAGGCTTAAATCATGGTGGTTTGTCAGTCAGAAACCATAATTTTGATTGTCATGAAAAGTTTACAAAGTACCAGCACAATGACGAGAACTTGGAATGGTAAATAAATATATACAGGGTGGAAACTGATACCATGGATTCGGTAAATGATTCTGAACCCCCCTCCGTTGAAACTTTTCGTCGGTTATTTTAAAAAAAATCTGCTCTTCCATACATTTTGACCGCGTAGGTATTGAACTTTTCTATGAAACAGCTGTTTTTTTTTAAATAACCGACGTATAATTTGAACGGGTTCAGAATCATGTACTGAATCCATGGTATCAGTTTTCGCGTCGATGTCTCTTCCACCCAGTATTCACTGAGAACTGAGAAAACGTCTATTGCAATAAATCCCGCTAAATTAATGAGCGTGTGTTTTAAGATATGTAAAGTAATTGTTTTTTTTTTTTAATTCAAAATGAAAGGGATTTGTTGCACATGCGATTATGCCGCCCTGGTTGGCTTACCAAATCATAATTATTCCTATTTAACAAAACCTTAGCATAGCTAATTTGTAAACTACTCTAGCTGCATTAGACAATGGCACAGACCTATCTCTCTAATTCTACTATCCAAGCTATTTCTAATTTCCTCGTTGTGGACACACTCGGTTAATAGGTACATAATTATGTGATAAACATCATCAACGGACTAATACAAAAATCTAAATTAGTCGATGTTGATATCGCCATTAGATATAAGAACTTATATCTTATATTCCGATAGTTAGCAGTGATAGCCTAGTGGTGTGACTGTCGGACTGCCAAGTCACAGGTCTTGAGTTCGAACCCAAGGCACGCACCTCTAACTTTTCGGATTAATGTGCGTATTGTATGATTATCACTAGCTACAATAACGGAGAAGGAAAACATCGTGAGGAAACCGGCATGCCTGAGAGAGCCGGGCGGCTCTCTCAGGATTGGCGAATTAAAACTCTGTCCCCAAGTTAGTCACTAACCACGAGAAAAGAAAAGAAAAAATCTTATGTTTCGATGAAATAAATAAACCATTCTGTGTAATTATAAAAAAATATATATATATATATGCGTAGGTAACAGAAATGCAAAAAAAGGTTCAATTTAACAACAAAACTTAATCTTTCGAGTCAGTCAATCTGTAATAATATGGATACTAAAGTTAATTCTTAGTGAAATTGAGTTGCATAATCGGAAACATTTTCTTGACTGAGGAAACAACTTTGAGAAACTGCGTATCGTACATTCTTTCTCAAAAAATGCACTAGTATGAAACCTATTATTTTTAGTACTCCTTGATACTTAGATGATATAATTGCTTGATACTTCCATAGCGCGTAGTTTTTAATTCAACGACAAATATTTTAAAACCCATTTTTACAGTCCCAATAGAATTACTAAAAATGTTGTTAACGTTTTTAAACGAGTGTTCTATTTAAATTATCTAGTACAGTCAGCGAAAAGTACCTATTTTAATTGAGGATGCCAGTTTTTGAAGCAGGTACTAAACGTAAATATTTAAGTTTATAGAACTTGTACCTACTTGCAAGATTTGATACCTCGCTAACAAGTGACTTCTGCTAGCAAAATAAAAATATTTACCTCGAATAAGAGTACGTAGGGACAAGTTACTTTTTTACGTAATCAAAAGATTACGGAATTACATTGAGTAGGCAATACGTTAAAATGTGGCATGACGTCACTCTCCGGTAGATTTTATACTGACATGTGACGTAGCGGGTCCCCATTCCACAATTTTAATGCGTTTTATCTAAACAATTTTTATTAATAATTATGATAAATAAAAAATACGTGTCTAATATGTTTTTATTATCTGACTGACGGACTGAATAGTTTTTTTTTTTTAAATTTGTGTATGGTAATATCGAGAATAATATACGAATATAATAAAGAAATGAAATCTTTAACTGCTGAAGTACCTACATCTCTACATCTCTCACCAGTTATGTTCAAGTCCCATGTAATAGGGGGCGAGCCTATTGCCACCAACAGGCCACAAATCTAGACTCCGGGCTGCTACTGAGAAATTCCAGATGGAAAAACCCAGTAACACTTTACCCGAACCGGGAATCGAACCCATGACCTCATGTTCAGCAGTAGCGCTTGAGGCCACTAGACCAACGAGGCAGTTGAGGAGTACAGAATATCAATAACACAAAAGTCTTTGTGTGTCCTAGACACACATCACCCCATTATTATTACGTTAATATCAGTCGTTTTGCAAGAGAGGGACAAAATCGGAGCAAATATAATGTGCTTATCAATTATTGTAGTATCTTTATGTAGCACTACTTGCGCGAGTAAACGAGGGGGCGTGGTCTGTGCGACAAATCAGAGAGATTGTACCGACATACAGGGGATGCTGGGCGAGGGCTGTTTTATATTTTTTGTTATGGGAAAATAAGCATTGTTATCGTACTTAATATTTTGAATGAACGGTAGATGGATTAACTTGATCTTTCGGTACGCAGTAGCTACCCTTCGGAGAAATAAAGCTTGATGTTATGTTATGTTTATGTGTGTTGATATTCTGTATTCGTCAGTTACATCTACTCTTCTTGAAAATGTGTGAAGGGTAGCACTATCGCCGTGGCGTAAACTGCATTCATGTTATGAGACTTTTGAATGTCTCTTGGTGACAATTTTCAATGATAAGTTCTTGGACTGAAATTAGTCGTTCTTAATACTGCAGGAGTAATGAGGACGACTTCAGTCTACTAACGATTGCACTACAGTCGGACGATAAATGTCCCGGTCTCCCGATAGGTACCTACAGTGTAAAGTATTACAGATAGTGCGATCCACGACGACACGCCCCACTCCGCGATTACTGTACTGTAAGCTGTACTTCAGTACGGAGCGGAGCGGAGTGGGGCGCGTCTCAGTGGATTGCACTATCAATTTTAATTATTGTTAATGTGAGGATGGGTAGACCATGACCTGAGGCCCTACCACCACCTCTTTTAGCAGTATTATTTTAATCTTACTTGAGCGTGGGAAAGAGATGGAGCTAGAAGTCCTGTATAGCTCCACTTCTTTCTCGCACTGAAAAAACATTAAAATAATACTGCTTAAAGAGGCGATGGTTGGCCCCTTGGGTTAGGACATACGATACTTATTGTCCCGATATTACCCCTGGATCGAGACTCATGCGAGTGAAACCGCAGGAGACAGCTTTTTTCTTATATTTATTTGTTCAGTTACGATTTCATTTTACATCCCAGATATTATCATTTCTCGTTGAACGCAGGTGCCAACACAGGGTCCCAACTAATGTCCCTATAACCAGTAATTAAAAACATAAATATAATTATTATTTTTAATTACTGAACAAAATACGACGTGATATTTACAAAGTACAACACTTGATATTAAGAATGTGGTGGCAATTAAAACTTAAAGGTGGCAAAGATAAAGATAACGTTTAAATTGTAATTATATATAAAACATATTATGATTATTATAAATATCTAGGCTGATAAGAGGAAAATAAAATGCTGTGTTGAATAAAAAGAAGAAGGGTGATTCAATTTGTCTATCAGAAGGAGCACAGAAGAATTTCTGTACTTCTATTAATAGTCATTTAGGTAACATTTTGTGTATGACTCTGTCCCATTAATAAATTCGTTTACTGTTCGCAATTGTGATCTGGTCCTGGGTTATATTGGGTTATTCGAATTTCTCAGTTTCTGCCCGGAATCTGGATCTGTAACTGGTTTACGGCAATAGGCTCGCCCCCTATTAATTCGGATTTATACATAACTGGCGAATTGTGGGTATTACTCACCCTACGTAACTTTTTGTATTTCTCATTCATGTATCGTGTGTGGAGATGTATTTAAAACTATTTATCTGTGTTGTTCCAGTGGTCATGCACAAAGAAAAAGAAGATCTCCACGGACACAGGAGAGAACACTCGCCTTACGACCACGCCATGCCGGATGGAGAGATGTTCTTACAAGTAAGTTCATTTTCTTCTATTCTTATCTTACATTATAAAATAATCTTTATTTAAAGCTGTCCAGTATTTATATTGTGTACAAGTTATCGAACAGAAAATTAAAATTAAAATATGATATCTTAACTTAGGGCTGATTTATCAATAACCAAATAAATTTTATCTAAATAGTAAATATTGTGGTTTGACAGCTTTAGTACAAAAAGAATATCAAACTGTCATATTAATTCTTCAAAAATAAAATTTGACTGACTAAGTGCAGATTTCACCAATGAAACTGATCGCGTTCAGCACATCTAAACGCGTTCAAGAGCTGTCAGTGTAACAATGTTGACACTGACAGCTCTTGAACGCGTTTTAGAAATGCTGATCGCGTTCAGTTTTATTGGTGGAATCAGCCCTAAGTAGTGAAAAATCGGCCCTTATTATTGAAAAATCAGCCCTTAGTATTGAAAAATCAGCCCTAAAACTATTAACTAAAATATGGTGTCGAAAAATTGCTCCACATCGCTGTCGACTGGTAATGTACCCAAGAGACTGGCCGCATTGCCACGTTGTATGGCATTACTTAGCCTCTGGCCAAGGTAAAGTCAGCCCTTAGGTCACGGGAAGTGTCAACCAGCCGTTTGGAGATTTTTTAACAAACCATGAGTACTTGAACCCCATCGCCCGAGGGTTTAAACCCCAAAAACTAATCTCAACACTATAAATGTGAAAGTCACTCCGTCTGTCTGTCTGTTACCTTTTCACGCCTTATTAATGACTAAACAGATTTGGCTGAAATTTGGCACATGGCGAGTATGACAGGACGTAGGATACTTTTTTATCCCGGTAGATAGATAGAATACTCCTTATTGTACACCATACAAATCACAGACATAAATTTAGTAATTTTACATAGGGTGACAGAATGGGGGGTCTTATCGCTTAAAGCTATCTTTTACAGACAACCTTTGGATGGATTAAAGGTAACATGAATGAATGAATGAATGAATAAATGAAATGCACCGATCCCAGCGTGGTTTAACCAGACTAGATAAATCGAATGAACCCCAAGGTTTGCACTAGCTCTTGGAGCCTCATGTTGCATGGTGCTACAGAGGCTATTGCATATCAAGGAGTAGACCGGGTGGCGCGGTAATGGTAGGGAAGACGTGCCCTCAGAATAGGAAAGGATTTACGAGCCGTACCGGATATGCATCCTTGAGTAGGCAATGGAATAGTGGAGAGGCGGGTGATATTTGACGACGCCGCCAGTTGGCTCAGTCAATCTTCGCCTGTGGATGGATTAAAGGTAACAGGACAGATAATACTGCAGGTAGTCAGTGGTGTAGCCGGTAGTACGTCCCCGTGGGATAGATAACAATTTCAGAAAATTTCAGACAAAAGTTAGTAACTACATACAATGTAAAGCAGGTTCATGACCGATAGAAAACGCACTGCCTAAACTGAAGATATAACGTTGTTTGGGAGATACGAGTATATTCCGTGGGTGGGTAAATGTTCACGAAATCACAGGAAACAGCATTGTGCTTTGCGTAAATCTACGTTCCGGTATTACAACGGTTTTATCACTGAATTCTTCTGGTCTATGGCTCTATCATTTGCAATGTTTTTCAGAACTACAGGATCTAAAGATCAATGTTTTGCAGACAACTAACGAGCTATCCGCAAAACCTAGAACTAACATTATAATAAGAAAACTTTAAAAACAAAATTATACAAGAAATCATTTTCACTTAGTTTAATATCTAATTCTCACCCAGAAAGTATTATAAAAAAAACTACTGATAACATTTATCATACATTACGATATCTATGATAAAACAAATATTGACTCCAGGGCTGCAACTAACACTAAACAATTTTCCATTATCATAATATTGTAGTATTACGTCCTAACCTTCGACCTCAAGGTTACAGATTAACAGAACCTTGAACATGGCATAAGTTTTAAATTTTTATTAACTTTTTCGATTTATGCTATGCAATACTGTGTAGGGAAGAAAACTGGTTACTGTGTAGCATTCTTATGTATTGGTAAACATAATAATATGATTATGATTTTACTTCTTCTTCTTTTTTGTATTATCATCTGCCTTTTCCCAACTATGTTAGGGTCAGCTTCCAGTCTGACCGGATACAGTTGAATATCAGTATTTTATATGGAGCGACTGCCTATCTGACCTCCACAACCCAGTTACTGAGTAATACTAATAGTAAGACTGGTCGTCAGACATTGGCGTTCTAACGACTCGTAACGACTGTCAACGATCTACAAGCATGACAGCCGGAACCAACGGCTGAACGTATTTTCTGACCTCAGCATGCGTAGCTTAATCTGATCGATCGACTGCGGCTGTTACTACTAAGCCACGAGGCCTCTAATGAAAAGTTATATTCAAACAATATTATTTATCCTACTCAAAAATAAACCCTTGAGAGGCAACAGGGCCTGCGATTTTCCATACAAATATATTCCCCTATTTTCTTCCTGATTATTTCCTCTATAGCAATCTTTTTTTTTTCCATAATATCAAGGTTTGCTGTAGACAAGTCCTTATAACCTATTTTTCAGCAATTTTTTGGTAAAGAAAATATGTCCATCCAAAAATAACAAAAATGCCCCTTTTTTACCGCCGTGATTAGAGAACTACCAGACAAATTCCAAAAGTTTTTAACATAAAAAAATGATAGGAACCTAGACATAATATTCTTTCTTAAAATTTTAATGTAAAAAATGATTGAAACGGCTCATTTTTTGAGGAGAAAAAAGGGGAATACGAAACGACGATCTCGTCAATTTTTTTGGAATATAATCGGTCTGACCAGCAGCTGTCCCTATCGCACTCTACGGAGGCAGATTTGAGGTAAGACGACGGCAATAGTTTCTTCAAATACCTATTTTTCAAATTCCTCGCAGGTCCTGTTCCCTCTTTAGAACTTAGTTTTTGAATTCTGCAGTCCTTGCAGTAATAAGACTCAGTAGAGACGACATGACGAAGTTATAAATTATGAATAGTTAGTCTGTAACAAAATAAATCAATAGGAAGTATCGATGCTATAAATAATCAGTACTATGTGCTTATTTTGCGGTGTCTAGTTAGGTTTGTGAGTTTCCATTGTCATGCGATACGATTTTTTATGACGATACGGATTAAATCTTCAAGTTAATTTTTAGCATTCCTGTTGCATGTTTTCCATTAGTTTTAAATACCATATACATATACCATATATATCTCATCACTCAACATGTCCCTTTCTTCCACACTTCTCTATTAGATGTCATCTCGGTAGTCACCCCCTTTCTAGCCATATCATCTTTCACACAGTCCATCCATCGTTTCTTTGGTCTTCCCCTAGTCTTATAGCCATCCACATTCATACTCAAAACTTTCCTCACGACAGTTTCCTCATTCCTCCGCATCACATGCCCATACCATGACAACCGATTTCCACACAACTTTTCAGCCACCGGTGCCACTTTCAGACTTCCTCTTATGTACTCGTTTCTTATTTATTCTATCTATTTGTGTAACACCACACATCACACTAAAATATAGTATATATTATGTACAAATATATCAAGAAAATTATGTTTGAGCGGTTTGGGGTTGAAACACTAGTGCCGTGGGCCCCGAGTACTCATCGAGTATTTCGGGACATCGTCAAGTGGTTGTTCGACTCTTCATATGACCGAGAGGACTGACCTATTTTTATGACGAAAAATCAGCATTGGCATCCAACGTGGATACTTATCCCACTGACAGCGAGACGGGCGAATTTTTTGATTTTTGATGCCTAATGTGCTCTTCTATTTTTTTTTTCTTTTGTTTTGAGTTCTAGTTGGGGAAAGTTTTAGTAATATTTTTTTTGTCATTTCGATGTTCAATATAGGATGTTGAAAATCATAATTTCTCGTTTGCCACCCAAGCTACTTTCAGCACAGCAACAGCACCAGATCTTGAACAAAAATATTACCTACAAGTATGTACATTATTGTTATATTCCAGGCAGCACTCAACCCTATAAAATTATATGCACCTATTGATCAACGATATCCATTAAATCCTTCTACAATATTGCTTTGACCTGTTCAGTCCAGTCCATCAATGGTCTACTCAAATCCTTGTTTCCAATTGATGATATTTCCACTTAAACAAACATTAACCTTATGAATGTGTTTATAAAGTTGATTTTAGACTGACTAGTACTGTTGAAAAAGTCATAAAAAATATGAAGTTGTAGCGCAAACTGAACCTTATGTGTAATAGGCATTACAGTTGTGTTTCCTAAAATGTTTCCACATGTTTGGCAACTAGATTGCAAACGCAGATTATGTACTTATTGAAAAACATAATTTACGTTCTCCATCAACGCTCGGAAAGTCAATGGAAACGCGCCCTCACATTTCTCTGTCCAACTTGGCTCGTAACTCAGCCTTGTGTCTGGCCAAGGAAATAACTACGAAACCCGACGAAAAACTTGGCAAAAGTCTTCATTGTCAACGACAGAATAATTTCAGTCCCCCACGTCAGACCCAATTTGAGTCCGAAAAACTTTAGCTACTTATTTTTTGTTTGAAATCGTGGATTGGCTTCGGGAAAGTTCGGTTTATTTTATTTGCTTTTGATGGAATTGGGGAAGTTTTCACTGTGTATGGGTTTTAAAAGAATTATTGAATAATTTGGCGTTCCTATGCTGTTATATGCGATGCCTGCGTAGGGCAGAATGTATCGGTACTGCAAATTCTGGTCAAAAAACAATTCAAGATCGCATGCACTATCTACTAGACCTACATTATCCACAATTTTGGATAGTGTTAAAGTGTGCCCAATGCTAAAAGTGTAATGGTAGTAATGGTACTGACAGTGACATATTATATTCATTGAAGTTTCTAAAATTCATCTTAGTCAATTTGTTTTATTTCATAAATTGGTTCATAGAAGCGATCTAGTTTGTGGTCATTTACCTATATTCTACTTCTTTTAGAGTCGATGGTGTCATGTAAATATATAGGTAATGATGTTAGATGGGTTGGCCCCAGTGGCCACGCCAATTTATTTTACATTTATTTTTGTTTGACTGCCTCGTTGGTCTAGTAGTCGCAAGCGCTACTGCTGAGAATGAAGACCTGGGTTCGACTCTCAGGTCGGACAAAGTGTTATTGGGGTTTTCACCAGGATTTTCTCAGTAGCTGTCTGGAGAATAGATTTGTGCCCGCGGTTGATGGCAATAGGCTCGCCCCCTATTACATGGGGCTTAATTATAGCTGGTGAAGTGTGGGTGTACACCGCTGCCTAACCCTTCTGGGATTACAGGCGTTATTATATTATGTTATATTTAATTTTGTTTATAAATTTATTCTTTCTATTCCAGGCACTCAACGGTTTCCTGATGATACTGACGTGTGAGGGAGAGGTCTTCTTCGCCACACACAGCATCGAGAGTTACTTAGGCTTCCACCAGGTATGCTCAACATTTTCTTACTAAATCTAAATATGCAATATTTATTTAGCTAGTCCTGCCGATGAGAGAATGCGCTCTTAACGCTTTTGTATTCTTTCCTTTTACCTTTTTTTTTTCTCTCTTTCTACTTGTGTGCCTTTTATTTTAGTCTGTGCCAAATAAATGTATTTTCTTTCTTTTCTTTTTCTTTCTCTTGACATCTGTCATTTTCATACTCTCGACGTGGGACTTTAATGTAAGCTAAGTTGATATTTCACTTATATGGCTAGTCATTTTGTAAGGACCCTAATCTAAGAAAACATATTTTCAATGAGGAACTACTTCATAAGATAATAATATACCTGCTAGTTAATACTGAGGAAAAATGTCGTGAGGAAACTTCTGAGTATGAATGTGCATGGATATAAGAGTAGGAGAAGACCAAAGAAACGATGGATGGACTGTGTGAAAGATGATATGGCTAGAAAGGGAGTGACTACTAAGATGACGACTGATAGAGAAGAGTGGAAATAGAAAACATGTTGCGTAAACCGCAAAGGAATTCCGATAAGTGTAAGTAAATTATGAGTTAGTACTGAGTTAATCTCTAAAACTATACACTGCAATGGTCTTGACTGTTATTAGAAGAAACAAAGACTTCATTTGAGGGGTATAAAAGCAAAAATGCCACTGTCCAAAAACAATATTTAGCCAAAATGAAGAAAAATGTCTCTGGCCTTTATATTATATAGAGTAAACTAAATTAAAATATTTTTTAAATTCTGAGTTTTAATAAGGAAACTCTAAGACTATCATTTTAAAACTCTAAGACTATATTGATATACGACAAGAATTAGAAATCTCTAATAACTAAAAATCTCGACTGGACAGTGTCAATTTTGCATCTCAATGATGGACAGTAGCAGATTTGCACCTAAAGTTCTGGACAGTGGCACATTTACACCTAACTTCACTACAAAAAGGTTTCGACGCCATCTTAGAAACGACATGGCCGACGTCTTATGATTGGTCCTTTTGGACAATGGCGCTTTTGCATTTGATTGTTTAAGGACAGTGTCAATTTTGCTTCTCACTTCAAACTTAATTTTCTATGGGACAGTGTGAACATTGCTTCTGAACTAGTTATTACACCAAAATGATTACAATAAAACCTAATAGATGGCATTCATAGTTCAATTTGGTCAAAAATGGACAGTGGCGTTTTTGCTTTTATACCCCTCATTTAACAGTTCAGTATTATTAAGAGCTCGTATTGTCCCACTGAGGGCAAAGGCCTCTCTACTCTCTTTCCACTCCTCTCGATGTAAGGGAACTAAGAACCATCAGTCTATGTTGGATGAATCTGGCTGATCCTGCCATCTCCCTCTGAGCCTACCGCAGGAACCCATTGGATCGTGATTTATTCTTTAACAGTTCATTTTAGAAAATAAATCATTAAACTACGGCCGATGAGGGAATGCGTTCCCACCTGTCCGCTGAGTACAAAACGTGTTTTACGAATTTAAACTTTATTAGTTCCTAATCTCGTCTTGACTTTTCGGTGGCAGAAACATAAGTTGGTACCAACAAACTACGGTTCGTTTGTTTGATGTTATAAGCTTTTAAATATTTAACGACGTTAACACAACACGCGAAAAACAAAATTCTCTTCGCCCAATAACACGACATTTTTTTACCCACAAATTCACTTTAATTAATTACATTATTTCCATATAAAAATTACCCTATTTTCCTTATGAAAGGCCGCATTAACCTTATTAATCACTTAGCCAGAATAAGATAAGGCTTGGACCAAAATTTAATTATTCATAAATATAAAAGTGTACTATAAAAATATTAATTAACCCGCGATATGTAAGCTTAGTGCCGTTAGTACCACCGTAGTGTTATCAGTGGCACTTTTTATCGGAGTTTCAACGAATGGCTTTGTAATCTCTGGGGAATTTACATATTTTCACGTTTTAGTACTTTTTGGGGGACTAAGTATACGCGGTGTGAATTATTTAGGCGCCTCCCCTTGAGAACGCTGGTTAAATGTGTTGCTATGTGAGGTACTGCACCTTCTTATGTAATAACACTTTCAAAAAATTAATTGGTGATAAAATTCATTTATTTAGGAGCTTTTACAGACTATCCGGTAAGATGGAATTATGTATGTATGTCTCTTTATTTTCAAATATCATTTATTATCTATTTATGAGCAAAAATCAACAACGAACAACAACGACCCTATGTAAGGTTGCTGAAAGTAATAGTATCATTGTTTTATTGCATTTACCGTATAGGGTAGTTCGAACCCCCACATTTATAAAATGACAAACGATCCGAAACCTATGTATCTCCATAATTTAATAGCTTCCTCCCCATTCTAAGTTTTCCTCAAGCAATAACTCATCTTACATCCACACACAAAAATAAATCATTTTCATATCCCAATATCTTTCAAGCCACGACAAAAAAAATTAACATAACCACGGAACCGGAAAAAAAAATCTTCAAAAAAAAAAAAAAACTGCGTCGCGTATTACAATTTCTCGTTAACAAAAGCCCTCCGCATTACAGCTAATAAAGTCCCCGATGAAATATTGCTATTAGAATGTAAAAACCCCGGTTTTCGACCCCCTTTCGACCCCCGCTATAAAACTTTCAGTTGGCAGTGATCGTATGCGTATAAATTTTACGTCCAACCCCCCATTCTCCTCTTTGTTTTGTTTATGCTCAAAGCGAGCGAGTAATTTGGTTACCTGAGTTACTTTAGTAGGGCAAAGATTATTGAGCAGAGTGGATTGGTTGAATAGTACTAATTGTATTGCGGATATTATACCTACTTACTTATGGAACTATAATAGACTCTAAGAAGGCATTAGCTGGCAATCGAATTAGTGTTTTTAGAGGATCTTAGAGCTTCCTGTACTTTCTTTACGTTATACATGATTAATATCCCAAAAGTGTGCTAAATTGCTTCTACTGATATTCCTATGAAGCTGTTCGTGCCACGTTTGTTATGAACATGAAAAAACCAATCATTTAAACTTGTATGAAACGGCACAGTAGGCAATCGCTCCATGTAAAATACTGGTATTTTAGTAGGCTGGAAACCGAGTCCAACACAGTTGGGGAAAGGCTGGGCAGATGATCATGTATGAAACATTACCTAATTTTAGTGTACATCTTAAGTAGCACAAATCATAGACGAATATATTTTTATTCATGACACAAAATCAATGCAAAAGCTGATCAAATCACAAGTCTCAGTTTTCTACCTATTTCCACATCTACCAAGTTATTCCATGCCTATAAAAGTGCGTAGGGTGGGTCGCGATTAAAACAAATCGATTTATAAATCATTAAATCGGTCCGGGTACTTGCCACTTCCTGCCATGGTGGCACGTGGCAAAGCAAGCCACGCTTAAATGAGGGCGATTATACGCAGTAAAGATTGCCAGTGTAAATATAACTGTGGACATTAAATCCGATTATTAGCATACAATTTTAGGTGAAAATTCGGCAGTGGATAAGGTTTGGGTGGTTAGAAAATAAGTGGGAACTGTTTTTGTGGAACGTAATGAAGAAATTCATATTGAATGTGATCTTAGAAAATCTGAAAGAGGCAGAAGCATAAGAATATATACGCAGAGCAATGCGAATGATCTGTGTTTGGTGCTAAGTAAAAAGCGTAGGATACTAATAGTATCAGTAATATTATGTAATTCAACAACATAATATAATAATCTAAAATCTTTGTATTCCCAGTTGCTATAGGTCTGCTTGAAGAATTCTCCTATTTTAAGAAAACTACTTTGTAAAACTATAGCCGATTTGCTTCATTATGTGCCAAGGTACAGGATCGGCCAATAGTTACCTATTTTGTAATCCCAGACCCACATTCATCCCAAAGCTGCAAACCCAATAATTCCAAAGTACACTTTCCCCTCGAAATCCAAATGCATCTTTGTTCGGTGGGGTGTTCTGAATAGCAACATTAACTTCAATCCGCGCCAGGTGGGTGCCGGGCAGTATCGATCGCTAATGGTCTGAGCTTCATCGTAAATGGCCCCGACTGCCACCAAGATCATTTTTATTCCATGTTTTAATTCCAGCAAAAATGAAAAACTTAAACAGTTTTTCATTTTTGTTTCGGCTTAGATTGATTAACTTTTTTATTTTTGGGGACTGACTGTCGTCTTTTGTTTTAAGTTAGATTTGGCAATGTCTTGAACTTCCAGAAGTCAAAAATTTTGCTTCATGACTTCAACAGTAGGTGGTAAAGTTTTGAAGTCGTTTAAAAAGTTCAAATTGGTACATACTAAATAAGTACTAATATATGATTAGAATGTGTGTGACTCATAACAATAAAATGACGGATGGTTAAAAAAAATCATAAACAATAATCGTGATTAAATCAAAATGCTTCATTAGGATAAAAAATGGGACCCTAAAGTTAAGTCACAGTTAATCAAAACTTTCTATCTCCCCCATTCAAAACTAGAGACAAATTACGGCTATATTTTCCAAAATGAACATAAAAATGATGTAATCCATCAATACAAAACCACGACCAAAAATTGCCAAAACAAAGGTATATCAACAAAACATGTTTCCGTACCATAGCAACCCCCCAACCCAATGAGAACAAAAAGCAATTACCCAACAAATCATCTTTTGACGTTTAATGCCAACGCAATATGTTGTTACTCATACCAGCCCTATACATATTTTACAAATTCATTTATATGTTTAGAGGGGGCTGAAGTTCGTGCCTTGGGTAACCCCATTGATTATCAATTAGTTTTGTACTAGCATAATATGCTGTTGCATTATCTACACTATTTATACGGTCTTTTGTTATGTGACGTGTGGTAAAATGAATTAGAAAAGCATTTAAATAATTTTGTAATGTATTTGTAGGTGGTTAAGGTAGTCATTAGCTTGTCATAGGTCCGGAATTAACACGTCCATCTTCGTTACAGATGATTCTTTAATGATTGAGCTTCGAATCGATTTCTTGGGCTCGCTTGCTGTGGTTTATTGATTTACGGTTTGATTGTGACTTGCTCTTTTCTCTATTGTTGAGCGAGTATTTGTTTACTAATTATCTTGTTATCTTTTGGTTTATTGAATCTTATTAGGGGCCCATTACAAGTATTGAGATTTAATTTGTTCAATGTTTTTTTTTCTTCATCATTACATCTGTTTAGACTACAATAAATTATACGTATGGATTTACAGCTCGTATTAACATATTTTAACAGTGATCGTATCAATCGAATGTTAGATTTAAGCCAGATTTATACAGTGTTATTTAATTGCATGTGGCATACCATAAATTAATGGAACAATAAAAGTTGCACCGTTTAAATAGTGTTCAGAAAATGCAAGTTCATCGTTGTTTCAATTTTATTGTATGCCACGGACAAGAAATTTGCATCGTGTCAATGCGGTTTTACGCCCAGTTATAAATAAAATAAATGTCCAAATGTGTTTCTTGTATATTCACCAGCATCCATCAAGGGAAGGTATACGGTTTTTTAGGTGGTTTCATCATACAACAAACAACTTTCGCTATGAAACTCGTATCCGACTCGGGGAAAAAAGAAAAAATTCCTATACAACTGTAGGTAATTTTGATGAATGTAAGAAAATATTTTTTACGAATTAGTTATGAGTTTCATAGTGAAAGTAGTTCAGGTCCTGCAGTCTCGACATAGACAGTGAATTCGGTCGCAAAGACATAATGTCGTCCTTAGACGCGCGCGACGGACTTCAAGTTCATTTTCATTCGAATATAGTGAAACCCATAGATATTAAGAACTTATGTTAGCTACCTATATTCTTGCAAATAAATATATCATTGCAAAATAAATATATATCATTCATTCAAGTAATTTTGACCGTCTAGGGACGACATTACGACTTTACGACCGAATTCGGTCGTATAGCGATCGCTAGTATATCACCCTCTTTACGGATGCAGGTGACTAAATCACCACCCTGTATTAGTTAAATGGGTATAAAAATAATACTTCTCGGAAAATTTCCATGTAATAACCATCAAGTTGCGATGAAGCTGGAATTATCAGAAAATGAAACAACTAACGGGAACTTTAACCCTAAAAAAAATTATCGTTTTCTATTTCCAGTCGGACATAGTCCACCAGTCAGTTTACGAGCTCGTCCACTCCGAAGACCGGGAGGAGTTGCAGCGTCAGATCCTGTGGAACTCCTTCCTGCCTCCAGAAGTCAGCAACCTGACGCTGCAGGACGTCCTAAGGTCGGACAGGGCGCATCTCTTGGAAAGGAGTTTCACTGTCAGATTTAGATGTTTGCTTGATAATACTTCTGGGTTCTTGGTGAGTTCGTGTTGAGTTCTTAGTAAAATTTGTGAAATAGAAAAGTTTTTCTCTGTTTTCGAAAGGCCTTTCTTTTGTATATAAGACATTTCAAGCATAACATTCATAATCAGCCTAATATGGTCCCACTACTGGGACACAGGCCTTGGCTCTGAGAGAGAGAGCGAGCCATAATGCACCTGTAACCAGCCACGCCAGCTGTAAACCAGTGCGGGTTGGTGGATGTCACATGTTTTCAAATTTTCTGTTCTAGGACATGCCGTCCTAGGTTTAGCCATTTCAAGGTTATCCATAAATTACCATGCACCCTGTTTATATCTTTTTCGGTTACCTCCAAAAATACAGCTGAAAATATTACTATTCATTTATGGCTATATGAAACAAACGACATTGCTGCGACTTTTAAAACTTTTATAGAAGAAAAGGTATCTATAAAATTAAGTAAAAAACCCATCGCGTGACATAAATATTTGTTTTATTGTTGATTCTATACTTTAATGAAACCAGTGCTAACTGATTCAGAATGGTGAACAATCTTCATCAATTAGGTATGCTAATTTGGGTCAATTAACAGCTTCCATTTTATAAATTCACAGAGGCTTGACATCCGAGGCCGCATCAAAGTCCTTCACGGGCAGAACAAGAAAACAGAAGAACCACCTCTAGCACTATTCGCAATTTGTGCGCCCTTCGGTCCTCCCAGCCTTCTCGAGATCCCTCAGAAGGAAGTCATGTTCAAGAGCAAACACAAGCTCGACCTATCTCTAGTCTCTATGGATCAACGGTAAGGAAAAACTGTTCATATAAAACAGAATAATGCTAGAAATAAAGTATCGGACGAGACTGATGTAGTCTGCAATAACATGTCAGCTGTGTTTGGATGTAATGTTACTGCATGATTATATTATTCATATTACTCGTATTATAGAAACGGCACCCTGTCACTATAATCTGTCGTGACTATTCGCTGCGTCCGATGGCTTAATTTAGCACAATCCTCAAGCCTACACTGAAATACATAGATTTTTCTTTGTCCCCACACATCCACAATCATCGTACTGATGGCTGACGAAACACTGATGACTGAAGGATGTAGGCCAAATAATACAGAAATCAGACAGGCAGCGATAGGGCTAGCTATACTGTTTCTAGCCAAATTTTCGAGCCTGATGACGGGCAAACACTTTCTCATTTTTCCAAAAACTCTCGCTAAAAATAGTAATGTCAACATTGTTAGGATACAAGACCATAAAGAGAAATAAGAAGTATAACAACATAAATCTATAATTAAAAAGCAAATATGTAATTATTAAATAAGCTCAAGATAAACTTACAATACCTCGTTTCGATATAATTAATAGTTAAAACTAAAAGCTACCACAAGGTCTTGTGAAACGATATTTTTAACAAAAACAGTAACAATAAAAGATCATCAGTGATCAGAAGTATTTTATAAACCATAATAAATTGATAATTGACACTGGAATACTGCTTGAACAATGGTTGGCTTAATTAATGGGAATGCCGCAAGGTTATAACAAAAAATAAATTTTAGACAATGGCTTTATATATAAGGTTAAGGAAATCGTGAGTTCAAATATTCTGCCATGTTAAAGCATAGTGATTATTAATAAACGGGTTGATCATTAGACTACAATCATGTCATAAGATCGACAAGTTCAACGACAAAAAAAACAGAAAACCCAACATCGTACTAGATTTTATTACACTATTAGTTTCCTTTTCATTGATTTATTTCTAGTTTTCTAAATAATAATGTTAAAAATACAAAATTTATCGACCATTTCGCCTTAGTAGTAGAGCAGTGATAGCCTTAGGGTGTGACCGTCGGACTGCAAATTCATAGATCTCGAGTTCGAACCCAAGACATCTGACTTTTCGGATTCATGTGCGTATTGTATAATGGCATGCCTGAGAGATATTTATCTACGGCATGTGAAGCCAAGTCAGAAGCCATGGGCGGCATAAAAACTGACACCAGGATAGTTACTAACCACACAAAAATGAAAAGAAAGCCTTAGTAGTTTAATTATGAAAGAAATGGCGTAATTCAAAACATCGTTTCTAAATGTTTTAGTGGACAAAATTTTCTTTTGAATAATGCTTTACTTTGACATCCTCACCCGTCTGTAACCGATATTAATGTAAGATGTGACCTGATTGTAAAGTGCGGCTGAATGCTCAGGTTTTTTTAAATGAATTATATTCTTGATCAACGGTTTCTTTGTTACAGGGGTAAAATGCTACTAGGTTACACAGATGCTGAGCTGGCAAATATGGGGGGCTATGATCTTGTACATTACGACGATCTGGCCTATGTTGCCAGCGCACATCAAGAATGTAAGTATCTTATTTTTAGATACCCAAATGATACTTTCAAATACCCTTAAACAAAGTCAAAGGTCGGTCTTTTACCTTGCTTAAATATTTCAATGCTACATTACTTTCCATAGGTATAGCAAAATAATGATTCTTATTTACTTTTTATCAAGATAGAAAATCCTCTTTACTTATGCAAACCTAGTAAATAATACCAACTTATGTTAAGGTTCATTGCAATTGATTATGTATTTCAGTTTTACATCCTAATTAAACAATTTTTGTTACAGTATTGAAAACAGGTGCTTCCGGAATGATCGCTTACCGCTTCCAAACAAAGGATGGTCAGTGGCAATGGCTACAGACCTCTTCCAGACTAGTCTACAAGAATTCTAAACCTGATTTTGTGATCAGCACGCATCGACCACTCATGTAAGTTCACATTCAAGTATTTGGCTTGTTCAAATAATTACGATGAAAAATACTTGTGACTCTCTTTGGCAGACACCAGTTTATCTATTTGTTTGTACTCCACACAATAGTATTTTTTTGTGCAGAAGTATTAAATTACATTATTTTTTTATCAATTTCAGGGAAGAAGAAGGCAGAGACCTACTCGGGAAAAGAACGATGGACTTCAAAGTTAGCTATCTCGACACTGGCCTAACAAGCCTCTACTTCTCAGAGTCAGAACAGCTCTCTGGCTGCGAGACCAACGTCACCACACCTCCGAGAACAGCCAGGAGATACAAAACACAACTGCGGGACTTCCTATCAACTTGCAGGAATAAGAGAAGAGTCCCCACCACTCCTGCGCCACCTCCCGTGGATTACTTAGCAGCGGACGCAGTAGCGGCAGCGTACACGAATTTAAATGGCGCCTACACTGCTCCTTACGGAGAGTACCCTCCGGCACCAACCTTACACTACGCCCCGCCACCTCTAGACGACAGATTCTTAACAGCAGATAATCTCTTCCATCAATATAAACCTCTATCTTATCATTACACTCCTTATGCGCCGAATGGCTTCCTTGAACCAGCGCCTCCGCCTGGGTACGAAGTGGCACCAGCGTATCACCGACCGCCTTCGAGAGAGTATACCTATGTGGACAGTAGTGGGAGGTATATGAGTCCAGTGACGGGGCAGGAGAGGAGGTCGCCTTCCGTAGTGCCGGGTCCAAGTCCTGCGGGGTCGAGCAACTCGGAGCAGGAGCGGATGCAGCAGCCGCAAGCCACCGAGATGCCGCGCCAGACGGTGCTCATGTGGGGCGCTGGAGGGGCGGCTCAAGAGGTCCCGGTCGAGTACTCCCCTCCACAGGTTTGGCGTTACCATCCATCACACTATCATACCGCTGAAGCCACGCAGTGAACTTTAACTTTTATATTATATTTGACTTCCCAATCTTGATCATTGAAAACTTTTGAATGTCTGGACTGAATGGTCAGTCCACATCGAATCTTGGTCAAAATTCTTACGTAGATGATATATAACGATATATCGTAAATACTTTATAGAAAAATATTGCAATCTTTGTTACCAAGACTTAATTTTCTTATACCTCGCTCAGTGGTGAGACCGAATCGGTCTTTAGGTCTTCTAGACTTAAACAGGGTCCTTCCAGTATCTTCTTGTAGATACGTCTTGATGTATATTTATAATTCGAGAGTTTTATCCAAATATATTAAAAGATAGTCGTTTTGTAGAGTAAATGGTACGAATCACGCGACGCAATGTTCCACACGATAGGTTTAGCGATTACTTTGTAAATATTTTTTATTTATTAAATAGCTTGCTTTGAATGAAGGTTTCTTTAAATGTGAGTCTTCTGAGTCTTTGATAGACTTGAGCGAAGCAAATAAAGATCTACAGTTTTGTAAAAATAATTTGTGTTTTAATATTCTGACAATTGTTGTGAATTAAATGCCTTGTTTATATGAGGTTACTAGATGAAAACTTATGAAAGTCCTTACTATATTTTGATTGACCTTGATAGTTGTCTTGATTAATTCTTCCAATTATTTACTGCGTCCTTTTCATCATTGGAATTCTTATCGACTGAGGCCAAATCTGAAATTACATTGAATATGTATGTTAAAACTAATAACTTGTGTTAATATTATTGCAGGCACTTCACAGTACTTTAAGTTACGCGGCAAGCCTCGTATAAATAAGGTACATATTATTCTATATTTCAATTTCGCTCAGTTTCAAATCAAAGCGAAATGTTTATGCAATACCTACATATCATTATATTAAGCACGCAATATTATGATCACATATCACTGAATAATGCAGTCGACCCAATATTTTATGAGCCTTTATATACTAAGCTCATTTGTATGAAATTTAACGACAGTCAAATTGATTATGCGAAAAATGGATCCACCTTTTGCTTTTTCCTCTTATCCAAATGTAACAAGTTATATTATCCAACTATTTGATGCCAAAATAGTTTTATGAGCATCTGGCCAAATGAAATCTTGTAAGAAAAGGTCTTGTAACTACAAGCTTATTGCAAGTTGATTGTCTTATGCGACTTTTGTAAACGTTTTAACTAATGTTGGACACAATTCATCTTCCAGTACCACATCATTCTCCTCTTCCTATCCCAATCTATTTGGGGCCGGTGCAGTGTCTTTTTATCTTCCATGCACTTCTATGAACCGTCATCTGAGTGTTCTCTTTCTTCCTAATCATATCATGTACCATCTTTTAATCCTATTCTTCAAAAACTTTGTTAGCAAAATTTTCTATATTGATATCAGAAATGTGTCCATCATTAGCCCTTTGGTCTTGCTTATGCACTATGTCTTCAAGCATAGGGTCGACTGCTAGCACCGCCGCCAACGCCAGACCAAGGCCACGTAGCATTGTAAATACACTTATCGTGCCTTTCACTATACATCTATTGTTTTTTACTGTACACGCTGAAATTTTGGCGGGATTAGAAGCTCGCTCTTTACGAGGATTATTATCGATTGGTAAAAAAATGAAGTCAAACGAACGTTAAATTGTTTCAATACAAACTTGAAGAATCGATATTATTATCTCTAGGCTGTAAATTATAAATGCCTACTCTCCCATCCATTAAGTAGCATCCGCCATGAAATATCTCAAGCCTTTTAAAAACAAAAACTTTGGTTTTGTCTACTATAAACTACACTGTTGGAAGATTAATTTTATTTTCTCTAACAAAACGTTGATGAAGTAATTCAATACAAATTTACTTGATGTGTTCTGTTACTATCACCTCTCTTAAAAAAGCTTCTTGTTCTTGTTTAAAGCCACACAGTTTTCTAGTTCTTTTTGCTCCTTGATTTTATCACTTGTACAGAGTAATTACAGTTATTTCTAAAACCCCTAAAAATTTCAGCCCGTATTTATTTAATATTTCATTGTGCTACAGTGACCGACGTTGGTACGGCATCGGTGACCTTGCGTTCAAATGACTCTTCCGCCGTCGACTTAGAATTTAAGATAGCTTAAATTTTGATGATATGTTGTAGAAAACACTGGATTTTAGGACTAAAATTGAACTATGGACTAACGTAAAATGAAAAAGGTCATGACTTTTAGTGAGTGTTGTTTTTTAAACGTTCAAACTTAGACTTGAAAAAACACTGAGTATCAAATTTTGAGGATCACTATCCTCAAGAAGTAACACTGTTGTTCATGTCTCTATAAACATTTTAGTGTATATGTAAAACATTGGATATGAATTGTATTTTATGGTAGTAAATTACCTATTTTTTTAATTGTGTGCTCAAAATTCAGTGTTATTCACAACAGAACCAGTATCAAAAATATTTCGTCTTCTTATTGTATTAATAATAGTTTTGTCGATACGGGTCGTTCGACTATAGGTTTTGTATTGTATCGAGTCTTATCGAATTAATCTTCCATTGTGTGACTTTCATTTCCAATATTTATTAAGATAAAAAAATATATTGTAAATTCACATTTTGAGGGCAAATACATATCAAAGTTTTGGACCAAATAAATTTTCTTTGAATATTGTCGATTTAAAATTATAATTGTAATGATTTGTAACAGAATGATAATTATTTTGAATCGATTTTATTCTGAATTTTTTTGGCGTACCCTCTATTGAATATTGATAATATTATGATTAGCCAATTACTATCAAAATCACATTTAAGGTGAGAAAATATATGACGTGTTTCGTGAAGAATAGTCATATTACACAGTATGTCACTTATTGCTCATTATTATATTAAACACGAAATTAATACATAAACTTTTCGGAACGCAAACATGGCTTACTGGACCTCTTTTAAAAGCAGTAGCGATTTATGTACCTACTATTAAGTTGTACATAAATGATAATAGTCATATCTAAAAAAAAATAACTTCAATTAGAATTTATATTTTGCATAGCTTTGAATAAAAACAACTGTAAATGGTGTCTTAATGTCCAGTTTGGACAAAAATCTGTCGAAATAGACGGCAATACTTAAATGAAACGTGTATTCAGCCAACGTTTTTTCCATTAATTAAAAATCACCATACTTTTAATCTAATTTATTAATTAAATTGTAAATAAATAACTAGGTTTAGAAGCTTAACCGTGTATTATTGAATTAATTATAATTATTCATAATTATTTAAATGGACATAATTATAAATAAGATAAAGTTATCCGAACAATTTCTGTATTTATTTTAGCATATCGTAATACATAATGTAATTAAAAGAAAATCAAATAAATTTTTCATGCCACTGACCTGATTTTTTATTTATTATAATTTTAATACATATATACCACTTCCCCGTCCGTTCCTTCATTCCATGGGTTTGATGTTTTAAAAAACATGCTTATGAAACTAGCGCTGTACTGACTTAATTATTAGATTTGACTACCTACCTTACATAAAGTACAGATGAGAGATGAAAGAATAATCCCGGTAATTTAAAAATCACGTAGAAATAAGGCAATTATTTTGAAAAAGTAGACAGCATCAATAATCAGAATTTTAATTAATTATTTACCGCAGAAGGCAATGTAGTATAACGCCATCCAAAATTGTATTTCATAGGCATTAGCGCCATCTAGGAAAAACGTACCGAACTACTGACGTAGTGAGTGCGTACAGGTGGGTTAAACGGAAAGTTCTTAGTTCTAAATGTTTTACATAGATGGCAAAGTAGTCAAATTGAGAAATGAATGCTGCACAGACTAAGTTATAGAAAAATATAAAATAATATGCTCTTATAAATCTTCTTATAAATGTGTTTTTTTTTTATATTAGATAGTGTACTTAATTTGGATAAAAAAACTAAGAATCACGCTAAAACTATCAAGCGTATTTTTCTGAAACCTCCACCATTTTATATATATAATTTAATTATTAACCTTTTAGTACACATGTTTTATTAAAATACCTTTTGATTTATGTATAATAACACAGACAGCGCTCCTTGATGGGCAAGTCCTATTGCTGGCTGGACGTACGACGCGTTGCGTGAGCTCACCACAGAACACGCAAGCTCACTCACTCAAGGCCGCTGGCATATACCGATCTTAATCCGATCCAGCCTGTCCCTTGGCTGTCCTCCCCCAGCGATGTCCTTAGTTTATAAGTTTTATGCCCTGGCTGGAGACCTTAATTTATTGAGGCACCCACAGGAAAGTCCAGACAAGCAGCCGACAATCTGTTGCAATGCCATTCCATAAAAAAGGTCGTCCATTTTTCGTCTCATTTATTTCATATAAACAACAATAAAACAATTTCCTAAAGTCTGGAATTATTTTTTTACTCAAACATAGGTACAACACCAGACTCTCGTTGGTCTAGTGGTCGCAAGCGCTACTGCTGACCATGAGGTCCTGGGTTCGATACCCAAGTCAAAGTAATATTGGGTTTTTCTAAAAGGAATTTCTTAGTAAGTAGCAGCCCCGTGTCTGGAATTGTGTAAGGTTGATGGCAAAGGCTCGCTCCCTTTTACATTGGAGATAAATATTACTGGCGAAATGTGGGTGTATTATAGGTACCTACACCTCTCAACTGCCCAACTCTTCTGTTTCTAACCACAGATGAAAAACATCGTGAGGAACTTCGTGTGGACTTATAGATAATAATTGCCGTTTTATTGTAATAGGTACTTCGAATTGACATAGAACCTTCATGGTTTAAAATTTTTGAGTGAAACTTTTTCCACATGGTACCTATGAAGTTCGTCTTTAAAAAAATGTGCAACATTCGATTATCGACCATCAGTTCTTTTTTATTCAGGTTAAACAAGAAAGATGGATACTTCGAAAATTCGAGTTATTTTTGTTTACGAGTACCGATGCGGAACTAACGCGGCAGAAACAGCTTGCAATATCAATGTTGCGTTTGGAGAGGGGACTGCTAATGAACGTACCGTGCGAATTTGGTTCAAACGCTTTCGTGATGGAAACTTTGATTTGAATAACGAACCACGTGGAAGACCGCCCACACAGGTGAATAACAATAAGAATAAGAATAAGAATAAGAATAAATTTATTTCTCAAAGTTTACATTTAAGTGTTGCATTCCTAGACCTCACACTAGGATTCCCTGTGTTGTGAGATCCAGGCTCCTTCGTTCCGATCACAATTTTATCCATAAAAATTAAAATTAAGGTACATTTTTTTTTTTTTTTAACTTAAAACAGATATAAGAAGAGTGCATGTATAGTGGTGTGATTTGAGTCAGTTGTGTTGGTGTTGTAATGGAGTGTATTTATGTTATACGTATGTTAGTGAGTGCACGTGTATTGGTGAAATGTCAATGTGTGTACTGTTAGTTTTTACTTAACCTAAGAGACTTTCTGTCATATCGTAGTCCAGTGTAAGAAGCCAGTTTGTTACCGTCTCTCTGCATTTTTTTTGTGTATATTTTAGTATATTATGTATACCGTTAAGTTTTGCGTATAAGTGTGGTCCCATAAAACCGTAACACCTTCTGCCGATTGTTTTACGGCATCGGATTTTATCCCAACTTACCCTACGACTTGAAATGACACAAGTGCTCACGGCTGTTTTATGAAAACGTTGGGTGACAGACAGTATGTAAAGCTGTCTCACCCTAAGAACTCCCACTTCAGTGTAGAGTTTATTCGTAGGGTACCGGTAAGGTCTTCTATAGGCAACTTTTAGTAGAGCACGCTGAGCTCGTTCTACTTTAATTAGTGAGGTCTTGCCCGCACCGCCCCATGCCACTATGCAGTAATTAAGAACGGACTGACATAGCGAAAAGTAAATCATCTTTAGGACAGAATCATCAGCAATCTTGCCTAATTGCTTAAATATACGTAGCATTGTTCTAATCCTGCCCTTTAGAGCCCTCAGGTGTGCGGACCACGTCAATCTGTTATCTACAACTACTCCTAGGTATTTAATAGAGTCAGTTTGTTTGATGTAAGGGCAAAAACACTGGTCGGATTTAACACAAGAGTGCAACCGTAAGCAAGAGACACTGTTAGGGGAAGAACGTTCAGAAACAGCAAAGTTGATTGCCTTGGTTTTTTCTATATTCAGCGTCAAGAGATTATGTTGTAGCCAGTTCGAAACAGCCTTTACCCCGCCTTCCACCACGCAGTGCACTTCATCCCATGTTTTCCCATGAAAAACTATCGCAGTGTCATCAGCATATGTGAAAATTTTAGCCTGTGGGAGGTTCATGCTGCATAATCCATTTATATAAATAATAAAAAGTGTGGGACCCAGCACGCTTCCTTGAGGAACACCAAAATGTACAGTCGATGGGTCGCTGCAATGTTCCCCTAGCACAACTCTTTGCGTTCTTACACAGAGATATGAAACAAACCATTCCAAAGCAACGCCACGGACACCCAGAAGTGACATTTTCTTGATCAGAATTTTCCTGGAGATCGTATCGAAGGCTTTAGCAAGGTCCAAGAAGATGCCAGTACATGCCTGTCCCTGACCTAGATTCAAAGTTATAAAGTCGGCTAAGTCAGTAACTGCATCCTCAGTGGACCTGCCACAATGAATTGAAAGAGATGGTGGAAGCCGATCCGAGCCAAACTAAGTACTCAGGAATTAGCGGCATGGTTTAACGTTCCTTACCAACAATATTGACTCATTTGCGGCAAATCAATCAAATAAAAAAAATTGAGAAATGAGTGCCTTATGATTTGACTGATCTGCAGAAAGAAACGCGCGTTGAAACTTGTGTTGCCTTGTTGAATCGATACAGAAATGAAGGAATATTGGATCAAATTGTGACATGTGATGAAAAGTGGATTCTTTACGATAGCCGTAAGTGAAAAATGCAATGGCTGACCCCAGGTCAATCGCCGCAACAGTGTCCTAAAGCAAAGCTTACCAATAAAAAGGTAATGGTAACTGTTTGGAGGTCTCAGCATGGTGTTATTCACTATAGCTTTCTCCGATCTGGTCAAGGAATAACGGCAGATGTCCACTGTGCCGAACTCCGAACAATGATAGCAAAACTAGCAGTGAAACAGCCCCGACTCATGAATCGATCTTCACCATTATTGCTCCATGATAACGCGAGACCTCATACAGCACGAGAGATTGTTTAACTCTACAGGAACTGTAATTAGAAACCATTTGTCACCCTCCGTATTTCCCAGATCTTGCTCCAACGGACTACCATTTTTTTCGTGATTTGGACAATTTTCTACGTGATAAAAAGTTTTTTTCTCAGGAGGCAGTACAAAATGCTTTCACACAGTTTGTCGAATCTAGATCACGAGAGTTCCATCGCAAAGGCATAAATGACCTTCCTATTAGATGGCAGCAATGTATAGATAATAATGGTAATTATTTTAAATAATAAATAAAAACGAACTTCAATTTTTCAGTACAAATCGGCAATTTCATACTTCAACCCCTAAACATAAGTCTGAAATCGTCAACCCGTCTTGAAAAAGCGTGGTGATCAATGCTCGTGCCTTCTCTGTAGGAAAAGAAGCCTTTGCTCTGCAATCAATCTGCCTAGCCTTTTCCTAACTATGTTGGGGTCCGCTTCCAGTCTAACCGGATGCAGCTGAATACCAGTATTTTACATGGAGCGACTGCCTATCTGACCTCCACAACCCAGTAACTGGGTAACACGATACCCCTTGATAAGACTGGTTGTCAGACTATCGGGCTTCTGACGACCTTTAACGACTATCAAAGATCTTCGATCTTCGACCAACGGCTTAACATGCTTTCCAAGGCACGGACGAGTCTCGGTATGTAAAGATGGTCACCCGTCTACGGACCAACCCCGGTAAGCGTAGCTTAAGCTGATGGATCTACCCTTGCGGCTGTTATTACTTAGCCATAAGCTCTTAAGCCTCTGGCCTACTGTGGGACAAAAATAGGCTGGTATAAAAATATTACAAAACACTGGAACAATGCATCTCTATCATAATATAACACAATTAGTAAAATTTCAACCGGTGCATTCAAAGACATTGTTTATAAAGATAATAAATAAACAAAGTCGAATGTGAGAGTTGCGCGTGCGTCCATTTCATGAGGAATGTTATAGAGTTGTTGAAACGCCCACACATTTTGAATTTGTTTCATATAATTTTTAGACACACATAAACTCACGACTTTTTCTTATGGGGGAGGCAGAAATCTTACACATATTTTTTATAGGAATTAATTTGGTCACTCTACACGTTAGAAAAGAACCAAAAGACTGAGGAGAACAATGTCCATCTGCATGTTAGTAACTATACACTATCATTACTCATTAATAGAGTAAAAAAACAAATAAACAAATAGTAAATATTAAAGGGGAAAATTTTAAAAGAAAAGTACTAACCAAATTAAGAAGCGTGCTGACCAACAAACTGGTTGCTGAAGAATGTGTCGAATTAAGTTATATCCCTGTATTTAACTAGATATAAAACTGTACTGTATTTGGTCAACGAATAGCGGCTTTTTTAGATGATTAATATTGTTATAATCAAGAAGCACATGAAAAAGTGTCAGCACAGCAACAAAATAGTTACCATTGCACTGCTGTCACCAAAAAAACAACTTCTCTTAATTCAATTAACCTATGATGGTTCTAACATTGTACAAAGTATATCTATTGTTTCTAAACCAAAACAAAAGAGGTCAACAAAAAAACAAATGCGGTGTCATCAACTCTTTTGAATTCGTCACGGTAGGATACCCGACAGTAATCCGACGTCGTTCAGCCATTCTTTGACGGGCTTTCGACTCAGACGCATGCAGCGTTCGTATTAGTACTGTCGCAGCGAGAAGTATCAGTGTTGTGATAATGCAGTTAGCTGACGTTTTGTGTTATATAGTTTTGACGGTGAGTGTACCAAATTTATTCATTTAACTGTTTTTATTTTTATTGTAGGTCCTTATTTATTTATAAGGTTCCTATTTATTTTACATGCGTTTTTAACTTAAAAATTTTGGATACCTCAGATTTCTAATAATGCGAAAGTTTTTGCTACTAATTTATGAATGCTATTTTTTGTTCAATTGAAAACAGTATAGATACTCATTTGAAGATCGATTAGTTTGTAGTTGCAAGGATGCGCAACTATAAGAAAAAATCTTGTTTTATTTAGATCAGGAATGCCACGGTATACGCCGTTAGACCTTCAAGTAAATGCCTTATTATCGTTAAATATTCTAGTCAGTTTAGAGAACCTAAGTACATGGTATGAATTGTGAGGAGATGGAAGATAATCAGGATTTAGAAAACCAGAATTAAGAAATATATAAAATTATAGTTTATTTCCAATTGTTCCAATCATGTAATCTGAAGTTATGGTTATAATAAATTGATTAAGCAAGAATCTAACAGATTGTCTCATTAAACAAAAATAATAAAATAAGGAAGGGATGTAGTATAATGGTATGGCATCATAATATTGATGAATTGTCAACGAAAAACTATTTCTGCGTAGACTTATGAGCACGTCAGTCATTATGGTTTAACTTTTAACTGGAAACTTAACTTTAAACTTATTTTTTCATTAGTAACTTCAGAACCATATTGTGTATTGATCAAAATAGATATATCAATTTTTTTTCTACAGAAATTACAACTATTAAAACCATCAATACAGCTTCCTAAACTCAAATTACCACATTGAATGACCTATTTCATGAAATAAAAACATTTTAAAATTTTAAGGCAAAAATCTTTAATAACAAACAAATATTTTATTCTAACTTGGAAAATTGTATTGATGATTTTACTTATATGGATATTATATTTGTTACGGTCGCGAATTGTATTTTAATTAACATACATTATGACACTGACTTGAAAATAGCAAAAAAGAAAAATTGAATTTAGAAAGAAAATAAAAGAGAAAGAAAATATGTTTATTTGCGGTACACATGACGCAAGCAAAGAAAAAAAACACGAACATAACATGTTGGGGGAAAATATGCGTCAATTCCACGCGCCATATTCAATTTAATATGACGTCACATGAACCAAAAAAAAACCAAATCATAACCCTACTTTTTTCTACGCCGTACCTAGTCGGGTAAAAACTCAAAAACTATAGAACGGATTTTCATACGGTCTTCACCAATTAACAGAGTGATTCATGAGGAAGGTAATAGGCTATTTAACATCACGCTATGACGCTTTGGAGCCGAGCAAAAGAACAAAAAGTCGGTAGAAAAGGCGATACGACGCGATGGGTTGGAGGCCGAGCGAGTTTTATATACATGTGTCTGATAATCTACATACTATGTTGTGTTACAAATTCCACACGAACGTAGACGCGGGCAGAAACTACATAATAAAAACACAAACAAACAAATGCCATTTCCGTGACAGCTTCTTACATCTTCCATTCATTAATAAAAATCAATCTCAATCAATCTATGCTAGAATATCCACACATACATCATCTGCCTTTTCCCAAATATGTTGGGGTCGGCTTCCACTCTAACCGGATGCAGTTGAATACCAGTATTTCACATGGAACGACTGCCTATCTGACCACCAGAACCCAGTAACCCAGCTACTGGGTAACACGATACCCCTTGGTAGACTGGTTGTTAGACTTTCGGGTTTCTGACGACCCATAACAACTGTCAAAGATCTCCAAATGACAGCCGGGACCAACGGCTTACCGGGCTTTCCGTGCCACCTAAGACTCTCGGTATGTAAAGAGTTCCAAACTCTTCCAAGACGATTGAAAGCGTTCCAAACTCTATATACTTCCAAGTCGATTGAGAACGTCCAAGGGCAACTGATTGAAATCCGCCGACGACTGACGAAACACGAAGTTTGCCGAGGGATATTAAGAAAATATGTAGTTGTACTGTACCTAGCTAGTTTATAGTTTTAGCTTTGGTAAGACTGGTAGTCAGATTTTCGGGCTTCTGACGACCCGTAACAACTGTCAAAGATCTCCAAATGACAGCCGGGAGGGACCAACGACTTACCGGGTTTTCCGTGGCACGTAGGAGTCTCGGTATGTAAAGATGGTCACCCATCCACGGACCAATCGCGGAAAGCGTAGCTTAACCTGATCGATCGACCCGTGCGGCTGTTATTACTTAGCCACAAGCCCTTTGTAATATCCACACATACATCATAATAAAATAGTAACGAAGAAAGGTGTACCTAAAGTAAAGAGTTACTGGTAAGTCAGTAGTAGGTAAGTTAGTAGTAACGAGAAGTCGAAAATTTGAAATTGAATATTTTTGAAAAAAGGTGTACTAGGTGTGGAAACTGGTGATAGTTGCCTGATAATGTTTGTCTATTTTGTCAAGATTGGCGCAAAAACGGCTGACCGGATTTGGATGAAATTTGCCATACAGATAGCTTATAACCTGGATTAACTCATAGGGTACCTACCTACTTTTAATCCCGGTTGTACGTTTCCGTGGGATATTTTTTGAAACCCATGCGGGTGAAACCACGGATAAAAGCTAGTAATTTGATAAACTCTTCTTTATCCCGACGTAAACCGAGACGGTGTTCAATAAATACATCAATTTAATCTGAAATGCTTGTAAATTACTTGATTGTCAGTTGAAAAAACATTGTTAAAAGTGAAGATACTTCTTGGGTTGTGATAGAAAACATTAAACGCGATGATACTAAGCAACCAGTGTACGTTGGAACGCGGCGAAATGAGGAACTTTTGTCAATGTATAGTGTGTTTCTTCTTACTTGTCCGTTTTGGTAAACAAACCCGGTAACAAAATCACGAGTTTATTGTATCTTTAGGAAAGGTATGAATGTTTTGATCTTTGTAAGAAAAACATACGGCACCAAAAACTGCTTCAATTTACCCTAATCACATTCATAGAATTTCTGAAAAAACACAATGCGCATAATATTTTTACAAAACAAGATAATAAAAGAAAAGACACTTAAAGAAATTGGCACATGATTGCTTTTGCTTTAACAAGAAGCGGCACTTAAAGGTGTCAATCTAAAGTGGACATTTTATTTTTCGTGTTAGCACGATGCGTTTGAACGATAGATATTATGTGCATCCATAATCGGTATAATTCGATTCTGATATCGATTCGTACCGGTTAATCGGCTTTGTTTGAAGTAGCGAAATCTGAAACTGAAGTAGTGAAATCTGGTGGGACATTAGAAAAAACAGTTGATTCTTTGTGGGTATAACATAATATATAAGAATAATGTTGAAGACGAGATTTTCGACTTTCAAGATTCGGAACTTAAAAGAAAAAAAATAGGCCAAGTGCCAGTTGGACTCGCACGCGAAGGGTTCTGTACCATTATCTATAAAAACGGCAAAAAAATCATGTCTGTTGTATGGGAGCCCCCCTTAAATATTTATTTTATTCTGTTTTTAGTATTTGATGTTATAGCGGCAACAGATAAACATAATTTGTAAAACTGTCTAACTGTTATGGTTCATGAGACACAGCCTGGTGATGGACGGATGGACAGCGGAGTCTTAGTAATAGGGTCCCGTTTCACCCTTTGGGTACGGAAACCTAAAAATGAACCTTATAACATCAGTTTTTTTAATGAAAGCAACGACAGCAACAGCAACTGGCGAAATGTACACCCATGTACTATAAGAAGGTAAACCCTTCGGGGAAATAAGGCGTGAAGTTGTGTTATTTAGCAACGATTTAGGTAAAAAATGAGCAAGCCTTACTGTAGTCGTATATGATGTGTATTTCTGACATCTTGGCTGACAGTACCAACCTCTCGGAAAATGAGTTGGTGTCATCTGACTGCCAACTCTAGCACCGCCCGCGCTCATTGGTCAAATGAAAAAATATAAAATAAAAATATATTAGATAAAATATTATTTATAGTATAGTAATATAGTAGTTTTGGTTTTTATTTATATTTTTAATTTTTTTATTATTATGTTATTGTTTTATCTTTTTTGTAATCCCCTTTAGTGGGATTTATGTAAGTCCGTAGGTGTGTCCGTGGCATCACAGAGGGCCCTATCAGAATAGCAGCGCGGTGGTATTTAATTATTATTTTTTAAATATCGCCGTATTATGCTGAGATAGGGGCCTTTTGGCCTCGCACATGTCTTTTTTTTTATTTGTTAGTTTTGCTTTAAGCTCTTGTTTTATTTTATTTTATATAATTTTGTTCTTTTTTTTTTAAATATTATTACTGTTTGTATTTCCTGTGCGTGTCCCAAACAAAATATTTTTCTTTCTTTTCTTTCAAATCAGCTCGCACTTCCCAAGCTTCCTGTTACACAATTCCGTCCCTTTTCACCAAATCACTCCCACAGATTGCAGGAAATCGAGAGGAAAGATGTAACACATTGTTTTATTAAAATACCTTTTGTTTTATGAATATTAAATTTATAATGCGTCTAATTTTGGACAGCGCTCCTTGATGGGCGAGTCCTATTACTGGCTGGCATAAAATATTATTTGCTGTCGGTACGTAAATATCTAAGAACCTACTCTGAGGTACATACTCCGTTTAAATGCAACAAGTTTAAGTTTTCCTGTTTCCGAGATATCAAGCTTTTTCTTAAGACCACATAGTCAAGTAGTGACAGGTTGAAAACAACATTAGTGATGGTGTAAAAACTACATAGCTGCTACAACGCAAAATGCACTTTACATTATGATTTGGTATTTAATGAAAAACCCGTTTTACCCATTTCATTTTAATTTGTATTGTAGTCTAAAATATAGCCGTCCCTGCCTGAGTTCAACCTAGGTTTGAATGCAATGCAATGCCGTACCATAAATAATTTTACGGACGCTTTTACGAACGTGCACGTCTTTCTACATTCTTCTCACATGCATAATTTCAAAATGAATGATGTAACCAATATTTTGTATCAAATTTTTGATTTAAAAGAGTGTCCGTGGAGTTTCTTGCCCGTTCTTCTCCATAGGTCCCTACTACGCTTTGGAATGGGCAACTAGCTTCATATTTTTGACTGACCGACCCCTTGACAATTCAGAAGTGCCTGTAAATGGTTTAATTGAAATAAATGCTTTGAGTTTGAGTTTACCTGCCACAATTCAACGTGTGTAAATATTTTCCCAGACCGACCAAAATAATGTAGTCCGAAATGGTAATAAATTCATAAAAACCGTGTCACTATTAGAATCCTACGCAGTTATCACGTTTGAAACCGGTTTTAAGACTTTTGAAAGTTTGTGTAAAAGACTTGCTGGCTTATTCTTATTAAGATAATTACTTTAGAAACGTAGATACATAAACCATAAAATAGCCATAACAAGACAGAGATAAGGCTATAGACATGTTATACTACTACATCAATTTTTTTAAGGATAAGCCGAGAATTGTCCAAACTCAAACCATTTAATTCAAATAAACCCATTACAGGCACTTTTGAATTTTGAAGGGGTCGATTAGTCAGAAAGATGAAACTAGTTGCCCATTGCAAAGCGTAGTAGGTTCCTATGGAGAAGAACGGGCAAGAACTCTTTTAAATCAACATATTGTTACAAAATTTGTTTGCATCATTCATGTTGAAATTATATACATATGTGAGAACAATGTAGAAAGACGTGCACGTTAAAAGCGTCTGTAATGAAAAAATAAAAACAATTAAAAAATTCAAATAAGCCATCGCAGCTAAGAAATGACCCCAGTCCCTACTGATGGCGCCCATGACGCATGGATCATCACCATTCAGCTCAACCATTTTGAAGGGAACTTAAAAACGGGAGAATATCCGAAATAGAAGTTCTCGGAAGTGTTACTTTATTGAGTTTACCAGCGAAAGTATTCGCGGAATAAAATATTTAGTCTGTTTATTGTATTACGAATAACTATTTCCTTGTACTACTAAAATGACCCTTACTGCTACGACATAAATGTGCTGTCAAAATAAAATGATCAAATTATGGAAATTGCTGCCAGTGATTTATACGGTTGGCTGGACCTACTACATAAAGATAAATTACGTCTTTTTTTCCAATAGGTTATTCAATGTCATCAAAATTTAATGATCTTCCATTTTTATATGTTATAAAAGTAGTCGGTTCGAGACAAAAATCGTAAGTTACTATTTTAGTAGTAGCAGAGTTTGTTTTTCTTTGTGGAATTTCTTTACAGCAGCCAAGAGTCTAGATTTGTGCCCTGTTGACGGCAATAGGCTCGCCCCTTACTACATGGGACTTAACCATAACTGGCTAAATGTGGGTGTACTATAAGCTCAGAGTACAACTTATTAGGTACAGATACTTCGGGGAATGAGACGTGATATTAATGTTGTTTAGTATCTTAAAAGTTTCGTCGGCCAAAGATTTTGGTCTGTTTTCACCATCTTTTAGAGAATTTATTTCGGAAGGTACATTGTCTGCCATTTATAGATACATTTTCAACTTGCATGTTATAAAGAAATCTTGATATTTTGTCAAGTCGAGTTGAAAATGTATATGGTTCATACAGGCTATTCAAATTTTATCTAGGCATTAGGTATGATTCACTAACACCATTTTTGAAAAAAAAAAAATACGTAAAATTTTCATATTAAATCATTTTCTCGAAAGAATTATCCGCTCTGCGTGTTATATAATAACTTTGTGATGTGATATCTCAATATTTTTGTATTGAGTGATACTAAAAGAAAAAACACGTATTCAATAATTTTCGCCAAAGATTAATATAATCTACCGGAATATAATCTGGAATAAATTCTTTAAAAGATGGCAAAAAAAAATCTGTTGCCGTGTTTGTGCGCGTCGCTAGTTAAGAATACACAAAAAACACATAATAAGTTGTAAAAAGAAATAAACGAGGCATTAAGGCTCGTGCAGACCAGCGCGACGCGACGCCGCGACGCGACGGCGCGACAGAAAACTTTCTAAGAAAACTTCACGGTATAACAATAGCCGGTGTCACGTCGCGCTAGTCTGAACGAAGCTTTATTCGTCATCATCATCTGCCTCGCAGTTTCCCAACCAGGTTTGGGACGGGTTCCAGTCTAACTGGATGCAGCTGAATACCAGTATTTTACATGGAGTGGTTGCTTATCTACGACCTCTACAACCCAGTTACTGTAATGGGTAATACGATATCCCTTGGTAAGACTAGTTGTCAGACTTTCGTGCTTCTGACGATCCGTAACGACTGTCAAAGATCTACAAATGACAGCCGGGTCCAAAGGCTTAACATGTTTTCAGAGGCATTCTTTGACAATGGACCCTATTGTAAAGTCTTTGTAGTTCATTCATAAAGGGTCAAAATCGATAAGGTACCATTTAACCTGCAACAAATGGTTTCTTGTCCAACGAAGCGCCAGCCCGCACCGCAGCTGAGCGCGTAGCTTTAAATTCCCCTCATAATAATAATGATATGTCCTTGATCCAGCCTGTCCCATCTTGCTGTCCTCCCCTCAGCGACGCCCTAAGCCGAGGTTCGTACCCCACAGGGGGTGCCCTTAGCGAGCGTTCGCCTAATTTTAATTTAGAATAGTTTTGCTCCTGGCTGGAGGCTTTGAGTGTAGTAGCTTAAGGCAGCCACAGGATAGTCCGGTTAAGCAGTGAATACCTTAGTGGTATACATGCGAGATGCCATAGTTAAAAAAATAAAATAAAAAAAACAGACTTTTGTACTAACATCATCGAAATCTAAAGACCGTCTTATTGTTAGCTAAATGATGACGTGTGACATAAGAGAGCTCATCAATCATCGGTCAACAATTTGTTATTATTTACTCAGTATTGTGGTCTTTAGAGACAAAAACATTTTCAACACCATTGCGATCTTAACTTTGAAGAAAAACATTAATAATTATGTGGTTTTCTCTTTTCTTATTGAAAGCTAACAAGGGCGTACTTGAAATCGATTATTTCCTAGGATAAACTTTTTACAGCAATGGTACTAGGCGGTTAAGTTACCTTGGTTATTTTTTATACATAAAATTATAACATCACGCCTTATTTCTGCGAAGGTTTGGGCAGAGGTGTAACTATAGTACACCTACATTTCACCAGTTATGGGGGCGAGCATGTGCTATGAACCGGGCACAAATGGAGACTCCGGGCTGCTACCGAGAAATTCCCCAATAATACTTTGCCCAACCTGGGATTCGAACCCAGGACCTCATTCTCAGTAGTAGCACTTGCGGCTACTAGACCAACGAGGCAGCCAGTATTTTCTATACAGTCACAATAAACTCACGAGGTATGAAAACCTGGCTTTGTAAGTTGTCATCAGTGTTTCAAAGCGGAAAGATAAACGAACTTAATATTGGTGATTATAACGCTGATAATTGGTTGGTCTGTGGATGGGTGACCATCTTTACATACCGAGACTCCTCCGTGCCTCGGAAATTCGTCGTTGGTCCCGGCTGTTATTCGTGGATCTTTGGCAGTCGTTACGGGTCGTCAGAAGCCCGAAAACCTAACAACCAGTCTTACCAAGGGGTGTCGTATTACCCAGTTACTGGGTTGTGGGGGTCAGATAGGCAGTCGCTCCATATAAAATACTGGTATTCAGCTGCATCCGGTTAGACTGGAAGCCGATCCCAATATAGTTGGGAAAGGTTAGTCAGATTGATTGATAACGCTGATAATTATATCCTAATTGCATCTGGATTGTGTATTTATACCAGTGCCATCCCCCCCCTTTCCCCCCCCTTTTTATCACCAGGATAATTAATGTCTGAACCCATATTACAATTTATTTGTCAGTAAGTACATACCCTTGTTACTTCCTTCATTCCCATATATCTTTCACTCGATCCATCCTTTTTTTTTTTTAATTTACCTCTTTTTTTTAAAGCTTTCCACTATCATATATTCTCGTACGTACGAGTATACCAGCTTTCATAGCTATCAGGCCATTTGGCACGAGATATAACTGTTCATCATTATCATTATCTTGCTCAACTTATTTGAGATCGCTGCAACATGCCTCCTCCTTCCATACATATGCTCTATTAGTGTTCTCTGCCTTTTCGCCGAAAATTATTAGCCAGATTTTCACTTGCAAACTAACGTTTCGCAGAATTTTATTTCGCCGAATAATCATTTGACAACTTATCATATGATTTTGTTTTCTTTCCCAACCTCACAGTTACCAACTGTACCTACGTTTGGTCTGCTTTCCATAATGACACTTTTTAAAATGCCAACTTTCAAGTAGCAGAATGTTTTAGTTTGTGTAAATTATTCATTCAGTTGAGTTGAGTTTTCATTTAGTTGTTTATTGTTTACCAAATCTAGTAGGGTTTCGTTTAATATATATATATATTTTTTACTTTATCTTTAATGTGACCTAACCTAACTTAACGGGCCGGCGGAGCATGCGTATTTCATACAAACGTAATACCAAAATAATTTGTAAATCAAACATATTCTTAAGGTAGTGTGTATTTATTCCGATTGGATTACAGAATATCTAGGCTTCCAAATATATATTTTTAATAGACACTGATTTAAATTCGAGTTATGAGAAAAAAAAGTTTTCTATAGAAATTTTAAATTCCTCATATCTCGTCTTTCTGAAGGAATTTTTACGTACGATATTGTGCGCCGATCTCAATCTAACTGGGGCGATACACTTGTGGAAGACCAGCCAAACCGATTCGCTATCGTGAAAAGAAACAATTCATACCTGTGAGGCTTTGCATGAATGTTTGATCCAGTAGTGGCGATCCGGCTCGAAGGACATCTCGGCTACATAGTTAGAATCTAGGCTAAGTCATCCGATATGGGCGGTCACTTGTGTTCATTTTCACCTTTGATACTTGATACTTCTTGAACTAAGAGAAAATTTATTATAAGTACATCGATCCATTTTCATTTTCTTCACAAGAACTGGGTTAACCGGATTTTGTCAAGTTAATAGACCTTGTGGAGCATTGGTGGATCAGTGGTAATTTGCCGCAACTTACGAGTTGTAGATCATAGGCGTTTTACTTTGTGTAAATTATTTCATCACCACTGCTCTCAAAACGGTGAAGAAAAACATCGTGAGAAAACCGGCATGTCCTAGAGCCAAAAATTCGGAGACATGTGACATTTACCAACCCGCACTGGGCCCGCGTGGTGGATTACGGCCCTCTCACAAGGAGGAGGGGGTCTGTATCCCAGCAGAGGTAACATTATAGGCGATAATAGACCTTACATGATGATATTGTACAGGCTGGGATGGTGATATTGATGATATAACAAATACTGTTGAGACTCATCATCACATTCGAAAGGTTGATGGAGTGACATTGCTCTAAAAGGCGCAACTATTGATAAAGTGTTTATCAAATATATCCCAAGAGAAGAATCCCTTTTAATTGAATGCGATGCACATCCCCTGATAGTTGCAGCAGATGAGTTCGAATACCTCCTTAACTGGAAACCACTGTCAGTCATCTAACGTTCAAAACATAGTTACCATCCGAAGTACCACATCAATATTGTACAGCTCTTTAGTTCTCTGATTTCAGCTACTCCTAACAGCTATCATTTTTATGACCCCAAGATTTCAAGTGCTTTTTCATGGCAATTAGAATTTCATTTGTTAAGAATGGAGGCATTAGTTAATACTCGTACCAAACAATCAATGGGTTCTACAATTTTCATCAAATTGCCTGCCACAGTTTTCACCCATAAAGCAGAAAGCCGTGAGCCGGTCTATTCTATACAAATCTTACCGTGAAATCTTACGACTCTTTTGACAGCACACTTGACCTAAGTTTTCATGGTGAGATTTTAGAGCCATTCTGAGAAAAAATGACCCGTTACTAAGCGGGAAAAAATTGTCAATTTTAAAATTCCACTAATATTTCACGACACTAAACGGACGTGACGCTTTACTAACAATAATAACAGAAAAACCAATTTAAAAAAAAAAAAAATCAATACTTTTAGAGGGAATTATTATTTCATTACATAGGTATGCAGATTTATAAAGTATGATTCGCAAATGAAAGAATGTTTTAAGAACTTCCCAGTATCACGTTATAACTGAGACTATAGACTGACTACCTGTAGTTCGTACGCCTTTCGTTACCGATTACCTAACGCATCACGGTTGCCCGATGGGTAAAAAGAAATGGCTGATCTACCATAATTACATTACCATGAAAATAAAATTAACTTGTTTTGATAGTTTTGTACTATTGAAAGCAAATAAAACAGTAGTGACTAAAGTGGAATGTCCTTGGTGCTAATTTTTGAGTATCATTGTTTTATTTAAAAAATACTGTAGTCTTTAAAACCTCACAAAAAACGCTGAGGTGTGTCTTAAAAACCATGAACATCGGTTAGTTAAAGTTAGCTTGCCTGTTTTGCTTCTTATCTTTAATTTTTAATCAGATATATTAGCAACAATTGACTCCGTTATACATTTTTTTAATGCGTAAGAACCCTGTTTAGTTCATACGCATTAAAAAAATCTGCATTCAACAGAGAATAAGAATGTCTTGTAAATTGTTTGTAAATGTTTGTGACAGTAATTTTTCCTTAGGGATTTTTTTTCACGGACTCTTTTACAGAAGAGATCGCCTGGTACTTATACTCGGTGACAATCTGGTCATCAATTTACAACGTACCTACCTACTTACAAACAACAAAGAAAATGGCACATAATGATGTTAAATCAAATCACCACCATGATTTCGAAACACTTTTCTATCAGCATAGAGTCACCGCAAACACTTTCTCTACAAGCTAACTATATTGTTTTCATTGTCATGCCTTCTATGGTGTCAATCCGATTAGCGTGTGGAGCATTAGGTATTATATTTGTGTGAAGTAGGTTAAGAGTACATCATATTAATTGTATCTTATATGCCTACTTAAACTTGCTTAGATCTTACGATTTTTTAATCCAACTGGGGCACTCCGAAATGTCGTTTAAGTGGATTCTGTCAGATTTTGTCACTGACACCTTCCGTCTATTGACGCTACCGCACCTAAAATATATTATTCTAGTCCCCATGGCTAGGGGAGCAGGCTCCATCTTGCTTACCCGAGGCTACAATTACTAAATGTATGGTTACGAGTATCCTCCCTTACTTCCACTTTCGATTAGCGAAACCGATAGCATTTCACGCTGTTTGTTAAACATGTGTTACTAACACATGTTTAGCCTTCGGGTAATTAGGTGGGTTAATTAGACTACTAATCATTGACCATGTTGAGGCTAACTTGCCCGGAAAAAGCCATTCGCATCGTAGGTATCGCGAAAAGTGACCATGTTATAAAACCATAGTGAAGATAATAATAATAATAAATGTTTATTTCAAAAACTTACAATTAAATTACATATTCTTTAGGGAATTTCCATTTAAGTATGAATTTTACTTGTGTTAGGAAAATTCCGCCCTTCCAATCGTTACAATATAAGTTAATAGACAGCCCAGCAAGACTAAGGAAGGATTTTTGAAAATTGATCCTCTAAAGGGGTTATAATGAAAAACTTATGTGAGTTATGGATTGACTACCTAAGAGAAATATAAAATAAATTAAAGCGGAGATGTGCAAAACTTGCAAGTGCAATCCAAAGCATAGACAGAAGACAAACAAAATACAAATTTTGACACATTTATTACTCGTAGAACGTCGCGTTCTTCAACATGATTGAAGGTTGCGTTAACCCTAGATAGATAACCTACGTCGAATCGACGTAATCGATTTTGAAAAATCGATATAACTCGTTTGTTTTTCGCGTCACTAAACTTGCCGTTCCCGCCAGCTCAGTCAGCCCTCGGAGCTTGCAGGACACACTAGTAATGTCAATTATTGCGATTTCGCAATAATTTCATTAGCTTGTGAATTCTTGAGTCTTAGCATGCTAGTTGCTATTGCTATGCTATTTGCTAATATGACGATAATTGATATTAATGAAGTATGCGAATTTTGTTAATACTTCTACTATTACCTCCTATTATTTATAGGTAGATATTAAGTTCACACTATTATCTATTTAAATAAGCACAAGACGAAATAATTTAATTACTGTATATCGAAATTAACGAATACGTAAACTAAACTCTCACTATCACTTGCCAAAACGTACTGAACTTTGGCAGAAAACGACGCGCGCCAAGCGCGTGTCACACCAAATATTATTAAATAATCACGAATTCATTCAATCAATACACGACCTTAAGTACGAACAAATCAAAGACAATAAGGTAATAATTGCTAAACAGCAATCGCACCACCCTGCTAAATCTGCTAATGCTAATAATTTAAATATAATAATACAATCACAAGCATTCATTCAATATACAACCCTAAGTACGCGCAAATCAAAGCTATTAAGATAACAATTGCTTAACCCATTCTTCGCAAATTCGCAGAATCTGCTAATAAATTTCACTTGCGAATTCACGAGAAACGGTCAAGTGAAACCGATAGATTTAGTATTCCCGACTTCTCGTGGGTGCGACGGAGAGCGCACGCTACCGCTGCGTGCGTCGACGCTCTGACGTATGATAGCATGATAGTATGATATAATATAATTCATTTAGCATTTCACAGAATTTCGCAACTACCTTTCATTTGCTAAATGCTAAATGAGCAATCGCATGCTAACAATGAATGCGAATGCTAATTAATCCATCACTAGGACACACTGGTATCGCTCCGGTAAGTGCAATACTTTCGTCAATATTTACCTACCGTACGTCGTTGTGACGTATGGTTATCTTTAGTGTCATTATTTTGACTTAAAAATCCTAAGTGCCTTTGAGGCGAAAATGAATAAAAAGTTTTATTTACTTTTGTTTTTTATACTACTTATAGATATTACAAAAGTTGATTTTAAAAAGTTTACATTTTCAACTAAAAGACTGACGGAGAGATTCCTAAATTTTTAAGTTTTGTAGAGTAAGAAGTACCGTGTTTTGTTTTTTATTTTATTTTTCTAATAAAAATATAAATTAACCATAATGTTTTTATTTACTTACAACATAATTACATACATTAAGACATATTACCATATTCATACACCTAGTATAATACATAATCCAAAATATGCCCACTCAAACATGCGCACGTCGAATCGACGTATGGTTATCTTTAATGTACAGTGAAATATGGTTATCTATCTAGGGTTAATAGTTCTTCAATTAGTGAAAAGAAAAAAGAAAGAAAAATATTTTATTTGGGACATGCACAGGAAACACAGTAATCTATACATTTTATAAAACAAAGTTATTTATTATTATAGTATGACCGCGTTGTTCTTCTAAACCCCGCAACAGATTTTGATGAGGTTTTCACTATCGTTTAAAGAATTTATTCCGAAAGGTTTATGTGTATATTAAAGTTACTTTTACATAAGAAATCTCGATGTTTTGTCAAGTCGTAACAACGTGCAAAGCAGGAGCGCGAAAAATATAAAATAAAAAGGAGGTCATTTTTGGCGATGGGAAATCCCACCGGGCACATGGCCTGTGTCAAGAAAATATAGTAAGATAAGTAGTTGGTTGATCCTTCTTGTTCCTTTTTCACTCTCGGAGAGGAGAGAGATAAGAGCATAAGGTGTATCACCAATGTGTTTATCAAGCGACTACTCTTCATCATAATCAGCCTATAATGTCTCCACTGCTAGGAAACAGGCCTTCTTTCGATGAGAGGGAGTGGGCGGTAATACACCACGCGGGCCCAGTGCAAGTTCGTGCTTGTCACATATCTTCGAATTTTCGGTTCTAGGACATGCCGGTTTCCTCACGATGTTTTCTTTCGCCGTTTTGAGAGCAGTGGTGATGAAATAATTTAATTTATACAAAGTAAAGCGCTTGTCAGGGTTCAAACCAACGATCAAGTCGTGAGTCGAGTTCGTTACCTGTGAGCCACCACAGCTTTTATTTATTCTAGTCATTAATACTCAAAAACATTAAATTTGAAATCAATACGATGTTTTTTTTTTAAATCATTTTGAGGAGAATCATAAGCAGTAACATAATAAAGAATCCTCCCCAAAATGATTATCAACTCTGTGCGGTATTAAACAACAAGATTTATTAACGTATTAGTCAGTTCGTGATACAACTCATGTATGCGCTTCGAGTATGTAAACGCGATTCGTTCACCTCATCTCGTATACTTTCGATTTTCGTTCGCATGCTGTTATTGCATTAAATTGTTTTATTTTAGTATTATTGTTGGATAACTTTTGAAAGATGTCTTAGGATACAAATTATTTTAAAATTATTGTTTCTGATAAAGCCATAATTTTAATTTAGTCTTGTTTTCGTGTGGTTAGTGAATAACCTGGTGTCAGAGTTTTAAAGCCGCCCATGGGCCTCTGACTTGGCTTCTCATGCTGTCGAGAAATATCTCTTAGGCATGCCAGTTTCCTCACGATGTTTAAGTAAATAAGTTTGTTAGTAGTAGTGTTCTGTATTAAGTAATGGCGAAGCAGGACTCGTATTCTAAACACTTTTTAGTTCCATTATGGGAGAAGTAATGAATGCTATAGAACCCAATTGAATTATTTCCATAACTGATGGACTAAATAGGTAAAAATTGTCTCTTTTAAATTCAAACAGCTGCTTGAAATTTCAGTGCCTCGGGCTTCAATAAAATGTTCAGACAATGTTTATACATTGTCTGAACGAAGGCATTAAAATCTGCCTAGCCTTTTCCCAACTGTGTTCTCGTCGGCTTCCAGTCTAACCGGATGCAGCTGGATATCAGTATTTTACATGGAGCGACTGCTTATCTGAACACCACGACCAATTTCTGGCCAATACGATACACCTTGGTAAGACTGGTTGTCAGACTTTTGGGCTTCTGACTACCCGTAACACTGTCAAAGATCTACGAATGACAGCCGGGACCGATGGATTACTGATTAGGGCTTTCTGAAGCACGGAAGAGTCTTGATAATTATGTAATGAATGGTCACTCATCCACGAACCAAGCCTGGCAAGAATAGCAGAAGGAAGGCAATATAAAATAAACAGAGCCTTAATACGAAATATACAGCTTAAATAAATAACAATGATAAATGCTTTTCTAGTATCGATCGGCAGTCGGAACTTTTTTTTATTTTGAACAATAATAGATAAGTGTTTTCGGTAGTTGTCATAATATTCGGAACGATTTATTTTTACGATTACGTTATGACATTAGGTAATCTAATGATAAAAAAATCAATGCACATGAATCCAGTTAACAGCACTGTAATTTAGAAGGTCTGGGCATAATAAAGGTTCTGGTGTTATGACTTGCCATGCCAATAGGAACAGCCTCAATGAGATGTTTAAAGAATAAAAAACGAAGGAAAACTATTTATTAGAATCCATAACGACTCTTCACGTGACCAGAGGGCTGGCCTATTCTTTGGCCAAAGAATCAGCATCGCCATTCAACGTGGCAATGTTGCCAGCCTTTTTGGCACTTTTCCTGTTGACAGCGATGCGAATGAATTTTTTGATGCCCTTTAATTTTGCCCCCCCCCCCTCTCCCCTATTTTTATATATACTTGTACATATTATTATTATTATTATTTTAAGTCAAGTAGTTCTTAAATCATGTAAATACGTCCATTGTTAAAATAGAATCCGTAAAATGTCAAAGATTTACTTATTGTTTGGCTTTGGCATGAAATCAAGTATATTTACGAAAGAAGCCTCACTAGTCTTCAATTCAGGAATCGTGTTTAATATTAATGGATAAAATTTCCAATATATTATACACAATCTTAGGGCAAATTTCACCAATAAAAATGATCGCGATCACACATTTTTAAACCGCTTTCAAGAGCTGTCAGTGTCATAATAAAATGGTTGTGGAATATTGACATTGGTTAAAAGACTTTACTTCCTTCCTTCCACTTCTCCCTATCTACTGCTCAACGTACAGCAGTAACTGCTGTTTGTGGCCAATCATTAAGAAAAGAGTCGAGTTCATCGCGCCATCTCCTCCTAAGCCTACCGCGTTGCCATTTGCTGCTGCTTGGGAACCAGTGTGGTTATTTTAGCCCAGAGCTCCTCCAGCATGCGACATATTTAGCCAGTCCAGTTCAATTTGGCTTAAACCATCTACACATTTTTAATTTTCTCTACGATCATTATTAGACATCGGATTATATGCACTTACAAAGTGGCAAAATATACACTATTGATTATTACCAACATCAACAATTTACTCGAACAACTGACAATTCAATGCGCCATTTTTCATTCATCATCCAAATATTTAACGTAAAGCAACTTGGTAAGAATTCAAATTATTAATTAAAATGATTTGTTACATTTTTATTAGATAAAGTAAGTAATATATTTGTTAAGAAATTTCTAACTGGCTCGACAGCTAACAAGCTACGTACAACTACTTTCTTAATGTCCCTCGGCAAACTTCGTGCTTTGTCCGTCGTCGGATTTCTATCAGTTGCCCTTCGTACTTGGTGCAGACCATGATATAATAATATACTTCGCCAGGTATAGCATTCCGAGACACAGTGGTCATTACCTGTGCGAATTCGATAAAACAATGAGATTTTAAGTAACAATTTTTTCGACAATTTATATGCTTTGTATTTTTTAACAGATGACTGAAAATATTTTCTTAATTCGTGTTTTGTTGTAATAAAGTGGCAACTGGATTGTGACGTAAACATTGTGTCACTCCCGAAATGCCAGACCATGTTTTTTTAGACCATGGTGCAGATCGGACGCTCTCAATCGACTTGGAAGTATATAGAGTTATTAATACTCTTTTAACTTAATGTATTTTTTTTGAGGAATGCTGCTAAAGTCGCAGGCACGACACACGTTTTAGCAATGGTTAGTCTCTGATGTTGATTACTTGTGGTGTTTCAGTCGGAACTGTAAAGAATATTGTAAAAGAAAATGATAAAAAAGATAAATGTTAAAAAGGTAATGGGAAGGGAGCCACCCTTGCCATCACCAAAAGGAGTAAAAAAGACCAAACAATTCCGTTTAAATTTGGACGATTTTGACTATTCTGTCACATGTAACATGATTTACGATTTTCCTTTACGCTTTAAGGAATTACCTTGTTTGGACTTTAAAGTCGAAGTTGGTTGAGGCGATCGAATTTGGAGATATTAAGATATTTTTTGAAAGATATTCAAATTCAAAATTCAAATTCAAAAGTCATTTATTCAAACTAGGCTGAGAATCAGCACTTTTCGAACGTCAAAATTACATAAGACAGTCCCCCAAAACGCCCACCCTTCACCACTTCCTAGTGCTTTTGCTGGGAAGAAGAAGTGGCGCAACAAACTCCCCAGCAGCACAGCTGTCTGTTCAGTTAGAAGAAAAAAAGAAAATGATTCTATACAATAGTATGCAATCAAATCAAATTATAAATTAAATAGCTATTATTAATAGCCATATGACAGCTAGCACACGCCAATATACCAACCAAAAGCATCGAGAACTGTACTCAAGCTGAAATAAAAATAACTAAAATTAAACAATATCTAAAAAAATGAAAATTTAAAAGCCTCCAGGCATAAAGGGCGTGCCCGCTTACATATAGCTGTAACTAGAAGTTATAATTGATAAACTAGGACCATCGAGGTAAAATAAATAATTGTCGAGGTCGCTATAGCTAACCACATATTGCAATACAACTCATAAAAAAACATTGTAATGAGTAGATTATGTCAACAATAAATTAAAATAAAATTAAAATAAATTGAGTTATAAAGTAAAATTATAAACAATTATATAAACTCATATAACCTCTCAGTAGGTAAACTAATTCTGGAGAAAGAACATTTAAACATTGTCTTGAGTTAATCACAGCGACCATCGCGCAAAAGAAATGCATCAGAGCCATTTGTGGGATCCGTACTGACGAGTCCTGTAAACCGCATTTTAAAAGGCTTAGTTTATTACCACTTCCTTCACTGTACATCTACGAGATATGTAATTTTGTATATAATAATAAGGAATTATTCAAGAAAGTCGATCAAATATACTCTCGTAATAGGGATCCATGTAGACTTGTATGGCAGGATACTCCTAAATCAGCCAAGTACTCTAAAAGTTTTCTGGTGATGTGTGTACGCATTTATAATAAAATTCCAAAAGAAATGAAATTGTTATTTAATATTAATTCTTTTAAAAACGGACTCTTTAAATGGCTGAATGAACATAACTTTTATGACATTAAGGATTTTTTTGACATTAAATTATAATTCACAAATAATGACATACTGGATCGTCGATAATGTTTATAATTTTGACATTTTTAATTTTATATTTATTGATTTTATTGATTTCCTTTTTTTACTTTAAGTTATGTTATGTAATGTTATGGAACTGTTGCGAATAATGTTTACTTTTATAATGTTTTCTTTTATTGTGACTTTTTGATTTTGTTCGTGGAGATTAATTTCTGACATTAAATAATATTATGTTATGATGATTGTATTGTGGAGAATGTTTTATAGCTTTGACATTTTATTTCTACTTTACTAATTAATTCTAAGTATTTTGCATGCAATTGATACACGATGTTGTATAGCTAAACATGTGGACTATATTACTGTAACACCTTTTATACCATGTTTAAGGCAAATAAAGACTTACTTACTTACTTACTTACTTACATCTATTCTTATCATTTAAGTAGTCGTTGATAGAATAGTATGCCTTTAAAAGTCCAACCTTTGTTAGGTTGGACTTTAATTTAGTTTTAAACGCATTAAAAGGCAAATCTAGCAAAGAAGAGGGTAGCTTGTTATAAAAGGTTATACCAAGCCCAACAAATGAGTTAATGAACCTTATGAAGCCGGTGAAAGGGAGCACGTAGTTTATCCTTACTTCTTGTGTTAACGTTGTAAATATCACTGTTTTTAGTGTATAAGTGTATATTTTGCCTAATATATAAGATGTTGGCGAAGATGAATTGTGATGCCACTGTGAGAATACCGATATCTTTGAAAAAATCTCTCAATAATCTCTCTCTATTGGTTTTCGATATAAAAAAAGCATAAAGCAATCGGGAAATACTAATTGAAATGCATGATATTAGATAAAGCTTAAGTATCTCAGAGAAATTCAAAGGACGAGGGCCAATGCCAAAAATATTGTCTTCAAGAATGAATCATACCTAATTATGTGCATACGTCGCACTCAAAAGGGAAATCTTGGAGAGATAAAAATAAAAAATATCTAAAGAAGCCAATTTCGAAAGGAGAACGTATAATCATAGTTCACGCTGGCAATGAAAAAGGTTTTGTTCCAGGTGCACTGATGTTGCACAAATGTATTGATGGTGACGGCGGTTACCATAAAGAAATTAATGCCGATCGATATCAAAATTGGCTGCGTAATCAGTTAATACCGAATCTACCAGCTAATAGTGTTTTAGTAATAGATAATGCACCATATCATAATAAATTATTAGTTCAACCCCCGAACTCAAACACTACCACACCACAAATTTTAGTTTGGTTGCAGCAACATAACATTCCTCATAACCCATACTCATTGACGATCGATTTAAGGCTCGTGCAGACCAGCGCGACGCGACTGCGTGACGCGACTCGTACAATACAATTTCGAAGAAAACTTCACGGTATAACAATAGCCGGTTTCAGGTCGCGCTGTCGCGTCGCGCAAGTCTGCACGAAGCTTTATATGATATTGTACAAAAACATAAAGAATGATATAGTCTGCATTTTACGATAGCCACAAGGCTATCGAATTAAAATTAATTAAACCAAATGTTTTCAATTGGATTAAAATCCGGATGATAACAATATCATCCGGATTTTAATCCAATTGAAAACATTTGGTCTCAAATTAAAGGATACGTAGCTATTCAAAATGTTGCAAAGAATTTGACAACAATCAAAGAAATTATATTGGAAAAAATCAATATGATTGGCCCGTGAGAATGGAAAAAAAACTATGTGATCATTCAATAGAATGTGAGGACGAACATAGAAAATTTAAACCAATGTTTGATTCACACATGGACAATTTTATAATAAATACCTGTTCGAGCAGTAAAGAAAGTGATCATTCCATCGGTAACATCGGATGAAGAAATTATCTGACTGAATTAAAAAGAATAATAACGGATACATGTTTATTTTAGTTGCATCCCTACATGTTGAAAATAAGAACCTCCTGTTTTTTGGAAGTCGGTTCTGTTTATATTTTTATTAATTTCCGTTTTATACTATACATAATATTAAATGAGGAAACGTTATTATAAATACAGAACCTACCTTTTTGAAATCGGTTAAAAAGGAAAATAGTTTTAAAGCTCTGTAAAGTTCACACGGAAATCAAAACAAAGCTACAATAAAGTACTTAGTTCTGAATTCAAATGATTATACACGATAAATCTAATAATTGATAAACATGGAAATTGGCATTCGTTTGTATTCGAAAATGCGATGAATCCCGAGGGTCATTAAGAAAATTCTAGTTAGTGATAATTTAGTTTCTACTATGTGTATACAACTAACTAAGTATTATACAAACTAAAATATAACGTCGAAATATTTATCCGCATCGCTGTCGACTGGTAGTGTACCCAAGAGAATGGCCGCATTGCCACGTTGTTGCTTAGCCTCTGGCCAAGGTAAAATCCAGCCCTTGGGTCACGGGAAGTGTCAACCAGTCGTTTAGAGATTTCATTGAACAGACCATGAGCACTCGGACCCCACGGCCCAACCCCAAACGGCTCGAAGACACAGTAAACTACATATAAGGTTATCATAATTTCGCCGCTTGAGGTATTCTGCAGCCGCAGCGGCAGCGCAAGCACAGCACGCTGAGCCAGGAAGATGGGATGGCGCAAGAGTATCGACACACGTTGCGTCCCACACGAAAGGCTTACCCCTTCATAGTTTAGATAGTCCCTAATTGTTTATGTTACTTTATTAATGTTGAATATAATGTTTCTTTCTCCTGGAAATAAAAATAACGTAACAAAATAATAAACAACTGAGGATTATTTAGTCTGGCCGCCGAGAGAATACGTTCTTGACAGGTGTCAATTTCATACTAACGAATATGTGTTTTGCGAATTTGATCCTTAATACTACTAGAAATTCGCATTCCGACACTCTCTGGGCAGTCAACATACTATAGAAATCAATCAACTTAGAAAGTCGTAGTTCCACTGCTGGTCAGTCGCCTTCCGTTTGATTTTTCCCCTATAAAAGATAGGATACGGAGATATCTAAAGGTCAAAGTAGCCTGTATGACAATCACTGTGTCTAGATAAGCACTACTTAGGTTCCCCAGTAAAAAAAAATGCAATACGATTTTTTTTTTATGAAACGAGCTGTTGCCCGTGGTTTTGTTAAAAGTATCATTATTACGTCTTAACCCAGGTCATGGTCTATCCGTGCGCCTGTCATTCAAATCAGTTCAGCCGTTGAGATGAAAAAAGTTAACCTATATTTAATCTGGTTTGCACCAAAGTAACTTTAACGTTATCCGGAGATTTTGACAGCCAAACCGAAGAAAGTTAGTTCAAGTAATTTAATTGTTGGTAATTTTATAACAGTGTGTTTGTTCATAACTTTCATTTCCAAACTTCCAAAACACAAACATGAGAAAACTATAAACCCAAGGGGCACTTAACCACGGGTAAAAATAATTTAGAGTATTATTTAGCTCGGTTTTTGTTGACATCTCATAACTTAACTTCAACACTTACACTTCAGTAAGCACTTGATGACAAACGACCGAAATACGGTTATCTGTCGCTATCGTTACTTAACGATAGCGACAGATGAGATTTGGTTGAGTTTAATTTCTTTTCCAGAATTTTGCAAAAAAAACAACTCGAGCATCGCATGGTGTTTACTTGTCATCGTTTAACTTTTTTATTTTGACAATCGGCAAAGGCATCTATAAGTCGGCTTCAAATATATTGTTTTTTTGAGAAATATTACGATGTTCGTTGGTATAAATACTGAATTCAAAGCAAAGTTCAATTTCCGTATTATAAAAAATAATTTTAGTGTGTAATGATATTAAATGATATCAAACTGAATACTAATGACTATTACAAACATATCCGAAAAACGTACAACTCTAGCACTACATTTTGTTCGGTCCGACACTCACCGAACATTGATTAGGGTACCGACCGACCTGAGCCAATCCGAACTTTGTTCGTAGTAGGACAACAATGCAAAGTTCGGTCGTGTTTCGGTCGGTCCCGAACATTCGTATGTGTCATTTCAGAGTAGACCTCCTGAATTAAAAAGTATTTGAATTTGGAATTTGAATTTGAAATATCCGATTATATCTTCTGTTATCGTTAAAGTTACTTTGATAGATAGATAGATAAATCATTTATTTAGCGCACACAAAAAAACAGCACAACATACAAAAGCACGATTAGATAATTACTAATTAGCTATTAGGAAATAGCTGCAAGATGCCAATATACAAACAAAAAACTTAACTTACCTTACTTAACGTAACTTTGGTGCAACTCACTCTTAGTATTATCAGTCTGTCAGATGAGTTTACCGGGACTTATTTAAGTATGTCAGGCAAAGTGTTATTGAGTTTTTCCATTAGGAATTTCTCAGTAGCAGCCCGGAGTCTGGATTCATGCCCGGTTGATGGCAATATGCTCGCCCCCTATTACATGGGACTAAAACATAACTGGAGAAATGAGGGTGTGTTACAGACACCTCTGCCTAATATTTCGGGAATAACAAGCGTGATGTTATGTTTGTTAGATTAGATTATCTATTATGTAGAGGTGTAAAACCTATCCTAATACTATTCAACTGGCTCAGTCAATCACCCCTAGATTGCAGCCTAACTAATATTTTCACTTCATCAAGAGCTACACTCGGAACGCGTGCCATCACGACAGAAGACTTGTTTACGTAAAAAATAAATAGCCTTGGAATTAATATTCTCTCAATCTTGCAAACAACTTGCGGTTTTATACAATGTCAATGAACTTGAGAGAATGCTCATTTCCGTCTCGACGTGAACGGAAACTTATCTCGTTTTTAGGAAGAACGCACAATGCGTTGGAGCTAGGTATCTAAAAATGTTTTTTTTTTTTAATCAATATCTTTCCTTATCTGACTCACTGTTATGTCAAAATTAGCAGTGGATTTGAGGATAAGAATTCAGATGACACACAAAAAAAATGGCCTTAGAGCGCTAACTCACAGGGACGCCATGGCGACGTCGCTGGTTACGTAGTCATTTGGCAAATATTTAGTTAACTGACATACATTTCAATACTAATTGTTTGGCTACGTAGCCGGCGACGTCACCATGGCATCCCAGTGTGTTAGCGCTCTTATGTATTACCTAATATTAGACTCTAACCGATTACGTTTTCGGTTTTCGGAAATTTTCGTTTTACACCCGAAAAAATAACCATTTTTCGATCGGCCTATAATACCTGATATTATATAGATATTATTACTCATCCTCAATAGATAAGGGAGCATCCTCCGACTAGACGGGTGTTGTGTCTGGTGGGCTACTGCACGACGATCCATGTCGGGATGTTGTATATATGCTAGTCACGCGTCGAACTTTGCTTGCGCGATGCAGGTTTTTTGCGTAACGTCAGTGTGATGCATGTGACGTTGTAGATGTCGCCACAATATTTACAAATATTTTTTGGCTTATTCATTTATTTATAAGTCGCCAATACGCGACACGAACGTTCGAAATTTAAAAAACTCGGAATTCAACCGGTTAAATATGTCAGCACCCTAAGTGTGTGCATTTCTTATACTGGACAAAGGCTTCCCTCCTATTGACTTGACGAACAAGTTAATCACCTTGCACCATCATGAACACGATTCCCAATTATTTGTTTGATTTTACGTTTAGTAGGTACCTGCGCGACTGAGCTCTGCTCGGGTAAAAATAGAGAAAGCGAATTTTCCCAGATATGAGACCTAGCTAGATCAATTTTTCACCCCCGTAAACCCCATTGCAACTATCATCGAAATCGTTGGAGCCGTTTTATAGACCGTAATTGATTACAGATATTATGTCGCAGTCATCTGGTTAAATTAGCCAGCTAATTGGACGCCTAGGCCGTTCATTAAAAGCCGGCATCCAATTAGATGCCTAGGCCGATAGTTAATTGAATTAGTATCATTCGACGTTTAACAACTTGGCTTATTGAAAGTCAGCCCTTTGAAGATGACTGACCAAGACTCAGCCAAGTGATTCAAATGGTGAAAAAAAATCTGCGAGCAACTTGGTAATAGCGCTCGCCGGCCGTTGCCGTGGCACCGCTCGCTACGCTCGCTCGGCTCGCGCGCAGTTGGTCATAGTTCTAACCTAACCTAAACATTTCACCCAGTTTAACTAAATGACTACACGACATTCAGCCATCTGGTTAAACGTTGCGCTCAATGACTTGGCTAGTTGTCTTTCAGCTATTTAATGAACGCGCTAGTCATTCAATCAAATAGCAGATTCAACCAGATAACTGCGATATAAACATACAAATATTGCTCATTATTCGGATCTCCATCGGACATGACTCATTGACAATGGCGTTTGTCTACCGTCTTCATCGCAAAAATATGAATTGTCACATTGTTTATTTTCATTGTTACTTAGTTTACGGTGGTAATAAACATCCTCGTTAAATATTTTTGCGTTTGTTCATGTACCTATGTAATAATAAAATACCAAAAAGGTGATTGTGTTGTTATATTTTCTCACCAAATACTATTGTTTACTTCCTTTACGCTGCTAGTACACGTGTCGGAAGTTTAAAAAACAAAGTATGTTTTATTTATACTTGTATGTTAGTTAGGTAAGTCTGAGAACTAAAGATATAGATAAATAATAATGGATAATGTTTTCCCATTATTTGTCTTATTTCTCCTTATCACACTAATATTATTACATACTCGACTAATTACGCCAAAAACTGTGTATTGACCCGCATTGCTCGAATTTACAACACAGATTTCTCTCAAATCGATATATGTATTTACCTGTAATAAACCTACATTCAAAAACCAAATAATAAAAACCATAAACGAAGGTAAATGACAAACTATAAATCTCTTAATTTTCCCTTTTTTTTCTGTAAACTTAACTATAAGTAATATACCTAAAATAAAGTAATTATTATATTTTTATATTAAAGTAAAAAAATTGTATTAATTTATATATTTTTTAAGCAGTCCGTTCGCTTGTTTTATACTTATCCTAGTAATACAGGGAAACCTATTATTATTAGCCATACAGTACTGTAACACACATGGCATACTCTGTAACATACTATATGTATCGCTGTTGGTTGCCTAAATAAAGAAAAAAAAAAAAAAGGCGAAAGTTTGTGAGGGTGTATGTTTGTCTCTTCTTCACGCTAAAACTATTGAACGGATTTGGATAAAATTTGGCACAAAGATAGTTTATAACCTCGATTAACACATAGAATAATTTTTATCCAGATATTCCCACGGAATCGAAACTTATGCGGGTGAAACCGCGGGGCGCAGCTAGTATTAATATATAATTAGGTGGGATTTTTCGTGCGTTCAATGCGCAGTTAGTGTGCGCACTCAATTCGTACGACCATGGTCGTACGTGTAGGCATGAGTGAAATTCGTACGAAACAGTATCCAAAGTGCACGCGGCCTAAGTCTTCTATATTTTTGTCATTTTCAAATTATGTGATTTTATGTGTCTTGTCTTTCACAAGACAAGACACATTAAAATCTTTTGAAACCACGGCACTAAGCAGACTATTGCATAGAAAACGATACAAATTGCTTGTTAACCTACAACGATCAAAATAGCATGCACCTTTGATCAATGTCGAGTTGACATTAACCTAAAACCTTTTAATGTCGGGGCCAACCACCACCTCTTTAAGCAGTATTATTTTGATGTTACTTCAGTGCGAGAAAGAAGTGGAGCTATACAGGACGTCTAGCTCCATCTCTTTCCCACGCTGAAGTAAGATTATAATAATACTGCTAAAAGAGGTGGTGGTAGGGCCCCTGGCCATTTTATGAAACATAAATATATATTTTTTTTTGTCAGTGTCACATTTTTTATTCGGTCTGACACGTATATGATGGTGGAAGGTCATTCTGCGCACAGAAAACTTTTTTATATACTGATTCTGCGGTATTGACATTTATGACGCAATTAAATGCTGAGTCGGCGAGAAAGCAGAATAGATGCTATTGTGCAATGAGCAGACAATAAAAATTAAGCCCTTAAGGTGGCGAACATCGATAGATATGGTGGCGAACATATAATTTAGATGTGACTGTAGTTCGTAGGACCTAACATCGGTCCCGGCTGTCATTCAAAGATTTTTGACAGTCATTACGGGTCGTCAGAAGCCTGAAAGTCTAACAACCTGTCTTACCAAAGGGTATCGTATTACCAATCAGTAACTGGGATGTGAAGGTCAGATAGGCAGTCGCTCCATGTAAGATACGATATTCAGCTGCGCAGCGAAGAGGTAGACAGAGAAGTATGTTGTATGGTACCACCGTATGGTACTACCATACCATGGTGCAGGTTCACCATAACCCCAATCATTGTGCCGATAGTCGTGACAACCAATGGCATAATAGCCAAGAGCCTCGACCAATATCTGAGGAGGCTCTCGTTAGGCAGCTGGATCAAGGGCTTGATCCAGAAAGCGGTACTTCTGGACACGGCGCGTATCGTTAGGAGATTCCTCTCTCAGGAGCCCTGACCACGGGTAGCTTGGACCCTGTTCCCGATACCGGTGGGCTACTATTTTTTATATATTTAAATGTTTTTGTTTTTTTTTTGTTTTTAAAAATATTCAAAAATGTAAATTTTATGTACTTAAATTAAATAAAAGAAATAATAATTAAAAGATATGTAAGTAGTGTTAAATATTGTAAGGTGGTAGGTACAATATTTATGTATTTTAATATTTTATGTCTGTTTTTTTTCTTTATTCTCTTTTATTTAAATCCTTACTTTTTTTTTCACTATCCTATTTACTACGAAGATGTGTTCAGTGTACGTCACAGCTAAAAGCTAAATCCGGCAAATAAAAATTTGAATGAGTTATAAAATAACTTGTTTGTACCGTTTAAAACGTAATTATTTAATCGCAGTTTCCTTTTCACTCTTAGCTCACGTTCGCATGAACGTAAAAATATCGCAGCGGGATTTTACCGCGCACTGGATTTTCAACTCTCGGTGTTGAGCCAAGCGTTGAGAATCCAACGCACTGGGACGCACTCTCGTCCTAGCGTGTTAAAAAAACACACTGTTGGATTTTCAACTCTCGGCGCTGAGCAAAACATTGAAATACCAGAGCACGAAATAAATCGTCGCGGGAAAAAAATCGCCCGTGTTAACCTGGGCTTATTTTTAAGGTCGCTCAAACACTTTCTTCATAATTATGATTTATTATTATGACTTTTATTTATTTGAGATTATTATTATTATGTCGTATTTAAATATGCTCGTTTTGAAGTTATAATTCGAATATTACGCTATGAGAGTAGATAACATTAGTTTATGAAACTGTTGCATAATGAGGGATATTAAAATAAGAGTGTGTTTAAAAATCTACTAAATAAAAGATCAAAGTTATAGATCAAGATTAAACAAAATCCCACGAAATTCAGTACAACTTCACGTATAAATGGCGCCTGCACCCAGAACATCACCGCGCATGCGCTAGAGCGGTGCTGCTGTCCCCAGTAACGTTCCACAAAAGTTGATAATATTAACTCCTCGGTGATATTAACTTCTTGGATTTGCCCTGTATCGTAATAGAAATAGTAGATTTTACAACAAGTGCACAAAACGAACCATGTTTATCCGAGACTTTTAGCAGCCCGAGACGAAGGCGAGGGCTGATAGTAATGTCGAGAATAAAATGCTTTTGTGAACTCTGCTTTTCACTTCGATTGCGAGGAAATAAAACAGTAGTATAACATAACATTTCTTTAATTAAAAGTCAAAGTAAAATTAGTACAGTTTTGAATACTGAAGGAAATTGTTTTTCCCGGCATTAACGGTATTTTTCTGAATTTTACGACATTGATATTAGGCTTGGGCTGCAGACCTATACAGCCTACTATTCAATTAATTTTGTTATAATTTTCTTAAATTAATGAAATATTAATTTAAGAAAATTAATAACCTACCGTACCGG